>OX439433.1:12390371-13082038 GCA_949319885.1 Mecyna flavalis
TGTTACGAACGGCTGTACAATTATTTTTTTTGCGTTTTTTTACGACAGCAAATACTAAACTGTGAAGGGGTAGGTAGAGCTGATCTAACGCAAAGTAACTAAGTAATATTATTTATATTTTTTCCTTCATGTTATTTCTGTTATCTATTAGCTTTTGCGTTAATATCTACTTGAATATAAATTCTGCAAAATGACGTTGGGACCACATTGTTGGAAGGTAGAAACTGCATTGACAAACACTACTGTGTTTATATCCACATTCCACCGAGATGCGATGCTGGAGCAGGCATACAAAAAATAGTCTTTTTTTTAAATTGTATAAATACCTATTAATACATAGTTCTTTGCATTACAAATAAAAATTCTTGTCAGACTGCTGCTCCTCCGTGATTGAGGTGAGGGAACAGGGAGATCAGCTGATCTTGCGCACTCACAGCACTAAGTATATTACTTGGTTGATCGTAAGATGGGCCGCTGTAGCCAAAAACGCTTACTTAACTAAATAGTTTTTATTTACCCCGCGTTTTTTTTTTGTCGCGGGTTCGATCCCCGCACGGTACAAACATTTGTGTGCATGAACATGTCTGTTTGTATCGGTCTGGGTGTTTGTATGTATAATATGTATGTATTTACAAAAAAAAAAGTATATAAGTAATGTTTATCCGTTGTCTGGCACCCATAGCACAAGCTAATGCTTAGTTTGGGGCTAGATGGCGCTGTGTGAATAATGTCCAGAAATATTTATTTATTTTTTTACCGCAACATATTAAACATTTAACATTTTGCAGTTTCTTATAATTATTTATTTAATTAATAAGTGTTTATTATCATTATCACACACATGATATCCATTTCAATAGTTAGTTACCACCAACATTTTAATTAATTCAATTCCCACAATTACGTTTCAAACCTACTTATAGCTTTATTTATACATACATGGTTTAATAATATATTTAGGAAGTTACCTACCCATTCTGCCATTTTAACGATTGGTGTAAGATTTTTATAAACCGGATGAATATATACAATCTTTAATACATTATTAAGAAAAGTAACATTATTGTACATGATTAACGTATTCGGTATGGTCCAGGACGCCCCTATTACGGGTTTGGCCAACCGCCACCAGGTTACCCGGAATGGCCCGGAGGCCAGCCGCCGCCCGGCCACCCCCCCGGACACCCCCCGATGATGATCCCCGCCCCAGGGGTAATCTACTACCCCATGCACCCAGCGTACTTTTACCCCTACCCGCCACCCCATGCCCCTGCGCCGGGGGGTGACATGCAAATAGCGGACCAAGCCGACAACCAAGAAGCTGTCCCGCAATTACCCGGAGAAACAGTCGAGCTTCCCTGGAGTGAGTCTGGATGGTGAATTGGAGATAACACCTTTTGATATGCTTAGCTTTCTTAGATTTCACCAACTGTTTTCTTGCTTTCTATGAACTTTCAATCATAATTTATAAATTAAATGAATAAATATTTTTTTATATTGAAAATGTGCAACGGTTTTAAAACATTAGGTGAGGTAACGTAACGATTTTAGGTGGCTTTTGTAACAAAAGCAGGATATTTATTAATTCATGTAAGTCTGAATATTTTATATTTAAACAAAAAACATATTTTTTTAAATTTAGTTTTATTACAGTAGTTTGTTTTTCTGAAAGCTGCAAATACATGCAACGTAGTTTGTATAATTATGATTTTTTTCGAACCCATAAATAAAATCGTGGTGGGTGCTGACCTTTAATGGGTATTTACAGAATAATTATAAAGGAATAAAAAGCATTCGTTTCTTATAATAATTACGTAGCTTATTGTCACTAAATTTTGCTTTTATTAAAAATAAGGTGTTATCTCTGATTTCTATTTTCATTGTCGTATTGCCAATGTTGGGCCAATTCTCTTTATGGTTTATCTATCCAGACTTGCTCTTGCTCCTAAAGTCTGTTTTTTAATTTAATACATGCAATTAAAATAAAATTTAATCCATTTACAATAAGCTCTGCATCTTTTTTTAAAATACCTTAATTAAAAAACAGACTACTAGCAGTATAACTTACCCTCGTGAAATGTTTTTGTTTTTAATAGGAATGTATTTTAATAGTGTGACTGTAGTTTTGGCAATACATATAAATAAGAATAGAAAATAATATTAAGACTAATGCACTAACCAATACCATATAGAGTTTTGGCCGAGCATTTCGTGGCGTCTTGTGTATCGTGTATCAATCAATGTTTTGAACTAATCTTTACTAACCATTTGTTTTTCAAAGTTTAACGTGTTAAATCTTGTTTTTGTTTGTTAATTGTGTGAAATAAATGTTTCTTGTTATTTGGCAAATATATTCAATTTGGCTAGTAGTAAATTAGTTTGGCTAGGTAGAAATATTAATATGAATCAATCCAAATAAATCAAGTAACTTGTTTTATTTTAGCATAAAAAGAGGAATTACCTATGTATCGTCGTGGCCAATCTAAATTCGATTCGTTTCGTCCGATTACAAATAAAATATTACATAGGTATTGATTTTGGGCCATGATTCTGAACAAACACATGCACAGTGTAGTTGGTCAAACAATATAGAGCTGTAGATTTTTTGAGTTGGTAGAGGAAAGAGGACACTTACTATTAAACCCACATTTTGCAATTAGTCATAAAATAAGCTTATTCTATTCTTATTTCAGTTCTTAATTCTATAAATCCTTAGTTCAGTGCAATGGGAATAAATGCTGTTCATGCTTGTTAAAGTAACTACGAGTATGTCCCGAATTTTCCTTTTGGCATAGGCCAAGTATTAAAATGACTAAATTATCCCTTAACGAATTAAATTAAAATAGGTTTAACGGAAGCACGTCTAACTGCTAGGTTATTTTATTTTATACTTAAGAATAGCAGTTCAGCTCCTATTTTCAGCTATGCTATGCTCATCAAGAGTTTCACCACCAAATTCGCAGGTACATACAAATGGGTGCCAGCGTGCCTGAGCCAGCAGAGCATCCCGCCGGGCGCGCTGCGCGTGGGCACGGACTCGGACGGCGAGCCCATATACGCGGGGCGCGCGCCACACTGCGGCGACATCCTGCCCGCCAAGGTCATCCCCAGCAAGAACGCCTGCTACGTCGGCTACGGCGGCGAGGAGGTCCTAGTTGATCAGTTTGAGGTAACCAACCACGGTTATAGAGTCATTCGGGGTAACCGTACGCACCGGGTAAGTGTGCGAATTGCACATATCTCCTAGACGAGGCGCGGGGGGTGGGGTATTAGTTCCAGTCAATCAGAGGCCACAGCGAGGGAATACAAACGCGACAAACTCGGACGCTGCGCCACGTTTCGTTTAAAATTTATATGCTAAAAAGTGTTTCTCGGTCTAAAATCGATAATTTTCTGTGTCCTGGAAAACATTGTCACATACGAGATTATAAATTTACAAGGGTAAATTCATTTTTGTTGAATAAACACATATTAAGCTTGAAAATTGTACACATCATTTTAGGTTATGTTGAATATTTTGAACTCAGTTGTCATTTGTTTGAGTTTTGGCTACTCGGGTAAAGTGTGCGCGGGTAAGTGTGCGCGTGACAGAAGTTTCGTTAAAATGCGTTTTGTTTAAAATATATCAATGGTGTTGATTGTTCCTATCTATATTTATATATTATAGTTATGTTGGTAGGTATACTAAAAGTTTAAAAAATGTCATATCAAAGACTTCATCATAGATTTTAATAGGCTGACTAACAAAAAATATTTGAGTAGGTACATCATCCAAGAATGTAGGTACATCATCTACACTTTAATTATTTTCCTATACGTCATAAGTTTAATTAATCGCAAGTCAGAATTAAAGTCTGAATATTGTTACTTATAATTTTGTGTTCAGTTCTTATTATTATAAGTTTGATTGATCTCAAGTAAAAATTTATGTTTGATATCGTGATATTCTTATATGATTCCAAAGAAATACTTAATTACTTTAAAAGATGTCGTGATATAGCATTAATCATGTTATTTTAATTATTATGTACACACTTACCCCTACTGCGTCTATTTACCCCACAAGGGTGCGCACACTTTCCCGCAATTTTGGGCAAGTGTACGCATTCCGACTTTCTGTGATTTTTGTTAAATATAAAAATAAATAAGAAATTGATTGTTTTTTTTGTTATTGCAATTGATAGCCAAATAAATACTCTACTCGCTACAATGTCTTTCTTTCCGATATTTTCCTGTTCCTAGACACAACAAGGCTTGAAAGTGCAAAGTGCGCACAGTTGACCCGAATGACTCTACGCAAAGCAAGTGGTCAGTTCTGGGTACCGTCAATGGGGGATACACTTGAGACTACAGTATTACTTAGGACACCGAAAATTATTACCGTTTTACGTACCCTGTTCAAACTTTATCTCTTCCGTGATTTTGACAGCAACTTCTCTGCTCCAGCACTATGTAAATGTTGCCATAATGATCAGTCAAAAATTATCATACGACAATGCCCTAAGTAAAACTGTAGTCTCAAGTTTCCCCCATCGACTGTACTTTTAAAAGAAACGCCGTTTATATCATGAGCATAGCATAGATAGCAATACATTCTTTCGGAGCACCATGACCGGCCGGGTTACTACCCAAAAACTTCCCCAGTTTCCCCTCCACACCCGAAACGGGGCGAGCTGAAACCCGCCCTCGGCATTGACGGACCCTCCTTTATTTCTTACTGGATTGAAGGTACTATCTTTACGGTTTAACACGTACCCTATTACACTTGGAAGGCTCGAAAATTGGACGACGTTACAGTATGGTAGCGACCCTAAAAATTCAGCAATGCTTCCTGGTTTCCCAAATTCCAAGTATCGCCTACCTATCAAGTAACTGTTAATTGTATACTAAACCCTTATTCCTACTTTAATTAACAAGGAATTCAGTCAAATACGAGGATTATTGGTCTAATATTTTCTCAAACTCATACAGCTCAGCGTTATTTCCACTCGTCTTCCTAAATTGGTTCGACAACATAATTCACTGTAATGTTTTATATTTCCAGGTGCTGGTGCCGTCGATGTTCTCGTGGCAGTTCAGCACGAACGGCGAGGTGCCGCCAGGTGCCGTCGCGGCCGGCACCACGGCCGACGGCGAGAAGCTCTACTACGGCAGGGTCACCCATGACGGCTGCACTACGCCCGGAAAGGTGAGCTCGTATATGCGGGGCGGTCCGCCCCGGGCGGCACTTGTTAGGGGGCGGCAAAATTTCACAATTAAGTTGAAGTGTCCCTTAATGGAATAGGCCGCAGTGACCACTTACCATGAGGTGGGCTGCTTTGCCAACTCGAGGAGCAAAAAAAAAAGGGCGGCAGAATTGTCTTCCACCCCGGGCGGCTGACACCCACGGCCACGCTACGCCACTCCAGCCATTTCCTTTTTTTTTCGTTCCGTAGGCGCAAGTTCGCGACGCTTGCGACTATGGTCTGAAATAAAAGCGTTTGTCCCAATACAAAATAAACCACCCGGCTTTCCCTTTAAAAAATTTTGGTAGAGCAACACTTACTAACTCTGTCATTTTTTATTTATATGTATTAATTGGGTTACCAGTCATTGTTACACTAAACTTAAATATTGAGATCTCGGAATGTTTAATTGCCCCACAAAGAAAGATTTTAAATTATCCATAAATTAGTGCACCTTATGCAGGTTATTCGCAACTAAAAGTCGCAACCTTCAGCGGAAAATTCTGATGCTGTAATAGCTTAAGTTCAAAAATTTGCTATTTAAGATTACAAACAGTTTAAAGATTTACTTACATAATATTGGCATATCTTTACAAATCATATAATACAACAGCACTCCCATTCGATCCAAAATAAAATACAAAATATTGTTTTAGGTAAAAATTTTTGTTTGTTATTTTTATTAACGTTATTCCATGTTATTTTCAGATCCACCCCAGCCACGGCACATGCTATTACCCGTACGACGGCGAAGAGAAGTCCTCCAACGAATACGAAGTCCTCGTACTCTTGTAAATTAAGTCCATTATTGATAAATATGATATTTCGTTAACACTTACCTACCTTACATGCTTAGACACGTTTTATATTATTGTGAAAAATGCCATTGATAGTATTGTAAGTCCTCGATTTTATACTTTTAATTTCTAAAATACTTAAAGATTATAATTATTACAATATCAAATAAAGATAAACGTATAAAAAATATTTTTATTTATGACAACAACTCAGCCTCAATGATATCTGAGAGGTAAATTTTCATAAACTTGTACATCAGCTATGGTGAAACTGACTGACGAACTTTAGTTTGGGTGTTAATTAAATACACCTAAACTATTATTATTAACTATTATTAGTTAAAGGTGATGGATAAACCGCGATAAATGGCTTAGTTGGAATAGATATGAACGCTTTGCTTATCATTTTATCTGCAACAAATAATAATGATTTATTGCGTGCCATATTGTAACAGTTGGAAATATAAAGCAACCTAAAAAAAATGCTGATACTAAAGAAGGCCACATATTCTTCTAACTGAAACTCGACTGAATAACAAAGCTCTATTAAATCAGCATTTTTGTCGTAAAATATTTTCAAGAGGGGCACTGTAAACCACTGTCCAGCGTTGCCAGTTTATTTTTACTTTTGTGATATATGTAGTTAACGTTAGTTTTGATATTACTTTTATGTTTTACTCGTACGATTTAAAATGTGACTTTAACGTTACTTTTGCGATGTAGTCCTCCAGCAAAATATCAAATAACTCGACCAGGAAACTCGACTTAGAATATTCTTTGTATCTTATATTTTATTTGCTTTCACATTTATCTGATTTATATTAATTACAGATCGAATGTTAAGAATGCAACATAATCTGACTACTCAGTTTACATGATACATCCATAAACCTATGTGGTGCTAAATGCTACGTATTCGTGTTCTTAGAAAAGACTTGATGGCACCAACTTATCTGCATCTACGCTTAGCTTCGGACAACGTGTTGAGAATAATTTTGTTGTTGCTTCAACATAAACAAACAACAATACCCGGCTCAGATTCATTAGTACCCCGGTAAGGTGCGCAGGCGCCGAGGCGCGCCATTCAAGCGCCAGTTACGGTACGAAGCGCGCGTTCCTTTGTATACAAGTGGGAAAAACACCGCTAAAGAAACGCAACAAAACAGTGCGGAAAAGTGACAGACGGAATTGCAACGTTCGGAGAATATTCGCAGTATCCACCACCATGAAGGCTACCATTTATTTTGTGGTGCTCTGTAAGTACCTATTATATTATGGTATTACTTAGGTGTCGCTAATAAACATGCAGTTCGTAATACACACGGGTCAGGGGTCATCAACATAACTACTTTAAGTTACTTCGGACACGTTTAAAATATTCATTAATCTATTAAACTATTTTTAAACTAGGAGTAGATTGTGACTGGTCTAAATCAAAACATAGTCACGAATTTCTTGATCAAGAAAGATTACTACAAAGAAGACTTTTATCTCACCGATAAGAATCCATGGTCATCATAGTACAGCTAACCGATCGTTCGATATTACTTATTTAAATTAAAAAATGTATACCTTTACAGTAACTAAGAAATTGTATTAAGTACTTACAAAAATACCTAACTTACCTGAAAAAATAAAACCTTTGGCTTAGTTTATAGGGAAAATCTCATTTATGGATAAATGCACTTGAAATCAAAGGCTCGAAAATCAGATGTGTCTACAGTCTGGCAGCACATTGAGCGACGCTTGCTGGTGGAGTGTCCCTCAATGGAATAGGCCGCAGTGACCGCTTACCATCAGGTGGGCTGCGTGTCTGTCTGCCTACTGACTTAGTACAAAAATAAAATAAAAAAATGAGAACGAACGTTTTCCCGTGTCCCGAGTAAACACTTGGCCGCAAGGGGCAGTACTGCCCAAAAAAGCCTATTAAATTAAGCTACGACTTCATTAATTTTAATTCGAATTTGTTTTGGAATAAAAATGTTTAACAGTAGGTACTTTATGTCTTAACTTTGTGTTTTTGAAACGCCCCGATGGTCTAGTGGTTTAAGTACCGGGCCGAGATCTTGGGGTCCTGGGTTCAATTCCCGGGTCGAGCTAACTTTGTGTCTGTTTTGTGTTGTGACAAAGCTCGGGTTTGTGATCACCAATCCGCATTTGGCAGGCGTGGTGACCCATTATTGTAACGATAACTTGATTTCAAGGATGGAGGCCTTTGCCCTGCAGTGGGACATTAATAGGCTGATACTTTACTTTGTCTTACGCATAACGTATGTCTGTGGGTATTAGGGTGCTTTTATAATTACCAGTACCTACTGGGACCACCCAGTTGGTGTTCCCGTCTTTGTATTCCACACACTCAAGCCTTACAGTTTATTTTAGCGTTTCTCTAATGAATATTCAAGGCGTTTTACTGAGCTTTGTAAAGCAAATTTACATGAATTTACCTATCTGAGTGTATCGGAAACCCGCCATAAAAGTCTATGGTACTAGCACACAGGCACCTAGGTACATACACAGGTTTAATAGGCTGTCAAAAGATGGTGTTAATACAAGTACAATTAGTAGCCCAATGGCATATTGTTTATTAAATTAAGTATAATAAAGTTGCAGAAAAGAAAAAGCAAAATCTAAAGGTATTATTTTACTAGGCACAACTGTATCTTTCCTAAAGTGTTGTTAATTATAAATGAAACTTTTTACAAAATAATAAATTCGTCCTTAAACCTTTCTGTGTACTCGTATATTATGTATTTCCGGATGGTATGAAGGCATGATTATGTGTACATACATTACATCCACGTAACTGTTGGTAAGTCTCTGCTGTCACTCTTTGGTCTGTCGTAAACTTTTATAATTATACTGCGTGTTTTTTAGTCGTTGTTTTCCCGCTGCAGAACGCTTCACCTTCAGTAGTACTATCGATTTATGCAAGTAATTAACTAATTAAAATTATTATTTTTTTGGTTTTTTTTTTAATTTGATGGGAAAGTGGAAAACAAATGTAAGTAAATAGTAAATAATATTTTTTTTATAAACGCGTAGGGTAATGACCCTCGCTGGTCCGCGACGCAGCTAGTACCTACTATCGGTTCGAGTTTCGTCACTCTTAATCGTAAAACTATTGATTTGACTAAAAAAAGCTTTATTAATCTATTTTACTACTAAGATAGAATCATTTTACTGCGGGAAAACAACTAAAATTCCACGCTGTATTTATGAAGATCTTGACATCACTCGCCTTGTCTTTTCAGGTATTTAATAATAGTAGGTAGTAGTAAAAATTGAATATATTGGACAACCCCTGTCGAACCCTCAACTCTTTATAGATCACAGTTCTCTAATTAGGCTATTAAACCAGGCGAGGAATGATAAGTATCTAACCGCAGTTAACTATAACATTCTACGACACATACGCCGAGAATGAAACATAAGACATGACCACAACCGTAATTTTATGAAGGTATTCTGCCATTACGATAAACATAATAATATAACATGCATTGATAGTGTATTTAAAAAAGAGGTAGATATGCCATCCTTTGACGCAAGGCGATTAGAATTTGATCCGTCGACACTGAGGTCAATTATAATACGCGCGGTGTCCGTCGAGATATACTAAATCTATGTGCTTCAACAACCGTTGACATTATGCGTCTAAAATGATTTGTGTCAATTAACACAATATGAGCGTAGCATTTTTCGAGCGCTAGTGCCGTATCTACCTCTTTTTTAAATACACTATCAATGATAACATGAGATATTTCTTTGAAGATCGAAACAAAGAATTTTATTATTTTTCTCTTGGGCCAACGTCCTGCAATATTGTTTTCTGCTAGTGTTATTTTTATTACACTTTTCTTGATAACATTCCTATTTATACATAACGTTGGCTGGAGCGTTTGGTAGCACATTGACTGATGCATCTTGCCTAAGCGTTCCTCGATCGATGGAATAAATCGCAATGGCTGTGTACCATCACACATGCTGCGTGCCTTTCTGCCTTCTGAATGTAGGTACATAAAAAGGCAATAACAGGCGGAACTTAAAAGACTAAAATAAAATGGTAAGTAATAGTATTCTAGTGTTTCCTGTTAGCAAGTGTCAGTTACAATGACATCATATTAAATAGCCATTCACAAGTGCTAGGTCATTGGCTATTACAATATTCTTGTAGTATGTTAGTTTCATATATGTATTACACACGTTATATGCAAATAATTTAATGTGCGAACTTGATCAAACCAGTCATGAACCCATTGCTTAGTTCCTAGACTACATACATTTGTTTGCAAAAGTATGTATTTTACCAAAATGCCTTTATTGTCGTGGTCATAAGGTCTAATTATGGCACTAATATTGCAGCCACTTTTGCCATTTAGGTACTGTACCTACATCATTTTTACTGTACAATTAATTTCCCTTAGATTAAAACGTGTGTTTAATTATCTATGTTCTATGTGCTGGCTGATAGGGGTATAGAATTAACCTAGGCCTATTTTACGTTATCATCAAGGTAAGCTTTAATGGCCAAAAAAATGAGGGCGTTGTCGCTTCTTTGTAAATATTGCTTTTTCCAAAGCCACTTTATTTTACTAGGATTTCTAAATGTATGTATAGTTTAAAAATTCAAACACCTTTTTGTTAGAACGTTTGGCCTTCGTGAGGAAAACTTACTATTTCTATAATTAGGTATTTTTATAGCTGTAGGTATTCTCTTTTTGTAAGTGTTTTAAATATCAATTTTAATCGTATTAATGATGAGATGTTCGTTCGGACCCTTCCGCGGCGGGTCCGGCCGTTATGCCCCCATTCCGGGTTGCCCCCACATTTTAAGAAAAGTTCCAGTTTGCCGTTAAAACGTGGGGGCCGGACCCGTTCCGGCAATGGTCTCTTGCTGTTTGTTTATTTATTTACCTTACAACTGTTTTGTTAATTAGGTTAGGTATACTCGTATAATGCTTTTTGTATTGTATAGCTTTTAGAAAGTTAGAAATCGTCTGAAATCGTCCTTCTTTTGTCTCCTCGCACGTCCTCTTCAGTCATCGTTCGCCATACTTCTGCAATCTCTTGTCATCAGTCATCCCGTCTCATTCGTCTTCGTACCATTTTCGGGCGATTTTAAAGTGCAAAGATCCGATTTTAGCAAAACACGCGCGATGTTCGTGTATGCAATGTATTGAGCTACTATACAGTACCTCGCCAATGCGCGTTATTTATGTGTTTGCCTGTATAGATTCGCGACGAATTCGCCTTCCTGGACAAGGCCTAAGAAGCAAAAATTAAAGATCCGCTTGTTTCAGCCCTGGGTGGCGTGTGGACGGACATGGCGGGCGAGTGCGACATGGCAGGCTTTTACTTGGAGCTGGGCTGCTCGGCCGTGCCCAGTGCCGACAACTCTACCACCTGCCCTGATGCCTTCGTCTGCCCCGACCTCCACCCTGACCCCAGCATGTGCTATTATCGGTACGGGACTTATGCGATTTTTGAGATGAATGGTCTGAAACAGATAAGATAATATTTTGTTCTATCTACGTATCTATTACTCAAAAAAAAAATTAGAAAATTTCTACCTATAAAATATTGACCTACCGAAGTACTAAAGAAGTAAGACTTCCTATTCGTATCAATTATCGCCCTCTAATACAATTTTACGTAAGTAAAGGTATCTTGAAAGTTATCTCTGAGACAAACTTTAACAACAGAGGTAAAAATCAACATAATATAACATTTATAAAATGACTCAATTATAAATATAGGAAATAATAGTATGAGAAATGACATATAACAGTACCTACTATAGTCACAAATCTGCATTTGCAAGCAAAAAAGATTAGATAGACATCTTAGATCCGTCAGTAGCAGATTAGCCTGTCTTGCGTCCTGTAGATACAATCGTAGATAGATAAAGTCCTGTTACATAAAATTACAATTTAATACAATGACTTTAAAGTAAGATGGTTTTTATTTTTTTAAATTAGCTCGCTATTCCACCTACACTTTTAATGAAAAGCAGAACAAAACGTACACGAGCCACTCCTCTATATTGTTAAGGTGCTATTGCCAAATAATCACCAAGTTAAGTAATGATGAACCTGCTCAGGGAAGGTCGCGCGACGAGGCCGCAGCCTCCTCCGTTTTTGTTTGTCTCGACATTTATGAGCATCGATACAAAGGTTTTGTGTCACCAGTGCAAAAACGTGGGCATTTCTCGGAACACGAGGTCAAGGTGACACAACAAGGCATTGGGGAAAAGGAAGTTGATAGGTAATTTTGTTAGGCATTACTGAAAGAAAATGGAACTAGAACTAAATTATTACCTATTTTATTTTAAGAATTTGCGCGTACAAGGTTGACTTTTGAATAAATCTTTCAAATTAAATAGGAAGAAAATATACTTCCGGGTGTGATTTACAAACTAATATTCTAAATAGAGGAAGATGAAGGTCATGAAGGTATTGTTGAACTGTAATTCCTATTCACCTTCTTTCTGCGGGCATTTTGTCTTAATCTAGTCAGGGGGCCTAGACAAAGTACCTAACATTTTGACAGCGATATCGAAATTCGCTACTCTTACTCTCGCGCCATGACAGCCGACTAGGGAACTATAGATCAATTGGATCATGGTTACAAGGGCGTCGCCAAGGGGGGGCAGGGGGGTGCAGTCCCCCCCCCCCCCCTTGAGATCAAATGTCGCTAGCCGCAAAGCGGTAACGCTTCATGCTCTCGGCGTTCATATTTTTTCTACTAAATAATATTCCCCATTGCCCCCCCCCCCCCCCTTAATCATAAGCTGGCGACGGCCTTGCATGATTACACAGCCATTAGACAGTGAAGTTTTCCGAAAGATGTTTTACAGAACCTGCGAGCTAGTGTTAAATAGCCACATAGAAAAATCTTTAAGCCCAGAGTGGAATCGTCCACTTAACCAATACGAAGCAACGCTTAGCACTCGGCTACAACAATGTCATTTTATATCGACGTACTGTTTCCAACTTTTCCAGAGGAGTTCCATACAGCGACCGCTCGACCATACCTCAAGGATTGATCGCCAACCCCTGCTCGCAAGCGTGTCGCTGCGTCGTGCAAAACCAACAGCCTCGGTTTGAATGTGCAGCGGTGGACTGCGTTGAGATAAACGACGGGGATCGGCAGCAGTGTGTCAGCACATACGAGCTGGATTCCTGCTGCACCACTGGGAATGTTTGCGGTGAGAGATATCAAGCCTTTTTTTGCAGAGGAAAGCGTTTGCGAGACACGGGACAAAAGACGATTTTATGACTAAGCTTTCTCGGTTTACCTTCCGTCCGAGACCTCCCTAAAACTAGGCGACCTATCTACATATGATGGCTATAAAATATAGTTTCATTTTAACACGCTTTTTTAAATTGCGTCTGTACTTGTAATGCAACATCCGAAAATTACATTTTTATGTTAAACACAATTAAATAGTTTCCTTCTCAAGTGTGTACAAAAAGCCTCCACATTGAAATCAAGTCATCGCCACTACGATGATGAGTACTGGCTTTATCACACGCTTACCAATTTTGCTCAACCTATGACCCCGAAATCATGGCCCGGTACTTTAACCACTAGCTAGACCAACGAAGCGGTCAAAGGTATAGATTGGTTTAAATCGATAACAGACAAACTACATATACCTCCCTTTTAATCGTCTTTTAAGTTTTATTACTTCCGGATCGTTGGATACGGTAACAGTAATGGTTAACCATATCATCATAACGTGTTCGACATCCGACACAGATAGCGCTAAGTATACGCCGTAATAGGATCTACGAATGATCTATTGTGTCATAATGTCACAATTAAAATGTTATATCAGGCTGGCTATTTTTTTGATATCCATATATATAGATTAATTAATTGCCTGCTGACTAGAAATGTAGACTTCTAAATTATTCTTTTTAATAGCTGACCTGAATGTGTTTAATGAGTTAGGAAGTTTCCGACAGTTCAACCAATCAAAGGTAAATGGTTAGTACAAGTCGTGTTATGAGTACGAGTTAAAATCTTTTAATAGCTATAAGGTAGCTATGTTATAATATGTACCAAGTTAACTCCCCATTAATGGGGAGTTCTCAATTTCAATGACAATAAATCATGAAGTAATTTGACCGCGGCAGAGGTTCAATCGTTAGTTGTTGTTCTACCCATGCTTGGGATTAGACAGCCTTTCTCGAATTCAGGGCAATTAATAGTTTGTCATTAACGAACTTAGACCGTACACCTGCTAAATTTTGATATTCTTAGTATATAATAAGTAGCAAGTGGCCTGCATGATTTTAATCTCATGTGTCACGTTTTATATTTTTCATTATTTTGGTCTTACAGGGAAAGACGCAGTAGCCAATTTAAAGACATGCGAAGTAGACGGAAAGACATACAGAGAAGGAGAGTCCTTCGAGCCGAAAAACACCCACAAGACTTGTATATGCACGGCTGAGTGGGACGGGTCCACCGACAACGCATCCTACTGCCGGGACATAAACTGCGGCATCGAGATCCACTACCAGGATAAAATCTTGGACAACTGCGCTCCTGTTTTCATTGAAGACAGGAAAGGATGTCCTATAAGCTTCACATGTCGTAAGTAACTCTTTAATGTTCATCATACGATTGTAACTTCGTAGAGACGGCACACTTTCAAATGCACCATTATATCTAACAGCCCGCAAGTAGCTGTTATTACGTTTTACATTCTTGTCATGGTCTTGTGAATGTACGTACAAAGTAAAGTCTACGCAACAAAAGACACTTTTAGATGTTAAATCCTCGAGGAGATCTTTTTGCATTTCCTTTACTTGTTCATCACTTGGACAATGCAAGTATTTCAGTATAGAATCATAATCGACAGTAAGTATCTGGTTCTGTCCTTATTTGAAAACTCGCGGGTTCGATCCCTGATCAATGTCTTATTGTATCTGCCTGGCCGTTTCTAAGTAAAGTATGTAGGTATTTACAAAATAAAAGTACATAAGTATTGTTTATCGCAGTTGTCTGGTATTCATAGTACAAGTCGTTTGGGGATAGATGGCGATGTGAGAATAACTTCCGAGGATATAGATTTCTCTGCCAATCGTTCCAGCTACTCCATCCACGAGGGTGATCCGCCGGCTGAACGTGCGCGGCGTGAGCGCAGAGTGCGCCTTCGGCAACGTGACCCTCGGCGTGGGCGATGAACTCACTTCTGAGGACAAGTGCACCACCTGCTCGTGTCTCGTGCCGCCCTTCGTCTCTTGTATGATGAAGACCTCTTGCTCCCAATGATAGTATCTGCAGACTCTGTTAAGCACAAGTAACACGAAGCAGCCATATTCGAACGGCAATAGATCTAACCCAATTATCTGCTACTGCTGCCTACGTGTTATATACTCAGGCTCACTCGTTTCTATAGACGAGTCAAAATAGTTCTACTTGAGTATAAGACATTACTTAAATAACCGTTTTTATACAATCTACAAGCTGTCGCGAAATTACTTTGAGTCGTCTATTGAGAGTTACGCGAGCCTAGACTTAAGACATATAATGTACACATGTCATGTCTATGCTTGTTATCTAAGTAAGTACACACAAACTCATTATAAAAAATTGGCAAAATACCACACGTGTATTATCTGCCTAGTTTTACTTAGAATGGTTTAGGGAAACCGTCATCGTCATAGTTATTTGATGCTCTCTATTTTAATTATTGTATAATGAAAGGACCACTCTAACAAAAAGTGAGGCCTTCTTCGGTCTGGCAGCATACCTATAGAACAACGCTTTCTACCTTGGTTCTTCAATAGCAAAGACCGTTAACCATCATGTGGGCTGCGTGTTTGCCAAGATTGACCGAATCTCGTTTTTTTATTGATATATTATCAGAGGCTTGAAAAACTTAAATATTATTTGACTGACAAAATATGATGATAATATTCAACTAGATTTTATTTTTCGTATATTGTAAAATTTTATTTCTCAAACCAGACACAATATCACTTGCTTAAAAACATTATTACAAAAATTCAATATTTTATTCAAAGAGACAAAAAAATCTGTCTATATTTAGCTAAGGGTTTTAACCGGAATGTGGTTTGGGACTTTATTAATAGGTACTAGCAGCCGCCTCCGCAGTTTCACCCCCGCGTAATTTATAACACAAACATTACATAAATTAAAATATCTTCCCTTCCCCAACATTTCTGGCATAAAAAGTACCCCATGTCACCCGGGGATAGTGTAGCTTTCCAACAGTGAAAGAATTTATCAAATCGGTTTAGTAGTTTTTGAGACTATGCAATACAAACAAACAAACAATCAAATCTTTTCTCTTTATAATATTAGTATAGTGTATCGAAAGATTTACTCATATAGCTGCTCTCTATCACCATTATTAGATAACAATCGTAAAGTAAAAACCAAACATTGTGATCAAAGCGACTTTAATTTTTAAAACTTGTTTCTTAATTTAAAAAAGTTATAATTATGTATACTACAATCTTTACTAAAATACAAAGTAAATAAAATATTTCTTATTATATAAAATTGCACTTATTTGACTTATTTATATTCTAATGCCTCGTATGACTAAGTTTATTAATTAACAGTTCTTTTTCTTACTTAGGGATATTATTTACATTATGTACAAAGACAGCCTTAAGTGGACCCTTGTAACTTAATTTAAGTACTTATTGTAATATAGTTGTGACGACATTTTTAATTAAATTAAAATATTAAACTATAAAACTATCTTTACATTGGCAATATTTAGTTTATTTAAATCTAAGGTATCTCACTACGACATTGTAATCACAATTTTTAGTAAAAATAGCCGAACAAGTACCTAAAAGTCCTAATAAGTATTTTTACATTATAATATACTACAATTACATCACATTATATTAAGTATATTATTGTTAAGCACATTTTACGTACAATAAAGGTATTTGTGGAATAATAGTGCACAATTATATTAAAATAATCAAATCGCACCTCTATACAGGCTTGTTAAATGGTTACGAACAAGCATACTAAAAATAATAAATGCAAAGATTACATACTATTTCTTTACGTAAATTCAATAAACGAAATAGCAAGTAGGCTAGTAAAAAAATACTCAATTATATAATCTGTGGTAAATATCGAATTACAATTTATTATTGTGTTCCCCCTAGGCAACCATTGGGTTTACGTAAAGCATTTATTCGTAGGTACTTTTTATGGCACTTGGTATTTTGAGATCGAATAGTTTTCATTCATTTAGATTACGAAATAATCTGAACGAAAGTTAGGTAGATACTTGAGTTCTTCTCTTCTTTGTAATGTTAAATATATTCGCACTTACGTTTGGCGTTAAAAAATATCTTTGTATATTATGCTTCAATCTTTGGCATCACGCCTATAGTCTTAAACAACAATTGAGTGCATAGTCAATTGGAATAGGCCAACATGTGTACTGTGGGCCTATGACATGTGTAAATAGGCCCAGCCTAACTGAAGCAGGCCAGGCCCAGTTCCACGCGGAACATCTGACGAGGCTTGCCCAGATCCCTCACGGCCACGTCCAGCAGTGGGAGACGGCCCGACTTGTCTGATTCGAACTCCACAATTGTCTTTGCCCACTCGTCTCTCTTGTACTGGAAAAAGAAATAATAAATTACAACATTAACAAATAAGTTGATGTTCTTACTAAAAGGATATTAAAAAAAAATTAACCCGACTGCGCCAGAAGGAGGATACTTTATCGTCGGCTTACATCGAAAACCTATCTCCATCCGACCCTAGGATTCAGAAGGCGAAAAGAAAAAGGTTTCTTTCCAATAAGTGTCTCAGAAACACAACGATCAATGACTAACTGTCGATTCGGACACAGTTTATTCGGACACAGTGTCCGAATTGACACTTTATAATTTTAATATTTTTTTCACTGTCGATTCGGACACCGCGATATAAATAGCTGTTTTGTACAGTCAGATAAAAAATCTTCCTACGATTTGTTTTCGTTTTAAACATAAAGTCTCAACGAAGCCTTCTACACGAAGCTATCGGTAATGTTTCTAGAGATGAAGATTTTTTATCTGACTGTACAAAACAGCTATTTACATCGCGGTGTCCGAATCGACAGAGAAAAAATATTAAAATTAAAAAGTGTCAATTCGGACACTGTGTCCGAATAATCTGTGTCCGAATCGACAGTTAGTCCGATCAATATAAGTACTTTTTTTTATAATAAAAGGCGGCAAACGGATAAATGGGTCACTAAATGGTACATAAATTAAATTATTAAGCATCTCATATGCTTTGCTTTTGGTAACACTTGGCATCGCCAAGGGGGGTTGCCCCCTCCCCCCCCCTAGAGATCAAATGTAGCTAGCTGCAAAGCGATAACGCTTCATGCTCTCGGCGTTCATATTTTTTCTCCTAAATAATATTGCCCCATTGCCCCCCCCCCCCCCTTAATAAGCTGGCGACGCCCTTGGAAACACTGCTGAAGGTAGGCAATTCATTACAACGATTGGTTTTAAAAAACATTTTTTCTTTATTATTATTATTCTGAATTTTATAAACCAAGAAAAAAGTGTATGTTTTGATTCCTAAATTGCACCTAAAATTAATTAGCTCGTCTCTGTTCACTGCTGAATTAAGGCAACTTTTATGCTTTGCCACAAATATCTATTCCCAGGCGTTCCTCATCCAAACCCTGCCAGCAGTCCTCCTAAGGACAATTCCAACGAGTGGGCATCTCAACCACGGTTTCCACTCTCAGACGAACGAAGTTTACGATCTACATTCCGATGTAATATTTTACAAATAATTTAGCTTACCTGACAGTCGTCGAGTAGCGCCCTGTATCTCAAGCGGTTGTTGGCTCTTGGTAAGATCTCTGCGTCGTTGTAGGCGAGCAGCTTGAGGCCATGCCGGTGGTTCCTCGCGGCGGGGTCGAAGTAGCCAATCGTATTGCGGCAGTGGAATGTTACATTTTGAACAGCGCGCGCTGACATCAGCTGCAGGTAGGTTAGCTGAGAGTGGTCCGCTTTGTATGTGATCTGTGTAGGAGACAGTTATATCAATGTAATTTATTTAGTTGGTAGATTTTGAGAAGTAAACCAGTGACGATGCTGATGGTGTTAACGATTCCCAAAATACCTATGTTAAGATTTAAAAAGGATATAGGTATCGTGATTGCCGGAAGGCGGGCGAGCAACCTTTCGGGTATGAAACCTAAACTGGGGGAGTTTAGTGGGTATTAGGACGAAAGTCTTTAGGCCCGAGTCTCACATGCGGTCGCTGGTCTCGCTTTGCAATTATGGTGCATCAACGAATTCTCCTCCATAAAAAAGGCACTGACGGTAATATGTAGTATCATACTAAAGCCGCTCAAAAATACCGTTTAGTTATTTCGTTGAAGTACAGTGCAATTTTAAATCAAATCGGTATTTTATATGGGTTGGACAGGACAGCTGACAAACTGGCAATCTCTCGGCGGCCACTAATGACGATTTGCGAAATACCTATGTTCAGAGTTAAATTGTTTTATATTTGAAAGAGGTATTTAAATTAGCCGTAATATTAGTGGTCAGTCTGTAGTCTATTTTTACCAAATAAACATTCATAAAACTCTTCTTTTTTTCTAACTTAAAAACCTAGAGGCCTAGAATAAATACTCACCGTAAATCCTTCTTCCATTTCGCTTAACCAGACCTCCTTCTCCTTGCCCTTGTACGCGATGTCTTGTGACTGCATCGGCTTCGGGTAGATGCAGCTGCTGGCTGTGTCCATGTCACAGTGCACCAGGATCGCGTCGCTTATGTCACCGCCATTGGGGTCGATCCAATATTGGCCTGTTGATGCAAATCAAGGTTTTCGTAAATGCCTTTTATATATATTCAATTTAAGATAGCTTAAGATCATCAATAAAGCACTTCTTGATATCTTTTTTCAGTTAAATCCTGTTCTTTCAAGCAAATTAGGGTCCAGCAAATTATTTCTCTCTAAAGTGCACCTTATCTCCTCCAAGAAAGAAAGAGAGTGAGAGAAAGATTAAAGTAACCACCATATTTACAACTCTTCTCTTGCATCCTAAAACGTTATATCATCAATTCATCACAAACTTACCACTTTCAAATCCAGGATGATGATATTTGATGTCTCCACAAGTCTTCGCAGGTGCTTCCTTAGTGCCATCAGGTTTGAGGAACTTGTTGAGAGAAACTTTAAGTCGTTCATACGCCTTCATCACGATCTCCTTTCTTTCGGATTCCGGCATGTCGTCGCGGAAGAATCGAGCTGGCATGGGGTCGTCACCCAATGGATCGGGACCTTTCACTGTACCTGTTTAACACGATTCACATCCATTATAGGTTATAGGTTACAAATTCTTAAAAAAAAACATCACCGTCGTTGTGAAGATGAAACTTTGTTGTAATAAAAGTATCAGTCTATGAATGTCCCACTTCAAGGCAAGTTTATCATTGAATACAAGTCATCTTTAAATTGAAAAGTAATGGCTTAATTGCTACGTTTGCCAAATGCTTTCTTCGAAAAAATCGATGTAAATTTTGCATAACCCGGGAATTGAACCCGTCCTAGATTCACGCCTAAATTCTTAAATCACTAGACCAATTAGGCGTTCTCAGTCTCACTTACCTTGTTGCAACATAGCAGCAATGGCAGCAGCATCGTAAGCAAGACCCTCTCCCGGTGGGCCTGGAGGACCAGGGGGCCCCGCAGGCCCGGGAGGCCCGTGGCGACCTGCGTCACCAGGCGGGCCTCGAGCTCCGGGTGTTCCTGAGGGGCCTTGGAGACCAGGAGTGCCGTCGCGTCCAGGGGGTCCTATAACAGAAAAAGTCTT
The DNA here is from genome assembly GCA_949319885.1 of Mecyna flavalis. Classification (NCBI taxonomy): domain Eukaryota; kingdom Metazoa; phylum Arthropoda; class Insecta; order Lepidoptera; family Crambidae; genus Mecyna; species Mecyna flavalis. The sequence continues at coordinate 12,411,245 of OX439433.1, forward strand.
ACAAACATCGCCAGTCGCACGGGTGTTCCCTAATATCGGATCAACTGGTTGTCTCAATCAAATTAAAGCAAGCTTGTTCCATGATCCAAGATTGGTCAAGTCCAGTTACTACATTGAAACAACTGCCATCTGACCTCCGTAACCGTTGCACGTTGACAGTGAGATAATGTCAATTGGTTCATGACTACAAGTGTGCTGGTTTTTTAAATATGCTTTCTACTAGTATTACCACCGAACTAGTGGCAAATATGCATATAGAAAAACTCACAATAGTCACAATACATGAAGAATACAAAAATTATGAAAAGATCTACAGAAGAATATTAAAGGAACATTACCTCTAGATCCAGGTTCCCCATCTTTACCAGGTGGCCCACTTGGCCCAGGCAGTCCTCTTTCTCCCTGTCTTCCGGGTGCTCCAACCATGCCAGGTAAGCCTGGCAATCCAGCGTGGCCCTTCGCTCCGTCTGTCCCAGACTCGCCGCGTTCTCCTTTAGCCCCATCTAAGCCTGGGGGACCTTGCTTCCCAGCGGGGCCTTGCGGGCCATCTACACCGGGAGTGCCTGATTCGCCCCGTGGGCCTCGCTCGCCTGATGGCCCAGGCGGGCCCGATTGCCCTTGTGGACCCTACAAAAGATTTTTATCTACATCCATACCATAATATGTCTATTTTATATTCAGGAGCGATGAGCAAACGCCCTACATTTAGATATAAGTATCTGTGGCTGCATTGAAATGTTTACCTACATTTTAGTGTCGGTAACCGATACTTAATTTCGTTCAAATTTCGAACGTCTTCTTTAAAAGTAAAAATTAAAAGGTTTTTTCGATTATCGAATTAGTCGATTAGTAATTTTATGTTCCATTCCTATACATTTAATTCGATGCTGAAATTATAACAATCGATTTGAGAATCGAAATCAACTCAAGTCTAGATAGTAGATTGTTTATGGATTTTAAAAACTACAAACGTCAGTCATTATGTCAGTACTAACTTTTACATACAGATTAAGTTGGTAACTAGGGCGTTTGCTCATCAATCCTGACTATAAAATAGACATATTATCGTATGAATGAAGATAAAGTTATGTATGTGACTGTACATAATTAGTCATTAAAATACTCATGTGATTCTTTTATGAAACTCACTTCGTTCGTTTCATAAAACCACATTCGTATTTTAATGACCCTCATTATGCAGCAGTCACATAAATAACTAATAACGGGTCGTCAAGTTACAAAACTACTTGCTATTGATTGATATCATAATTGAACTGTTTTTCACATCATCATTTACAGGCCCTTATAAGGGCCAGGCCCACACAAAGTAGGATCAGCGCAACATGTTTTTTCCTTCCACTCACTTCTATCAGCCGTCAATTCTACATTCGCTTCCTTTATGTTGATATTACATATGAGTCATATGTAATATAGTGACTACTGAAACAGAGTGGATTCAATCTCTGTTTCAGTAGTCACTTGCTCACATCACCGTGTGCATACATATTTTTCATTCTTTCGGTGACGTGTATGATTTTCCTCCTCGTGACGTGTCCACACCATGCTAACCATGTGTGATTTTTTTTATTTTAACATGATACTTATTCTATAAACAAAACTCTATTATTTACCTGAAGTCCAGGAGGTCCTTGAGGTCCAGATGGTCCCGGTTGTCCCATAGGGCCCTTGTCCCCAGGACGACCAGAAATACCCGGTTGGCCTTGTTTACCAGGCCGCCCTTCGGGGCCCGGCTCGCCCATAGGCCCAGGTGGGCCCTGTTGCCCTATCGGTCCCACGGGTCCAGGAGCACCGTCTGCTCCGGGCTTACCAGGTATTCCACTTTCTCCCTAAAATATAACCATTGTAAAATTAAATAGTCTAATATTTAATCAAAGTTAAAAGTATTAGCCTATTTAGCGTCCCAGTGCTGGGCAAAGGCCTACATCATTGAAATCAAGTCATCGCTAATTCGCTACAATGATGGGTACTGGCTTTATCACAACGCTTGCCAATAAACCGACACAAATATTGCTCGACTCGGTAATTGAACCCAGGACCCCGAGATCACGGCCCGGTATTTAAACCATCGAGGCGTTTTAAAAAAAATTCTGTTAAATTAGTATTAAAATCGTACAACATAATGAAGGTTACTATTATTCTAGATAATATAATACTATTACCTAAATAAGTATTAGTTAACTGTGTACCTGAGCACCACGTAGACCTGGTGATCCTGGAGGCCCGACCATGCCTGGAAGTCCACCTGGTCCCCTCTCTCCAGCTGGCCCGGGAGGCCCGGTCAAACCTTGAGGCCCAGGTTCTCCCTCACTTCCTCTCTCCCCTTTAGGCCCATCAGGGCCAGGTGGTCCGGTCAATCCCTGCGGGCCTGATGGGCCTGGCCTACCAGTATCTCCAGTAGATCCTTTAGCACCTGGGATACCTGGAGCTCCAGCGGGGCCAGTGCTACCTTGTGGACCCTAGAAAAATAAGCTCGAGTATAGAAAGATTCAATAGGTTCTTTAATATTGAATGGCAACATTATAGCATGTGTGTAAGCGAGACAAGATGAGTGCGAGAGGGACGGATGGATGGAAGTTTTAAGGCGCGGACTGTTACGAGAGAAACGCGAGTGGTACCGTGTGGGTTTTAAGAAAATATAAGAATTAAGACCAGTGTTTTTCTCACCACCCCGATATTGCAAATTTGGTCATGCTACATAATTTTTAAGACATAATTTTTTAAGATCTTACCGGTGGGCCTAAATCTCCAGGCCTTCCTGGCAACCCAGAGTGTCCAGCTTCACCTTTGTGGCCTTGCTCACCGCGAGCACCCTTCGCTCCAGCCTGCCCCGGAAGACCACGTAACCCAGGTTCACCGTGAATACCTGACAAATAATGTGAAATCTGTTGTTATGGCATACTTATTTCTGATAATTATCTTACAGACTCAAAGAGTTTCTCTATGAATGATGTTCTCCTATAATCTTAAGATTGCAGATCAATGTTTTGCTTGTTCTTTTGTAAAAACCGACATTGTTCTAGCGATATCGAAGACTTCCAATTGTGCGACTTATAGGGCTTTCAACGAGTAGTTAATGTACCTACTTCTTTGATGGACTTCCATACAATAGGTTCAATTTAAACCTCACATCAACATTACGTAATGTATTCAAATAGACACTTTAAGCCCTAGACAAGCGGCATTTATGACGTTCGTTATCGCTCCATTCGTGTTAGCGAATGTCAAAACCCGTACTTTCAATATTGATTGACCACGTGACTTTTCTAAGGCACCTGTTAAATCCATACAATTTGAAGTTAGAGAATTTCGCTATCGCTGTCAAAATGTTACTTTGTCTAGGCCCCCTGAATTATGAGAATTTACTTTACCTGGACTACCCGGAGATCCTTGCTGTCCTTTAGCTCCAGAGTATCCGCGATCGCCTTTAAGTCCTGGCATCCCCGTGAGGCCCGGTGGGCCTGGGAGACCCGGTGTCCCCTGCAGGCCAGGCTGGCCTCGTTCTCCAGGGGAGCCCGGAGCCCCAGCCTCCCCTGGCATTCCGGCCACGCCCGGCTCTCCCCTCTCGGCTGGTTCGCCGGGTGGGCCCGCGGGACCGATCGGGCCTTGAGGACCTTGTTCCCCTTGACGACCTATAGAAGCAAAAAGAGAAGAGATTTAAAAATATTTTTAGCTGATTATTTAATTTTTATTTTTTTAGGGAAACAAACAATTTCAAATCCACATTTAAAAAATCTACCTTAACATATAAAACATAAATCAGCAAAGTCAGCATTATCTACATAAAGAGTATTGAATCAGTGTTATGTATACTTACAGGCGTAACTAACCAGAAAAGGCTTTTCTTTTGCCTTGTTGGTTTGTTAAAAAATCAATTTTCATTAGGAACCGGTGCGAAACCGGGACTGACTGCTAGATCTACATAGATTTGTTTTAATTTATTTACTTTTATAATGAAATGAAATTAAATACCTAATTTATTCTGCAAATAGATTTTAAAAAATACTTTTGCATGTCAGTAATAGTTAATTGCTGCACTACATTTAATTTTATTTTCTCAACAAACGCCAGAATAGCTCGATCTGATTTGAATGATATCTTGATGTTTTCCTAGTAGAGTTTGCATACAAAGCTTTTAAAATATGGCAGATTTTAAAATATTTTATGGGATTTCGTTTCAAACTTCTAGAACCAGGGACAGTCACTAGAAATATAATAATATACCTGGCGGGCCATCGCTCCCGGGTGGCCCAGCGGCACCACGCTCGCCTTTCTCTCCTGGAGATCCCGTCATTCCCCTCAGTCCAGGTACGCCCATAGCTCCGACTGGGCCAGGATGTCCCTTGCTGCCTCTTGGACCTTCTGGGCCCTGGATTACCAGTTTTTGACATGGTTATGACAATAAATAAATAAGGAAAAAGATCACAGGACACAAAATACTGAAATACTTAGCTTTGTTGCTTCTACTCGTATTATGGATACTGAAATTGATGAAGGTAAGGGAATTGAGGAAGGTGTTGGTATACTTAAATACAAAAATTATCCAGACATGAACAAACTTAAGTTCATAACTTAAATCTGGGGGGGATTCGAACTCACAGCTCTTAGTGCATACAGCATATACACTACCGAATTCGCCATCGAAAAAAGAAATTAGTGAGTAACTAGTTTTTTAATGACGTCCAATTTAACTCAATCTACTTCTTATGTGTATAAAGGATAAAATTCAATGAGTTGTTTTTAATTAACTACACATCAAAATCAAAAAAATGCATCAAAAAAATACTGAATTGCTAACCTTACCTAACCTTTGGTGTGCAATCAGTTATTTTGATGTACATTTCAGTATTTTTTTGATGTACATTTAAAAATATCCCAAATTCAATTACCGGTGGTCCATCAGGCCCTTGAGCACCAGCCTCCCCCTTCTCCCCCTGTGAGCCCGGTTGCCCCGGCAAGCCTCGCTCGCCCGGGAAGCCTCTCTCACCGCGGGGTCCAGACGGGCCCGAAGGCCCGATCGGTCCTGCCACGCCGGCTTCGCCCTCCTTGCCTGGGGATCCAGGCAAACCTGCGGCTCCTGGCATTCCCTGCGATTTAAGTTATGTAAATATTTCATATGTACTCATGAAGGCAGAATATTAGAGAGTTTACATACATTTATCAATAACTAGATGACCCGGTAAACTTCGTATCACTTACCTCTTATTAAAAAACATATTAATTTAAACCCCCCCTTTTTTTCCATATTTTCTCATCGTTTAAACCTTCCCTGAACTTCGTCGAATATTTCAAAACTAAAATTAGTCAAATTGGTTCAGCCGTTCTCGAGTTTTGGCGAGACTAACGAACAGAAATACATCTTTTATTTATGCCTTTTTTATGTTTAATAAAATCTATTCTATAGCATATGAGTCTGTAATAACTTAAATCGATTCGATCGATTTGTAAAGTATGCTCAACCTGATTTGGTGTGCAACATCGATCAAAGAATAACGTTAACTATAACCGAAAACAGTTACAAGAAATAAATGTTGGTGTTACCCACATATTTCTGACCGAAGTCTAATAACCTGGTGAAAAGGGAAACTGTCAAGTAACAGAAAATAGTTATTTGTTATACAAGAGTGCAAAGTTGCTTTTTAACCGCGTGTTCAATTTTGATGACCGAGCAAGCGAAGGATTCTAAATTGAATCACGAGCGCAGCGAGTGATTCAAAATTAGAATCCTGAGCGTTAGCGAGGGAATCAAAAGAGCACGAGGTGAAAAATCTTTGCACTCGAGTGCAACACGTAACTTTTCATTCCACCTCAGCGAGGAAATGACTAAATGCAAAAAAAAGTTTAACAAATTAAAAAAAAGTTGTATGATATATTCGGCACCATAGAGGTAGCAGTAAATAGGTTTAATGTTTTTTTTAATTCACAATAAATTCAATTTACTTTATCCTCTAGAGAATAAAAACGGCTTTTCCACTCAGATATTGAAGATTAAAAATACTCTTTCCGAGATGGTGGGATGAAAAGGATTTTTCGTGAAATGTGACGTTACGCCATTTGGTCGTACGGGTACGAGAACGTTTTCCCACCACGCAGTCACTCCCACATATAAACCAATTTTTAAAATACGAGAAAGGACTTCTTTTAAGTGTTTTTTTTAAATATTGTTTAACATCAACAGAAACAAGTTCCCTTTTGTTTCTATCAACATACCGGGAAACCAGTGGGTCCCGCTGGGCCAGTCGGTCCCCTCTCCCCTGCCGGTCCAGACGGTCCTTGAGGTCCTTGTATGCCGGGGCTCCCGTCGCGTCCCGCGTCTCCTTTAGGGCCGTGTGGGCCTGGTTGACCCGCTTCGCCATCTTTACCTGCTTCACCCTTCGGAAAAAATTAAGGTTAACTAAGTTTTTTCTCAATATGTTAACTTAAGTAGGTATGGCAGCCAAGCTGCCGTTCATGTCTGTCAGAAGAAAAAGGTTTGCTAGACCGGAAAAGTGCCACCTTCTCACAGAAGTTTGTCGCATGAGTACCTAGTAATTTTGCTATTGTGCTCTGTTTGGTGAGTGAAAGTTCCCATCCCCATCCCACAGTCCTTTACCTTCTTCCCCCATATTCTTTCTAAAGTGGTCAACACATCTTGCCCTAGTCGATGTGCATGGGCAGTACTGATCACTTATCATCAGGTGTCACAAATACTCGTTTTCTAATGTGGATATACTAGCCCGACCAATAAAAAAAAAAACTCCCCACATTGCGGAACAATATTGGAACTAATTTCTTCAGGTGGCAACAATCGAACAAAAACAATAAGAAGTCATTAAATTCTGTCAAAGTGTGATGTCAATTGTCAACCGTGCCTTGTTACTATTGGATATTGTGTGTTATTTGTCAGTATAACCATAGCAACCAAGTGTTGCTTTAACCATAGCTAAGTTGGCGCCTCCAGAGCAGGTTTTTTATTTTCCTGGTCAGGCTATACAATACGATGTTCCTTAAGCATAAACTATAACACTACATACTTGCAATCCTCGTTCACCAGGGCTGCCCATAAGACCGGGAGGTCCTTGCAGCCCTTGAGGCCCTTGTTCACCAGGCCGACCGTCGGCGCCAGGGATTCCCCTCTCTCCCTGAGGTCCAGTCTTTCCCGTTATTCCTGGTCTACCCACTGGTCCTCTGGGTCCTTGAATTCCCTGAGGACCAGGCCTTCCAGGATCACCAGAGCTTCCTTTAGGTCCAGGTAAGCCGACTCCTCCACGTTCACCAGGCTGGCCCTTAGCTCCAATTGGCCCATCTGCACCCGGAAGACCTCTCATTCCATTTAATCCCCTCTCTCCTTGTGGGCCAACGTTTCCCGCAGGCCCTCTAAGGCCCCGCTTTCCACGCTTTCCTTCGGGACCGACGATTCCTGGTAATCCTCTAGGTCCAGGAGCTCCAGATTCTCCTCTTGGGCCTGAGTCGCCTTTTAATCCTCTTTCGCCAGGTTGGCCCTAGAACCATTACAACAACTTTTTAACATGTACACAATTTCACGGTTATTCGTTAGAGAAAGAAGATTGCTGTGCGCCAAAAAATAAATTAAGTAATAAATATTGGACAACATCACATTAGGTCTGATCCCAAAGTAAATAGCTTTAGCATTTGTGTTGAGTATCAGAAACAACGAAGGTTCATAATAATTATCCTGGGTGGGGTTTGAACCAAATGCGACACGGGCCTGCATGCGATTATAAAAATTTTGAATACGAGTATGAAAAGTTTTCTCTTACCGGCATGCCCTTGATTCCAGGAATCCCAGGATCACCAGCTACTCCAGGAGTTCCCCTTGGTCCAGGGAATCCCTGTGGCCCTGGAGCCCCAGGCTGTCCCTGCACGCCCTTCTCTCCAGGTATTCCATCACGCCCAGCGAGGCCGGGGGGGCCGGCCTCTCCCGACTGTCCCGGGCGACCCGCTTCTCCCCTGGGTCCTTGCAAGCCTTGACTGCCTTTAGGGCCTGGTCCACCTTGCTCGCCTTTCAACCCTGGTGTGCCCGGAAAACCTGGGGCACCAGGTTTCCCAACGTTACCCTGTAATATTGAAAATTGATGATTTATAAATGCAGAGAAGTCGTCATTAATAATATAATGAATATTTTGATTTTGATGTGAAAACTTGTTTTTGCTGAAGAAGATAAAAATCCAAGTTAAGTTTGTACCTAACTTTAACAAAGAGCCTTATATTATGACCTTTATTAACATACCATTAATCCTGGAGCTCCCACTGCCCCGTCGGCTCCTCGCATGCCGGGCGGCCCAGGGGGTCCCTCACGGCCGCGCTCTCCTCTAGGTCCCACGGGACCCTGTTTTATAGAAAATATTCACACTTGAGACACTGAAGATGTAAAATTCAAGGGTTGAACAAAAAAAAACTCTGCTTCTACATTAAATTGGAAAACTAGAGATTTACGAATAAATGAATAATTTAGTTACACACTATTGGCCCAGCTGGTCCCATTTGGCCCGGCAAGCCAGTGGGTCCCTTCTCCCCCGGCAGGCCTTGGTCGCCCTTAGCGCCGTCTTTGCCGTCGAACCCGCGGTGCCCCTTCAGTCCCTGTATGCCGGGCACTCCCGGCGCGCCCCGGGGGCCCGTCTGTCCCGCGGTCCCTGGGGGACCTGGCTCTCCGTCTTCTCCTGGTGAACCCTAAGTGAGTACAATTTTAATTTGCTTAAGTTAAAGATAAAGATATTTACAGATGACATGGTCATTAATATATTTCATGAAATAAACTCCATGTTTACATATCAATATAATTATTAGAAAAAAACTCAATTTGTCCAGGTATCAGGCGGGACTTGGGACCGGACTTTTATATTATTATTATTGTTGAAAAAAAATGCTGGTTCGTAATAAATCGAAGTACTAAAAATAAAAACAGAAGCATAACGATCATCAACAGATAAATGTTATATTCTACGGTTCTCAATAATGTGAAAACAGATATGAATGATATCAAAGTATTTTAAATTATAATTTCATGTGTCACGTACGTCTTTTCCGGGCAGTCCCTGCGGTCCTCTCTCCCCTGGCGGTCCCTGTAGCCCCGGCAGACCAGGTTCTCCCGGCTCTCCTCGCGGGCCTTGGAAGCCTTGCGGCCCGGGCGGGCCTTGTGGTCCTTTGAACCAATTCTTTTGTTAAAATATTCTAGCGATATTATTATTTAGGTAAGTTTAAAAAAAAACGTTTATATAGGTAATTTCATATATTGTCCGCCTTTAATCCTTTTTTTTTTGTTTATTAGGGGTTCGGACTTTTAGTAATACTTATTGCCATATTCACGTTTTTATTTCTCTCCTCTCTCTCTAGGCAACATAGGAATATTAGAAATGAACTTGATATGTTGAAATTAATTCAAACAACCAAGGGCGTCGCCAAGGGGGGGCAGGGGGGGGCAGTTGCCCCCCCCTAGAGATCAAATGTAGCTAGCCGCAAAGCGGTAACGCTTCATGCCCTCGGCGTTCATATTTTTTCTCCTAGATAATATTGCCCATTGCCCCCCCCCCTTAATCACAAGCTAGCGGCGCCCTTGCAAACAACCATTTTTACAATAATAACAGGCCCTTATTTAGTCATTCCTCTGCGTGTGAAGTTTTAAAGGTTGCGTTAAGTATATTCTATGGTCTGTCGTTATCATTGTACAAACCACGAATTTTGTAATTTAGCTTGGAAGCTTGAATTGGAATTGTGAACTTAGATCTTGTAGAGTTAATGTGTGTTTAGTTAGAAAGAGCTCGACCTTAAAACTTTTAATCCCATCTTGCCTCGTATTTTTTATGAAAATATTTATGGTGGTATTTTTATTACCTTGTATTCCTCTGATACCGGGCTGTCCTACAGAAGCCTGCATGTACGCATAGGGATCAAATGATGGTCCTTTGTCACCTCCAGACGCTGCTGCCAGTTGTTGTAAATACGCGTTCACCTAATAACATTAACAACAATGCTAAAAACTAACCCATAATGAAATGCGAACTACGTATTTCGCAAGCTAAACTAAGCTTGGACAGCCATATGGTACTGTATGAATAATGTAATAAAGCATTTGGTTCTATACAATACATCTCTTGACATTATTCACACAGCGCCATCTAGCCCCAAAATAAGCATTAGGTAGCTTATGCTATAGACCACCCAGCAGTTATGTTCATGCACACAAATGTTTGTACCGCGCGGGGATCGAACCCGCAACCTCTGGTGTAAAAGCCGACTTTTTGACCATTACACCAAATGGCTCGTCGACATCAGGTATTTGGTTGTATCTACTTACATCAGGCATGGGTCCTATTGCGCCTGGTATGCCCGGGGCGCCAGGTGTTCCGCTCACCCCGGGGGCTCCGGGAGGGCCTGAAGGCCCCTCGTCGCCAGGGGACCCGGGGGACCCTCTCACTGGTATCTGAGGGTTAGGAATTGGCCTGCCTCCAGCTCCAACGCCTGTTTTGAAATATAAATGAAAGAAGAAATTAATTTTATAAATTTTAAGTCATTTTGTTTAAAACACCATTGTAAAAGTGACGGTAGACGTAAGATGGAAATTATTATTTGATTTTATCATATCATTTATGATTAGTCATTACTTGATCACAATAAATTGTGCTAAAAAACAATCGGAATTCTTAGTTGCTTAGCTCGATATAAGCACAGAATAGTTATTATACCAGTAGTTTAACTCAAGCCCGACCTTGCAATAAATACCTACCTACAGCCCGCGCGGAACGTAAACACGCATAGGGCGCCCACCTACAGTAATTTAATTAGGTACTTCTGCCTGATTTGTGTTTCTATCTAGTTTTGTTAATGTATTTTGATTGTAAATATTTTTTATTTAAACAAATAAAATACATTGTGAATGAAATAGGAATTGTTCAATAAAAATCCAGGTTTTTGATAAAAGTAGATTTAATTAAAAGCCATGGTTATAATAATATGTTTTGATTCAAGACTTAATACCTAACAAATCAGTTTTAAAAATTTTCGATCGAAAAATACTTGCGACTCGACTGAGACAGTACGAAACACTTTATTATTAAATTTAATAGTATGAAAAATCCGCATTCGTATTTAAAACTTAATCATAAATTGTTTTTGGAAACATGACAAGGTGAAGAAAAAGTAAGTAAGTATGTACTTGTACTTATTTTTATAACAAAAATCGCACGCTCGCTGTTATAAACAAGACGCTGTCCGTTCGTCACTGCGGCACATCCGCGACTGGTTGCACCCGGAGCGCACCCCGAGATCGGAGGCGCGCAGGGTGACTCGCGCGCGCCCGTTTATATGAAGTTGGACTACTGTATATATCATTACCGTGATATAAGGGTCCATACACTTTTACTTGATTGCAAAATACGGCATGACAAGTTCGAACAAAAATATACCTACTTAGTATTTTTTCTGAAATTAATGTAACTAACAATTACTTTGAAAATAAAAATCAACTGCAGCCCAATCCACGTAAAAGTAAAAAAATACGACTACTTACCTATAAATCATTTCGTAGGTAATGAATTAGAAGACAATACACAATAAAATTAAAGGCGGGAAAACAAAAAACATCAATAGTTTTTTTTAATTAGTTGTCCGTCACAACTCGGTGTGATTTTAGTGGCCAGTGCGAAAAGAGGATTTAATGAAAATCAATACTTTTTGTTACATGCATGGTCAATTCTATTAGCGAACCGAACCAGAGTAACAGCCAGGCAACGCAGTGCAGTTGATGCGTCCATTGAAGCATTGGCATAGAGTGCAGTTGTCCCGCTTCCAGTGCTCGCCCTCGGTCCACGCGCGCCCGATGTCGATGCAACGCTGGAGTGCAGCTGGTGCTGTCCAAACAAGCACAAGATATTAATGATATAAGAAGAATTAATTAACAAAATTGCTTAACGGTAGCATTAGCAGAACAAAAAGTTGCTGTGACAAGAGTCAAGACCAATTTATGACATAATTTTTAGTAATGGAATCTATTCTTCACAAAAAATATGTCATTAAAGTTACTTGGGGTAACTGAATAATTGGGAGGGTGTATTAATTAAAAACGCTATATACTTACGACGCGATGTTGGTGGTTGGCGGATTGGAGGAACATCTGAGAATAAGAAAGTTTACTATGAATAAGGTACTAGAAAAAGATTGAATGACAGTCATCAAAAAATTTACGTTTGCTTCCTAGACGCTCCTACAGCATGCAAAACTTATAACTCAAAAACATATTTCATGTTATTAAAACTATATAGTTAATACTTACTTGTTGAAACTCTAAAGTTCCTTTCACCCAATATAGCTGTGAACAAACATTATCGACCATTAATGCAATATTTTTTTAACAACATGTACCTATATAGAGTAATGCTAATAATAAAGTATTTCAAGCCACTTTCGTTTTTTAGTCGAACATTAATGGTCCTTCGAGCCGGATGTGACGCCATTCAAAGTCCCTAAAATTACCGTTGTCGTCTTCGTCGAGCGGCGAGTACTCGTCGTATGTCTCGAGGTCGAGGTCCTGCGCCTGCGGCAGCTCCGAGTCCTGGAGCGCCCGGCCGGCCGGCAGCGACAGCAGCGCCACCGCCGCCAGACATGCCGACGCCCTCCACATGCTGCACGGTAAAGTAAAGTATCACCTATTAATGTCTTACTGCAGGGCAAAGGCCTCTATCCTTGAAATCAAGTTTTCGTTACAATGATGGGTACCTACTGGCGTCTGGCTTAATCACCACGCTTGCCAAATGCGGTTTGGTGGTCACAAACCCGAGCTGTATCCAAAAATTCACAGATCTCGTGCCTTTCACGACCTTCTGGTACATTGGAAATGTACTTAGATAGGGCAAACTATAATGAAAACATCTCTTTGCGCAAGAGATACACAAGGGTTGTAATAGTAGCAGGTACCGTCGCCGCGTCGAGTAACGTTATTTTTTATAAGCGGACTACGCAGTTTTTTTCGCCTTTTGCACACACGCTTTCGTCCGCCAGATGTGGAATCATCAGCTGCATTACCCAACCCAAGCCACGCTATTCTTACGTTCGAGAAGACGAACTATGTAAAAAATGAACATAGTCTTTTACTTGAAGGAACTTTCTACTTCATGTGTCAAACAATTTATCTTGTAACAAATGAAAAAAAACAATTTCCAAAAAAAAAGTGCTTGTACAAAAACAAGTCAAACTAACAATGACACCGCTCTATAGGCTTTCTATAACTTAAGCACTTCGATGACACCACTTTATACGCTTAACTAAAGCTTTTACTCTCAAAGTCGCCTTTTTCGCGGTTATAAGGGTGTTAGAGGACTCTGTAACGCCTCTTTTACAGGAAATCTGAAGTATTTAATTCTCAACGAACACCTTTATACAACTCATGTGAGAGTCTTTTTAACGCTACGGTGCTAGTTGGGCCAATCGTTATCAATACTTTACGTGACTCACCAGTCCACGCGCCGGACAACTCCGATAAAAAGGGCGCTACTACCACCTAAACGGTTATAGATAGCGAGGTCCGGTTTTTTGTAAACTGTAGCCCAACTAATTACCCCGATACCTTTTTTTTATTTTGTCTCTATCGTTTTTCGTTTTTGAGAAATCGTTGATTCAAGTTGAGAAGACCGTAAAAAATCACAACATTTTTCGTCATTTTTGCACTTTTTCGAAAAAGTTTTTGACTTTTTCAAAAAAAAAATTCACCGTCTCATAGACCTCGTCAAGACGCGTCTTTTGACACCTTGTTTACCTACGTTACCCCAAAATTGACGACACCAGAGCGATGTCGCACTTTCGCTGAAATTGGCCCCCTACCAACGCGATCGAAAAAACATTTCCAATGTTAAAAAACCGACACAAAGTTAGCTCGACCCGGGAATTGAACCCAGGAACTCGAGATCTCGGCCCGGTACTTAAACGTCTCACTAGACCATCGAGGCATGCTGCACGGAAACATAAAAAAATAAAAACTGTTCTGGAACATTTTGCTTTCGACGACATCTGGCCCCAAACTAAGAAAAGCTTGTAGGGTAAGAGGGGGAATGGTGTGTTTACTATTATATTAGTTAAATACCTATGTGCCTAATGTCTTAACTTAATTTAATCTTTATACCTACATAAATATTATGATAATAATAATTAATTATTTATTTACATTAAAACATGGAAGTATTACCTACATAAAATTGTGTTTACAATAAAATTCAGTCCAGCATATTTTATAGGTTCTATCATCTAGCAACTACGTTATTGTCTATTAACTGAATTATCGAAAATGGAAATTATGATTCTATTATTGGAATATTGGATACAATACAAAGATCAATAAAATACCGGAGTCAAAAGGTGTCCTTTTTATTCTTTTAAGTAAAAGTTGATTGCGTGTTAAATAACAACTGAAGGACATATTTAAAACAAAAGCTACTGCTTTTATTTAAATGTTTTATGTTGGTCTTTATAAATAATGGTTATCTATAATTATACTAGATATATTATAATTAATTGTATAATATGTTAGATACAACGAGACCAAGGAACGAACTAAAATGTTAACACTTGATAACTGCCCTGGGTGAGATGAACCACGATCCTAAAGGACAGTGTCACAAAAAGCATCATTATGATCATCACATTTTTGAATTATTGTCAGGCAATAAATCTATTTCAAAACTCGATGCTAGCCCTAGTAGGCCAGTCATTAAAGCCTCAAACCCGGAAGAAATTAGTAACACGGTAAAATTTTGAGGGGTTTTTAAGGAAGGTGAAATAACATACCGTGTGATTTTGCAGCGCTCTGGGGGGTACGGAAAGGGTTGAAAAGCGGTGAAAAGTGTTTTTTGTTAATAACATTGTCAAAAAAATTAGTAACACGCTGCAAATTTAGAATTAGGTTGTTCTTACCATTTTGTAACGTGTATTAAATTTGCAGCGTTTTGCAATGTACGGAACATTGTTTATTATTAAAAAACATTAAAATTTGTTAATAACAAGGGTAAAAAATTAGTAACACGCTGCAAATTTGGAATTAGGTTGTTCTTACCAATTCGTAACGTCCATTAATTTTGCAGCGTTTTGCAACATACGGAACATTGTTTATAACTAAAAAACAATGAAAATTTGTTAATAACAAGGGTAGAAAAAATTAGTAACTCGCTGTAAATTTGGAATTACTTTGTTTACAGCATTTGATAGTAACTATTAAATTTGCAGTGTTTTGCAACAAACGGAACATTGTTTAATAATAAATAAACAAATATTTCATTTAGTAACAAATGGTCAAACAGTCAGTAAAGAGTTGAAATGTGGAAAAATGTTGTGAACGCTATTCTGAAACATTTTTTAACTTTTCATAATGAATATTTTACATTAACAATAATATGGAACAATAAACAAAGTATGTTGATCATACTTTTTGTGAAGAAAATTGATGAGATCAATGAAATATTATTTTTATTGCTAAATGAAACTTTGTAATATGAAATTATCATTTTGGTTATTGAAAATTGATAATTTTCAATAATTTTGTAACAAGAATGATTATTTTTAGAGACGTGTAACTTATATTTTCTTGAAGAAAAATCTGAATCAGAGTTTTTCTTCTAAAGTTTTCACTTTCTTTTCGGGATCACACCAGGGAGCCAATTCTCGTGCCTTCGATAAAATATCGGACCCGATATTAATCGAAAAAACATGGCCGATATGATTAAAATGTTAGGTTAAATTTCATATAAAATTTGTTATGTACAAATAAAAATGTTACTAAAATGTACTACCTCTTACATCACTGTTTGTATCGAAAAATTGACGTTTCTTTTCTTACTTAGGGTAAACTATACTAATGTTGGCCCCCTTCCAGTTGTTGGCACTCTGGGTTTTAAACTTAAATATTAAGCTTTTCGCGGCAAAAATCCATAAACTAAAAATTTAGAATAAAAGTTCAGTTATTCATTGTCATATTATTTGTCATTACTAAATAGTAATTTTTGAATAATTACAACTGAAAACACTTAGAAAAAATTCTTTTCGGTCATGGACCCGAGAGAAACAAGTTTGTGCGTGAATTCTTAAGAAAATTTGTGAATACAGGTTAAGTTTAACGACTTATTACTTGTTATTTATTAAATAATTTCTGTTCAGTGAATGTTTTTTAGTTAAATAAGATGTTAAATAGTGGGTTTTGCAGCAAATACAATCGTAAATCTTGTTGGAAATAAACTTTAAGGGGATGTCAATAATTGTCATTTTGTTTGTTTGGAGAACTAGTTCGTTGGCACCCCCTGCCAATTATTGAAATATGGTTTTGCAAAAACGCTGTTAATGTTATGATTGTGTTTTAACCAATCTTACAAGTTCTATTCATAAAATGCCTACTTGTCTTCTCATCTATTGTGGTTTCAAATTTTAGCAGTGCCAATAATTGTACTTTTTTTACGATTGGCACTGCCAATTATTGTACCTCGAAGGGTGCCAATGATTGTATCAGCTTTTATGAAATTCTAATAGTGATGTGCCACTGTTTTGTAAAATTTATCTATTATAGCATTTAGGTCCTACTAATAGGTAGATTTTTACACGGCGATTTAAAATGACTGTTTATTTACTCAGCTAATGATAACCACTCATACGTCCGCGCGCGTTTCGCTAGGTTGTCAGGACAGTCCGCGAGTCACGTGATACGCGCAAAATAAAATCGGTAGGAGACGTATGCTAAATAAATGCTTATTACTCAGTAAATAACTCAATTATCGCAAAATGAAAAATACTAATGAAAGGCTTATTAGTTGACGATTTTTAGGCAATAGTTATGTTTGATTTTAACATAAGTGAGCTACCTATCTACAGATGTTTTATCCTTACGACGGCAGTCCGCCTTTTTAACCCCCGACGCGAAGAGAGGTGTTACAAGTTTGACGTGTGTGTCCTAATCGACTGGACCGAATTTGTTGCAGTTTTTTTTTTAATTGAAAGCATAATTAATCGAGATGGTTCTTAGTTACGTTGGATAAAAATCAACTCTATAAGAGCCAGGATATCGCTGTACTTGGGGGGTTGAGTTTGTCCACCTACGTCCATTCGGGACGTTTTCCTCGGTTGGACTTGAGGGGACTCTTCCTTGGAACGATTGCGCTTTTGCACCCTCTGACCCAGGTTTCGGTGGTCGGCCACAATGGCATTCCACGGCTTCCGGCATAGTGTCAGGGCCTTTTCAGCACACATATCTATGGCCAAAAGCTGCTTCAGCCTTTTCTTGGCCGCCCCGCAAACCTTTTTTAGCTTCCGGTTTTGTGGGGTCTTTTCAGAACCAGTCTGTGGCTCGGCTGTTGTGCCCGTCACCATCAGATTTGTCAGACTCTCCACAATCGATGTTTTGGGTGATTTAAAGGCACTAGGCTCCTCTCCACTCGCCCCAGCCAGCTATTCCCCGTAGGGAGAATAGGCTAGTTGAGAAAATTTGGAAATTCATTTAAAACTATAGTTTAGTATCTATTTTACCCCAAATATATATTATTTTTAGAAAAATAGGCCTTTTTCATAAGTATTTTGCTTTTTTAGAAATAAACTTAAAATTAACTTTGGAAAGGCCAAGACTGTCATGGCGTCTTGAATGACGTATATCCTCGCGAAACAATCGAGTTTGTTGATGTCAGTCGACGAGATCATTATACAGCTGCAACCGGTGTTTTGCGAGGACTGACGTCATGCTTCTCTGATTGTTGTTTAATGTCACGTGATTAAATAAGTAATTTTGCCGATTTTAATTTCCAAAAATATTTGTAATCTTATTTTATTTTAGTAAAAAAGTTGTTTTTTTGTTTACTACATATCATGATTAATCATTAGAAACTCTAAGCCATCCGATTCATTCTTAGTGGAAACAAGCCTATTGAGTGGTGTTTTTAGTAAAATTTCTTCTTCCATAAACGTCCCACGAGTAGCTGAGCCCTTCTTGCCGGGGGAAGGGCTAAGTACTGCACCGATTTGCCCTGGTTTCGGGCAGGCTCCGTTAGAGACTGAGCTCCCTCTCAGCCAAGCATTCTTCGGCACTGATCGCATAACACCTTGAATTAGGGCTGGCAGTGCATGGAAAGGAGGGGATAGGAAAGGAAAATGGAAGACGGGTTGACGCCTGAGGGTTTTTAGTTACGTCTGTTTCAGAAGGAATCAGACCAAAATCAGGCAGCAACCTCGCGAAAGCTGGCCTCCAGACTTGCCTTGAGGATCTACACGACCTGCGCTCTCCCTTAAGGCTATAAGCAAAAGCATTGGACGGGAGTGAGCCATGCAATAAGCGAACTTCATTGTTTTCTACGTCTTACTAATGCGCTAAGCTAATACTCTGCCTTTCGCTTGCCCTACCCTACCCATACTGTACCCTTACCCTACCCCTACCCCGCACCCCGACACCTACCCTACCCTACACCTACTTCCTCTATTTTCTCACATTTTTTAATCTTTTCTGGACTTTCACGAACATTTCAAAACCAAAATTAACCAAATCGGTCCAGCCGTTCTCAAGTTTTAACGCCTATAACGAACAGAAAATTATATGTATAGGTACTCGTAAGTTTATAGATTTCACTTTTTCCATCACTATCAGGCGTTCCGATTAGTTATTGGCATGGTCACGTGTAAAAAAATGTGCCAATAATTGTACATTTTCTTATGCCAATATTTGTACTTTAGGGTGCCAACAATAGGGACTTTCGGTGTTTTTTCATATTTTGTGAAAATTTTCGTATTTATACCACATTTTATATCTATCAACCCGTTTAAAACTATTCTCAAATAAATAAAGAATCATATGAAATCAAAATTTAAGTCGATAATTAAATTGGCTGATTTTCTCCAGGCCTTTAAAGTTGCGAAATTGCTTAAAGTGCCAATAATTGTACCTTTTACCCTAACTAATCATAAAAAATCTTACTTTGTTTATAATTAACAATATTCTTTACCTTGAAAAACACTGCAGAGTTTATTAACCTTTTAAAACTGTGTCAACAACATGTTGTCCAGATTGCAACTCTTTAGTAACTTTTTTACCATTTGTCACTAACTAAAATATTTGTTTATATTATATTAAACAATGTTCCGTTTGTTGCAAAACGCTGCAAATTTGATAGAAGTTTTAAAACGGTAAAAACAACATAATTCTAAATTTGCAGCGTGTTACTAATATTTTTCACCCTTGTTAATAATTTTTTTATTGTTTTTTTAATAATAAACAATGTTAAATTTGTTGCACAACCCTGAAAATTAAATGTACGGTATAAAACGGTAAAACCAACTTAAATATAAATTTGCAGCGTGTTAATACTTTTTTTCCCTTGTTATTAACAAATTCCATTGTTGTTTAGTTATAAACAATGTTCCGTTTGTTGCATGACGCTGCAAATTTAATAGACGTTACAAATTGGTAAGAACAACCTTATTCCAAATTTGCAGCGTGTTACTAATTTTTTTACCCTTGTTATTAACAAATTTTAATGTTTTTTAATAATAAACAATGTTCCGTACATTGCAAAACGCTGCAAATTTAATACAAGTTACAAAACAGTAAGAACAACCTAATTCTAAATTTGCAGCGTGTTACTAATTTTTTTGACAATGTTATTAACAAAAAACACTTTTCACCCCTTTTCAACCCTTTCCGTACCCCCCAGAGCGCTGCAAAATCACAAGGTATGTTATTTCACCTTCCTTAAAAACCCCTCAAAATTTTACCGTGTTACTAATTTCTTCCGGGTTTGAGGCTTTAATGACTGGCCTATAGTAACCACGCCCCACTAACCTTTCAGCGTACGTCTAACACGGACATATATCTGTATCGACTTGACAGAATCAATTGGCGGCTGTAATAATTAATTTTAGCAACAAGATGCAGCGCTGTGAATGAACCTATTTGCTTACAATTGCTTCTATGAGGCCGGTCGCCACTTTCGTTCGATGAGATTTGGGCAACGACCATTCGAAATTAGGTTGTTATGGCCCGCAGGAATGCTGTTGTTATTGGTAATTGTTGGCCAATTGGCGACAACTGGACATGATAATCATTTGAAGAATAGCCACTTTTAATAGTAGCGCAAATAACAAGAGGCGCTACATTACCAAAAGAAGGTTAATGTTTATATCACTATGATTGATCTTTTACAGAATTAAACTTATTGGATTATTATTGTAACACGAACAGTAATGAAGTAGTTGACTGTCTTATTTAATTTTTTTTAAATATTTATGTAAGTATGTTTCTTCATTAAACATCTTAGATCGAAATAGAACGTACTATGTAGATACTTAGGTATTAATTTCTTCGCGGACCTCAAATAAATGTAAAATAGGACATGAAGCAGACTAAGCTGTGTATAACTTGGACAAACATAATTCTATTAAAATAAAAATGAAACGCCGCGGTGTGCATAGCTTCAGAACGGCTGCACCAAATTAGAAAACTCAATTCCACCAAAAACCTTTTCATGTAAAATGAATAATAAAAATAAATTTTGAACTTAAAATAAAATAAAATTTTGTATAGGGGTGCTTCATACTGTGATGTGTAAATGTGTAATAGAGGCCTTACTTCAAAAACTCTACACCTTAGCACACCTTAGTCAAAATATGCGGCTTGGCCATTTCGCTACATTCACATAAACATAAGGTGAAAAATTAGGCCT
Source organism: Mecyna flavalis (assembly GCA_949319885.1). NCBI lineage: Eukaryota > Metazoa > Arthropoda > Insecta > Lepidoptera > Crambidae > Mecyna > Mecyna flavalis. The sequence continues at coordinate 12,431,929 of OX439433.1, forward strand.
TGTAGAGTTGCCTCTTAGGGCGTGTAGAGTTAGAAGCATGGCTCTATGTATATAATGCGATCTGATAGGTAACTTTTTGACATTGCGAATCTTGGCAACATTTTACATGAAAATGTTATTGGTGGGATTTCATTTCTTTTTGTAAGTTAGTAAATGTCTCGATGTAATATATCGATTATTCGATTTCATTATTTTTTATTTTATTTATTACTAGACTAGACTTCCGCCCGCGGTTCGCGTAGTCTTCACCCTATACAACACTATGAAACCCCCATGGGAGGTAACTTACTATTTGCGTCTTATTTTGTGACTACTGATAAGAAAGATTAAATTTTAAGCGTTTTATATTTGGTAAGAATAAAGTATAATACTTGGCTGCAAGCGAAATTATCACCTGATTTACTCGACCACGTAAACGTAGTATCCATAAGGGTTATAGCTCTTATCGCGAACTTTCCACCCCATTGGTTTTTCCTCAGCTTATGAAAACTTACGATATCAGAACAATGTTCGCTTTTCTACTAGACGTGTAATAACATTTATCAACAATGTATTTACTAAATCGCACTGTCACTGCCATGTTATTAATTATTTTGTTTGCAAAAATATATTAGTAGAAGAAACATATCAAGAAGCAAATAATTTTCCAAGCTTTACGATTTATACGCTCGAGAGCTTTGGAATTAAGTGCAATCGAAAATATGTTATTAAGTTACTAGTGTGTGATAATTTTTTTTTATTTTTTTTAAATTTTTTAAGTAATCTTATTATAAGATTTCCATTAAGTATTTAACTCTTTCACTTTTCTTCGTCTGCTAGGTGTAAGTATTTGTAAGTAGGTACAACTTTAACGTTTTACAGAGAAACGGCTATAATAAGTAACTACATATTGGATTTTTGTTAAAAAGTTACGTTAACTTACGTCAAGTGGTTGCTTTTGACGATTTAACTTTCCTTTTTAAAAAATATTGTAATATTATTTAATTAACAATTCCCATTTTTAGTCTACTCTTATAACTTTGTTATTAGAATGCGATATGATTGCAATGTTTAGTATAACAGGCGGCAACTCACCCGCTAGTGGACCGCAAGGTGTCGGTAGGGGGATGCGCGGCCCGCCCGCGCCGCGTAGAATGCGCAACCGCCCGCGCCGGTACCAATAAATATGCGCACGCTCAGCCGACCCGCGCGACCGCTGCCTTTGACAGGGCCGCCCAACTTTAACTATGAAGAGTGGGATCGGTAGAAGAAGAGTTTAAACCTGGTTTTTTACCAGGTTAAAAGCGGTAGCAGGGGTTGAATAGAGAAGGAAAGCTAGGTATAGAGAGGTCTGGAAAAAGCTGGAGGAGGCCTTTACTCGAGCAGGGGTTTCGTTCGATCAATAATACTGAAGAAAATAATGATAGCGAATAAAATTAAAATAAAGAAAAAAAAACTCATAATTAACTTATATTTAGGCAATATTACTTCATAATTGTAACAAAAATTGTAGATCTAAAATAAATGGGCTTTATAATTATTATTTTTTTTACCTCGTCGCATGAATGCTTATTTGTTCAACCGACCATTTTAACGAATTTCACTTTTAAATGCAGTTACAATAAGGTTGAATTTCCTGATCGATTGGTATAGGATACTTGCTTTTTGGACCTTAAATACGTATACAGTAACAATTTTAGTTTTTTTAAAACCAACACTAGTAAATATAAACTTCATGCTTATTTGTTCAAAATCCGTGGAGATTCACCAAACGTGTATCCGAACAATAAATTCGTGCTTAAGTGTTCAATCTCCTCACGAGTAACCAATCACGGCAGCGTATTTTGATGATGCAATACGCCGCCATATTAAATTCTTTCGCGTCCAAGCGAGTTTTTAGCACGCATTTGTGTTAATTTAAGTTATATTATTTATTAGAAGTGTTTAAAGCATCGGAAAAGGTGTAAAAAATGTCCGTAACACATCATAAAGCGAACAATATAATTACAACTATAGAAAGAGATCGGTAAGTTGTATTTTTTTGTTTCATTACATCGTAGGTCGTCACTGCGTATCGCCAACTTGTTGCACAGGATGTTTAAAATCTCATTGTTATGATTTCAGATTAAATTCTACATCTAAATGAAATAACCGCGTATCCTTATAAGATAAATCATTCTGTTGAAACTGTAAGGTTGTAAAATATTAAAATTAACATATTTTGTGGTGTGACTGGGTTCCATTAATACGGAATGTTTGATATATTATAAAATATTACTACTCTATGCTTTAATAATACTCGCATGTTTGCTAATTTTTTTATTTTATGGGTAAATTAATTAACATAATAATAAGCTTTATACTGGTGACTTTTTTTACCGTCAGGAAAAAAGGACTGTATTTTGTACCTAATACGATTTCTATACGTGAGTGTGTAATGTCCTATGTCTCGCTCCCTCTAAATATGCGACGGAGCGCGGACTATGATGGTGCGAGACGGCAACAGACTGGCTGGCATACCGTAGAAGGAGAGCCGAGTTATCTATTTATTTATAATTTATAAAATTTAATACCAAAAATGTCTTAAAACTATGAAGACATTAAACAGACAAATTATTCAAACAAGAAAACATAACGGAGACTATAAACTATAAATATCAAAAACAATGAAATATTCTAAGATACGTCTTAACTCTAAATAAAACTTCACTTGTGCACTTGTGTGTATCTTTATTTTACCGTACTACCTATACTATTTGCTATACCCAAAACGTTAATTCCCAACATCCTGTATATGCTCTTAAGACACATAAGTACTGAGTATTTTCGATTGCAAAATGTTCAATCTCCATTGTAGTAATGTTCAATCTCCAAATACAAAATTACTTATGTGGTTTTTTGTCCAACCTCCATAAAAAAGGTTGATTTTAAACGTAAGCTTTAAACTTTTTAATGTTTATTTTTGGAATATACTTTTTTTACTATAACAGCCATTTATTTAATACGACAGTTGTAAGAAATCAAATTAAATATGTACTCTAAATAATCAATAAAATGTCTCTAGTGTAAAATGGTGCAAATGGAGATTGAACAAATAAGAATTCATGCGACGACCTGTTTGTCTGATATTTGGTTGGGTCTGGTACTTAATGGCTAGTAAAACCAGTAAAGTATGTAAAATGTATATATCTGTGGGGGCCAAAACTTATTTGCCATCAGCCCCCTCCGATCTTTATTTTCGAAAACGTAGAAACGAGTAAATCGTGACCGCCGCTTTTAACTGGGAGTGGCTCGGTTATTAACTACCTAAGTCTTGGGTAGTTAGTAGGCTGAGAAGGAATAGAGAAGAATTTTTCAACTGCTGGAATTACTTGTAGCCCTAGATGTGGAACATTTGGTTTGTGCGATACTTGAGGTATAGGAAAAAGATTTACGTTAGCCTCATTCTTACTTAGGTACGTACCATTATAACTGGTTGATTAAAGGTGATACACTTACAATTTTAAATGACAGAAGATGATTTAATTTCAAAAACGATTAATTTGGGTTCGATCTTCGCACAAGTACATATCTGTTTTTAGAGTGTTTTGTATCGGTTTTTGTCATTCTAATGTTTAATATAGTATTTACAAAAAACTATAATATACTTGTATTTATTTATTAGTTTCTGGCACCCATATTACAAGCTAATCAAGCTATGCTTAGTTTGGGGCTAGACCGCCTCTGTGTGAATAACTTCTGGGATATAAAGTATAGCTATAAAAAGTACGTTGCACACTTGCACTGTTCCCTATATATTACCCCTCCCTACTATTAAAACAAAAAAGTCCAATGCGGCCCACAAACGAATACGGTTGACTATCCCTATTTTCAGGCATACGAGTATCTAGGCCGATCTAATGTGCGTTTGGTGCGTTATAACCATTGCGATCGTAACACACCAATTCGTAAGTAAACGGGCACTTTTTAATGGCCAGGTCAAGCGGCGCGTGCGCCGATCGCGCCGCCATTGCCCGAGATCGATGACACTTTTGACAGGTCTCATGTAAAATTATTTATGTCAGTGACCACAATATATCTTTGGTGAAATCATTTGCATTCTAGTTCTTCTTACGTTAATGGACTGAAGAGGATGGATAGAGGATGCTCCTGTGCTCGTTTTTGATTTGTACAAACCACAAAATATATTAATAACATTTACATCAATATTGTCCATATTTATTTGTTATTTATAATTAATTAATTTAATTTAATTTTAATCAGCCTATTTAATTTCCCACAGCAAGACAAAGGATTCATTCAATAAAATTACTCACTTATGGGGTACAGGCTAAAAGCACCATGCTTGCAAAATGCGAAATGGTAAATTCAAACCCGAGCAGATTTCGAAAAAGTCAAGTAATTTTTTTAATCTAACTTGCTTTGTTTGAAGGTAGTTTGGATAAATAGGACTAAGGGCCGGTATTTCAATGTAACCTTATCTTATTGCTTAAGTTAAGTATAACATTTAAGATAAGTATTACTTTTGAAAGGTAAAAGTGTATTACTTTAGGTGCCGCTTAACTTTAATCCTATAATAAAATACACTTAAGTCATACTTATTATCAATCCCGGATTAAGATCAAGATAAGTATATATTGAAATACCGGCCCAGAATAACCAATACGTATTTGAAACTCAAAATTCTGTATGTGAAATACGTCAGTCCTACGCGTTTTCAAAGCTTATCGAAGCTTTTACTCTATACTTCACCCTTAATATCAATCTTTAATAACTTAGTGGGTAAAGGTGTACCTGAAACGCAAATGAGTAATGGAAATGGTTTTTTCTATGGTTTGCCAAAATGTTTTAATATTAGTATTACGATACGAGTAACTTACATTTAGTTTTGTATACCCCTACTCATCGCATTAGCGAATCGAGTATATTTATGGAGGGCTGCTCTTGACCTACACTTTTCGTTGATTACTATTATTAGTTACTAGTATGTTAAAGTTACAGCGTCCATTGCAACAATGTAAAGGTCGCCGAGCGCGAGTAATCTGAGGGTTTAGGCGCATTTGGTCCAATTCGCAGTTGGCCAAACGTTAAAAAAAATGACCAATTCGCACTTGGTCCAATTCGCGGTTGGGCCAATTCGCAGTTGGTCCAATTCGCAGTTGGCCCAATTCGCAGTTGGGCCAAAATAGGTAATGTTTTCTAGTTTGCAAGGTGTTTCTGAAAATCATCTATGATAATTTCATAATCTAAGGAAATCGACTCGGATGGATATAGGTTAGAAGGCTAAGGCGGGAGCGAAGCGAAGCGGAGCTCCCGCCTTAGCCTTCGTGGTTATTTTTTTTTTAAACCCTGAAAACCTTTTATGATAATATTCTATGTTATCTTAAATTAGTTAAGCCTAGGCAAAACTAGTTTGTCCTGAAATCGGGTTTCGCCGGTAACGCAAACATTACAATATGTGCTCAGATTATTTGTAATATGATGATGAATATATATAGTACATTATATACAAAAAAATGTTATTTTGTTTAATTTTGGAAATACACTTTTTATTGGACCAACCGCGAATTGGCCCAATCGCGAATTGGACCAACCGAGAATTGGACTAACTGCGAATTGGACCAACCGCGAATAACATGAATTGGCCCAACCGCGAATTGGACCAAATGCGCCTAAAGGAATCTGAGTCGCCCCGGTGTCCCAGTTTTAGACGGCGTTTAATTGGGGTCTGAATGCACCATTTGAATACTATTTCAATGGGATGGTCTAGTAACGGCTATTTGGGTACTCAGACGTTGATAAATACTCAGTTTTATTGTCAATTTTACTGTCAACCATTGCATTTCATCTAAATCCGTTCTGCCGTTCAGGCGTGATTGAGTAACAAACATCCAAACATCTAAACATCCAAACTTCCAGACTTTCGCATTTATAATATGAGTAGGATTAGTAGATTAGATACACTATTAGCATTAGGCTAAGTTCTGTAAAGATAGTTGTTAGTTTGGATAAATGAATAAATAATAATAATAAATAAATAATAAGAATTTAGATATAATGCGATGCGAGTGCTATTGGAACGGTTTATTGAAGATTATGTATATTGCAAGATAGGTACACGGTATTATAGAATATACACGGTGGTTATGTATTATAAGACATAACCACCTCCGACGAACCCAATGGAATTAATTGATTAAGGGTAAGCACTTAACGGGTTGGCTCGCTACTTAATTGCTTAGCCCACCGTCACCACACTTTCCATCACTAATTGTTCATTATAGTACGACCTTTGACATAAAACAAGCCGTTCATTCCATTCTGTACTTTTTACATACATGTGTTAACTATTATGTACGGGATTCTCGTTCAATGCATTGAGCATGTTATAACTGTGAGTACAACCTTTATTAAAAACCTGAGATCAATAATTCACTGAAATCGTTGAAATCGTTCCCGTTCCGAGAGGGACAAGCCGGTTGGTTACAATAAGGAGCCCCTATAATTCTACTATAGTCTATTACTATGATTAATGTACGTTGCAGATGAGAAATCCCATTACCAATTTACTACAGATAAATTAATACTAATACTCATTAGTCTCATTACTTAAAATACTTATTTCAGATATGGACCTTATTGCAAATTTTTATGTTAAGATATTCTCCAAGCTACTCAAGAACCCCGAATTTTTCCACATTCTATTTCTTAATAATAACGTAACTCAATATTCTCCGATATCATCCAATCCCGTATTTACAAGCGTAATCTCGATTAGGATTACCGATATAATTTATTTCTGAAAAATGAGATCGTCGTCGTTTGCTGAGACTCTACAGTTAGTGCTGAATAATAAGTTTTCTAAGTTTTTTTTTGTGTTTTCCATACCGTTTCCTTTATTGTTTGGAGAGTAAGTTTCTTGTGTAAATACTCTGTTATGTAGAAAAACCATAGTCATTAAATGGCCTCAGCACTAGAATCTCTCGCAAACACAGCATAATACTTTTTCGGAGGAGAATGCGTTCATGAACTATAACCGCAGGCTAGCTAGACCTGCGGCCGGGGGTGTGTGGGAATCAAGACTAAAGCGTCCGCTACCCACTAAACTTCCCCGGTTTCCCCTTCACACCCGATTGGGACAAGCCGGTGCCAACCTTGTGGCTATTGACCAGCCCCAAATACATATGTAACTATTTAGACCTGTACTAATCCTTACCTGCAAAGTTTATTGACGTGCAAGCATCGTGAGTTTTATGAAACGCAATTTTCATTTACTGAGGTGCTGTATTAAAGAGTAGTAGGTAGTGATACCGCGGCTACTGATTACGTAAAAAGACGCCTTGAAACTCACGACGAAAGCAATAATTTTTAATATTCTGATGTATCTCTGCAAAATATATTATAATCTTAAAACAATTTATACAAGACCTACAACCTACATATCAAACTCCCATTCTTATTCATTCAAATAGCTCATACGGACGTAATACTCAATTAAGGTAATTGTCATTGAAACATACGATGGCCCAAAACGGTTCTAATGCAAATGAATGAGGCGTCCTTCGAAGGGCAGCTAGACAATTGGCCCCAATGCGATTCAGTGAAGCGAACCAATTCAGTTCACTACCAAGATGCAATGTTGATTGACTAATCACGCCCAGTGACATCATTTTAGCGAGGAATTCGTTTACCGCACTCTGATTGAGTTTTCTTGAACCAATCGTCTTAACGGCGTAAGTCTTGTTTGTAGAAAATATATGCATCACATTTTTCCACAAACAAAGCACGAAACCCATTTGATAGTGAAACCTATTCGACCTTTCCTTATAGAGGGGCAATTTACGGAGGACTATAAAAATCACGATTTGAGCCTTAGCTAGCAGCAATAATAGCAGGTCGGATGCCGACGATGAACTAAATTATAGATTATACTCGTATGGCCTTACTCAACTGCCAAAGTTCTTTCTTGCAAGATTTTGCACGTTTGAAAACCTGATAACTGTAATCAGTTCTTGAACAAGATTGACAGAGTACGAGTAATTAAAAAAAGACTTGATTTTTTTTTGTCAAGTGTGCGAATCGCCTACTATTAGGTAATTCTTAAAGGGGTCAATTCGCACGCAATTAAAATTCGTTCGGGCGAATCGACTACTGACCCTATTTTTCATCTCTTGAAATAACTAGATATTTGTATATCTATCTATATCAGTGAAACTCATTCTTTTTCGCTATTGTTGCCAGACAACCCTGCACTCTCGACTGAGTATTTAAATAGTAGGTATCACCAATTGTCTTCATTGCGAAAGCTATTTTTTTTTATTGAGATTCATAAAAAGTACAGTTCGTCGACTTCTAATTAAATCACTTAGTAAATGAGCACATGTAGATGAGCCAAATTGTTTTGATTGGAAGATGGCTGCTAAAAATCCTGTTCCATCTTCAATTGATTCAGGCACTCTTTAACAAAAAATAAATACCTAAAGCTGCAGTAGATACCTACTTTTTAAAACTCTCACTTTGGGCACAGGAGTCGTCTATTGCAATTTTCTAAAAAAAAACAGTACGTTTTATGTATGTATCTGCGTAGCTTAGCTAAGGGGTTATGAAATGAAGGTCAAATTCCAATCTCTTCAATTTAATAACAAAATCTCTCGGGAGTCATTACGTGCTATAAATAATTGCAAAAATAATAGGCTATAAATGGGTGCTTTTGATGTTAAACTAGCGGACGAAAATAACAACAAAATGGTTTATGTACATAATTAGCATATTTCGGGATCCTTAAAAGCCAATCGAATTTAATGAATCCAGGCCCCAGCTGTGTTTTTAATTACTTTCTTATTGGTAACATTTTCGAGTACAGTTTGGCAATGGTGCTTATTCAGCATACCAAGTAGAGCCTTGATAGAGTTTACCGTAGCACAGCCCTTACGCGTTAGTACCAGCGCGAAAGCCTCGCGTACTGTACGTCGCAGTCGCGAAGGTCGCACTCAAAAATTTATAAATTTCCCCGTATAATATTTGTGTATAATAGGATATTTAATCAGGAAAACCTCACTCTTCCCTCTTGTTAATTATATTCGGTATTTCCATTCTTAGGTATATTAACTTCTTCATCACTTAACGTTATCATTTATTTAGGTATAATAAAACTAATGGTTAAGTTATTGCAGGAAAAGCACAGGAAAGAAAACTAACCTAAAAAAAGATATATATCAGAATCATTATTAGCACGCAGATTTCTTAATAATTACTCCATTTAATAAAAATTTACTCCCTTTGTTAGCAGATAACCAATTTTAGCTACATTGTAACTTGTAATAATCTTGTTTTCAATAATAATAGTATCAGAACAAAAAGTTTTCTTGACAAAATCATCGATCATTATGTACGGGTGGCTGCTTGAAAGCGTTCAGCACTTTATAGTGGTAAGTCTTATTTTAAGTTCTAAATTAATAAAGTTTTATTTAATTTATTTGGGGTCATTGATCTTTTGTTACAAAATGACACTTGTGGCGCAGTTTGGGTATCCTTGGTGTAGGCTTAAGTCCAGCAGTGGATGATTAAATTAAATAAAAACAAATCGCCGACTATAGTATGCATTATTGCATATACTACTTTAAAACTACTGTACCAAATCAGATAATTCATTATTTAATTACTAAGTTCAGCCCCTGTTAAATCGAGTATTTAAATTAGGGATGCCTCGATACGCCTTTTTGCCGATACGATACCGATACCGATACTCTTATAAAAATATCGGCGATACCGATACCGATACCGATACGCTTATTGAATTCAAAAAGGAAGGTAGAATAAATAAAACACAATTTATTAATAGTTTTAGTAATCAAAATTAACATTTATAAGATTTTTATTTAAAAAACAAAGTATTCTTAATTTTGCGAGCAAAGGCTATTTCGCAAGTCTGTTTGAAAAAGACCTGCGCACAGTGGTTCCATTTTTAAAAAAGGTGGACATAGCATCGAAGTTTCGAATTTCACCTAACAAAAAATTGCAATCGATAGTAAATTGAATGCTGATTAATACTTGTCATGTACATTTTTTCATAAAAATGAGTCCTTCATACTTAAAAAAAATATTAAAGAAAAATTTGTATGGGAGAAAATCTATTTTATTTTTTTTCTTCGTTGGGTATTAAAACGTAGCAGCCAAACTCATATGGCGGTAAGGGCCTATGGTCCTTGACCTTCCCACATAAAAATTTTGTGCGTATCCCTGCGGCCTTGGGCAACGCAAGACTTTTAATTTTTAAAATTTTATACTTGTTTTTTAGCCACATTTTGACACATTTTGTATGGAAAAAAATTTTTAATAGCATTTCTAAGCAAAACTAATATTAATATGTTCATAATCTGACAAATTTTTGCATTTTGATAAGTAAACAAAAAAAAACATATCTTAGAAAAAATGTGATTGAAGTCGCTGCAGTTCCGTTAAATGGCTGTAACTTTACTCCCATTTGATAGTAATGAACTTTAACACTCCCTCACCCTCCCCCTATCTATAAAAAATCCTTGTTTATTACAAATGCAATAAACTGAACTTCAAGGAGCACGAATTTTCAGGCGTTTATTCTTCAAGGGTTGAGATACGAATGCCTGCAAGTTTGCTTACATAGAATAGACAAGCAGGTATGCGCCCGCAACTAGTGACTACCGCAGCGAGCTCTTAAAAATCATCAAACGCGCAAAAACTTGAAGGTATGCGACACGGTTACCTGCAAGTTTTCTTACTTGTATCAAGTACATGCAGCAGGTTTGCGCTCGCAACTAGTGACTAGCGTATCTCATACGAGTCATCTAGTGACTAGCGCATCTCATACGAGTCATCTAGTGACTAGCGCATCTCATATAAATCATCTAGTGACTAGCGCATCTCAAATGAGTCATCAAACAATTCGTGTCATCAGTGTCAGGGGTTGCGAAACGAATACCTGCAAGTTTGCTTACTTGTAGTAGGTATGCGCTCGCAACAAGTGACTAGCGCATCTCATATGAGTCATCAAACGATTAGTGAATGCAGTAAATTCCTATTGTTTAATGACTTGACCGTGATCTATACGCTAGTCACTGGTTGCGAGCGCATACCAGCTGCTTCATGTACCTGTTACAAGTAAACAAACTTGCAGGTATCCGTTTCGCAACTCTGGACACTGATAACACTAATTGTTTGATGACTCATATGAGATGCGCTAGTCACTAGATGACTCGTATGAGAGGCGCTAGTCACTGTTGCGAGCGCATACCTGCTACAAGTAAGCAAACTTGCAGGTATTCGTTTCGCAACCCCTGACACTGATGACACGAATTGTTTGATGACTCATATGAGATGCGCTAGTCACTAGATGATTTATATGAGATGCGCTAGTCACTAGATGACTCGTATGATATGCGCTAGTCACTAGTTGCGAGCGCAAACCTGCCGCATTTACTTGATACAAGTAAGCAAACTTGCAGGTATCCGTGTCGCATACCTTCAAGTTATTGCGCGTTTGATGATTTTTAAGAGCTTGCTGCGCTAGTCACTAGTTGCGAGCGCATACCTGCTTGTCTATTCTATGTAAGCAAACTTGCAGGCATTCGTATCTTAACCCTTGAAAAAGAAACGCTTGAAAATTCGTGCTCCTTGAAGTTCAGTTTATTACATTTGTAATAAACAAGGATTTTTTATAGATAGGGGGAGGGTGAGGGAGTGTTAAAGTTCATTACTATCAAATGGGAGTAAAGTTACAGCCATTTAACGGAACTGCAGCGACTTCAATCACATTTTTTCTAAGATATGTTTTTTTTTGTTTACTTATCAAAATGAAAAAAATTGTCAGATTATGAACATATTAATTTTAGTTTTGCTTAGAAATGCTATTAAAAATTATTTTCCATACAAAATGTGTCAAAATGTGGCTAAAAAACAAGTATAAAATTTAAAAAATTAAAAGTCTTGCGGTGCCCAAGGCCGCAGGGATACGCACAAAATTTTTATGTGGGAGGGTCAAGGACCATAGGCCCTTACCGCCATATGAGTTTGGCTGCTACGTTTTAATACCCAACGAAGAAAAAAAATAAAATAGATTTTCTCCCATACAATTTTTTCTTTAATATTTTTTTTAAGTATGAAGGACTCATTTTTATGAAAAAATGTACATGACAAGTATTAATCAGCATTCAATTTACTATCGATTGCAATTTTTTGTTAGGTGAAATTCGAAACTTCGATGCTATGTCCACCTTTTTTAAAAATGGAACCACTGTGCTGCGGTGTAAAATAGTCTCTCAGGTGCGACAGAAGTACTTCTGCGCCATTTTTTTCAAATTTGGGTATAAGACGTCATGGCGCCAGAAAACGAACGGATCTTCGTCTCTCGATATATTAGGCATAGTTAGTTCGTGCCTGGTTTGCAACGAAATAGATGGGACAACACGCGCGTGTTTACACTGCATTTTTAATGCGCGAAATTTGAAAAGTATCGTTGAATCGGCCATAAAAATATCGCCGATACCGATATATCGGCAAACCCGAAGTATCGCCGATATATCGGTATCGGTATCGGTATCGGATGCATCCCTAATTTAAATCCCCTTATACATATTTATTATTATTTCCATTTATTGGGCATTTTACAAGGTAGTTAGGGAAACAGTTTGTATATTTACGTAAAGTTCTAAGGGATTAAAATTGTTTGTAAAACTTTTAATTAGAGAGATTTATTATGTTGCCGCGACCCTTAGGGCGACCCTCGCGGCCCCTCGTCACGGCGAAAATGTTACAAAATAATTGTTTTAAAAATTTTGCATCTAATTCGCAATTATGAAATTCATGAATATTATTTTGGGCGGCGGTGATCACTTATCATCAAGTGACCCACTTGCTCGTTTGTCCCCCTATAATATATATATAAAAAAAAGGAAATTCGTGACGTGCTCTAGGCAATTGGATTTAGGTATTTTCCTTTTTTTAACCTTATCACGTCATAAGCGCGTTTATATTTTGCAAGTTTTATAATCCATACTACATCATGAACAGCTTTCTACCAACGATATTAAATAATAAGTATTTAAATTCGTTGCTTTCTACATTATAAGGTATCTTGAGATCTGTCTTGATATGGCGAGTACATAAAATTATTGCAGGCGAGCACAAAACACTCTACCATGGATCAAAAATGAGGAAATCCCTTTTGTTAAAAATTTATAAAGAAGTAGGTAAATTCTTGGACATTATTCGCACAGCGCCAACGAAGGATAGCGTAGGTCCTTTATTGATGCTAGTTAACGGATACCTAAACATTTATCAAAACAATATTGTTTTCTATGAACAAATTTTAGTAGGCACTTTCACGAAAAATTATATACTAAAGCATCTCACAATATTATGACATATTGTGGCCCCTTATAATAGGTCTCATCATATTTTTCGTCATCATGCTTTATTGGCAACCTAGATCGTTTAACAATCATTGACGTCGATATACTGCTTTGATTTAATTATTTTCCCATTCGCATCAATTGAAGAAATAAAAGTAGTAATAGCTCATTTAGATAATCGTTAGGAAATCGTAGATCATTCTAAAGAAGAATATAAGTGATGACACACATCGCTGACGAGGCGATCAAACATAATCGAGCTATTATTAAAACAATGGGGCAAGTTTTGGAGCGTCACGTTGCGAGGTTGCGAAACATGTGAGGTCCTTGCTGCCCTGGTCGCAGCCGATGCCTCCTTGCTCCGTTTATGGACTTGCGAAATAATCGCCTGAGAATATAACATAATTATATCTGCCTTATTAATTTGAGCCTTGGGATATGAGTTTATAAAGATATGAAGTTGATAACTTTTATATCCCAATTGCTGATGCCGATTTTTGCTTACAAACTCCTAAATACATCAAGTGTTATATTTACTGCGTATAAAGATCTTTACCTAAACAGTACTATTATGTAGGTATTCTGTGCCTAAACTATTATTAATCATCATCATATTTCCTTTTCTAAATAGTCGTCACTTCGTACGAGGCCGTGGTGAGCCCATTGTCACGCTTGCCATTATAATAGGTAGTCAAATAAAATCATACCTCAAAACAAATATAAATGTATGAAGCTAACCCGTTCAAATTGGAAGGAAAGCGAGGCTATTTTTTGTGTAAGACCCATTAAAACAATCACAATGGACAAATGCCTATTTTATTCCCTTCGCAGCAAGAATGCGGGGAAGAAATATGGGAGACAATACTCCGCGAAGCCGGAGGAGCGAGATGTAAATTCTTCAGTCCTAGACAGGTATGTATGTGTAGTGTATATCCCTAATTTTTTAAGGGACTCTCTTGTTTTCGTGCAACACGATTATTTATCCAATGTCAAAACGTTTAGAGACACGTAGAATGTAAAAATTAACCGCTAAATTAAGAACTAGCCTTAGATCAGGCGTAGGTTGTTGTAGATGTACGTTGTTGTTTATGTTTGACATGACAAATGAGAAACTTGTTCACTGAAAACATATCTACATAAGAGTTTGTAAAAATTACTTACATATCTATATCCAAATACTTAATTCTTCTGTATTTGTTTTATTTTCTTACTCAGACTATAATTATTTTGAAATTGTTATGTATATGTTAACAGTAATCAATTTAAATAAATTACCCTTTACGATTTTGAATCAAATACATTTTTTTCATTGCCTGGTGACTTAAAACTCGTATTGTTCGAAAACTCATCGGATATTACAACTTGTCGTAATAAACTCTTTGTTTGTTTTCTTCCGAGTGTTTCAGACAAAACTTATTTAATTCAAGTCCCCCTTGATATTTTGCCTCACAATGGTTAAGGATATTCCAAAACTTTGTGTGACTTCTTCCTCAATCATGCGGTTTTATGATTCGGCCGAAACGAGAATGGCCGGGGCCTTAGATATATGTACATACAACATATATAAATCCCGGCCAGGCAGCACCAAACTTTCTAGCGTTAACTTAACTTTTTTATATATCTAGTAGTTATAACTTCAGTCATGGTTTCTATTAGATAATAACACAATTAATATACGATGGCAAACAAATCAGCATACTAACAACATGCTATTTCATAATATTATGTATGTATATGTTTAACAGCAATACCCAGATGCGCTTATGCTTCGACTCGCAAGCGCTCTAGCCCGATTGATATCACAAGACCCGAATAGTCCCACAACATCAACCCCCGCCAGCCCAGCTCCTCGAAAGCAGTCCCTTAAAGCCAAACCCTCCTGGCGAAGCGCATCACTACACACAGACGGAAGAGTCACCTCCTACAAATGTCCTTTCACCGCCACTAACGCCCTTACTGCCGTCACCAAGAAGGAAATAGATGCCTACAATTCTTCAGAAGAAATTCATTCTCATCATGTCGCTAAGTCCAGCGAAAGAATCAACGAAAACAGAGAACCGCGCGCTATCAACTTAAACAGAAGGAGTTTGGCTATAACTTTTGAAGACCGCAGTCTTAAAGAAGTAGAACCGGAAGAAGGGGGCGCTGAAGAAGGAGAAAAGACTATTGAAAAAGATAAAGCAACGGAAGCAAAACCGAATAGTCCTGTTGATTCGAATACATCCACTCCATCAACTGCAACTTCACCAGAATCAGAATGCAGTAAGAGAAATTCAGTAAAATCTTCGGCTCGGAAGACTAGTTGTACTTTGGCTCTCGACGTTTATAGGCGGAGGGG
Organism: Mecyna flavalis; assembly: GCA_949319885.1. Classification (NCBI taxonomy): domain Eukaryota; kingdom Metazoa; phylum Arthropoda; class Insecta; order Lepidoptera; family Crambidae; genus Mecyna; species Mecyna flavalis. Next base: position 12,447,631 of record OX439433.1, read on the forward strand.
TTCGGGCCCGGCCAGGCAGAGGCTCAACAGCATAAGCCTTATTAACGCAGAAAAACTGAACAGTATGAAGGCGAAGTTCGGTACACCAGAGAAGGTGATGCATTTTTTCGGCAGATGCTTTGTCAAGTTCTTCAGCAATTACGGGTAAGTAAAATTATTATTTATTAATATTAATTAATGATTTCCCATAATATGATACGGGTCTTAAAAACAAGTCATTATATTCATACGTTCCTTAAGTCTGTCAGTCATACTTTTTATTAATTATTTAGGTACTTATTTTTTAGGATTTTACTGATCGTACCATATGGAAGGCTTGAAGAATAAAAAATAACAGAAGCCATATCTTAAACCCTTTTCTATAAATTGGCTGTCACTCAAACACTTGTCGACAGCGTGAAAGCAACCCATCCCTTCCAATAAGCAATATAAACTTTTACAGATCGACACTCAATTTGTTCTAACTGTACGACTACGTCCCTATCTGTTAATATTCTGCTAAGAAATCACTGGAGCATTTTTCAAGCAAAAAATTCCGCACTGAACATTTGAGCTAAGAGGAATAATTTCAAGAACAGTTTAATTCTTTTGTTGCATTTCAATGAGTTTGTTGTACCTAGTATTTACATTTTATAAGATTAAAGAAATTTCGTTTGGGTATAAAGATAACCATGTAAATTAACACGGGAGGGCCTTTAGTTGAAAAAGGTTTTTATGGAAATGGACATATGAGTAAAGTGCAGGAACACTATTTACACGAGTCCACTTTGTTACAGGTTATTTATCTATGAAAAAAGCTTTGTTCGCTTAAAATTCACTCGTCGATAATTCGTAGGTTCGAATCCTACTGTATTCCTGTAATTGATAGGTTGGACTTCACAGAGCGTGAAATGGTCGCAACACTGGCGTTTCCTATGGGGCCGAAGGTGCTTAATGGTCTGACTCCTGCATGGTTGCAGCAATTAAGTTTGGAAATTTAAAAGGAGAAAAGTTTCAAGCAGCTTTCGCCATACGACATGATGAACAGCAGTGCTCCATTTCCTCTTTACCACCGCTGCTACCATCCAAGGTTTACGTCGATATTGTTCTTCTAGTTACGACACGATGATCCGTGCCACCGGGCGGTACTTCTGCACGTTCCTGCAGTCGGTGGACAACATCCACCAACGCATGCGGTTCACGTTCCCGCGCATGCGCTCGCCGAGCATGCAGCTGACGCGCGCGCATCGCCACGGTGCGGAACTCGTCTACAGCAGCGGACGCACGGGCTACACGCACTACCTCATGGGTATTGTACATCAAACATACATACCACCAGGTCACAATATCTACCTGGCGTCTATGACTTCACGTCGCTGCCTTGGGATTAAAGCGAGCCCGTGGAAATTTGAAAGAGTAATGCCTCACTGAAAGGCAAAGGCCTCCATCATGGAATGGGTAACTTCCCATTTTCTTTCATTAAAAACGCTTTACACTTTTAGTCGTCAATGGTCATCTACATACCTACGTTCGTAGAGTTCCTTGCTCGTAATAATCATTCATAAACTTTGCGGTTTTCTTTTTTACAGGTCAACTTTATGAGATCGCAGAAGATATATTTTCTCTAAAGCTGAAAGTGTCTGTGGTGAAGGAGAGCATGGAAGGCAACTATTACGTCGCCGTGCTACGCCTTGAATTTGACAACAGCGATTATGTAAGTCTATCGACACCTATGAAAGATTTGTAGACACAATAATTAATGAGAAATACAGATTTTACAAGAAAGGTATATTAACTTAAATTTTTTTTCGTTCGTGTCTTATAATAGTTTTGTTATTTATTCGTACCAAATAGGCAAAATATACCGAATGTGTGTAAATAGTTAACCTATTTCATTGAGGGCAATTCGCAAATGAAGATTTATTATTTAACTGAGCAAATTAACAACAACAGTATTAACAACAATGATATTGTTATTGATCAACCATTAGAAATAGCGGAAACACTGAATGATTATTTCATTAATTTAAATAAGTCACAATCACTTAAAAATGATCCTATTTATAGACCAGTTACTCAAAGTAGTTCCAATAGTATATTTATGACGCCAGTAAGTTGCACAGAAATAAAAGATGTTGTTAAGAAATTAAAGAATACAAGAAGTACTGGATATGATAATATACCGATCCTAATGATTAAATCAAGTATTGATTTCATAGCAGAACCCTTAACCCACTTAATCAATTTGACTCTGGAAACAGGTGAATACCCCGAAGAATTAAAAAAGGCACTAATAAAACCTATTTATAAAAAAGGCCTCAAAACAGACATGAGCAATTACAGACCTATTGCCTTATTACCAAATTTTTCAAAAATATACGAAAAAGTTATAGCTCAGAGAATCATATCATTTTTAAACAAGACTAATACATTACATTCTAACCAATTCGGATTTCAAAAAGGAAAAAGCACTACATTAGCAATATATAATTTTTTAAAACAAATATGGATAGACATAGATAGTAAAAAGACAACTGTAGGACTATTTTTAGATTTAACAAAGGCTTTTGACTGCGTATTACATGAAATACTATTAAGACAGCTTGAACACATTGGAATTCGTGGGACTGCTTTGAAGCTAATGGATTCATATTTGAAAAATAGTTTGCAAGCAATAATATTAGACTCTTATGATAAAAATTTGAAAATCAATACACAGGTCCAGTCTAATTTCAAAAAAACAAACCTAGGTCTACCGCAAGGCAGTATTCTGGGACCGCTGTTTTTCCTCATTTACATAAATGAACTGCCTTTAATCACAGATAAATTATGTGTCATGTTTGCTGACGACGCTTCTATACTTATATCCGAAGATAGAGCAAATGATAACCTTGATAACAGTATAAGAAACACATTGAATCATGTAGTGAATTGGCTTAATTCTTTAAATCTCAAGGTTAATTTAGTTAAAACCAAACTAGTGGAATTCAAAAACTACAAAAAAGTTTCTCAAGATATTAATATTGTTGTAGATAAAACAGTAATCGAAGTGGTCCCTAACACAAAATTTTTAGGTATAACCATAGATTCAAATATGAATTGGAAAGCACATGTAGAAGTAATTAATAAAAAAATATCAAGCTGCTGCTATGCTTTGTCCATTTTAAAACACATTACCTCGATAGAAGTGGTACGCAATGCATACTATGGCTATATATATCCAATTCTCACATATGGCATAATTTTTTGGGGAAACTCCGTAAATGTTCAATCTGTTTTCCAACTTCAAAAAAAATGTTTACGGGTCATGTACAATATAAATAAATATGATACATTAATAAGTGTATTTAAGCAATTTAATTATCTGACAGTAACTTCTATTTACATATTAGAAATATGTCTATTTATAAAAGAAAATAAAGATATTTTTTCCAAAAAAAGCCAGATTAAGAAAAATTTAAGATCCAAATATGAACATGACTTGTGTGTTGTAAGATCTTCAAGTTACATCTATAGTAAAAGCACGTATGTAACTGGAGTAAAAAATTTTAATAAATTGCCTGAGTCTCTCAAATCACTAGAGGGTCCTAGATTTAAGAAAGCCTTAAAGCAGTGGCTAATAAATAAATGTTTATATAATTTAGAGGAGTACTTTACGCTGTAATCATTAGCTACCTGTAGCTTAGATAATTATTACATGAGATATGTAATAGAACATAAATATTATGTAAATAATCCAATATTGTACGTCCGAAATGGACAAACTGTTGTTTCTACCCTATTTGTAACACCTATTTGTACACAGTTTTATGCAATAAATATTTTACTTACTTACTTACTTACTTACTAAATTCATAATTTGATAACAATAATAATGATGATTGATGATGATGACATGACTTTTTTTTTAGTTATAGGTACCTTGTACATCAAAATATATATTTCCAATTACCTATATTTCAATGTCATTGCATCAAAAAAAAAACTGTTTATTTTATTTTTTCTATTTACGTTACATATTAAATATTTAGTAGGTAATCTGTGTCCGTGGTAAGAGCCCACGCGACGGCCAGACCTTCGTTATTTTAAAAATGCTAAAAGTTTTTCTGTCGGTGCCTCTAACACAGGAGAACGATCAACGAATATAGAATTAGCCATCGTGGGCTCTTGGGATATTACAATTTTGTTAAATAGGTAGGAGTTTCAATTAGTAGGAGGCTTTCAATTTGAATACCCAAACAACCCGAACAAACTGGATCAAGAAAATCTAAACTCATTTCTAGCCTGTGTTAGTAAATATCTAACGAACAATTTGAATGTAATTAACGTCCACCAAATTAAATAGAACTCTAAAAACTTTCCTTTCTATTTAGATAAAGCTAATTTATTCACGGTTGGTATCCCAAACCTTGTACCTAAATGAGCCGGTGGGTATACCTAATCTTTATCCTGAAATACACACATCAACACTGTCTAGGGATATTTTTTTAAACTCAATTAACTTAAAATTTAATAAAAAAATCATACAACATATATATATTTTTATAAAGCCCACTTATTAAACTACACTTTAGAATAAGAGAAAACTTTTTTATTTGGCATAAAAAAAATTTCTTCAAATAAAGAAAAAATTGTGAAATAATGGTAAACTAACAATGAATGTGTTTCGCAAGGAAAAGTGAAAAATAAGAAAAAAATATTCTTTTTTTAACAGTAATGTGAAAAATCAGTAGTCAGTAAAACCGCCTATGACGTTAATAAAGGTCCTGCAACGGTTTTTCATGCTTTTGATTAAGTTATCCAAGTCTTGCTGCGGAATTTTGTCCGGTCTGGCTAAGATGCATAAAAAGTTGCACTTCCGTCGCAATGTTTGCAGGGAAATTCCTCAAAGCCCTTCTTTGGAGCATGTCCCACGCGTGTTGTATGGGGTTCAGATCAGGCGATTGAGCGGGCCAGCCTAATGCCGATTCATCGTGCTCCTGCACCCAGCTTGTCACCACTCTCGCTGTGTGCGGACGGGCGTTATCGTCCATGAGCGTGAATTCTTGGTACATTTGTAGTCGATGGGGGTAGATTATTGGTACTAGCACCTCGTTACGGCATTTTTCACCCGTCATGGTGTTTCTGATCCAAACGTGGTCTGTTCTTCCATCAACATGAATTCCTGCCCAAACCATAATTGTCCCGCTGTAGTGTGGATGGACTTCCTGAGGGTGTTGGGGGCGGCTCTCACGACCAGTAATTCACCAAACACGTACTCTATGTGTATCGGAATGGAAACTGAACCGGGACTCATCGGTAAACAGCACCACAGACCACTGGTTATCTTCCCAGAGCAAATGTTCACGAGCCCACTCTAGTCGTCGTCCACGATTTCTTCTGCGTAAAGCTGTAGTACGAAACGGTCTGCGTGCATGAAGGTTAGCTTTATGCAACCTCTTCCTCACAGTTTGGTCACTCACAAGCAACTGGTGCTCTAGCTGGAGCCTCTGAACCAATTGCATAGCCGTAACATTTGGTTGTCTTCTCGCGGCAACTTGCAAAAATCGGTCTTTTCGTCGAGTGGTTACCCGCTTCCCGCCTGGGTGTCTTTCAGTCACTTCACCAGTAACACGATAACGTGACCATAACCTTGATATCACCTTTTTCCTTGTGTCAATCACCTCAACAATACTCAGTTGGGCAGCCCCAGCTTGGAGCATTACTACTGCCCTTAAAATTTCCTCTCTCGATAAATGGCGCCGCTATATGATGCAAACAATGACATTAATTCGAAATTAATCGATAACTTGTTAAAAAAATAAAATTTGCCACAAAAAAAATTCCAAAAACTACTGTAGGTAAATTAAACCTACGGACTTCGCTACCATTATTCCGCGTAAATCGTTTATTTTTATTTTATTTTTTAAAATTCAAATTTGGAATCGTTCAAAAAGGCTTACAAAATAAGCTTACTTCACAAAATTTTAAAACTGACCAATATTTTTTGATTTAATGAACTTTATACAAAATATCCCTAGACAGTGTTGATGTGTGTACTATTACTAAAGTGCTAGAAATGAATTGAGTGTTGCGTAAACTGTATGAAGTGAAATTATGGATTGTACGAGTCGCATTTGAATAGTATTTAGTGCGACATGGACATGACATAATAATTAGTGACATTAGGTACTCGTAAACGTAAGTATAAGGTATTTACCCGAACTACTAGTACTTGAAACGAGCTCAACTCTCCAAAAGTATTTACATTAAAATATTGACATAAACTTCCCATTTTGAATAAACTTTTCTGTCTTTATCAAGCTGTGCGTTTCTAATTTAGTTTATAATTTAGTATTTAGAAAAAAAGGAGTAATGTCATTTAACCGTCTTCTGGCACCCATTGTACAAGTGGGGCTAATAAAAGGCGCTTCCAAGGATTAACTGATTAAAACATGATAAGATAAAACAATCATACGACCTTCATAAGAATTCAATAGATAATTATAATATTTCTCGTTAAGGTAGAAAAACTATTTACAACCACACATACGGCATAGATGCCGATAGATCTATAAAACTATAAGCACATAAATAATACTATTGTCTTGTGATGTGTCATGAATAGAATGTTATTAAAAACCATAGGATAAATAGTTATTCTATGTTGAAAACAAACGCGAAATACATTGGGCTTTGCTAAATCGGTTTTGTTACTGACAGTGGTACTTACTGGAAGAGCTACCAACTGAAGAATTACTTGAAAACGGACGTTATTATGTATGATACTTGATAGATTGACTAAAAATCACCAATTTAACAAGTGTTAGCACAGTGTTAGTTACATACATTAATTATTCCCATTAAAATATAGGTATTGCAAGGGTCGCTTTAACGAGTAACTATTATTGGACATAGGTATTACGTTTTAATAAAGCTGTAAGTATTTTAAAGTTAAATAAGGAAGGACCCGGTTAATCTGGCACTGGTAAAGTTTTCATTTATAAATAAATAAAACTCGATGTTTCGACCATTTTTCAGCATTCGTAATCACGGAATGTAGTCTTAAAATCTTGGACTAAAATTAGACAAAAGAGAAGCTACTAAATTACCTCTGAGACAGAGAAATATCTTTACCGCGGCATAGTTCCAAATAAATTACTTTTATCATTTCAAGAAACAGTCTGACTTAATTCGGTGTTGTGAATGGACAATTTTACAAATTCTGATTGCGAGTTATAATTTATAAAATGTAAGATTATTCTTTTCTTTTTCAGCCCTATCTTAGACTTGTTAGGTTTTCTACAACACTTGAAATCATTCTGTAAGGCTTTTGAGTGAGGCACAAATTGCTTTGAGAACAGGTAAAAACCCTAAAGAAAAAAATTGATACCAATGATTTGTACGTACACAAAGTTGTAATAACGCGGCCTACTAAGCTTAATATTATTATGTTTATTTAGGAAACAGAAGGTTTTTTATGCCAAATTAAATTCTTTACTTCCTTTGACATTATTTGAACGTCTTGTTGATTTGTAAAATATTCTGCGTAAATTAATCGTAAAGATTGGCCGCCGTAAAACCTTTGTAGGGGAAACATTATCTATTGATTTCTCATCGTCACATCAATTTATGTCAACAGGTGCAATCGCTGATGCTCCGCAAGTCGTTACCGTGTCTGCTGCCAGCGGTGCCCGCCTCTCTGCTACTGCAGTTGTTTCCCTTCGGTGTGATGCTGTGCCGCCGCATGAAGGTACTCATGGCTGGAGACAAGGTTAGTGATAAAGATTTTTCCCACCAATCTCGCATGGTCATATCAACATAGTCGAATCGCGTGGGATGCACGCGGATATTGCGTGTGCTAGAACACTCTTGCACTCCATCGCGCACAATGCGCTCTAAAAGTTCTAACTCTCTATAATTTGTCTTTTAGTAGAACTAGTACGGACAACTGTCGAAAAGTTATATTTGAATCAAGTGGCGTAAGGCAAGTGACCCAGAGCAAATGACTTTGAGCATTTCACCTTCACTTACCCCCACCTCACCTCACCCCATACTTCGTAACCATCGGTAATAATATGAGCGCCATCTAGTTAGCTAGCGCCAAACTATTACTAACATTATAAAGCCACTATTAGCAGACTGAATATTAATTGTCTGTCATAGAAAGAAAAGTATCTTGTAGATACACACATCATAAAAGTAGAATCGAAATGTTTTTCAGTACGATAAAATACAACAAGATTAATTTTAATTTTTTTGTTCTCTATTTGAAAATACAAATTTGAACATGAAAGATTTTCAATACAAAAGAAGAATTCGATTCAAACGGTTTTTTCGATATTTTCAACGGATATCTAGATTGAAAAAAAACTCTTAGAGGATTATCAGAAGTTTTACGAGTAAAAATTACAGCAGGTATAGTACATCAGGAGGTGTTCTCCGGGTAGTATTACCAGGGTGTGTTTTCAGGGTATTAACATCATAGGTGTTCTCCAGGAAATATCATCAAAGGGTGTTCACCGGGTTGTTGCATCAGAGGGGTGTTTTCAGGGTAGTCACATCAGGGGGTGTTCTCCGGGTACTATTACCAGTGGGGTGTTTTCAGGGTATTAACATCATTCAACGTGCAACGTGGTCACGACCCTGAGGATTGGGATACGGAAACTGCGTGCTATTTCTCTTGTAAAATATCTACTCCAGTCAACGAAGCTCTAACTTTGCCATTTTAGCTGAAAAGATGAATCAAAGGACAATGCTCAAAAAAAAAACCAGGTTGGAATCAAATGAAAAGTATCTGTAAAATTATTGGTAATAATATGTAATTAAATATTCCATAGGGGGCATCATCGAAATCAATGGCGGTATGTGTGAAATTGCTTTTCAGATTTTTAGGGGTCACATAAAGTATCAATTAAAGGAGTAAACAGATACAGTTGCGGTTTAAAAGTGTATAAAATGGCTATATCTAATATAATAAATTATATTATATAATTGTATATAATTAATAATTATTATTTAATATAATAAAGCGTAACAGTTTGTTTGTCTTTGTAAACGCGCTAATATCAGGAACTACAAGACCGATTCTAAAAATTCTTGCACCAATGAGAAGCTACAACTTTACTGAATAGGTGCTAAAAAATATATTTTTATAAAAAATTATAAAAATATTTTTTTATTATTCAGTAACTATGTAACTGATACTTTATGTGACCCCTGAAAAATCTGAATAGCAATTTCACACATACCGCCATTGATTTCGATGATGCCCCCTATGGAATATTTAATTACATATTATTACCAATAATTAGAGATAATTTTCATTTGATTCCAGCCTGGGTTGTTTTTCATACTAGATGAGCATTGTCCTTTTCGTTAATGACCCCGTGATAATGATAACATACTAAAAATGCGGCGCGGGGTGGTGTCACCGGGGTCATTCGAAAAAATGGAAGAGGGTGAAAAATTACTTTTTCCCGATAATCTCAAAAACTAACAGAATTAATCCTTCTAGCCCCGGATTACTAGACACAATAGAAAATCTATTGTTATGCGGCACCCGAGTGCCGGTTCGGCGTTGAGTGGTTTAAGAGAAAAAGTTTTAGACAAAAGCTGTAGAGAATTACTTTGTCTACAAAAAACCGGCCAAGTGCGAGTCGGACTCGCCCATGAAGGGTTCCGTAGCAGCAAGTATCATCATAATATAAAAGTTCTTGTAGTTCTTTGTAAGTTTGATCGACGTTTTTATATTTGAGTTGATTGAATGAGAGGAAAATTGCGGTTTACGATTTATGACGTTTTAAAAAAAACTAATTAGGTACTTGATCTTGTTCAAACCAATTTTCAATGGAAGTTTGCATGGTAATGTACATCATATATATTTTTTAGTTTTATCGTTCTCTTATTTTAGAAGTTAGAGGGGGGGTGACCAACATTTTACCACTTTGGAAGTGTCTCTCGCGCAAACTATTCCGTTGAGAAAAAAATGATATAAGAAACCTTATTATCATTTTAAAGACCTATCTATAGATACCCCACACGTAAGGGTTTGAAGAAAAAAAATTTTTTGAGTTTCAGTTCTAAGTATGGGAAGCCCCAAAAATTTATAAACTAATTACTTGATCTCGTTCAAACCAATTTTCAATGGAAGTTTGCATAATAATGTACATCATATATTTTTTTTAGATTTATCGTTCTCTTATTTTAGAAGTTACAGGGGGGGGGACCAACATTTTACCACTTTGGAAATGTCTCTCGCGCAAACTATTCAGTTTAGAAAAAAATGATATAAGAAACCTTATTACATATCATTTTAAAAGACCTATCCATAGATACCCCACACGTAAGGATTGGATGAAAAAATTTTTTTTGAGTTTCAGTTCTAAGTATGGAGAGCCCCCACAATTTATTATTATTTTTCTATTTTTGTATGAAAATCTTAATGCGGTTCACAAAATACATCTACTTACTAATTTTCAACAGTATAGCTCTTATAGTTTCGGTAAAAAGTGGCTGTGACATACGGACGGACAGACAGACAGACAGACAGACAGACAGACAGACATGACGAATCCATAAGGGTTCCGTTTTTTGCCATTTGGCTACGGAACCCTAAAAAGGTTATAATCATTTTACGCGTATCGCGCCCCGTTTGCTAGGAAATCGCGTACAATGTGCGAAAATTAGCACGAACAATGTTTTTCGCTATTTAAAACGGGGTTTTTTCATATTTTCCAATTGGAATGATTTTTATGCATCCTCCGACACACCCTAAGAGATTTCCTTCTAATTTTTATAGATTTGGGTCAACAAGTGCGTTTATTATTCAGTAACTATGTAACTGATACTTTATGTGACCCCAGAAAAATCTGAATAGCAATTTCACACATAACACCATTGATTTCGATGATGCCCCCTATGGAATATTTAATTACATATTATTACCAATAATTTGATTCCAACCTAGCTTCTTTTTGAGCATTGTCCTTTTAGCGTCAGTTTCAGCTTTACAACTAAAATGGCAAAGTTAGAATTTCGTTGACTGGAGTAGATATTCTACGAGAGAAATAGCACGCAGTTTCCGTATCCCAATCCTCAGGGTCGTGACCACGTTGCACGTTGAATGATGATAATACCCTGAAAACACCCCACTGGTAATAGTACCCGGAGAACACCCCCTGATGTGACTACCCTGAAAACACCCCTCTGATGCAACAACCCGGTGAACACCCTTTGATGATACTTCCCGGAGAACACCTATGATGTTAATACCCTGAAAACACCCTGGTAATACTACCCGGAGAACACCTCCTGATGTGACTACCCTGAAAACAACCCCCGATGCAACAACCCGGTGAACACCCCTTTGATGATGCTTCCTGGAGAACACCCATGATGTTAATACCCTGAAAACACCCCCTGGTAATACTACGCGGAGAACACCTATTGATTTTTCTACCCGGGAATATCCTTGGGTCCTAAGTGGGAGTATCTTGAGGAAAGGAATGACTGTTCTCCTCCCGCCTCACCACGCTGCGCTACAACCTCAACGCGCTCAACAACACCGGCCGCGGCCGCCAGCAAGCAAAGAGGCTGAAGCGAGCCACACCGCCGCTCTGGCCGATGTTGGTGATAGCTCAAAGCCGCTTGATGATACTACCCGGAGAACACCCCCTGATGAATACACTAGCGATTGGGAGGGTCCGCAACGTTTCACCAAAGTACACGTATTAAAATTGCTCCGTTTAAATATTATTCTAATAAGTGTAAAAAGTAAATAGTTTTTAGTAAATGTTGTATAAAAATGTGCGGCAAGAAATAGCGCATCCTGTGGTGTAAATTTTAAATCGTTTAGTTGACATTTTGGATGTTTTTTAACAAAATTAAACCAACTGTGACGGTTACGAGTGCAATATTGGATAAAGCATGTAAATAATATTGTAAAGTGACTCATGTTCCAACGGACCTCTGCAAGCAAACAATACTGATCTTTGGACCCCTATTCACGTCTGTTGGTGCGCGCCGTACTTCATCGCTTATTTCGGCCTATCTATACAACGCTCGGTGGCCGAATGCAAATACGCTGACGTAATAAGTGAACATTAGTTAAAATCCCAAGTAGTCCAAAAGACTTTTTGAAGATTTTTTTTGGTTTGAGATTGTTTAGTTCTTCTATTTTTATTATTCAATTTTTTTAAATATCATTCGTTGGTGTATTCCATTGGATAATGTAATACACCAACTCAAGACTCATGACTCAGTCTTGGTTTGTATTGAATAGGCTGCGAAACTACTGAACCGATTTGGAAAATTCATTCACTTTTGGAAAGTCACCCGGGTACTATTCCCGGTCCGGGTGACATACGACAGGATTATAGGATAATTATTGACAAAAGAAATTACGCGCGGGTGAAGTGAAACCGAGGAGGCGGCCTAGTGTAGTCAGTGAAATTTACCGTCGTAGGTACCTACTGATCAATTTGTAAAATTCATTCACTTTTGGAAAGTTATCGCGATTTTGGCGAGCCATTTGGTGTAATGGTCGAGAAGTCGGCTATTACACCAGAGGTCGCGGGTTCGATCCCCGCACGGTACAAACATTTGTGTGCATGAACATGTTTGTTTGTATCGGTCTGGGTTTTTCTATTTATAATAATGTATGTATTTACAAAAAAAAGTATATTAATAATGTTTATCCGTTGTCTAGCACCCATAGCACAACTAATGCTTAGTGCTGCACAAGCTAATGCTTAGTTTGGGGCTAGATGGTGCTGTGTGAATAATGTCCAGAGATATTTATATTTATATTAAATCGAGCGTGTAGCATTCGCCATTGATATAGTTTTACTACACTACTATTATTAAACAAGATAATTAAATCGTCCTTTCGCATTTAATACAAGACACACCTCAGCCTCACAATATAAATCGTCCTTGCGTAAACAAAGCAAGCAAACGTCAGTGCTTGTTTGTGTCGCTAGGTGTCGCTGTCTCACCGATCTGTCACGTGTGTGAGCGAGCGACACGGGTTCCCCGTAGCACAGCTAGCGACCGACTGCCGCCCGCTACCCGTTGTGGGCGCGTGAAAGAAATGGCCGTCCGAAATTATGAATAATAATCCGTAAAAATCAAGAAAAGGATGATTTCCAAATTTTTAGCAGCCAATTTATAGTTATTTTGATTGTCTATCGATTGGCGCAAGCCAAATTTAAAAAACACGTTTAAATTAGGAGGAGTGCATGAAATAAAATTATTTTAGACGTACTTTCAAAGTCAGTTTTGGTAGTGATAAATAAAGATAAACACAAACTTTAAACGTGGAATTTTAAGATAAAACTACAAAGATTATTTACGTATTTTTTAAACTGTTGTATATGCATTAAATAAGGAGTTGAGAGCCGTTAAAAACAAGACTTTTGGTCTGGGAGAAGCCTATCTTATTCATCTTATCAAGCCGCCAAATTGTCTCTGACTAAACTTGAAGACATTAAATATCTACATTGTACATTGAGCTATTATTTCAGTACATAATATTTCTATGACATTGTAGTAAATATCAGCCGAGACCAACAGCTTAACGTGCCTTCCGAAGCACGAAGACGCTCGAAATAAAATCACTAAATGTGGTCAAAATGGTCAAAAACATTTAATTTTATTGAATATTCTATTATTCAATATTACCTATTATTATTATGTATCTGATTATGGCGTCTCATTCATTTTGCGAGGTGAGGTGAGACGATTATTTTGTTTACACTCACCAAATTGCTTTCTTGTTTTTCAGTTAGTGGAGGCTTGGGGAGGCCCATACAATCGCATCATTAAGCAGCCGATATCGGAAATACTTCGCTTGAGGAAGCCCAAAATAGCTTTTACTTGGGACAAGGTAAGAATCGTTACCTCCTCTAATGTGAAGAAATTGAATGTACGATGTTTTTAAATGTGGTGGGTCTTGCCATCTACATGATCCACGAATCACGATGAAACTACATGCATGATCTAAAGCAGGAAACCTAATTCACGATCTCCCGAACGACTATAAAAATCACTTTCTACCGTATCGGCCCAATATTCCACGGAGGTCTGGTCATAATTATTTATTTTTATTGTAGGTTTAGAGGTGTTGTTGGTTTACTGTGAGATTGTAGGAGCTACAATCGGAATTGGCAATCTAAATATTATGTTCGGCGTTATCTTCCTCGTTTCTCGTTTGCCGACATCTTTTTTTTTATTGCAATGTGTAACAAGACGAGCTGATCGTACACCTGATGGTAAGCGCAACGACTGCCCTTAGACAGTTCAGTGCTAAACAGTAACTAAGTATTTACTGTCTGACACTGCCCTGCGCCCGCTACACCGAGACGACAATTATTAAGTCTCATAAACCCAGTAATTTCACTAGCTTCAATGCCCTTTCCCCGTAACACAGAAGTGCTTGACACACTTCTATTTCACGGGAAAATATGTGGCACTGCGGTGGTACCCACCTAGACAGCCCAGTAAAGGAACCCACCCTCTTTAAAAAAAACATTCAGGTGGTGTGTATGCAAACGATGCTATTCGAGCTGGAGCTGATTGGTTGGCGCGCACGTTCGGGCGGTGACGCGCGCCGCGGGTCACAGGGCGCGCGCTCCGTGCTGCTCAAGGGACCAATACACCTGCTCGAGGAGATCGACGCGCTCATCTTCCTCTGCAGTCCCATGTTAGTATACTATCCTCTAAGACGAGCAACTTATCTGCGATGTAGATTTCCATTGTGGACGCACGGCACGGGTCGCAGTCGCTCATGGGACCGGAGGAGATCGACCGGCTCATCTTCCTTTGCAGCCCCATGTTAGTATACTCTCAACGGTAGGCAACATACTATCCTCAACGGTAGGCAACGCATCTGTGATGCAAGTCATGCAAGTGTCGCTATAGGCGGACACCGGCTTGCCCCTTTCGGGTGGGAAGGGGAAACCGGGGGCATTCAGTAGGTGGTGGACCGTTATAAAAAAAATAAGATAACTTACTAATTTGAAAGTTGTACCAACAAATTATTGCATAGTCTGCTTATAAGCAATATTTGTATTAATGTAGTTTATTCAAATAACAGCTGTCCAGGAAAGTTAAGTGTGATGGGGTAAATTGTGTCGTGAATGCAGGTAACGGCACAAAAGTTATAGTCAAAAACCTACTTTGACCAATCCAAAATCTTTACTTCAGCACTAGAGATGCTCCACGTCACAAAATTGTATTTAATTTTTTTAAGTTTTTTGAAAATTTTAATGCTGCCTTATGTGATTCCTAGTAGGTATTCCTACTCACAATTCCTACTAATCAGACAGATCAATTACTCAGCTTTGAAAAATATTCATTGAGAGGCATTTCTTTCTTTTTCAAATTAAATCAAATTAATTGCATGAAAATGGTACAGTAAGGTTTTGTTTTGTTTCACATATTTTGCCTATGTCAAGAGGCGTGCAAAATTTTCATAGAATTCTATTTCTGCAATGACAGCTTCAACGACTTAGAAGAACTTCAGCAAGCCGGCATTTACCTAACCGACATGAACGGCCACGGCCTGTCCAAGGAAATGCTCCTTCAAGGTTGGCAGCATTGCAGCCGACTGGAACTGCTCTTCGAGAAGGCGGAGAGCCGCTGCACGTCGCTTGAGAAGTCCTGCCGGCTGCGGGACCAGTGGAAGAAGAGAGGCGACCAGCTGCTGTACTCGATGATACCGAAGCCGATTGCAGATCATTTGAGAGCGGGAAAAGATGCAATGGCCGCTTGTCAGGTGAATGAACAACTTATTAATATTTGTTTGGTAACCAAGTCATGCTTAAATATGATTCCAATTTGATCACTGCATATAACTTAGGTATGTACCTATAACCAAGTCATGCTTACTTATGATCCCAATTTTGATGATGATTTTGATATTGGCTCTCTGATCTGCTTATTAGGAATGTAGAGATATGAAGTGCATCATACTCGTATTTCAAAAGAGTGTTTATTAAAAGCTATCTTTAAGGCCATGCATTGCAATTTGCCGGACGAATGGTTTTAATTTCACTTTAATGTTTAAATGAATTAGGTACATACACCTTACACATTTAAAGGCAACAGTCAATCACTTTTCATTGTAGAGTTTTAATTTGAGTCAGTAAAATATCTGCATAAAAAAGAATTAAAATTATTAGTATCGACCACATAGACATTGTGCTACCATCGTTTAGAAGTAAATAAGACATATCGCCGAAGTGCGGCCCGGTCTCAAATCTAAAGTACTTAAGTACGGAGTCCGGCAAACAACTTGACGCTCGTTTGACGGATAGGGGAAAGTTCGCGCATTTGCACCGCATAACCAATAGCGCGCGCAAAATCCGCGTTCTGCGCAATCCCCACTCGATTTCAACATGTTTGCCGGGACTTGTACTAGCTCTACAATCTGGTCATAGTGCAACACTTCCACGTGTGTAATCTATTCGGTTGCGCAGGCGTTCGACTGCGTGACGATAATGTTCTGCGGCGTGCAGCTGTCAGAGGCGGGGTCGCGCGCCGATGTGATGCAGACTGTGGCCTACATGAATGACCTCTACTCCAGGATCGATAGGCTGCTCGACACTCACCGAGTTTATAAGGTAAAGGATCATTTAGCTTTGTTTTATTGCAATGTGTAACAAGACGAGCAGATAGACAGTTCAGTGCCAAACAATAACTAAGCAGTTTAATACTGTCTGGCACTGCCCTGCGCCCGCTCTACACCGAGAAGACAGTTATTAGGTCTCACCCAGTAATTTCACTAGCTTAATCGTGGCTAGTGATCAAGGTGACTATTTTAGTAGTGGGAAGATTTCCTACTGTTGAGGTGTGTTACACACAAGGAGACAAGTCTAACTGGAAACCAAATCAATTGCCAAAAATTTAAACACTCCAGCAATTAGCTCTGACGCGCCATCATAACCATCACTGCAAAAAATACAATGTCAAATGTTGAGAGAAAATATTGCTACTGCGTACTTTTGTAGGTACTTGAGTCGAGCGAGACAGACAGTGGAGTTTTAGTCCCTAATTTTTATTGTTTGGCGTGTTAATGGCCAATTTCCTATTAGTTTAGGAATTGCCATTGAGTTTTAGATTGCCGGGAATGAGCCGGCCTTTTTTGTGTGTTTTATACAATTATTTGTTTGTAACAATTTTGTGTAGGTGGAAACGGTAGGCACTGTGTACATGCTGGTGTCAGGCGCGCCGGAGCGGCACCGCGCGCACGCCGCCGCCGCCGCCAGCGCCGCGCTCGCCATAGCGCGCGCCTTGCCTATGCTCACTATAGGCAAGTATCAAACAAAATAGATAAAATACCCAGATAACAAAAACTTGTTTCAGACTTGCAACAAGTTTGATAGATCAAAGAAGAAGACTTGCTACAAGTTTGACATGTCAACTTTACAAACTTGCAGCAAGTTTAAATCAAACTTTCTAGTTTCACTGTGACAAACTTGCATACATGGTACCTAATCTTTGAGCATTATAATGAAGACTGCAGCAATTATTACGCATAAAATCGTTCCTTCTAGGCATCCATTCAGGCCCGTGCGTGGCGGGTGTGTTAGGCCTCCGCCTCCCGCGCTACTGTCTCGTGGGCGATTCCGTCAACACGGCAAGCCGAATGCAGACTACCTCAGAGGTAAGTTACATTCCTGCATTTACATTTGCGATAAGAAAACGGAAACAAAAAAATTTGCAAAGCAAATTTTTATGTTGTTAACTCGAAGGACTGATGACATTATTAAGGAGTAGGTACAAGAAAAAGACGTTCTTTCTTTGTTAGTCAGTGTACTCGACAAACAGTTAAATGGATTTTGTTTTTTTATGTCTGCTGAGCAGAAAAATTTTGTATTTTTAATTTTTCGATAACAATATAGGTACTTAGTATTTGGCAAGTGAGTGCCAATGTCTTACATTTCAATAACGGTGGCCTTCACGCTGTGTAATGGGATGTTAATGAGCTAAGCTTTGTCTGCTTAAACAATTGGTTAACTCAAAATGTTCTTGTAAATTGTAATTGCTAGATACTTTGTAACCTAATAACTGTTGAAAACGAAATATTGATATCTGAAAATAAATATTATTATTTGGAATATTTCAGCCGGGTCGTATTCAAATATCAGGGAAAACTGCCCATCAACTACCAGCCGGCCGGTTCCGTCTCCGCCGCCGAGGACTCATCAAAGTAAAGGTACTAATAACTTCATCTCTACACATGCCTTCATCGTCTAGCCATCAAGTCCACAAAGCATTTCCTAGTATCTAATAGGACTAATTATTATCTAATTAATGTAATGCGAATATCGTATTGTAGTTGCTCAAAATAAATAAAATTACATAAGGACCAATAAAAATTACATACCTATATAAAACATGCTACCTAATCTTTGAGCCTTAGATTTGAGGCTTCCAAATTAATTTCTCTTATGGCGGCTAGCAAATCAGGCTCGAAAAAAAACTTCCTTCCTTGTACACATTTACCAAATCAACCCACACCCTCGGGATTTTATACAAAAGCGGTGAAGCCAGCTAAACCACTTTTCTATGGAGGCGGGCAAAACGGGTTTCTTTAAATGGAGTACCTTAATTTTTATTATTTCTCAGGGCAAAGGCGTTATGGAAACCTTCTGGCTCGAGGGCGAAGTAGAGGAGGAGGAACAAGACGAGGCTCTACAACTGTTTTCTGCACTCTGTGGAGATGACTAGGTAACTCTCGTGTGCATACGCCAATGGTATTCTTATCCAGGATTTCCTGGTTTGATATTTTTTATTTGAATACCTATGTAGGTAGATTAATTATAACTATATTTTAGAAAATATCCTGCTTATTTATTCAAGTATTTTAAAAATAAATGTTAAATTGTCTGTGGTAAACTGGTACCGTAAGTTAGCAACACATTAGTTTAATAACCTAATTTGATTAAATCACTCGATTTAAATGTAATTATATCTACTGATTATGTATATTAGGTTATGTAGCTGAAAATTGTTAGAAAGGAACAAATTGATGTGTTACCTACGTACTTTATGCACGTATTTTAATTGTGGATGGAATTTTTAACTATTGATTTTTGGTATCTTCATTATTCATAGATTTTGTTCAAATATAAGAAAAAATCAATAATACAATATGTTTAGATACTAATCATTATTTAATATCAACAGACGAATTAAATTCGTATATTTTTAATAGATTTGTCTCTTATATTAAGTAGATACAGTATTAAATATTTATATTTGTGTCTAATTATAATAATAAAATTACAATCTTAAATGCCACGTAAATAATTTATTCTTCCAAGTTCTACCGAACGATAATATGGTTTATTACAGAAACTTTATTTTGGTTACAATAATTTTAAAATATCTATTTATTGTTTTTACTCAGGTGACGCTCTTTGAATTAGAATTTTAAAATTATTTATTTTTATCTATACATAGGTACTAGCAATAAAATACTTTACAATGGAATTACCAGTTGCTACTATCTCGAAAAAACCTTTTGTTAACAACTTTGTGAGCACTCGTAACAGCTTTGTTTATGATCTAAGATAGCCGTGCCAAAGGAGCGTCACCTAGAATCAGAATACTGCCACCAAAGTGCAACAAATGCTTTATAAAAATATGTACTTAAATCATATAATTTCTGTAAAAACACCGCCATTTCAGTTGATAAAATAGACATACGACATATAGTGCTTCGGATGTATAATTCTAAAGCTTATTATTATATTATTCATAATAATTATCATTTAACGTACCTCGAACAAGAAAAATATACCTACATTGTGAAAGCTAAATCGTTTGTTTTATTATACATTTTGTTCCTCATATTATTAGAATATCAATAATTGTGAACGTTTGTTAATAAGCTAAAAATTACAAACAACGAATGCAAAAATTTCTTTAAAAAATCAACGAGGTTTGTAGTATTTTTAACCGATGATGCAATTTAACAGCATATAATATAATGTAACAATTACCTAAAACGCAGGTAAGGGCTACCGCTTCACATTTAGATTCCCGTCTCGTAAGGTACGCGTGACAGCATATTCATGACGAAAGCCACAAAATAACTAATTTCACCCATGAGTCAATAATGCGACTTATTTATCAACATAACTAATGTGTAGTTGTGGCATTCGTAACCTTCACGTTTATTAAATCAGTCTTACTCTGCTTCATGTTATTTACTTTTCTGACATTTCTGATGATTCGTGTCCTGACCTGGTTCAATTAAGCGGTAGCCCTCATTGCATATCTAAAGTTCGAGACATTAGTGTGCATCATTAAATATTATTATCTAGAGGTTGGCACTAAAGTACACTAGGACGGTGAAGTTACATTAAGTAAGGAGCGAGCAAACCAATGCGGGCTAAAAACTTCCCTTCAAACAACGTTTGCTGTTGAGTTGCGGCTCAATTCAACACCGAACACACTTTAAAAGCGATACATTTTTGGAATGCAAACAGAAAAACAAAAAGTAAACGCAGAACCAATTACAAACACCTTGACGTCTGAATCAGACCTGAACCAACGTGCATACAATATTTGTAAGGGGTGACTAATTTAAAGGCAAGCCACGCTGTCGTATAATGTCCTTGTTTTTATAGAATACGTACATTCACATGCCTACATTTTGTTTGCAATTCATTCACATTGCAGTGTGTACGAAATAACATCGCTAAATTTGTAATTTTATTATATCCGCATTGGTATACGCGCCTCCTTTACTGAATAATAAATATTACGTTACATGAATTTCATAGATACATATAAATGAAGGAGATATAGAACAAAAAGCCATACATAACATCGCAAATAATTTTATCTGTATACCAGTTGAAACAGTCAAATGAACGGTTTAAGGCACTAGAATAAATAACTGGTACAGAATCCAGCACCAAAATATAATTTAAAAGGAGCATCAACTAATTCTTGTATGTAACATAATACTGACAATTCCTTACCAGATTCTAGACTCCATGCTTCAAATGGTCTATGTTGTACAATACTTCAACTTACTTCTTGCAAAACCTAAATTCTATTACTTATAGGTACTACGGTTCTTGTAGTTTAGCCCTCTAAAACCACATGACTATATTCGTCAATATCATGTACATTCAAAATTACTTGATATTTCGAGTGCATGAATAAAATACTATCAAATTCTTTGCCTAACATTCTTAGACCGTATGAACTGTCAATTTATTATAAACCAGATTTTCGATGCAATCTTAAAATAATCTTTAATAGCTAATTCAAACGATCATAAAATATAAATAAAAATAAACAACACGTACAAAATTGTAAACACCATTAAATAAACATTAGTTCTTGAAACAGAGATGCACTGAAGGTAAATAAATAACAAATAAATAATTTGGTCCTCAAACATTGGTTGGCCTCATTTAGAATGCGTATTACAAATATAAACACAGACAGAACTCATTGAATAGACTGGAATACTTGGAAGTAATAAGTATAAATATAATGCTTTAACATAAACAAAGACAGTTATAAATACATAATAAAAATCATAAATATTGATTGAACTGGTATCTTAAATACTTAGAATATCATTTTTAACTTCAATATTTATCAAATTCTATAATAAGTACTTGGTTTAGAAAGTTCGAATAGGTATAACAATTTGTAAGTGTAAGATGGTTCAGTCTTTCTAATTTATGCAAAACCGGTTTTAAAATTCCATCTAGACCAGTCTCTCATACATAACCTTTTCACTGATTTAAGGAACCAAAAGCAGGCTATAAAGTCATAGATGCCTACCTCATTTGAAAAGGTTAAGAAACAGTGATCAATACACATCAATATATTATCCACCCATCTGTTTTCTGCAAAACAGTTCTATACTCTGATATCTTATATATTACGTGAGTAGAACAAAAATAGTAACTATCACAATTCATAGTAAATCACTTATTGCAATATGCTTTAAACTTAACCTTAGGGAATGTAGCTTAAGTGTAACGGTTGATAGAATCAATTCCTGAAGAGAACTGTAACTTCTTCGATGGTCTTGTTTTTTGTTTCGGGAAGTAAAAAATATGTAAAAACAAAGAACAGTATAAGGAGTACAGTGAATGGCAAGAATACATAGTTACCTAACGCGTCAGACATAGGAATAAACGATAAACCTACGACGAAGTTGGCGAACCAATTCACGAGGGCTCCCACACTGACGGCGGCGCTGCGAGCGCCTTGACCAAACAACTCTGACAAGATCATCCAAGGAATTGAACTAGGACCCACTCCAAAGAATGCTACGTATAAGAATGTAAAGATAACAGCGAAAATACTCATTGTTGTGTTATCTCTATATGTGAAAAAGGCTATAGTCATTAGTATAGAAAATACTGCCATACCTGCCAGACCCCATAGTTGCAGAGTGCGTCTTCCTAAACGATCAATCAAGGGGATAGACACTAGGGCCATAACAAACAAAACGCTGCCAACGCCTATTGTCGCCATCCTAGCGACCTCTTCTTCCAACCCAGCACTGACAAAAATTGTTCCGGAATAATAAAGCACCGCATTTATTCCTCCCAACTGCTGAGACAGGTGCATAACAATACCAATAATGAGAGGCTTTCTCAGGTGGCTTATCGTTAAAAGATCGGGTATACTGAATTTCTGCTCTTGCTTAGCTGCGTGGTCTTCAATGTGCATATCATTGATTTCGTCGTTAATTTCTTCAGTTCCTCTTATTTTTGTTAGAGCAATTCTTGCTTTTTGTTCATCATGAGCCGCTAGCAACAAGAAACGTGGCGATTCAGGCGCAAATGGCAACATGATGCATTGTATGACTGACGGAATTATCGCTAGACCAAGTAGCCATGGCCAACCACTATCACTTCCTAAGATCACATCGATTCCTAAGATTTGAGCACCGACCATGCCGAACGCGACTGCCAATTGGTTGACTGTACCGAAAGCACCTCTTAGGTTGAGAGGAGCTACTTCAGACACGTAAGTCGGCGAAGCTGTCGTTGCAAAACCACAATTGATTCCAATAATGAATCTACCAATGATGAGCATTTCTACGGAACCTGCTGTCTTGCTAAAGCCCATGAAGACAGCACCCATGACGCCAATAACTGCGTTGATTATTAGAGCTTGTTTCCGACCGCGTTTTTCGGAAATCCAACTGGCTAAAGGGCAGCCGATCATACCACCAACGGCGAAAATGCTGACGATGATGCTGAAGATGAGCCCAGTGTTAGCAGTGGGCGAGTACTCCTCGCGGATGAAGTTCTCGATGAAGGTGCGCGGCGCGTTGATGACGCCGGTGTTGAAGCCGAACTGCAGCATGCCCAGCACCGCCGCGCTGACTGCGTACAGCAGCGCGCCTGTCGTTCCGCCGCCCGACATTCTGAGGCGTGGTCTAGGTTCTGAAATGAGATAAGATGAGATTGAGGAAATGCATTGATTACCTATCTTTACAAAAAAACAATCCAAACTATCAGTAGCAGATATATCTATCTGCCTGTCTCTCTTGTCTTTTATATGAAATATCAGACACAAACCATCCTATAAAAAATTTTAGAAGTTTAGGATTCAATAATAATTATAAATTAATTTTTCTAATCCGTTTTATTTTAATGCACTATATTTTGCAAGCTTATATACTGAGCTTGAACTCACAGGAATGGCAAAGATTAGGTATTTCTTAATGCAAAAAATACAATATTCCGTAGACTGATTCCTTCTAGCGGCATATTAAATTCAAATCATCATAACCGGGCTCGATACATGATTAAATTGATAACAAAGCCGATTCCATTAAGCAACTACACCAGTAAAAGAATGTATAACCCGTAAATAACATTTAAGCACTTTCCACGTTTAGCAGTGCCAATTGGCATAAATTAACCTCAATCATTTGCCTATATCCTACATGGTGTAGCTGTTTTTGGGCATTTATTTCTTATTTCTTGTACCGATAGGGTAAGTTCCGCTATGGTACTGTACCGGTATGGCACCCTCGCGAAATACCTACCAAAAAGTCCCGCTATGGTACCTTTCCTTTAAATCTACATCAAACAATATAAGGTACCTACACTTGAAACGAAATTATGCCCTATCGAAGATCAAGCCCACAGCCGATCTATTGATAGATACCTTAAAACAAATACGAGAAGCATTTAAACATCGAAAATATATACTAATTTAACACACTCATAAATTTTCCACTAACTTTTTGAATAGACTAAAGACACACGCTATTTCACAAAATATTCATTGTAGATATAATTCATACAATATTTACATGTGTGGCTTGTACTCGTAAGTCTGTCGAACTACCAATTATCCACGGCGATAAATACGAGTACAACATCGCTCAGTGAGACCAAATGTTATTCATTCCGAACTAAATGAAGTAATGAGTAAAATTTAAATTTTGTAAAAATTACTTTGGCACTTACAATCTATCGTAAAAATAAATTCAATATAAATGTTAATGACTTAAGTTCCCTCCTATGTTAGGCGATAGGTGAAAATTTAATTATACGAGTGTATGTATTTAAACGTAACATTTCTAGAAAAAATTGGAAACACGATACTACTTACGTCCAATATATTCAAAGGTCGGTCGAGAACTCAAATGAATCTAAAATAACAAAAATATACTAAGCATTCAGATATCCGTTACGCTTATCAAATTGAGATAAGAAATCAGATCTTATGTAAGATAATCGTTGCGCTCACATAATAGACGAGATATTAAAGATTAAGCCTATAATAAGTATTATTTCAATACTCAAACCTTTAAGGTACCTACTAAAACAAAGATAAAAGTAATTTCACGCTGATTTAAAATAATCTTTTCCTCAGATCAACCAAAAATTATGTAACGGTTGATTCAACACGGATTTGTATGAGTAGAGACAGGCCACACGAACTTACAATAGTTTCATTTACTTTACATTTTTTTACACCTTTTCTGGTATGACCGTTTTGGATAAAGGTAACAAAAATCGAAGGGAAAACCAAATGGTTTTAATGAGTCTTCGTGAAGCAAACATCAACCGCTTGCGGTTATTATACCTAATATACCTTGGTACATATTCAAATTGAATGAGTTGCACACCGACAAGATGTTAAATTACACACATTGTTTTGAGGAAAAAAATAATCCACAGTCATCGCTAAATCATATTGTAAGACCTTGTACATACTTCACCTAACTTAATGCAAGCAAGTCACTCACGTTAACCGTGAAGTCAAGTTCGTGATTTAGTAAGGCCTTTAATTACTGTGACAATAATTATGACAACAATGATCCAATAGATATGACAGGCTTATATATATTTGTATATTTTAAGGCGGTTAAAAAGGACTGGATTGGGTATATCTCACTATTTCCATGGAGATACAAAATAGAGAAAGTGGGACCAGCGTTTATTTGCAAATTATATCCCATTATTTCTATTGTGACAAAAAAAAACTCAGTTATGTAATTTGAAAAGTTTACCACTTTTAATGAGTAGATTAAATAAAATTAAAACACGACTTTTCGGTATTCAAAAAAAAATGCAAAACAAATTAATATCTGCTATTTTTTAAATAATTCTTTACCACATACTTCTTACATGTTTCCATTGGCATCATTCCTCTCTTAAACACCCGACCGAAAGCCGGGTGTCGCGTAAACAATAGATTTTCTATTGTGTCTGGTTTTCCGGGGCTTGATGGATTAACGATATTATTCCGTCTGGTATTATTTTAAAGAATAATTCAACCCTTATCGTTGGCGGTCATAAGAGGTGATGCAGCGTTTTTTTGTCGCAGCCGACAGCAATAGAAATAGTGTGACAATCAGTCTGAATCAGACCCATTATTTCTATTAATAGAAATACCTAATAGAAATAGTGGGATAAACCCACTAGATTTACTTTAAGCGCCTCACGACTTTTCTTTTAATTGTTTAAGATTTGAATGAAAAGACTACATGCTGAGGACAATATTAAGTCGCCTCTTATATTTCTTGTATATTTCTAAAAGATCGCAAGAAATAGAAGAGGTTATACGCAAAAGATTCGTCAACCTTTTTTGAATATTTTGCATTTTAGTAAAGGTAAATAATTCTACTTTACTGAGAAATTGAACAACAACACCAGTGTTGCAATAAAACTTGACAAAAATGAGGTCGTGGTTGTTGCTTAAAAGAAAACAGTGACCAACTACTCGTAAACGAAGTCTATAAAGTCTGTAGGTTGTATGGACATTGTAGCCTTTTTGTATGTTCACACAATAACATAGAAAATCTATGACTGCGTAATTAAGCAAATAAGCTTTAAAGAACAATGCCCATTTTTGGCCAACCCGTGGACAGTAAAATAAATAAAATCTGAATTTTGCAATAAATTACTTTTAAATTAATTTGATTTTTGATAGTTACTAGAAGTCCGCCAGATCTTTAATTATTTTTATGATTTAAATAAATTGTGTAATTAATAAATCACTTCCGCCTTACAAAATGTTGTCAGTATCTAACATTACAATCGATTTCGTAATCGAGTCAATCCTGTATTCGATTGAACTTTTTTTTACTCTTTATAATTATAAAGCAACTCTGCAATAATCATTGTTACATTTTATTAATGTAATTACTTATTTATCACAAAAATAAACTTAAAGCTTTTTCTAAAACTGTAATAAAAATAATTCCTTTTAATTATTAATATCGCGATCTATATCGATAGTCGGTATTATATTTCATTTATTCAAAATGCAACACTGGCAATTATTTTTGTCATTTACATTATGACAGTCAATCTTCATCATGAAGTGTCATTCGAAAGTTGTCAAAATACGAGGAAATAGTTTTCTCTGCTGTCTACGGTGGTCTATGGAGGAAATCAAAAGCGAATGATGACGATTGACTGACAATATCAGTCACTCAACGAAAAGAATAGTACAGTCAAGAGCTCGTCAGACGTAACACTTTGAACTTTGTACCACTCTTATGTCAGGGGCATAAGTTCTATTATCAAACTGCAAGTTTTAACCGTGTTGTGCTGTTGACTGTACATTACGTCATTTTGTGCTGCGGAAATGATAATATTCATTGCACAATTTATTTAAATCATAAAAATAATAAAAGAGCTGGTAGACTTCCAGTAAATACCAAAAATTTAATTAATTAAAAAGTTATTTATTGCAAAATTCAGTTTTTATTTATTTCACTGTCCACAGTTAGCCAAAAGTTGTAGGGCTCATGGGCATTGTTCTACTTGCTAGCGTACAAGACATAAAACCATGGGCGTACCCAGGGGGGGGCAGGGGGGGGCAGCTGCCCCCCCCTGGAAATCTCGCAGAACATGTATGAAGTCGCCTAATTACTAATAATCAAAGTGTAAAAGGGGCCTTATGCTCCAACTTTTGTTTGCTTAACCCTTTCCCCGCCACGCTTTTTTCCGAAAATGGTGCCCCACACGCCACGACCATTAAAAAAAAAAATTCCAAATAATTATTAGGTTATACTCAACTCATTCAGGCAAGTAAAAATACAACGTTTCTTGATCATGTTTTTTTGTCTGATATATCAGACATTGGCGTGGTGGGCACGAAAATGGTTTGTCTGATATATCAGACATTGGCGTTGAAAAGGTTAAGTACATAATATAAAACTGAACTTGTAAACAGTATAAACGGCTATTCTTTCACGAAAGACTTTATTTACCGTTTCGCTGAAGATCCTCGAAAATTACTTTTGATGTAAATAAAAATGCATGCGTAGTTTTTTTTTATGTTTATTATTTCGGTTTTCAGGGTTTGTTGTTACTGTTTTTTAATCACTTATTTCTGAATAAAACATTTAACGTATTTCGCGTTTTGACATCTTTTCTTACAAATACCTAATTTTTTCACTCTATCTGATATGTTGTGTAATTTGTTTTTTTCTATGTTTATAATTTGTGACTTTTGAGGGCTAAATTCAGCATGTCTAAGGAACAATTTCTCTTCAACTTCAAATTGGGACAATCCGCTGCAAACAGCTCGCCATATAAGCCTAGTGTGGGGCAATAATAGTGTTGAAGAAAGCACTGTTCAACAATGAAATTAGTATCAGCGTTGAAAATGCACTTCGTTGTGGTCGACCTAGAGTACTTCAGGACGACGAATTGAGGACCTGGTGGAAGCTGACCAATCGCAAACGGCTCGAGGGATTGCACAAGAATGAGTCAGTCACCAAATGATTTAAAACGCATTGCAATGGTGAAAAACCTCAAAATGTAGTTGTCCCACGATTTGAACAATCGACAGAAATTATCACGTTTTGAGGTGTGTTCTTCTTTGATTCTGTGAAATCAAAACGATCTTTTTTGGATTTTTTGGATTGAATCATGACTTTTAATGAAAAATGGATTATGTACGATAACCGGAAACGTTCATGACAGTGGTTAAACGCCGACGAGCCACCCATACACTTTCCAAAGGCAAAAACCCACCAAAAACGACGTTGGTCAGACAATCACCAGAACTTGCATCAAAGCAGCCGGCAATTGTCAACAGAAGAGATCCGATCCTTAACATCATCATCATTTTCAGCTCGTAACAGTTCACTGCTGGCCACACCCATCCAGCTCCTGCCAGCCATCTTGCGCAGATCATCGTTCCACCTGGCCTGAGGGCGTCCTGCACTCCTTTTACCGAGACGCGGTCTCCACTCTAGAACCCGTTTACCCCAACGGTTATCGGTTCTACTGCTGATATGGCCAGTCCATTGCCACTTCAGCAGGCTAATCCGACGAGCTATGTTGGTGACTTTGGTTCTCTGCCGGATCACCTCATGACCTCATTTGAGAAATGCCGAGCATAGCTCTTTCCATAGCCCGCCGAGGGACTTAAATTTAAACTTGTGGACCAGCACCGTGCCGTAAGTGTCCACTTTTCGGCTCCGTATGTCATGACGGGTAGGACGTACTGATTGAATCAAAGACTTTCATCTTTAGGCATTGTGTAATCGGCGATGAGAAGACTCGACGTAGTTTTCCCAACGCTTCCCAACCCAACTGAATTCTGATCCTGCTCACCCACCATACCTACTCTTCAGACCTCTCATCAACCGCCTACCACCTTTTCAGGCACTTCGATAACTTTTTCACAGGTAAAATCTTCGTTAATTGCAC
The DNA here is from genome assembly GCA_949319885.1 of Mecyna flavalis. Classification (NCBI taxonomy): domain Eukaryota; kingdom Metazoa; phylum Arthropoda; class Insecta; order Lepidoptera; family Crambidae; genus Mecyna; species Mecyna flavalis. The sequence goes on from OX439433.1 coordinate 12,476,775, forward strand.
ATTTATCCTGGTCCTGACCAGAAAAAAACAACATTTGTTGACTTCATCTAATCCCGAAAACCTAATCGACGATTGAAAGTCTAGTAAAAATGTTCATTGATTGAAAGGTGTGTTTGTGTATGACAAAAAGGCCGCGGACGACGCGCTCCCCCCCCCCCCCCCCCCGTCGAGAGGACTTGCCCCCCCCTGGGCCAAAAGCTGGGTACGCCCATGCATAAAACATTAGTACTTTGGATATAACTTTGTATTGATTTGTTATGAAACTCAAATCTCGTGTTTGTTAATATTGAAGCAATTTAATTTGAAGATAATTATTTATTAACCTTTATAAGTGAAAGTTAAAAAAATATATGCTACCTGAGATTGAAAAGGCAATTAACAGATAAGAGATCAGACTGATAGGATATCTAAGTATCGTGATTGGATATGAAAAAGTCCTGTGTTTCACACTCCTATTAATCTGGGCAACATTTTTGAACGGAATTAAGAAAGATAATAATAATATGATGAATCGATGTAATACTGTGTAAGGAAAAATTAAACAGTGATATAATCCAAGTTTACTATAATAACCTTAATTAGGTCCGTACTTAAATAAGGTCACGGATTGAGTTGAACAATTATAGTACCTATCTAGTGAATAGGTATTATGATTGTTCGACTTAATCTTTATTTTTAAGACAGTTCAAACTCTGTGATTTTGTGGATAGCGCTGTGGCGTAACGTTAATTTCGAACTTCTGATTTTAGAAATTTACCAACGTAGATAAACAGAAACAGAAAATAAATCAGTGGATATCTGGTAATCAAAAGATACGTAAAAAAACAGTTACACCTATGGAAAAACTTAAAATCTATATAAATAAAAATGAATTGCTGTTTGTTATTCTCGCTAAAACTCAAAACGGCTGAACCGATTTGACTAATTTTAGTCTTGAAATATTCGTGGAAGTCCAGGGAAGGTTTAAACGATGAGAAAATGTGGTAAAATTGCGAGGAAAATACTAAAGTAAGTGATACGAACTACGAAGTTCACCGTGTCAGCTAGTACCTATCTATATAAAATTGAATGATTTGACATTAATACTCGATGAATACTACGTTCACTTTTATTTTATTTCTTGAAAATCGTTACGTAAAGTTAATGAAAGCATTAGATATAGTGATGGGCCGACTATAGTGTTTGCCGACTAACCGACTAGCCGACTATTCGGTTTTAAAATTGCCGAATAGTCGGCCGACTATTCGGCAGTGCTGATCATACTCTAGGTATACTGCGTGACGTTTTAGTTGTTGTTTTCCCGCAGTAAAATGATTCTATCTTAGTAGTACAATAGATTAATGAAGCTTTTTTTAGTCAATTCAAAACTTTAAGATTGTGATAGACGAAACTCGAACCAATAGTACTAGCTGCGTCGCGGACAGTCACCGGCCCGGAATAATTGCCCTTCGCGCTTATCAAAAAGATGATGATTAGCTACATATTTAATAACATTTGTATTCCATTTTCCCTTCAAACCTAAAAAATGTTTTAAAAAATACTTGCATGAATCGATAGTACTACTAAAGATTCATCTTTAGCGTTCTGCTGCGAAAAAACATTGACAAAAAAGTCACGCGGTATACTGGTGTTCGGGACTTTTCGTCAACACTGCTTCGGACGGAGGCCGTTGAGCATGGCCTGACGTGGTGTTTAATTTTTTTTATTTGTTTGGTGTTTATTTAAGTAAACTTAAAAAATAACACTAATGAATCGTCAATGATACAGAATGACTCTACTACCGGCTTCAGACAGTTGAGATAAACCGGCAAAAAACTCGATAGTTTCACTTTTCAATGGTTAAAAAATTATACAACTCGACTTTCGCTTGCGTAGATTACACCCTGTAAAACACTATGAAACACCCCTGAGAGGTAACTTCAAAAAATCGCTTCTTAGTGGAAACTTATATCCTGACCAAGAAAATAAAAAACCTGCTATAGAGGTGCCACACTAGCTATGATTATAGCAACACTTGGTTGCTATGGTTATACTCACAAATATCCAATAGTATCGCGCGTGAACATTCTTTGATAATATTGAAGGTGCTGAATACTATGTATTATAATTTATTATAATATGTCTATTAATTTTGCCGAATAGTCGGCGAATTTTGCCGACTAGTCGGCAGTGCCGAATAGTCGGCGAATGGTGCCGAATAGTCGGCTTTCCCGACTAGTCGGCGAATAGTCGGCCCATCTCTAATTAGATAGCATTCGTTACTAATGTAACTTTCTGGCAATAGAGAAAGTGAGATCGTCTATCAATGTAATATTTTCTATTACTTAAGAAATGATTTACTCATCGGATTTTACCTTATTTATGTAACAATGATGATAAAATTTATCACACTAATCAGTTCGTTAAATTACTATAAAAAAAATATATCTAAATATTAATAACAAAAACTATACCTAGGCCTAAATAACTATTCGTGACAAAACCAAATATGACCCGAAAAACGAATATTAAATCAAAATAAAAACTTGCGTGTTCACTTCTCATCCTATCTAGTTAAGATAATTAGATAATCTAACTGTAAGACACACATGTTATAAAAAAATATGGACCAAGCTATTATCCTCTTTTACTAAAATTCTAAAACGCATAAGTATTAGTAGAAGTTATACAAGGACCTTACTCATAGATAATTTAAAAACAGCAATGTGATATGCATACTTAATATTGTTTATAGCCTAGGTACCTACAGGTTTTTCAACAGCTTTTATAAAACTTGTAGACCTTGAGCAAATTAGTTGTAATCGGATATCATTTTAGTTCAACAATAATTGTTTTATCGCTTGTTTGTTTGGTTTTTTGGAACTCACAATTTATGCCAACAATCTTTCATGCTTTATTATCTTTATAAAACTGTTCATGCTTTATTGTTACAATGTAAACAAATAAATACTCAATGTTTTGAATTGGTTTTTTCCATTGTTATTTTTATAGATCCACAAGAATTAACATTCGCCCTATGATTGAATAATAATGTGGGAACGACAAAGTGCAATTGAATTAATAAAGTGCAAAATAATCAACCTGCGTCTGGCATGCTGTGTTCACGCTACTAATATACTTCATCTTTCAATCAAGGCGATTTCACAAACGGTTGGCATTTTGTCGATTGATGAAACACTACAAAAACTAACTAAAATTGCTTACTTACCAAGTTTAAAATAAACAACTTTCTTTCTCACTATAGTATTGTAAAGAACAACAATAACATTTTCATCGACATCGGTGGAATGGCGAAACCGCGTGCGACAGTGTGCCAGACGCGACGAAGCGAAACGCACTGACTGACTGCACAAACTTGTCGAGGTTGTTTAGCACAGTTGTGTTAAGCCAAGAACATAACGAATTAACAATGATAATACTATCACTCAACTCGTCAACTGCATTTTTACAACGGTTATGAATGCAACACCAAACCTGATAATAATGTAACTGCTTTACTAGTGATAATATTTGTAGTAGTAAAATGAAATCCAATAATGCATAGTATTATGAATGTGAAGTAAAAAAGCTCCTACGGAAATTCAATAAGCAAATGTTCAAGTAAGTAAAACTGCGATATCCAATCTTAGCAGTGGTTACCAGTCAACAAATTGCTTTAAAGATCATAAATTATAAGATCATTCATGGAGAAAGCAGAAGCAGGGACAGGCAAACAAGATCTTGTGATGGAAAGGCAATCATATTGTCTCAGATCACTGTAAGGTGAGCTCCGTTTACAAATAAGCCTACTAAAATAAAGAAGATGTTTGATCACGTTAATAATTACCAGACAAATGTAATTAGAATGGCAAGTAGTCACATTTATTTATGTTCAATATTCGTCTGATGAACATGCATTTGCTACTTTGTAAAGTATATAAGATACAATTTTGTAAATGCTACCACGACGGATGGCAGATTCCGAATATTCATAAAACCAAGCAACAGTACGCCGATATTTGATTTACGGTATTTAATTTAGTACGAAACAGCTTAGATTTTGAATCATCCTACACTAGGCTTTACGCGTAAAAACCGGTTTGTCAACTTCAACTTAATCAATGCACGACGCACAAATAGGTAGGTATACTTGTGTAACACAAGTACACATTAGTACCCACACGCAATCACAATCAGCCAAACGAACCATTCACAACAGCAATCCCCCCGTATTATCCTGTCCTGACTACACAGATTGAATAAAGACAAGAAACATAACTCGATGAAAAAGATGTTAATAAAAATGATGACAGAAGAGCTCTCAACAAAGTTTATGTAACTATGGTGGCGGTTATATTAAAGATTGCAACAATACAAGTACTTACATATATTTAGTACAAATATATTTATATTTATTAAACTATTTAATTTTATACCAAAGTACTATATTTGAATATTTACCATCGATCTACCCCGCCGTGAAATAGCACCGAGGGGGAAGAAAACTAACTTGGATTTTGCCCATTTTACACACGAAATAAGATATTTGGAGTAATTACTTCGTGCTCGCGATACTAGCAGGTTATGAACTTTAAGGTTTAACAGCACGAATTGCTTTTAAAGGTCAATGAAACGATATAGGTACACAAACGATTAGTGTTAATTCTACTTACGTAACTATAAAGATTTTTAGATCGGGCATTGTAGAGGTCGTTGGGGGAGGCCTAGGTCACTACTATGCATTATCACCAGTGCACCCAATCATTTATAAATTGGAAACTTTGGGGTCCTAGGTTTTATTCTCGGAACAGGGAAAAATTGTGTCGGATTATTCGTACAAAGCTCAGGTTTGTTACCAATCTGCATTTCGCAAGCGTGGTGACTGTGATCGAGTGAGTACCAATTATTGTAGGACTTAATTTCAATGATGTAGGCCTTTGCCCTTTTTTTTTTTTTTTTTCGGAGGAGAATGCTTTTATGCACCATAACCGGAATTATTCCACTTTGCCCCACCAAGCCGCCCCACTGGTGGGGCGAAGTGGAAAGTTTCAAAATTCGCAGTGGAATATGCCCCACTAAATCGATTTGGTGGGGCAGATTCCACTGCTTTAAAATTAGGTGTATTCTGCCCCACTAGGGTTGGCACTTTAGAATGTAGGTGGGTTTACATAATATATTGTAATATTTTTCTATTTAAGTTTTATGTTACTTGAGCAAATATCATAGATGTGGTATATGCCTATATGGAAGTGGGTTCATTGAAACTATAAATAAATGTTCTTAAAAAAATATAATTTGTTTTTTGAATCCTCCTTTTTTTAAAGTCTGTTAAAAACTTACTATTAGTCTTGATTACGTAACAAACTTCTTTAAGTCTTGATTACATAAGTACTAGACTAGACTTCTTTACAAAAAACAAAGCTAAAAATGTAACTTAAAATCTTTGTAAATAAAAATGAATTGCTGTTCTCGAGAACGGCTAAACCGATTTGACTAATTTTAGTCTTGAAATATTCGTGGAAGTCCAGGGAAGGTTTAAACTATGAGAAAATATGAAAATTGTGAGTAATCTTTATAAATAAAAATGAATTGCTGTTCGTTAGTCTCGCTTAAACTCGAGAACGGCTGAACCGATTTGACTAAAAATATTCGTGGAAGTCCAAGGAAAGTTTTAAACTATGAGAAAATATGGAAAAATTGCGAGGAAAATACTAAAGTAAGTGATACGAGGTTCACCGGGTCAACTAGTGTAAAAAAAAAATTAGTTAAAGTTATGTTTTTAAGTTACAATTATGAATATTTTATTTTTCAATTAATGGTGTCTGATCTGTGATTCAAAAAACAAATTATATTTTTTCTGAGAACATTTATAGTTGTGAGTAACAGCGTGGTCCGGTGAGGAAGAGGTCGGCGGTAGCGAGCAGGAATAAAACTTCCAACGTAGAGGATTTCGTGTACGAAATTACATACAATCTTGGTGGACCCCGCAACGTGTCTTACTAAGTAAAAGCACGAGGCGTGATACGCTTTATACACACACACTGATAGAAGCTACTCTGGGTGCAATCTACTGATAATGTTAGACTTTGTTGGCCTAATGTTAGGAAAATCGTAACGCTTGGTATAAGTAAAGTACTCAGGGCACCATCTATTGGCGCGGGAATGAACTAACTAGTTTGACGTTTGGAGGTTTTACGAAAAGAGGTTGTTACAAGTTTCATTCACATCTAATGCTACCTGCTTAATTCACATCAAACTTAAATAGAAAAATATTACAATATATTATGTAAACCCACCTACATTCTAAAGTGCCAACCCTAGTGGGGCAGAATACACCTAATTTTAAAGCAGTGGAATCTGCCCCACCAAATCGATTTAGTGGGGCATATTCCACTGCGAATTTTGAAACTTTCCACTTCGCCCCACCAGTGGGGCGGCTTGGTGGGGCAAAGTGGAATAATTCCATAACCGCAGGGTAGCCAAACCTGCGGCCGTGTGTGGGACTCGAGACTAAAGCGTCCACTACCCACTAAACTCCCCCGGTTCCCCTTCACACCCGATTGGGACGAGCCGGTGCCAGCGTTAGCTATTGACCAGCCCATGTAGGCCTTTGCCCTGCAGTGGGAATTTAGATAGGCTGACACTTTTCTTCGAAGGTTACATTTTACCACACATCAAAAATCAAGTATAGGTCTTAAGCACTGAAAATATTCTTCAGCAATCTGCATAACAGGCTGTGTACCTACTTATTAAAAATCTATTGTACCTACCTACCTACGCAGTACTTATTTCTGTGCATATAAAATATGGATCACACGAATGACGTCATTCACCAAACTAAAAGTAGTGGCGCCAAAGATATGTGGTCTGACAATATTGTCTGACATTCCGTAACTACGTGACGTGGAAACGGCGAGAAATTGATGACCTCAATCAGTAGCTACTTATAGTAGGTATATGTTCGGTGCATAAAGGCAGGTATTTTAGTAAAAAAAACCGGGTGCTTATGTCACATACAGTAATTGCAGCCAGCAAATAACTTTATTAACAACTTATTTATATGAATCACCAAAAGGCATCGTCTGGCAAATATATATTTGTCTCATTGTTTCTCGGAATAGTATAATAAAAATGGTCTTCTGCAAGAGACTACTGAAAAAGTAAAACCTATCTCAATACTGCATAACCTGTAATGTAACGTTATCTTGTAAAGAAAAAAAATGGCAGCAGTATCTTTCTTCAGTGTTGAATTAAAGTAGTAATGTCACAAAAAGTCAATAGGAATATACTAGTTTGATGTCGTTTGTTAGGCCGTTGACTTTATATACCATACTTACAATAATTACAAGTGTAAATAAATTTATTTTCCGGACTACAAGACAATAATACTACGAATATGATTCATTCCCTTCTCCCCACATTTCCGGGATCAAAAGTACCCTATGTTTACCGGGGATAGTGTAGCTTTCCAACAGTGAAAGAATTATTTAAATCGGTTCAGTAGTTTTAAAATTGTTATTCCTGCGGGAAATGAGACGTTTCCCGTGGGAATTTTATAGCCTATGTCTTAAATCCTAATCCGGGTTATAATCCGGGTAACTATTCGTGAGCCAAATTTCATCTAAATCCGTTCAGCCGTTTAGGCGTGATTGAGGAACAAACATCCAAACATCCGAACATCTAAACATTCAAACATCCAGGCTTTCGCATTTATAATATTAGTAAGTAAGATTACAAAACCCTGGGCATCCTATCAATGAAAACCCTAAAGCTAAATATTAGTAGAGATCATCATCATCATTTCAGCCAAATGACGTCCACTGCTGGACATAGGCCTCCCCCAAGGATCTCCAAACCGATCGGTCCTGCGCCACCCGCATCCAGTGGATTCCGGCGATCTTTATGAGATCATCGGTGCACCTTGTGGGAGGCCTACCACGGCTGCGTTTCCCGGTACGTGGCCACCACTCGAGGACCTTTCCGCCCCAACGGCCGTAGTCCTCCTTGCAATGTGTCCTGCCCACTGCCACTTAAGGCTCGCAATTCTTCGGGCAATGTCGGTGACCTTGGTCCTTCTGCGGATCTCATCATTTCTGATGCGATCACGCAGGGAGACTCCAAGCATCGCCCTCTCCATTGCCCTTTGCGCGATTTTGAGCCTTTTTATGCGGCACATTGTAAGCGGCCACGTTTCCGTTCCATAAGTCATCACTGGCAACACACACGTATCAAAGACTTTCGTCTTGAGGCACTGCGGTAGTCGGGCCGAGAAAACGCGAAGCTTCCCGAACGCTGCCCAGCCGAGTTGGATTCGTCGATCGACCTCTTTCTGGAAGTTGGACCTACCAAGTTGGACTTTTTGTCCCAGGTAAATGTACTCGTCCACAACTTCCAGTGTTGAGTTCCCAACTTTTAAAGGAGTGGGTACGACATGGGAGTTCGACATGATTTTCGTCTTTTCCATGTTCATTTTAAGACCCACTTGTTGAGACACTCTACTGAGATCGTTGAGCATTGTGCCTAGGTCTTCCAATGACTCAGCCATGACTACGATATCATCCGCGAAGCGAAGGTGCGTCATGTACTCGCCGTTTATGTTGATGCCAAGTTCTCTCCAGTCCAGAAGCTTAAACACGTCCTCCAACAGAGTAGTGAACAGTTTCGGCGATATAACATCGCCCTGTCTCACACCCCGCTGGAGCCGAATGGGTTTTGTTTTCTGGTCCTGGAGGCGGACTGACATGGTGGCGTTTTCGTACAGCGACTGCAACACTTGTATGTATCGGTAGTCTATTTGGCACCTTTGGAGTGACCGAAGCACGGCCCATGTCTCGACAGAATCAAAGGCTTTTTCATAGTCCACAAACGCTAAGCATAATGGCAGATTATATTCTTCAGACTTTTGTATAACCTGCCGCAGCGTGTGTATGTGGTCTATGGTACTAAAGCCTTTACGGAATCCGGCTTGTTCGGGAGGCTGGAAGTCATCAAACCTACGTACGAGACGATTCGTTATAACTCTAGAAAACAGCTTATAAACATGACTCAGTAGCGTGATGGGTCTGTAGTTCTTCAGCTGCGTCCTATCGCCCTTTTTGAAGAACAGCTTCACCACGCCCCTGTGCCATGCTGTTGGCGTTTTACCCTCGAGAATAACGGAGTTGAACAACCTCTGGAGAGCTTTCAGGACCGGTCGGCCTCCTGCCTTTAGAAGCTCCGCTGTAACTCCGTCCTCCCCCGGCGCCTTGTTGTTTTTAAGCTGTTTCAGAGCTACCCTAATCTCGTAAAGGCTGATGTCCGGAATATCTTCCGTGTAGTGTCGGGTCAATTTGGCTCTACGATCTGTGGCCTCGATGACAGGCGTTCGTGTCGTCGCGTAAAGCTGCCCATAAAAGTGTTCGACCTCGGCCAAAAGCTCAGGTCGTGACGAGACGACTCTACCGTCCTCTGTCTTCAACTTCGTCAGCAAGCTCTCTCCAAGAGACAGATCTCTGGCAAACACTTTAGAGCCCTTGTTTCGCTCAATGGCCTCTTTAATACATTCCGTATTAAATCGGCGTATGTCACGGGTAAGGCACTTGGAGATCTGTCTGTTGAGCCGCCTATGCCGACAAGCATCTTCAGAAGATAGCAGAGCCATATCACGTCTTTCCTCCATCAGCTTTAACGTCGGCTCTGAGATTTTTTTACTTTTTGTATTACGGCTAGGTCCAAAAAATTTAGACCCCATTACGTAACGACAGCTTCCACGAACCTGTCATTGTAGTTGTCCACATCTGTGCAGTCCTCCAGGCAATCGAAGCGATTTTGCAATTCGAGCTGGAAGTGTTCGGGGTTCTGGATCTGGATGGCTGCAGGGCGGAGCGTAGACTTCATCAGTCGATACCTTTCGGATTTGACGTTAAGATTCAATGTGCCTCTAACCATTCTGTGATCACTCCCTGACCGAACCGAGTTGATCACTGAGACATCATTGAATATCCGAGTCTTAGTCGACATGATGAAGTCAATCTCATTTCTTGTTACGCCGTCCGGACTTTCCCAGGTCCACTTGCGATGCTGCCTCTTTTTGAAGAAGGAGTTCATCATAAAGAGTCCCTCCCTCACCATGTATTCGGCTAGCATCTGACCACGGTAGTTCCGGTTTCCAGATCCAAATTGCCCCACTTTCCGCTCGTCATCGCCACGTTTGCCCAGCCTTGCGTTGAAGTCTCCCATGACAACAGTGTAGTGGGTCCTGGAAGCATGTATTGCCCGAGAGATATCCTCATACATTGCTTCCACTTCCTCGTCGGGGTGTGTCGAGGTCGGGGCGTAAACCTGTATGACCTTCAACGAATACCGACTGGTAATTCTGAGTATAAGGTACGCTACCCTATTCGACACACTTCCGATCTGTACAATGTTGTTCACGAGAGACTTGTGGACAATAAACCCGACACCACCTCGGGACTGCTCTTCGCCCTCCCGGAAATAGAGCAGGTTTCCGGATTTAAGGATCACCGTGTCCTCGCCCTGTCTTCGGACTTCGGATAACCCTACTACACTCCAGCGAATCCTGCTCAATTCTTCCTCCAATTCCAGCAGCTTTTCCTCGGTCCGCCCGCAGTGTGCGTGTGTTGTAAGTTGCCAGGGCCAAGGTTGTCTGACGGGATGTCTTCGCCGCCCGGGGATTCTTTGCACCCCTGGTCCCGGCGCCTCGCCAACGTCCGTCATCGTGGGCACGGCCTCCGGTACCGCCGGGCACTTGGGGCCTCGTGTTTTGTGAATAAATCATAGGGGGGGATTTGGGCCTACACCCACCACGCTGGCCCAGTGCGGATTGGTGGGGGGACCGCCAGAGCCTCGTCTGTTATACAACAGGGTGTACCTACCACGTGAAGGTGAGGTTGGCTTGGGTCCCGTAGGATGTTGTTTGGGACCCCTTACACCCTAGTAGAGTAGAGATCAGTGTTTACATATTAGTTTCAGTGTAGTATTCTTTATTTTTACGAGATTCGGTAAATCGTGTCATAATTGAAGCGTCGCGAATCTAAACCAAATTCGCGGGTGACCAGAGGATACTCAAACTGTCGCCAATGGTCACCTGGGTGATATCACCCAGATGATCAAAGTGGAATAGACCATTCAAACACCCTTAGTCTTAGATATTATAGGGAAGTAGGTACCATTGATGGTTCTATTCTACTGATGTACTCCCACAATATATTTACGTCAATAATACTATTAGTTTGGTAAGTACCTAGGGTAGGTACTGAATTACAGGACTCACCTTTCATATATCGAATTTCATCCTTGTGCAAAAAGTTGGCAGGTTGACATGTTTGCCCGACCTGCCATGACCACATAACTGTATTTACAATCATTCCTACTTCCTTAGAAAATTAATCACCAGGTTATTAACAATTATTTAATATAACGACACTTAATTTATACTCCTCCTGCCTGGGTTGGTCAAATGTTTTAAGATTGTACCTACTCGCCAGCCTATCATAAACGTATTAATTAGTTCAACAAACAAACAAACTCGTAATCAGTAGAGGCGGGATTATGAAGAGATAGATTTAAATTATGTTATTACTGCCTACTTTGGTTTTATGGGTAATTTCTGTGAATTTTTAAAATAAAATGTTATTAATTAAATAATAGTTCGTTTAATAATGAAAGCCTAGCCGTGACCTCGGGATCTTTTCAATTTCTGGGTCGACATTAAGTACATACATACCTACTTATTGTATCGGATTTGTAAATTCCAAAGTTGAGTTTCACTTAACATCGCTAACTAGATTTCACTGATGAAAGTATTGGTATTTTTTGAGCAGTGACACACGTTAAAATCTCCAGCGGTTTCGAAGGGTGACAGGTGTTATGTAAAGTTCCAACCCACCAGCGGAATCTAAAGTTGCAGTTAGGGGTTTAAACATATTTTAACAATTTTAACACATATGCGCCCATCTCTAGTTGTAAGCAATAAACACGTAGTCCATGTTAGCAGGCTAGCAAGATACTTTCATTTGTCCTAGATGTTAATCAGCATAAGTATTTGCTTAGCGAATGTAAGCCAGTATCGATTAATGCCAGAACAATATCGTTATTCGAACACGTAACAACGCTCGGGTTGGATTGCACGCACAAAGTCCTTTTAAAATCAGTAAAAACAAGCAAAATTTTTCGATTTAAATTACATGTATTTTAGTGCAAACTTTTTATCAAAAAATTTTAATGTTTAGCACATTTATGCTGAGATGATCATAAAATAATTGTAATCAACTCCTCTCTTCAGACCTCGATATGAAGCCTTTCCTGAAAGTAGTTTTTCATGATACCACCTAATTGTATTAGATATTTTTTAATATTCAAAATGAATCTAAAGTATTTTTTTTTTCTTATTGATAACTAGCGGTCGTCCTCGCGGTTCCACCCGCGCGTAATTTCCTTTTTCAACTATCCCCCCTTCCCCCATATTTCCGGGATAAAAAGTATCCTATGTCCGTCTCCTGGTTCTAAGCTACCTCTCCTCCACCAATTTTCAGCCAAATCGGTTCATCCGTTCTTGAGTTATAAATAGTGTGTAACTAACACCACTTTCTTTTATATATAGACAGATAGGACACTTCAATAAGGAAAAATAATAAATCGGACAGATAAACCCACTTGCACAACTGGAGAACTTATTTTGCTATTCTATGAAGACAACACAGAGATCTTTTATTATTAAACTTTTTATAAACACAGCTCTACATCACCACACAGGTAACACAGGAACTTGGATGAAAATTGACCTCTGATAAGTGACTCTTACATACAGTATTGGCCTTTGCAAAATTCTAAATAATTTTATCTTGATATTTATAAATATCTTTTACTAATATACTAACATTTTAAAATGTAAATGGAATAAATTGAATGTTAGCAATTAAAAACTGATAAGCTAGAAGAGCAACTAAAGATACAAAATTAAGAACTAAAGGTATAATAAGCATAAGTGTATAAGTGTATCGAGTTGCCAACTACTATGTGCAGGACTATGAGTAATTGAAAGATGAAGCGGCAAAATGTAAGAGTTACAGAGGAACCACACTGACTTTTCATTTTGTTTAACCAACAAATTTTAAGTACCTATTTACAAAAAAAGACACACCATTAAGATATTGAAAACTATTATTTAAGTACTTGCATGGCAAATACCTTCATTAAAATACATAGATACATTTTTCACTGCTTTTAAGATTTTATAAAAATCATGGTCATCATTCATGGTCTTATTCAAATGATTTCACCTCCAGGATTTTACATCTTAAATTATTATCAGATTAATCCCAAATTTAATATAAGTTAATCAATATTCATAATAATTTCTAGGAGGAATAAGTAAATACATATTATCTTTCATGGGTAGGATCCCTCTCAAACATTCAAGAATCAAGAATCAAATTCATTTATTCAATTTAGGTTAGGCTTAATACAAAGCACATAATAGGAACGTCAAATATTTGCACATTAAACAAAACATATGACAATTTGACCTTTTGACACAGTTTGAATCATTAAATAGCTAATCAATATTACACCTATAGATGGTTAATTTTAACCACCTTATTAAAATAAAGCAAATGGGACAGGTACCTATGTTTCATTCTAGAAAGAACTTTATCTTATAATTTATTCATATAGGAGGATATAGTAGCTTCCCAGTAATTAAATATTTAAAATTGGAATAATACAGTTGGTAATTTTCTTCCTAAATACAAGTAGTTTCCTAGTTGCCAAATATTCTGTCTGTTTATGTTAATCAGAAATCACAATAATATCAGAAAAGATATAAATTAAAATACAGACCATTATTGCGAAGAAGTGCTGACGACGTGTTATCACTTTGCATTTTAACATTAAACTAAGCTTCATCTATTGCACCTCACATGCGTACCGCAGCCGGTTTCTGACAGAACTCGACTACACGCGTGTCGCTCGCCAATATGGAAGTCGAGCATTCTATCAAAGCAAACACTGCAGTGGCATGCAAATCTACTTAACTTAATTGATATAATACCATAATCGGGCGTGGAGAATAAATTTGACGATACTACAGCGGAACACGCGCAGTTGCGCATTTGTGCCTCACGCTTTTCTACGATCATTTAGAGCAACAAAATTTTAAAATAATAATACATTATTCGTAATTTGACTAAGAAGCAAAAACATGCAATGTTTTTCATTTCATTTTATTTACATACCTCTCTCAGGGACCAAAAAACTATATTTTGCCACAAGTAACTATCATTATTCCAAATAAACTAAATATATTATAGTAACTATCATTGGAATGTTATTAGAATTAAACATCTAATTATATTCTTAAGCAAAAACATTATTTTCATTCACGAATCACAATTGTGAAATTCTGAAAAGTGAAAATTGTGGGAGATTGAGAAAATTTGACCTCTCCGGCTGGTAGCGTAGCTGAGTGAGTGTGACACATGTCATTGTCAATCAATGTCAAAACCATGTCAGAACCTTAGAGTAGAACACATGGAGATGCCCTAAGTAGGTACAAAACGTGTATACCTAAAGTTGGAACACAAAATGGCGCCACCAATGATAGCGTCCGACCGTAGTGCAACCAATATTGTATATCGATATATTTATCGATACAAGTTTACGTGTCGATCATAAATGCACTTAATTTGTTAGAAATCTATAAATAGTTTCTTATTTTCCTATCACAAAATAATGATGATGCAGTGCCTTAATATAACAATAGGTTAGTTATATATATTATTATGGAAATTTCAACTTCACATAATTAATAAACCTATTACATTTTTCCAAAAATTCTAAACAGAAGATAAAGTGAAGATACTGTACTGTTTCATACTACCATCACGTAATCTTGTTATGTCGAGAGTTCTGTAAAACCAGTTTTCGTTGAAGTGTAGCGAGCAAACGTGCCTTATTTTATGTCGCGGATTTATATTTTCCCCACCTATTAACTCTATCTATTTCTTCTTTAATGTTTCACTTACAGGAAATCTGCAGAAATATACCATTGCAGAATATATCTAAAACGTATCGATACATAAAAATATTGTGCCACATCACTAGCTGGAACACAATATGGCGAAACCGGCACGCGTCAAAAACTGTGTGACGTCACTAAAAAGTGTTGCCAAAATGGGTACAATGCAAAGATATCTGTCTCTTTTTTCATACGCAACAATCACTTAGATAAAAAGAGATAAGTATATATTTGTAAGGCAAGTGTCGATTCGATGTATATTCATATAAGCAATTTTTTGTATAGATCAATAGGGCATCTCCATATGTTCTACTCTAAGGTCAGAACAGAACAGATGTCTTATACTTGTTTAAATCTTTGATGATCTCTGCGACAGCTGTCGCAGTGACATTACTAGAGGCGTAGTCTTACCATAAACGAATGTTAAAACTTCGATTCGTAACTAATCGATTCTTCTATCGATCCACTCTGAACGATTGAGGACCTCTATAACTAAAGGACATCCTCATCTCATGGTTCGATAGCACATTTGGCATGCTCTATGACTATGACTATACGCAAAATTTTATGTGATAAAGATTTGTGTTTGTTCTGTGCTGTGTCTGAATGTTAATATGTAATTAAGTACCAATTTGTGGTAACTTCGTTATTTTTGATACTCGTAACACCATGTCATGTGCTCTTTTCACTAACTTTGGGATCAGCTCAATGTTTGTGATATAGTTTGGTTGTTTTTCGAAGATTCTCAAATTGTTATTTTCGAATTTCGGACTTCAATCATATTCAAATTGTTTTATCCAAACCGACTTACTTCTAATTAAATTAATTGGTTTTTGATTATAAAATTGTACGTTTAAAGAGATAAACAAAAAGAAAATTTTCCGATGTTTTAAAATTTCATAATCGATTATAACGTGTAAGCGAATGATAATAGCAATGAACATCTCTAAGTGGGCGGGAACCTACAATCATGAACGTTATTTCTCTTCATACATTTGTCAGTCAAAAATTGTGAAATTTAACAGCTGTCAAATCGATGACAGCTGTCGCAGAGATCATCTAAGATTTAATAATGTATAGTCATTCATGCTCAGAAAAAGGAAACATATGGAAGTGCCCTACCTACGGAAAAAGCGTGTATACCTACGCGTCAAAACATGGCGGCTAAAACTGGTTAAAACATAACTATTATCTATACAAACATTATGTAAACAAAACAAAATACTTTTTTTTAAAGAAAACTAGACTGAATACTACCTTTATTGATTTTAACTGTTGATTTATTACGAGCTACGGGACCACAAGCCTAAAACGGCAAGTTATTAAAGATAAATAGCAAAAATAACCTTACCGGTGAAAAGTTAAATTTGGCCGATTTCGACCACAATACACTATGCTGCACTTATTACGCACTATACAGGATTGTTTTCTCACTATATTTCAGCAAAAGCGTATAAGTATTTTCACTATTGATGGTTTTAACACAATTTACAACGTAAGTACATAGCGGCAAGTAATGGCGGAACGGCACACGTCTGACGTCATAAACATTTTTCCAATACAAACAAAACTGACAGGTATATCGTTGTCTCTACTTTTGTGCATATGTTAGACAAAGACGCTATTATGTTTCTCATTTCTTCTTCTAATCTATTCCATAACTACAAACATATATGTTTTTGTTACACTTCCATTGGTTTCCTTATTCTGAGCATTCATGTCATTTTAACAAATATGTTGTAGGGTTACAAGCTCAAAATAAAGAATCTACCAAAATAATAGATCTTTTATTTGGCGATTCGATTATCATTAAAAGATCTTTGGTTTTTTAGTAGTGCCCAAGATGGCCTCGGTTTTGGTGGGTGGGAATGCTTTGTGTGTTTCCCGATATTTTTGAATGCGTCCACGCGGCACATAGTGAAGCTTTTGGATAATATTAATTCCATGGCTTTTGGAAGGCTTTCTTTTTTTTAAATGGCCTGTCAGAAAATCGGACGACGTTTTTTTTACATGTTACATACAAAAAGGTTACTTTTTTGTACATCTCAGGTGACTTTTGACAAGACCTTGCTGGCAACACTGCTGAGACGGTTGCCAACTTAGGGGTTTTCCCCCCAGATTTAGGGGGTTAATAAGTGAGATGGGATTTTTTTAGGGGTGGGTGTTATATTTTTAGGGGTATTTTTAGGGATTTTTATAACTTTAAATATATTTTTTTTAATTCCAAATTCAGCAAAATAAAGGTGAGTATAGTCTCCATAGCCTTGGGATAATCCAATCCAGCGAATCATGTTAATTTTTATACATATCGCCTTAGTGACATCCAGGGGCGTGCATCCCATATAGGCAGATAGGCAGTGCTTACTTTTTAAAATCATTCGCGGAAATCCTTAAAAAATATTGTAATAATAAATCTAAAAACATAAATCAGAAATTAAATTATTCCCCCAACACTTCAAAATTTCATCAAAACGGCGCATTCACGACCTATACGTATACCTACGTGTGTATAGAAGCGAGGTAAGCACTGGCCGAGCGCTGCCTACCAAGCTCCATACAATCGAACTTGTCAAAAAACATTTTCGTATAAAATGTGTTATACGACAAAATGGAAATGTCACTCCTGCGTATAGCACAATAACCAGAAAGAACGACTTCTTAAATAGTCGCATTGGGTAAGCGAGCCTACTCGAAGAATTAAGTTTGGCTAACCATTGATTTATACGATAATTTTATAGCAGAAAAATCAAAATATAATAAAAGACGAATTATAATCCAAATTTTTTATGTTTAAGCTAATAAATAACAATATTTATTAATTAAAGACGTTTCTACTTCCGCATTAAGCAAGCAAACATGTCAGTTCTTGTGAATCCCACCGACTTCAATAGATGGCGCTAAAAGATATAATTGTATCAGCTTACAACTATTTTTAATCAATTGATATTATTTATCACAATTTTAATAGCTGATTTGTATCTTAAAATTATTTTATAATATTGATATAATAGATAGATTTTACTTTCCCATTGAAAACACACACCCAGAAGTTATTGGCTTAAAAAAGTAATGAAATGTTATTTGTTTTACGTCAAGGTCAAAATCATGCTTTTTGTTTGTGTTTTGCATGGAACATGGAAATAATATTGTCTATGTAACCGGAATGATATCTTAAAAAAAATGCATTTTTGAAAATGAACACTATCCCAACGCTTTAAAGTTTATATTTGCTTGCGCCTGACGCGAGGCAAATCCGAGACGAGAAAGATATCAAGACGGGAGTAGCTTGTCTCGTTCTTTCACATTGCCAGCACGCAATGACAGTTCATTCATAGTTAGAGTTGCTTATAGTCCTTATTCTGAGGTTAGAGTGACCATGAATACTAGGTCTATGGCAAGGACGGTCTCGATTCTCGTTCTTTCATATTGTCAGTATAAGAAATGTTTTTGGGCAACAATTTTGCCTGACCAAAAACTTAATTTAACGCTTGTATTGTAATGTTATTTTTACAATGTATTAATGTACAATTGTATATTTACTTATTTTTCGTTCAATGTATTCTTAAATTTGAAAAAGCGTAAATGTTATAAATTGTTTTTTTTTTATTTCTTATGGTAGTTAGTAGTTATACTTATTTAAATCTTAGATGATCTCTGCGACAGCTGTCATCGATTTGACAGCTGTTAAATTTTACAATTTATGACTGACAAATGTATGACGAGAAATAACGTTCATGATTGTAGGTTCCCGCCCACTTAGAGATGTTCATTGCTATTATCATTCGCTTACACGTAATAATCGATTATGAAATTTTAAAACATCAGAAAATTTTCTTTTTGTTTATCTTTTTAAACGTACAATTTTATAATCAAAAACCAATTAATTTAATTAGAAGTAAGTCGGTTTAGATAAAATAATTTGAATATGATTGAAGTCCGAAATTCGAAAATAATAATTTGAGAATCTCCGAAAAACAACCAAACTTTATCAGCTGATATCTCAAAGTTAGTGAAAAGAGCACATGACATGACTGTGTTACGAGTATCAAAAATAACGAAGTTACCGAAAATTGGTACTTAATTACAGAATAACATCCAGACACAGCACAGGACAAACACAAATCTTTATCACAAATGTTTGCACATAGTCATAGAGCATGCCAAATGTGCTATCAAACCATGAGATGAGGATGTCCTTTAGTTTTATTAGAGGTCCTCAATCGTTCAGTGTGGATTGATAGAAGAATCGATTAATTCCGAATCGAAGTTTTAACATTCGTTTATGGTAAGACTACGCCTCTAGTAATGTCACTGCGACACCTGTCGCAGAGATCATCAAAGATTTAACAAAGTATACCCCGTAAAGCATTATGTGATGAATAAGACCAGGAGCCTTTCTATCACATTTTTTGCACTGTCTACATCATTTTATAACATCGTCTTAATAAACAACACAGCGCTCTATAAACTTATATCAACGGTTGAATATGAAGTTTTGCTGCCGACACAACCGACTGTTGAAATATTTTAACATGAATTAAAAATACTATTATTAGGCAGATCCGCAGACAGATTGCATGTTTGAATTTGTCTCACTTATCCGAAACTTATTGTCACCCTATTAGAAAGGGACAAGCTGCTCCGTCCGACTGTTTCGCTCGGCTCGTTTTTTAGCCACGAGAGCACAGTCTAGTTATGGTGTATTAAATCTTTGATGATCTCTGCGACAGGTGTCGCAGTGACATTTCTAGAGGCGTAGTCTTCTTACCATAAACGAATGTTAAAACTTCGATTCGTAAGTAATCGATTCTTCTATCGATCTACACCTTAGAGTAGAACATATGGAGATGCCCTATTGATCTATACAAAAAATTGCTTATATGAATATACATCGAATCGACACTTGCCTTACAAATATATACTTATCTCTTTTCATCTAAGTGATTGTTGCGTATGAAAAAAGAGACAGATATCTTTGCATTGTACCCATTTTGGCAACACTTTTTAGTGACGTCACACAGTTTTTGACGCGTGCCGGTTTTGCCATATTGTGTTCCAGCTAGTGATGTGGCACAATATTTTTATGTATCGATACGTATTAGATAGTTATATTCTGCATGGTATATTTCTGCAGATTTCCTGTAAGTGAAACATTAAAGAAGAAATAGATAGAGTTAATAGGTAGGGAAAATATAAATCCGCGACATAAAATAAGGCACGTTTGCTCGCTACACTTCAACGAAAACTGGTTTTACAGAACTCTCGACATAACAAGATTACGTGATGGTAGTATGAAACAGTACAGTATCTTCACTTTATCTTCTGTTTATGATTTTTGGAAAAATGTAATAGGTTTATTAACCATGTGAAGTTGAAATTTCCATAATAATATATATAACTAACCTATTGTTATATTAAGGCACTGCATCATCATTATTTTGTGATAGGAAAATAAGAAACTATTTATAGATTTCTAACAAAATATGTGCATTTATGATCGACACGTAAACTTGTATCGATAAATATATCGATATACAATATTGGTTGCACTACGGTCGGGCGCTATGATTGGTGGCGCCATTTTGTGTTCCAACTTTAGGTATACACGTTTTGTACCTACTTAGGGCATCTCCATGTGTTCTACTCTAAGATCTACACTGAACGATTGAGGACCTCTAATAAAAGTGATTTTAAACAAAGGACACATTTTGGCATGCTCTATGACTATGCGAAAACATTTAGGTGATAAAGATTTGTGTTTGTCCTGTGTCTGGATGTAAATATGTAATTAAGTACCAATTTGTGGTAACTTCGTTATTTTTGATACTCGTACGTAACACATGTCATGCTCATGTGCTCTTTTACACTAACTTTGGGATCAGCTCAATGTATGTGATATAGTTTGGTTGTTTGTCGGAGATACTGAAGTTATTATTTTCGAATTTCGGATTTCGATCACATTCAAATTGTTTTATCCAAACCGACTTACTTCTCATCAAATTAATTGATTTTTATTTTAAAATTGTACGTTTAAAGAGATAAACAAAATGAAAATTTTCCGATTTTTTAAATTTCATAATCGATTAATATGTGTAAGTGAATGATAATAGCAATGAACATCTCTAAGTGGGCGGGAACCCACAATCATGAACGTTATTTCTCTTCATACATTTGTCAGTCAATAATTGTGAAATTTAACAGCTGTCAAATCTATGACATCTGTCGCAGAGATCATCTAAGATTTAATAAACCATAGTTATATTACGTATATGGTGTTTTGAGTATTTGACTTTGACTTAGAGTAGAACACATGGAGATGCCCTAAGTAGGTACAAAACGTGTATACCTAAAGTTGGAACACAAAATGGCGCCACCAATGATAGCGTCCGACCGTAGTGCAACCAATATTGTATATCGATATATTTATCGATACAAGTTTACGTGTCGATCATAAATGCACTTAATTTGTTAGAAATCTATAAATAGTTTCTTATTTTCCTATCACAAAATAATGATGATGCAGTGCCTTAATATAACAATAGGTTAGTTATATATATTATTATGGAAATTTCAACTTCACATAATTAATAAACCTATTACATTTTTCCAAAAATTCTAAACAGAAGATAAAGTGAAGATACTGTACTGTTTCATACTACCATCACGTAATCTTGTTATGTCGAGAGTTCTGTAAAACCAGTTTTCGTTGAAGTGTAGCGAGCAAACGTGCCTTATTTTCTGTCGCGGATTTATATTTTCCCCACCTATTAACTCTATCTATTTCTTCTTTAATGTTTCACTTACAGGAAATCTGAAGAAATATACCATTGCAGAATATAACTATCTAAAACGTATCGATACATAAAAATATTGTGCCACATCACTAGCTGGAACACAATATGGCGAAACAGGCACGCGTCAAAAACTGTGTGATGTCACTAAAAAGTGTTGCCAAAATGGGTACAATGCAAAGATATCTGTCTCTTTTTTCATACGCAACAATCACTTAGATGAAAAGAGATAAGTATATATTTGTAAGGCAAGTGTCGATTCGATGTATATTCATATAAGCAATTTTTTGTATAGATCAATAGGGCATCTCCATATGTTCTACTCTAAGGACTTTGACAATTAAATATTTGACAGTTGCCTTACTGCAAGTTTTTGTTTGTTGCGCAATAAAATAATCCATCGTCGCACTTACACAAACAATAGTAAAAACCTCCTATGTGTTAAATCTACAAGTTATATTCAAAATGGCCCAGAATACAATCATGGACAAACTAAGATCATTTTTCGGTTTCCGCCAGGAACCGCCTCGAAACGATTTCCGAAATCCGATTTGGGGCTCCGACGACGACGACGACGGAGATGAGCTCTACACTCGACAACAGCAGATGGATACCTACGTCGACCGTGCTGAAATACACAGACATTTCGCCAAACAAATGCATGATATGTTCAAATCTTTTGGCTCAATGTTCGGCGACGTGAAACTATTCTTTAACGACGAACATTTCGACTCAATAGCCGGTTTTCCTGATATGGGCGAAACCGACTACAGCGGAGAAAACACCAACAACCTTAGAGACTACTACTTGAAACCAGGATACCAGAATCGCAAGCAAGAACAACATGAAGATATGGATTTAGACGGAAAGGTCTCGTCTCACGAAATATCAGGTTTGTTGAAAAAAAAGGAAGAAGGCCATAAATCTATAACACCTTTTAATGGCAATCTGGTGCCAGGCAGGTCCTTCTGTCAGACTATCATTACCACAAGTGTGACAAAACCTGATGGAACAATTGAAACAAAAAGGATCATCAAAAATGGCCATGAGGTTGTGGAAGAAACAACCACTACAGCTCCCGGACCAGACTCAAGGAGTCCATTTAATTCAAATATGGACCCCATCTCCACAGCAAACTATGTTTATGGTAACATAATGTCTGAACTATCATCGTTATTCAGGAACTTTTACTAATAATTGTAGCAGATTAAAGTAGGATTATTTTAGAAACAAGTTATTTTCATTTTCATAAATAACTCAAATTCATAAAATATTTTCTTAAACTACAATTAGTTTGCAAATTTTAAAAATAAATATGATTTTGTAACTTAGGGTAATTTCTTGCAAGCATCCCAAAACAATTATTTATCATTATTTTGGTTACCTATATGATTATTATCCTGATGTCCCAATGAAATAGTTGTTAAGTGATAGATTTAATTATTAGAAACATTATTGTCATCATTTATATAATAGTCAGTTGTGATTTTGCTTCATAATAAAGACTTATTCAGTATTAAAAGAATTTTTGTAATAATTCCTGTCCTAAGTATATTAAAACAGTCAATTGGTTTGCAACATTTGCATTTGGCCATAGGAGAAAACATAAAACTGAAAGAGTAATATGCATTCTGGTCAATAGAGGGCAGGTGAAGAGAACTCTTTAGTGCCAGAATATCAGAATATGGGGGTAAAGGGCACTATTGAAAATCCTAGATGCAGGCACACAATGGACCCAAGAAGGCTACTGTATTATTATTTTTTAGTAAATACAATATTGAAACCTATTAGTATGTCAGTCAAGGTTTAGACAGCCTCCTATTTAAGTAATAATTACAAAAGGTATTCTACAATAACTTTATTGACTTAATTATGTACTTACATCAAATTCATTATCAAAGAGAGCCATATAACAATAAATAGTTCATAAATAAATAAATTATTGGCAGTAGCATGCATCCCGAGTATTACTCTTGATCCAGGTCATGTAACGGTTAACTCTTGTGTACACCCCAGGTCTATCAGGCCTGGCACAGCCTTCTCCCCAGGACACAACACCTGTAAGAATTAAATGAAATTATTTTGTATAGATTACATATAATATTATGTAGCAGTTTGAAGCTATATGACATTACAAATCCTTTCATTATATTATGTCTTATGCACTTTTTTATGATTAGTTCTATTCTTCTGACTAGTTCATAGTAAGAAGTACATAAGGGTATAATTTTAAAAAGTGAAATGATAGTATGTTTCTCAAACTTGAATTAATCCCAGTACTGCGATGGCAACGGATAGAACGCCTCTGTGTTGCGTCCGTTGTCATGGTAATTTGGGTTCCCCTTTTGCTTACCAAGCCAATGTACTAAGCCACTATAAAAAAAAATAGGAGTATATTACTTACCAACTTCCTGGTACTGTGCTGTAGTCGCGTTAAGTATGTGCAAGGGGCCGCCAGAGTCGCCTTGGCAAGCATCACGTCCCCCATCGGGTCCTCCGGCACAGAGCATGTTGTCTGTGATGCGCTGCTTGTATGCAGTCTTGCGGCATTCCGCATTCGAGATTATTGGCACGTAAACCTGAAAAGACATTAGAGTACTAAATAAGAGTAGTTTTATATAGTATGTAGTTGTCTTCGTTTGTTAGTTGGTACGTAATTGCTGTAATGTCTGCACATGAATTGATTGTATTATAAGTAACTTCTGGATTGCAATGGAGGAATTGTTGCTGACTAAGACATAGGTTTAATCCTAGTTTAGAAAGCAAAAGTCCATAATATTGTTTGCTCTACGATTATTTAAGTACAACCTAGCTGTAAAACCTAAGTGTAAACTATTAGGACTGATTTTATTATTATTATTATATTATTATAAAAATTTGTAGGAAGTGAGAGATAGAAGCGAATTCGACTTAGCACTAAAGCAATTTTTCAGAAAAACTGTAGTTTCAATAACATCTCAAATACCTCAAGAAATGTTATTTTAGGTTTACCTCTTGCAAAGTACTAGAAACTGAACCGCCCTCTTCTGTGGTGCCCCAGCCGGCGACCACGCCGCTATAGTTGTTGTATGCTAGGCCAGGAGTGGGCATACAAACAGGACGTATCCCAACGTCGTCATTCTCAGGTTCTGTTGAATTGGTGTCGTCGGCCCGTAAGCGCTTTTTCAGCGCACTGCTGAGGTCAACCTAGAACAAAAAATGTACTAAATAAGCATTTATGTTAGACATTCATAAAACAGACTCGACAAACAAATTCGAAACAGTTCTATTTTCTCTCATGGCCAAAACTCGCTTCAAGTTGTCCCTATTTCAAGTAACATTAACCTGGGGGTGGAATAAGGATATTCTAGGATATTTTCCACTATCATCATCATATAGGAGGAGATGTTTAGCATTATTGGTCAACTACGAACGGACAGTGCGCCTGGAGCTGATGGAATCAACACAGCTTTCGTCAAGTATGCAAGAAATGTACTGGGTAAACCATTGGTCTACCTATGCAATTTGAGTTTAAGCACTGGGTGTTTCCCTAAGTCATGGAAGATTGCTTCAGTAACCCCAATCCATAAAGATGGACCTAAGGATATCCCAGGGAACTACAGGCCGATATCAGTGCTCAGTGTGTTCTCTAAAATATTAGAAAAAATTGTCAATAAAAGACTGTCCAATTACATTGAAGTGAATGGTTTGCTGTCTCCAACGCAATTTGGCTTTAGAAGACACAAATCTACCGAAGACGCTGTGACAATGTTGACGGAGCATATCTCAGATAGCCTGGACTGCGGGCAAAAATGTATAGGTGTCTTCCTGGATTTGGCCAAGGCTTTTGACACCGTGTCCTCAAAAATTATATTTCGGAAATTGGAGGGTATTGGTGTCAGAGGCCTTGCGCTTGAGTGGTTCAAAAGTTACCTGTCCGATAGACAACAGTTTACGAAGGTTGGGCAAAACAGGAGTGACTTACTACCCGTGTGTTACGGTGTCCCCCAGGGAAGTATACTTGGCCCCACACTATTCACGATATATATTAATGACATCCACGATCTTTCCATACCAAACGCTGAGGTGATTTGTTACGCCGACGACACTGTAGTACTTTTTAATGGTAGAAATTGGGATCACACTCTAGCCACAGCGGAAAGTGGTATGTCAACAATCTCTCAGTGGTTAAAAAATAATCTGCTTACTCTAAACTGTACTAAAACAACTTTTATTTGCTTTCATAAAACCTCAATGACCAATCCTTGTGTACAAAATATCAGTAACTGTAACTCTGTCCAACGTAGCTCAGTAACTAAGTACCTAGGAATAATGATAGATGAGCATTTAAATTTTAAAATTCATATCCACCATTTAGTTAAAAGGCTAAGGAAAACTATTGGCATTTTTAGGAGACTCACACTCAGTTGCAGAAACGTCCATTAAAGTTAATGTGTCATTAAAGCTATTGCTGTCACTTTTTATTTCATGACAACGAAAAGTGACAGCATTAGATTTAATGAAGCATTAACTTTAATGGAGCTTTCTGCAACAGGGTGTTTGAGACTCAGCTAGTAAGGAACTTCTCATCTTAATATATAAGGCTTTGTGTGAACCACTAACTGGATATTGTCTTTCGGTCTGGGGAGGTGCTGCTAAGACTACACTCTTGGATGTTGAACGAGCCCACAGGTCCCTTCTCAAAATTATGTTGAAAAAGCCATTCCGGTATCCCACAACCATCCTTTACAAAGAAGCCGAAGTCCTCACGGTTCGTCAGTTATTTGTTTTGAAATCTTGTTTAATTAGTCATAAACGCCTGTTAGGGTCAGAAATGTACAAATCACTCCTATGTAAGCGAGTCTTTAAATTACCCATACCAACTATCAACTCTCACTTTGCAAGCAGATTCGGCGACTCAATCAGAGCCAGGGTCTACAATGCCGTAGTAAAACGCTGCGACATTAAGACTAGTTCGGTTCAGGAAGCTAAATTAGTTATTAGTAAGTGGCTGTTTACGATGGACTACTCAAATACAGAGGAGCTTATTACATAAATGGTGTTTGTAAAATTTATATTGATTTTAGAAAGTACTATAAATATAAGTCATGTTTGTAGCATTATTATTGTGTAATAAATTAAGTTATTCATCTCATTTATGGTTCCCCAAGATACAGGCTAAGCCTAGTTTGGGGACCTCTGTCTCATAAGTTTAACTGTATACTGTCTGTGCACTATAATTGTAATTTTTATTTATTTTATTCTGTAATGTATGTTCCTTCTTTTTTGTGCAATAAAAGAAATATTATTATTATTATTGTATCTCTCCTACGGGATATCACGGCACATAGGCCGGTCCTTTTGGAAGGCGTACGTGGGGATACAGATCCAACACGCAGAGGCCCCTTTGAGACACAATTATCTAAAGTGGGATACGTACACCTAGCGGGTACTGTCTCTGACTTGCACCATGGAAAAGATACAGCCAAAGACAGCACTGGCTAAGTGCAGGGACTATTGCAGAGAGAAGGGAAACTAATGCGGGTCTATAGTGAGGTAATTGCTGGACTGGTTGCCGGGATATTGATGAGACAGCGGGACGCCTGCCATATCAAATGTCTCATCTTGATAATCATGGCAGACGGTGACTCGCCTCCCACTAGATGGGCCCCCGAAAA
This sequence comes from Mecyna flavalis, assembly GCA_949319885.1. Taxonomy (NCBI): domain Eukaryota; kingdom Metazoa; phylum Arthropoda; class Insecta; order Lepidoptera; family Crambidae; genus Mecyna; species Mecyna flavalis. The sequence goes on from OX439433.1 coordinate 12,504,218, forward strand.
CAGCCACCACTCTAAGCGGCCACTAAGGTCGCGGGCAGCACGGGCGCAACACCGGCGTGGTTGGCTAAGGGTGCCGAGAGGTGTGCACCGGTTTCTGGATCGCGGTAATCCGGTCAGCCGTTCCCCGTTATTACGCAGATTGAGCACTTCCACCCTTTCGAGCATATAGCTCTTGCGCTCCACTCTGGACAGCCAACTAAGGCAAGCCAGAGGTGGGGGATAAGATGGTAAGTTCCCCCGGGAGGTCTCGGGTCCGTGGTGTCGCCACACACCAACAGCTCGCCACAAGCTGCCCTGCGGAGACTAACTGCACTGGTAAACCAGTGGGCGATGGGGTTATTATTATTATTATTATTATATCAGCCAAACGAAGTCCACTGCTGGACATAGACCTCCCCCAAGGATGGCCTATTTGTAATGTGTTTACCTATTTGTGACGTCATCTGTCAAAAATTGCGTTTTGGCGCGTTATTTTTTAATTCAAACTTTAACATTGACTTTCTCCGTATATACGACAGATCTCCAGGAAATATTAAAACGGTTTGCATTTTATGCAATAATAAATAATATAAAACTATTTTCCAGCAGTAGTCAAATAGCCTATTCTTCGGGCAATGTCAGTGACCTTGGTCCTCCTGCGGATCTTATCATTTCTGATGCGATCACGCAGGGAGACTCCAAGCATAGCCCTCTCCATTGCCCTTTGCGCGATTTTGAGCCTTTTTATGCGGCCCATTGTAAGTGGCCACGTTTCCGTTCCATCTATCCATCATCCATTTTCCACTAGCCACAACCTAAACAAAGCTTGTATTTCCCAAACAATTTATAGCAAAAACCTACTTATTTACAAAATAAATTTATTATAATCACCCAGCCAGATCGATTCAAACAGACATAATGTTCATCCACAAATATTTGTAGGTAAGTTCTTCTATGCGAGAATCGAACCCGCGACCTCTACTATTCTAGTCTCGCCGACTTCTTAGCCTTCACAATACAATTTGTAAGTTACAAGTCAATTAATTACTTAATCTATTACAAGAAATTAATCGAGTCATCGTTGGTTTTATTAACATTTCCAGGATTCTTAAATTTTTTCGTCTGATAACTGATTTGAGAATACCCTTTATTTACCCTTTGGCTCAACTTGAGCAGTGCGATGTCATTGTCGAAGTTCCCAGGGTTATAACGAAGGTGACGAATAATAGATGACACGTTCCTCTCGACAGTCTTCGTCTCATTCGCAACCGAGCGATCGTGTTCCAAGAATCGCACTGTGATTTTCTCTTTGCGGAATCTGGAAATAGATAAGTCTCTGGTAACGAACTGGCTTAATTTAAAAGCGAACTTATTTAGGTATATTTCTTTTTAGAACGAGGGCCAGGGTAACGCTAAAGTGCAATGTCGCCTATGAACTAGAGGCATGTATCACTGTGCATCACCGACCCTATAACTTGAAGGGAAGAATATAACGTTAACCAATAATATCATTGACGTTAACAGCAAAAAAACTAGGTTCTTCCCGCTGCCAACACCATGCCCATGCCCGACAGAAACATAATTGGAATAATTGGGCTATTCCACTTATCCCACCTAGCCATCCCACCTGGGTGGGAAAAGTGGTTTTTTTTTTCCACTCTTCCCACCCGGGTGGGATAAGTGGAATAAAAGGTCATGCGATTTTTCCACTTATCCCACCCGGGTGGGAAAAGTGGATTTTTTATTTCCACTCTTCCCACCCAGGTGGGATAAGTGGAACGCAAAGGGCTATGAAGATTTTTATATGGAGACTGGCTTACCTACTAGTCCCGCCATTATGATTAATTAATCAAAAAAGCGCTCACTTGAGTATGTTTTTTTTATATTATTTGACAGTTTTTTTAGTGACACAAAACACGTGAATGTCGAAATACAAGTGAATGTCAGGAAAACAAGTGAATGTTACCATTACTTAATTTCAAACCTCTGATAATAGATAATTCTAAGAATAGATCGCGAACCCGTGACCTAAGTATGATAGTTACACCAAAACGAGCGTCAATCCCGCCCAAGACACATTTTCACGTACCTGACAAATCCGATTGTTACTTGTCGGTTGTTGTGGTAACTTCACTATCACTACATCACTACATAGTATAAAACAAAGTCGCTTTTTCTGTCCCTATGTCCCTTTGTATGCTTAAATCTTTGAAACTACGCAACGGATTTTGATGCGGTTTTTTTTATTAGATAGACTGATTCAAGAGGAAGGTTTATATGTATAATACATGCATAATATAGTAGAGAAACACTGATAATTTTGGAGGTTTTTAGTGTAAGGTCGTAAATAAGCACATATTTTGCGCTTACATTGCAAACGCTGGCTGAACCCTACCAGATAGATCAAAATAATGTACTACACTATTGTACACCTTAAAAAGTTTTACAAAAAAGTCCGCGATGGTATATGTCTATCTATTAGGGAAATCTAAAAGCGATTTTTTGTAATACAGTGTTAATCCTTATCCAATTAAGTACCTTAAATAAATTGTGCATGTAATATAGATCAATATGGCTCTTTACAGCATGCAATTTAAATGAATACTTTTGAAGATATTACAGATTTAAAATGCAGGGACATAGCGGTTGCGGCGGTACCGACCGGCCGGGGGGCGCATGGATGATGGATGAACGTTTGTTACTCTTTCACGTAAAAAATACTGAATTGATTTTAATGAAACTTTACAATAATATAGCTTATACATCAGAATAACACATAGGCTACAATTTACAAGATATTCCCGCGGGATAACGTCCTATAGTTCACGCGGGCGAAGCCGCGGGCGGAAGGCTAGTAAGTTATGAAAGAAAGTAATCTCACCCTGAAGTACAATGAGCGGCCGTCAGCACGTACAAATCATTCAAGAGCGACCCGCCGCAGTAAAACCGGCCGTTGTACATCAGCACTGCCATCCAAGGGAACTCGAGCTTCTTTGTTTCGTATCCCCCTACTATCCTCCGCCGGGTGCGAGCAATACCACATTCTGAAAAAAATATCACATTTGACTGCAATCATTCGATATTTATGCTGGTGCTCCAACACCGTCATATTGATATTCATGAACGTAAGTAGTTTTCAAAATTCGTACATTTCATACAAGAAAAGTGTCGGCTATGTGGGCAGGTCACCCATTTAACCCACAGTGCCAGTCAAACGCCACACGCACGCCTCAACAGCCTCTTTGCATAGTGTACAAAGTCTCTAGTCTTTTTTTATTGTGGGGTAAAATACAACCAGAACATCACCCGACTAAGGGGTTAAGTGGGAATCCCTCACCCAAAAGACAGATACAGCCATTGAGGTCTGAGGGTCCAGAGACGCCTTAAATAGAAGTAGCAGTGTTACAGGAACCAGAATGGCTTTTGCTTCTGTGACACTGTCCGCAAATCCAACACTACACCTTTACGGAGGGCTGACAACGACTCTCTCGTCCTATACATCGTGTACAGTACTCTGGTATCTCGTTCAATCCCTGTTTTGCTTAAGTATTTTATGAAATGCTATCAGTATTTATTTAAAACGGAATAAATAATGTATAAACAAACAATAAACCCAGCAAGCTTATGATTTAAAAATACTAAGTTACGTCTACGTGTTGACTCTTTTTGACGGTGCAATGTTTAAATATACATTTTCACTTTTGTTCTTTCTCATATGGAAGTTTAGTTAGGTTAGGTTAATTGACGAGTCATTGTACAACAATTGTAGACTTTAAATTATTCAGCATTTCTATGAAAGTTACTTTCCAATAATGAGTTACAGTCATTTAATTTTTTAATAGTAAAATACACTGGGACTGGTGTCCCTTGTATTTTAAGCTAAAAATATTATTATGATTCACGACTTCCCTGGTCGTGAATCATGTTAATTTATCGATTTAGGAAATTAGTTTCGTCACTTACGGCAGACTGGACAGTTGGCAGGCGGGTCATTCGATGGTCTCAGAGTAGTCGACGACTGCCCGCCAAGCAACCCCGCTATCCAGTCGATGAAGCCCTTATCCTGAGGGTTTGGCTCCTTTTGTGGCGGTGATTCTAGCGTGTGACAACTCGCATAGATCGCCAGGCCCAGTATTAGTAACAACAGCCTCATGTTAGCTGCTGAAATAAAAATAAATACAAAATAATTACAGATCTGTTCTACAAAATCTGATATAAGACGTAGAGATAAATGGGGTCGTAAATCTACATTGCATTGCGCATTGGCCATTGTACTGTGGCGCATTGGCCTATGTACTAGCTATAATGTTATAATGATCATTATGAGGCACTTCATTTTGTGCTGTCGCGTGAGTGAGCACACGCAGATCTACATTCAAAGGAAATTATTCTATTTAATAACCGGTTATATCATGATTCTGTAATAAAATATAGTCAGCTAGTTAAAAGACTCATATTGGACAACCTTTCTTATTATAAACAGTCGCATGGTTCCGGGTTAAAATCCTGCTGCCGCGTTTACGCATCTTTATCTCGCCAAAAGTATAAATTCGATGTTAACGATACAAATTGCAAAGGTAGAATCGAATTACGTTAAGCAAATCAAGGACAAGGTGAAATCGGGTCGAAAAACTCGCAGATTCAAGCTGTATTCGCGAAGTACCGCTAGCCGATCAGTCATCTCATCCGCATCCCATTAGCATACTAACTCATTTGTTTTTATTAGCACCTGTATGCGATTCGCAAGCGCTCAGATAACAGCGTGAAATAGATACATACTTAACTAATCTATTGGTGTAATCTGCACCTGCTCTAATTGCATACGAAATGAAACCTTTATAACTTTTTTACTAAATCTCAATTATTGCAGAACGTCTATTGTTTTTTACAATACCCATTACAACTACTTCTAATGACACGCTTACATAACGACTGTTACATAGGATCAGTTTCACCGCTTTCAGATATTCATTAGCATATCATTAAAACATAACTGGCCCTTACAGTAACATTTTATACAAAAAAAAACCAATCCCGCTTGTAGATCTGTCTCTCCCGCATGAAGAGATGCTCTATCAATTTATTAGAAATAATTTCAATTTCAAATTGACCAACGATGAACAATGAACATGGGTTTTGCTTATTTGCATAAAAACATGGGTTTTGCTAATTTGCATAAAGACTTAAAACTGCAACATTTCATCTCTATTACTATATTTTGAAATTTTTACGTGTATAGGGCTTTCTTGAGTTCTTATCCTCAGCTTAGAGCATGAAAGACTACAGTTAAAGCTAGTTAGGAACAACGCTGAGTTTAAAACCTGGACCTTATCAATGGATTAAGTTACCGATATATTTGCCCTTAAGCACGAAACTTGCATTTCATTAGAACAAATCGCATCGTGTATTCGGAATTGAACTACATTACGAGACACAATAAAGTTGGATTGCCCTAATTGGTATGCGCAAGGCATCGAACCTGCTCACCGTCCTGACTCGTTCTGGGCGTTAGAGAGCTGACCGTTTTCCTGTTACCCTACACACGCGTGGACGACGGAAATGAAAGTGTATACTATATTTATCTGATCTTAGATTTCATTTGATTATGTTTAGAAGCTTTTATCTTGGATTAGAAATGGGACGACCTAATTTGCTCAGAAAAGCTTTACCCAAAATTTTATTTCCTAATATTTTACTTGTTAACAATCAGTGCTTAAACGTATTGGAAGTACCTAGTTTTATCATCGTTATTGTTGTCAGTTTTTTTCAGGCTTCTTTTAAACTGTTTCAAGCTGATATGTTCACCTAAAGGTGCCATGGAAGCTCTTTTTATTCCTCCCTGTTGTTACCTATATTTACTTATTAATTAAGAAAAAAGAAAAATGTGTGTAACAATTATGTGAAAACATCTTATAATTGACTTATAGGCAATCTTTAATGATCTTTTACTTAAATATTAAAGACTTGTGTCGATGCATAGACTTCACAGAAGTTGTGTCAAGAATTGCAAAGCTTAAGCTTTGCAATAAACAATGAGATCTGGCACTTAAATTTCTCAACCACACGTTTTTTATTTTTTGTAATTACCCAACTAGGTGCATGTAATTAATTCAAAACACTGATAAAACACGCAACACTCGTTATCACCAAAAGCTTTAAAATTCAAATTAAAAAAAAAACTTTTTTAACGCACTAGATGGACCGAAAACGCGCGACACCGATCATAACAATACATCGATTACTCTCGATAAAGGATCGATTTAATAACCAAAATCGAACTCACTTGCAAGAAGACGGCCACGGTTTGCCCAAGGAAGACGAATGGCGCACGAGCACGCTCGCGAAACCGTCAACCAACTTAGTTTGAAAACAGAAAGAGAGAGAGCTATCTTCACTTTCACTCGGACTGATGTTCCACTTAACCCTTGCAGGACTACCTCCTGAGTGCACCGTTCCTACCCGTACGTCCAGTTATAAGCTGCAAGTCAGGTGCACACGACACCGTCATAAATTCCGTTACAGATATAAGGTAATTTTAGCAGAAGCATTATCGGTAAACGTTGTAATTATAACATTACCATTAAGCCTTTCATGTGGGATCTAATAGGTTTAGCCAGCTCTTACGTGAGCTGAACAGAACATATTCATGGGAAGAATCAATCTAATTTATTGTTGCGCAAGTTTACTATGGATGCTAAACATGTTATGCGAAGTTCAATTACATGTTTCCTACATTTTATAATAAATAAAACACAAACCTTCTTCTTCAAACAGACAAACCTTTAAGTAATAATAATGTAGGTGAACGTTTTAGGATATATGTCTTTATACGATTAAATACTTATTGGCTTTATTCTACAACGCAAAGTTTTGGAATTCTAAAAGGTTTAATAAAATTAGACCTTTTAGAATTTGGAATCTTACAAGTATGTAAGTACTTACTATCTATGCGTTAGCGTATAGGTATGTTTTATACCTAACTTTTACGTACCTAAGTAAGTACCTAATCCGTCAAATTAATTTTAACTTATTAATTCATTTAAGAAGAGTTCGGCATAATTTTACATAGTATTTATTTTATTTCACCCTAATAATAATAATAATAATAATATTTCTATTGGGGATACCAGATTCTATTCCTCGCTGATGTGATCACCCGATTGAGACACGACGTAAAATAATCACATAGATCAAAATATTTGACTTTACCTCATTACCTGCATCGAGATGTGGTTTTGAAACCTTGTTATATACATAAATGGTCCTTTCCTAACAGCAAAAATATGCCATGAAAAGTATCAAAACACCACAGTCCACACGTGATACATTAGAATAACGCCTTAAAATGTTGTTAGCAATATGGCTTGTTATATATTTTTGTACTTTATTACTATATTAGGCGCTACATTTTATAATTAATTAAATAAAACTAAAACTGCCTCGTTGGTTTTATGATCAAGGCAAAGAACTGAGGTCTTAAAAGCCTGCCTCTGCTAGTATTTTTCGAGTTTTTGCAAATACGGCTGTAGGTTATTTTGACATCCAACACCTTGTAGAACACTAAAGACGTAGCTAAACCAAATTGCCTGATTTTTTAACCGACTTCAAAAAAGGAGGAGGTTATATGTTCGACTGTATGTATTTTTTTTTTTTTTTTTTTTTTTTTTTTATGTATGTCCGTCGATTTCTCCGTCAATTGTGGACCGATTTAAATAATTCTTTTTTTATTTGAAAGTGCATAGTTCCGAGGTGGTCCCATTGTCACCATGTCAGGATCTGATGATGGGATCCCGGAAAAATCAAGGGAAAACCTCAAATTTTATAGACGCACACTACGCGTTACTTGTTTTTTCTGAAGCCACTCAAGTTTTTACGTCCGATAGACATCATTTTATGTTGATGAGCTGATGATGGAAGGTACAACTCCTTAACGGTTAGGAGTTAGGGGATAATTCTTTCAGTATTGTAGGAATATGTGGACCGTTAGTTGTATTTCATGTACTTTTGCAGCTAAGGTGATGATGGAAAGTACAACTCCTTAACGGTTAGGAGTTAGGGGATAATTCTTTCAGTGTTGTAGTAATATGTGGAACGTTAGTTGTATTTCATGTACTTTTGCAGCTAAGCTGATGATTACCCGGGGATGGGCTGGTCACTAGCCAATAAGGTTAGCACCGGCTCGTCCTAATCGGGTGTGAAGGAGAAACCGGGGGAGTGTAGTGGGTAGCGGACGCTTCGGTCTCGAGTCCCACACACGGCCGCGGGTCTAGCTAGCCTGCGGTTATGGTGCATAAACGCATTCTCCTCCTACCCATGGTGCTGAACACTTAATGAATACCTAATATTATTATCAAATAATACAATTCTACTATTTTACTCGTATTTTCGCTATCATTATTATGAAAGAGTTTTACTCACTACCTACGTGTTATTAACACTAAAAATAGAAAAATAAACAAACTTTTAAAAAAAAAAATTAAACCGACTTCAAAAAAAAGAGAAACAAAAAAAACTACCTAAAAAACTGAAAAGCAAAAAATAATTTTAATAAGACATTCATCAAATGCGCTTATTGTCTAAGCCTATTAATTAAATTGTATTTTACGTGCTAGGTAGGTACCTACTTATCTGTTTGAAGTCGGTGCCAAGCCAAAGGTAATAAAAAATGATATATAATAATATTATGTATTATAAAGGGTTACTTATTAATCCGCGGACGTAGGTACGTAGTCTGGGTACCTACTATTTGGCTTGGCACCGACTTCAAACAGATAAGTAGGTACCTACCTAGCACGTAAAATACAATTTAATTAATAGGCTTAGACAATAAGCGCATTTGATGAATGTCTTATTAAAATTATTTTTTGCTTTTCAGTTTTTTAGGTAGTTTTTTTTGTTTCTCTTTTTTTTGAAGTCGGTTTAATTTTTTTTTTTATTCTTGTGTGTGCAAACATTATATCGACCTCTCCGACTACTCGTATTAGTTTCAAACTGAAGAATAAAACCTATAAGATGATAATATAATATATGTTGTAATGTACTAACTTAATATATTTTCGCTGTTTCACACATTGCAAAGTCTTGCATGAGATTAGATATCTCTCGAACCGAACATCATACCCATTTGTACAGTAGGCGTTACACAGCTAATGATCTGTGCAGGTTTCTACGCAATGTTTTCTGAGCTCGTGCAACTTACTACTTACTTGTACTTACTTACGCACGTAGAAAAATGCTTAGGTGCGCACCGATATTCTAACCATCAACCTCATACTTAGGTACCTACATGTGAATCGACTCTTAAAATTTTATTTGATTTTCTATTTACTTTTCGAACTAAGTTTTTTTTAAAACTATATGTAACTACAACTACTTTTTTTGTAATATTCCATGCAATGCAAGACTCCGCCGAAGCACACGCTTACTTTATTTATAGTGCCTTTTAGAGCAACAAGTGCGCGAATAGGGATGTATCAAAATACCGAAACTTACAAACTGTTCCTCTTAACCGTCTTAACACCCTTTGTAAAATAACCAAATCTACGAATTAAAATGAATAAAGGGCTATTCACTTAAATCTATGAAAGCTCCGGTAGTAAAGGGTTCCTTTAATCTCATAAGATGTGCATCTATCTTTGAAGCCTATATGAATAAAAAATAATTTTATTTTGATACAATGGAAAAGGCTATAGTGCTTGACATCGGGTGGGCTACGTGTTCAGCTGCGTAGTAAAATATTTTACGTAATAAGTTGATCTTGTTGGTTGTCCAAATAAATAAATAAATAATAAAAAATCTTAATACAAATTTCGTCGTCCTCGGCAAAGTATACATTAATCATTTCAGCATTATTTATTAAGTTCTCATTGATGTTTCACAAGTGCAGCTGTCATAAATTACGAGCAAGCTCATAATGATGTCATGTGGCAAGTAGGCCGCTGCGGACTCCAGGGCCACGAGTATGCAGGCCTACGTGCCCTAAATAGGCCGTTATGTGTCACCGGTGCATCGTATTTAATTCACTCAGGCAGACTCATAAATAAGATAAATGAACGCTACCAGGGAAAATATACTCGCAATACTCTGTAAATTAAATTTTCAAAAATGATACTCAATTACGCCCTGACATGAACATTATCATTATCTTTAGTCAGAATAATTCTCTTGGCCTGGAATAATGCATACGCCTCAGTATTCGAATAGCGGCCGTAGGATCGACTAAGGTGCATCTGCTTGCATGAAAAAAATGTATTAATTTACAAGCTGTCTGAACGTATATTAATATTATTATTTTTATACATATACATTCAACACGCATTTGAAAAAAATATATAGAGAATATCTGGTACGGTCTTCTTTGGGCGTATTCAGCCGAGCTGGCCTATTTCAATTGACAGACTGCGCTAGTTTTTGCAGCATGACTCTACTAAATGACTCTACCCACAAAATCACAGTAAATATTACTATATTAAAATTTTATAAAATAGATTGCTCCAGAGGTGGAAAGCGAAGTGGTTGGCATACCTACTATATTTTTAGTATCAATAAATAAAAATCATTCGGAATAATTCCTTTAAGTTTAGATATCGATCTACAATAATTATAATCTGATTAATTAATATTATAATTATGTGCATAATCCATACATGTTTTAAAAATTAAAACACGTAACTCGACGATCACTCGCATAAACCACGGCTGATACATTAGTAATACATAATAACGAAATAATGAGAAGGCTGCATCGTTATCGTCATACGGGCTCGTCGTCGCCTTGGCACGGTTCCGCGGTCTTCGCCGCACCAGCTCGCGACCGTGGTTCTTTCCATCAAAACAACACCAAGGCCGCCCCTGTTTGTCTAGACTCCATACAGGAAATTCCTTCCACAATTACCCAGCCGATTTCAACTATCCTTTAAACACCAGATAAAACGACGGAAGTTTTCGTGCTGCCCTTACAGTCAATATTTGCCGACGCTACTTCCGCCACTTATCAAAAAGGATAAACAATTACTCATTATATTAATACACATGGTACCTTCACGTTTACTAAACCCCAAGGGCGCGTAACGAGTAATAATTCTTAAAACGGTACGGTCTCCTCCCAGGACACGTTTTCGATAAATCAGAAAACGCATTACTGCAGACGTTATAAAATAAGAAAGTAGAATGGCGCCGCGAAGTTATTGTGGCAGCCGCTATTGGTAGGTCATTGAGGCTGCATAAATGTTTGTTCCAAAATATCGAAAATTGCAAAACTTTAAAAGCGCTGTTTTAATCCTGGTATTGCATAAAGCGTTGGGCAATATTGTCCAAACATACGTACGAATTAAAGGCACCGCGCGGCGGCCATCCGGTGCGAGTGGTTTGAGTGAAATTACGCGCGTTACGCAACCACTCGCAAGGATGCGGCGCGGGCGCAGGCAAAAACCGACAACGCACCGAGTCCGCAAACGCAGCGCATGCAAACGCATCCTTAAATCCTAATTGACGGGTCTGGTCAAGATTCATCATCACTGAACCGTTTTAAAATTGACTTCAAACACCAGGAAACTGAAATAATGACAAGCACAGCATGTGGTAAAGTGGTTATTATTTAAACTTGATAATAATTCAATAATAAGTATTAAGTTGTGGCTGCAAACGCCGTTTCACATTAGTGAGGTCGATGGCTGGAATCACGATGCATTGCTCGCTTTTCTGTACTTTCTTTTCTTTTCGTGCTAATTAATGCCTAATTTACTATTGCATTGCCAAGATGACGAAAAACATCGAGAGGAGCTTGCATCTTACTGTGCAGGTAGAACAATGAGCAATTCACAAAATAAGTTCAAATTTATTCTGAAAAAAAGTGCCAAATAATAATTAGTTTTATTTGGCACATTTTTTGTATTTTTAATACAAGCTTTGCCAAATCAAACAAAGACATTTTTATCATATTAAATAAGTAATCAGTAATTTTCCCGTTTTTGATTGGCTAAAATTATTTTATTTATTTATTATAAAATTATGAAAGGCTAAAATATTAAAACTGCGTCATTAAAATAACAACGTCCTGTAGGGTTGGCAAAAAGACCCGTTATATTTTTAAACTCTGAAATCAAGCATATTTTATATTATATTATATAAGATACTTACTTACAACTTAATATATTTGTTTAAATAGTATAACAAGTACTTTAATGTTTAACTTTGGGTAGACAATCAACTAAAGAAGCAGTTTTAGACATATGAAATAGGTACATATACAATAATAGTCGATAATCAGAATACTTATTTTTTTTCATCGATAGTATCATAGGACTTAATCCCTCTTATTACAGAACGTGGTTTAAAAATTAAACCGAGCTTAGTCCTGACTAAACTCCTGACTAAAGTCAAACGCTATTACAAAACGAAGTTTTACTTCATTTTCGAGTACTAAAGTTAGACCCAAGAAAGTCCGCCGATGCCCCCCTAGTTTTACTATGGACTAACTTTCAAACGTCAAAAGGATAACACTTTTAAATTCCGCTCCGTTCTACATATAGAAAGACAATTTTTGAAAAGAATCACTTAAATTTGTGAACAGAAAATTAAAAATATATGTTACTTTTTCTTACATTACTAAAATATATTTATAAATAAAGAATTATTATTTTTACTATCATATTTAAAGATTTTAAAACATGTCATAAAACAAAGTCTTGTAAAATGAAACGCACTGAACGAGTTAGTACCAGTAAATTATTCTTATGTTGGTATTTGTTTTGTAATAAGGAAAGTTTTAAAAAATAGTCCGGACCTAAACCTGTACTAACTAGTACAGTTTTAAACCTGTTTTAGCGATGTTTTTTGTAATAAGAGGGAATGTAACTTAGCCTAATAATACTATTAATGTTATACTGGTGTAGAAATAAAATAATTAAAGTCTTAATGCTAAGTAAACTATAGTCGTATACCTAGTCTTATTTATACTCGTATCAACCCTAATTACACAGATATCATACCAAAGTCCTCACAAGGATATTGCTATTAAGCGGCAGCGCAGACGACAGACTATCCGTGACAGACTTTTTAGTCTGTAAATAGAACGTATGCAACTGTATGGAGTAACGCAGACGACGCGCAAAAAAGTCCGGCGCGCACAAAATCCGTGTGATTCCGGCAGACCGCGCCGCGCCGCGCCACACCGCTCCGCACAAAAAGTGTGCGAAAAAAATTGGACCGTTTGCTTCAACACGGGCTAACGCAGACGGCGCACATTGGCGTACATTTTAGTCTGCAATCTAGTGGTGGGACGTAACGTACGTATGCGATCTATTATGGCGCCAGACATCGATGTAACGATGCTAATTAATGAAATACAAAATAGACCAATAATTTATGATACTTCTATGGCAGAATATAGATATTAATACATATATTATGTAAAATCATTAAAACTCGGTCCGCAGTGAGTCTAAACATTAAAACTTGTTTCTTGGTAATATTCTGTAACATAAGAAAATTTTTGTAAACAAATTGTAACTAGTGATTGCTCTGTGTAATTGGTAGTATTATTATTATTATTTATTTATTTATTTATTTTTTGTTGCCGGATAATTTGTTTTATTATAAATTTTAATGTTCTCATCTAAATGTTTATGTAATTTCTTTTTGAGAATAGTTTCTTTAACCGAAATACTAATTTGACGAGCGATTAGGTGTAATGGTTGAGAAGTCGGCTATTACACCACAGGTCGCGGGTTCGATCCCCGCACGGTACAAACATTTGTGTGCATGAACATGTCTGTTTGTATCGGTTTGGGTGTTTCTATGTATATTATGTATGTATTTACAAAAAAGAAGTATATAAGTAATGTTTATCCGTTGTCTAGCACCCATAGCACAAGCTAATGCTTAGTTTGGGGCTAGATGGCGCTGTGTGAATAATGTCCAGAGATATTTATTATTTATTATTAACTTCCTCATTGTTGTGTCTGAATGAGTCAAAGCAGGTCTTAAAATAAATAGCAACTCATCATAAATTATGTAGTAACAGACATTTTATAAAACTTAAAAAAAATCCGGTGTTGTTCAGAATTGAATGTTTAATATAGAACTCTCCCTTCAGTAATCTTTCCGAAAGTATAGGATGTACCCAAAATTTTCTTCGTCTTTTTCTGTCAGTTACATCAAGTACAAAATAATACTTCGCGATCTTTAATCTCTGCACGATTTTCATAGCGTCTACGTCCCTACAGTTCTGCCGACAAAATGATCGAAGATGTGCGTCGTGTGCGTTGAGTCTGTGAAAAATCCGCGACAGACTTTTTGTGCGTTGAGTCTGTGAAAAATCCGCGGCAGACTCTTTCGCACAAAAAGTGTGCCGTCTGCGCTGCCCCTAATTATGCCGAAAACAGTGAACGAAACGAGGAAATGGCTGACTCAAACTCGTTGCTTTCGATCCACTCACTCATTCATGGAATACAGACTATTCCGTTATATGCATTCATTATCAACAAATTTTTTGCAACATTGTGTACTGCTTCTGCTATACGAAAGCTTTTTTTCTTTTACTTCCATGAACAATATAATGATTTCCACTTTTAAAAGCCTTTTTTTTTGGAGGAGAATGCTTTTAAGCACTGTAACCGTAAGCTAGCGAGAACTGCGGTCGACGATGTGGGACTCGGGACTAAAAAGACGTTCGTCACTTTACCCACAAAATTCCCCCGGTTTCTCCTTTACACATATCGACGCAAAAAAGCGGAAACGTAGTAACCCACACCCAAGCCAATTTTTTTTTATTGCAGATTCGGAATGAGAAAAAAATCCTCTTTCAAACGGTCTAATACTCCTTGCTCTACGACTAATAGAAGTTTTTATACAGCATTGGAAATTAGCCTGCTTTTTCGAAAAAGTAACGGAAAGATTGATGTAAATAGCATAAAAAAGAGTGTTTTTTATCACTTTACATTTACTTCAATTCATATTTTTCAAATGACATATTCTCGGTTTGATTTTGGTAGTTACAGCGCGTGAATATTCTGACCAATGTGGGTTACAGCGTTTTTGCTTATAAGGATTTAGTAACGCACCACGTTCACTACATTTCTTCGAAAATAAAATGGTTATTCGTGGCGGTTTACTACAATCCTCGCATATAATAATATACGAAATCGTCGGATACGCCAATTCAAAACTTCATTAGTTTCCCCGATTTTGGTCGATTACCGCGTCGCTCAGTCACTGCGCGACAGTTGAGGGAGTATGATTTGTGTGTCGTAAACGGATTTGACTGCGTGACTCGACTCGTTTACAATATATTAAAATATTACAATGATAAGGTTATGGATGTGTTCGTACTTCGTAATAAATGGCTTTGATTGGTTTATTCAATAATCATAATTTTATTTGACTTGTGACTTACAGTAGAACCAAAACGCACACAAGCTTCAAATTAACAAATTACAAATATCACCCTACACACTAATTATAACAACACAAAAATCATTTAAAAAGAATAAAACCAAACCAAACAAATAGAAAGAAAAATTAAATAATTAATAAAAATAATACCATGTCAACTAATCAAAAATGTCAAAAATGAATACTATGTCAGAAATAACAAAAACAAAACCATACAAATAAAAAGAAAAATTAAAGTATCAATAAAAAATTATACTTTGTCTACATAAAAAAATGTCAAAAAGAAATAATATGTAAGTTAAGTCCATTCAGTGTAGTTGTTTACATAGATATATTTCATTTAAGTCAAAATGTAGACAAATAAATATGTATGGAACATAGTTACAACAAATTTGCTATAAAGGAAAACCTTCGGTTTGTAGTCGCCTATACATTTATCTCGTTCATTTACAGCGTTTTTGCGTAACAGAAAAAAAAGTGCTATTGCTGTAACCCACACAAACATAGATTAAAAGTAACTTCTAAAAGGTTAAATGTATTTGGTTTGATAAAAAATCCATAAATATATTTATGTTAAAAAATTCACATGTGTGGCTTTCATAGTTACGGAGATATCATTTTTTTTTCTGAAATTTCAAAATGTTTTTGGCTCTGGTGAACACTTTGCATTTTGTGGGTTACTACGTTTCCGCTTTTTTGCGTCGATATGGACGTGCCGGTGTCGGCTAACAAAATTATTATAAAAATTAAGCTATTCTTTTTGGACATCACCTTTGATTGACACATTTTTTTTCCTAATAGGACACCCCACAACGCGCTTACACTTATCGGCTATTATTTTATAAATCTTTTAAAGTATAACCATAATTATGATTAATTTCCTACTATATGTGTGCTTAATGATGCTATATGTATATACATACATCTGCTGTTTATTAGCGGGCATTCAAGCAACATGATGTATGAAACGGTAATCAAATGAACGATTTGCAGTTAAACTTAAAACCCGTCGTAAATATGACGATACTCAGATTTTATTACGTTCTCTAACGGACAACTTTATTTATGGTGTGATTGCAGAAGGTACCCAATAAATATAATAGTTGAAAGTTAAAAATGCATATTATTGATTTGGTAGTCGTTTCACTTTCTACAACACCTACATAAACTTGTGAATGAAATATAAGATTCACTTCTTATAGTGACCCACATTCCCATCCCAGGACTATAATTAGCACAAAAAAAATAGGAAACATAAAAGTGATTAATGACACTGGTTGAACTGGTCGGGTAAAACCGTTCTACTACGAGGCAAACACTACAGTATGTTTCGCAATTTAAAATACATAATGGTAAAAAAATTCCTGGCTACAACAAATAAAAACAACACGTCTTGCATTGTTTGTGAAAGTTTTGCTCCAACCACTGTTCTAGTTTCTTGGTATCTGAAAAATCTAATTATTATAACGTAAAATTAAAAAAAAACACAATAAAAAATCAAAACACTAAGAGCGCGCTATCAAAGATGCACGGCATGTCTACGAGTCGTAATGTTTACATCAGCAAGGTCATTAACTAATCCCTTCGCCATCCTCATGCGCTCTCCAGCAGTGGGGTGGGCGGCGCGCGACGCGTCATTCAGTCGGTGGTCGCGTTGCCGTGAACTTGGCCCGCTCGCAGTCACCCTGGCCCCGAGGCGTTATCGGAGGCGCCGCCCGCGCCCTATAATAGCAGGGCCGGCGTCTCCCCCTACCTCCAGAGTGGGCTCTGACTCCGGCAGACATGTTTCGCGCCTTGTGTATCCTCGCTGTGGTGGCTGTCGCCCGTGCCTGCAAGCCCTGCAGTGAGTCTAACATCTATTCTAAAAAAAGTTAGAAAAATATTCAGTGCCTCATCGTGTACCTTCAGTCTTAATTTAAAGTGAAAATCCTCATGAGGTTTTGTGATTTATTAAATTAACAGTGAATCTTTAAACTAAACGATTTTTTAAAAAGTTATCGAATACGCGGATATTTATAACATACCGCGGAATTTCGTAACTTAGCCATTATCGGATTTGGAACTCGAGTGCACTTATGTTATGAATAAATCATAAGATTCAGGTTTAATTTCTACTGCGCCATTCGAGGCATTCCTCAATCTCTGTTATGTCACAAAGAGTGCTAATAACATTGAGTGCTTTTAGAGAGTCCGCGACTCTACTCCGAGCTCCGGCTCCGAGTTGGATGCAATATGGTCTGAAGAAATTCTACAAGTATGTTAAGTGCCGGTAGTAGTGTATAAATTTTCTTAAGTTAATCAAACACTTGAGCTATTATAATTGAAATTGCATTCTGTCTGTACACATTTCAAACAATCGAAAGCTGAACAACAAAGACATTGATAACACCTATAAAAAGAAAGCCTTAAAACTGTATCTTACTTTATTAAAATTCTATTGTTGTTTAAAAATTACAAACAAGAAAATTAAGTGCATTTCAGTAGGCACATATACTTCCATACATATAAATATCATTATCGTGATCGCCACTTAACCCACTTCAGTGACAATAAAAATAATGAAATAAGTACCTTTAAGTCGCGAATTCTTTAAAACTACTTTAAAAAGAAGTTGTAAAGATGTATGTTACTATAACAAATGTACGGTTCTTGTCATCATACCTCATCAGAAATCTACCTTGTTTAAATCACATCATAATTCATCGATTTATTTTACTTTATGGGTGCGCTAATCTTATGCTGACTGATTAATCAATATCAAAATAATGTTTATTTATGCTACATATTTCACATATGGACGAGATACCTATGTCTTGAAAATTAACCCAAATTTTACTAGACAAACACCATTAGTGGCTGTTTCTATTTGTCACAATTTATTCCAATTCTTTAATAAACCACCACAACAACAAACCCTCCACGAACCCCCAAAAACCTACCATTTTAATTAATTCTGTTTATGAATTTATCTAATAAATATTGTTTACCACGAAATATAAAACCTAGTGTAAAACTCATCTTTGAAATTAGCTGTTTTAAACCAAAGTAAGTACTAGGTATTATTTATATTCTGTGCCTAAACAAAACGACTAAACTAATACTCGTATTACAGTTGATAAATTCGGATAATATTCGTGTCTCTATCTCAATTTCAATATCAACCTTTTACGACGCCGCACGGTCAATAGCGATTTAAATTGTCTAACAGAATCACCAGGCACCACGATGGCTGGATTGTCTACCATTGAGAATCTGCGGTTTTAAGGCCGTCTTAACGATTAGCTTACAAGAAACTGTTGTCTATCTACGAACCAGGTGAAATAAAAAAAATACATAATGTGAGTTTTCTGTGCAGCATGCGGGGTGGCACGAGGCGCGCGTGTAGTGGGCGGGGTTTCCGTCACTCCTGGAGAATTCCCTTGGTTAGCAGCACTGCAGCGGGACGGGAAGGTCATTTGCGGGGCTACTGTGGTCGCCAGGGACCACTTGATCACTGCCACGCACTGTGTGCATGGGTAAGTCTTTAAAATTCATTTATTTATTAACTTAAAAGTGTGCAAAAGTATCATTTATTATTTTAACCATTTTTATTTATGCTTTAGAAAGTCATAATCATAATCTGTGATCTGTGCATTGAGCGATGGCTTCTAGTAAAGTGTCTTCATAATCTCATATGAAAAGAACTAAAATCAGTCGTTGACTCGTTGTTTATAAATTCTTCTCGTGCTCCACTCATAATGTGTATGAGTATTTATGCCACATTTAAAAACACTATTCTAACCAACTGACTCTTTTCCTATTTGTGTCTTTCTTTACTATAAACTATACTACAACTAAGTATAGGTATATTATGACCTCGTTCCGAACTAAATATTATATCCGAAATTACCTATCCGCAGCAGAAGAAATTAATAGTTTCCTCTAAAGTAGGTAAATCTTTTAACTGCTCTTCGCCTATTGTTATTGTATTCAAAACATTTGACTGAAAGAAATGACTATGTACAGTAACCTGAATTTTTAGTAGCTCACTTATGAATCAGAGAAATGAACACAATCTATACATATAATAAATTTGTAGAAAAGTGGTGTCTGTACAATGGAAATATATAAAAAAAAAAGTAGCAGGGGTTGTTATTATATCGATACAGAACCCGAAATTGTAATTAAAAATTTTTTTGTCTGTTTGTCTGTTTGTCTGTTTGTCGGTTTGTCTGTTTGTCTGTTTGTCTGTGTGTTTGTGCACGCTAATATCAGAAACGGCTTATTCGATTGAGATGCGGTTTTCACTAATATATTGTGGTAAGCTTCACTTAACATTTAGTGTTTATTTCATGTCAATCGGTTCATAAATAAAAAAGTTATGTCAATAAAAAAGTACACGCCTCGCGCCTGAGCTGCGCGTCCGTATACATATAAAGCGCGCTGAGAGTATGGCGAATAGGTAGTTGCATTCGATTATTGCGATTTACTTGAATACTGACAGTTTGGATATTTCATTTATTTATATTTAAGGGTTTGTAGGTTAGGTTGTCTTTCTTAATTTTCTTTAAAAATTTGTAAATAAATATTGTAAGCATTTGTTATAGGTTAGGCATTTCTTTCCTTGATTTTTGGTAAACTTATCTTAATTTTTTATTTAGGGTTTGTATATATGAATAATTTATAAGTATTTATTTGGTATAGGTTAGGCAATTCTTTTCTTGATTTTCTTTATTTAAGTACAAGTTTATAAGCTCAGGTTATTAATTAATTTTTCTAGCAATTCTTTTGTTTCATAAAATTTGTACGTTTAGTTAACACATCTTAACACTTTTTGCAGTCAGCCTATGTTTTGCGATAACAATTAATAAAGCCCAAGGTCAGACGATGAACGTTGTGGGTGTAGATCTAAGTATCAGCTGTTTCTCGCACGGTCAGTTGTATGTGGCTCTGTCACGGGTTAGCAATCCTAGGAGCCTGTATGCTTTCATTCCCGATGGCCATACGTCACATATCGTATACCTACAGAGAAGCATACTGTCGGGTAAACACTCAAATTTTTAGCTACCCAAAGGACGGTATTTGTTATTTAAAATATGCTGCCCGAAAAGTCACTATTCCACGCGGACGAAGTCGCGGGCACAGCTAGTATTTAAATAAATGTAAGCATTGATAGTGCCCTTTATGACTAAAAAGGTCATAGAAAGTTAATTTTTTGTTTTAATGTCATATGATTTGCAAAAATTAACGAACAATGCCGAACGACGACTCATAAGATATTTAACAATGGTCTTTAAATGTTAGTACATAGATACTTTGAAACGCAAATCATCGTCGTGTGTTCAAAAACACGTGTATTGCTAGTCGTAATGAGGTGACGTTCCTAAATTTCTCTTTCGGTTCAGGTTTCGCCTTTGACCTTGCTCACGAATCGCTCCGTGGCTTTGACCCTGAGGACACTCATGGCATTCAGCGGACGTGGGCAATTCAAGGTGTTTGAATAATTTACAGCTCGTCTACTCTGATTATGTGTCTGAAATGCAAAATAAACACGAAATGTTTGAGTAAAACGGTAATTATAGATAAGTGTGATCTAGGTACTAATTGTAATCATTTAAGTGGTTTTTAAAGTAATTAGTACCAATGCCACACCGTTTTAAAGGATTACGATGGCAAACCTTCCCTTGCAATGGTGACCATGTGTTAATACTGTTATTGTAATAGCACGGAACACATCCGGCTGGCTAAACTGAATAATAAAAAAATAATTAATTAAATTAGTAGACGACAAATAGGGCCCTCCACGTATGTACATAAGTTTAACAATTAGATACGTTTTTAGCCTCTTGAACATTGTACGCTGTTTTAGTATCTGATCATTCGATAAGTTTGCACTCGAAAATGATTATTGCTTACACCAACCCGAAGCAGAAACTTTCCTTGTGTTAGATTCGTGGTTAGATTACTTATTTTTGGCAAGATTTTTTATTTTAATGGTCGGGCTATACCTGAAATTAAACCAATCATCAATCTATTAACCATTTAAAGGTGACAAACAAAAAAATACGGAGCATTATGATGGAGGTGAACGTTACCAATATTTAGAAAAGGTGTACACAGTACAGTACACACATCCTCATGAATATTGAGTGGTTTGCCAGACTGATCATAACGCGAGATGCATGCAACACATTGGGCGCAATCTGCAAACAATGGATTATTTGGATGCCTAATGATGGACTTGAGAACTTATGGGTGAAAGCTAATTATCCAGACACTTGAGAAATTTATTTCAATGAAGCAGAGAAAGGTTCGTGTTGGTATAAAATACTTACATCATTTTTAAATCGTGGTTTCAAGAGATTATCTCAAATAAAATATCCCAAACAAATCTTTTTAAAGAGGAACAATAACATCCTATCCTATAATACCCAAGAGCCTTTTCTAATTTAACGCCGCTTTTTTCATTATTTCGATAAAGGTAGAGACCTGACTTCAGAAAATTCTTGTAATTCTACAAAATACCTACAAATTCACAGTTACCTCAAATTCAAAATTTTTAAATTAAGTACTTCCTGATTTTAAAACATGAAGTAAGTATGTAGTTGTAGTACTTAATATGAGAGAATTGCAGGGAAAGATGTTCGTTATATTGATGAAAATTCATGCAAAGTGCGCGTAATAATGCATAAATTATTTAAAGGCTCCAGAGAGGGATATAAAGTTTAAAAAACATCGCTTTTGAACTTGGTACATACCTACTCGAAAAACGAGTACTTACTATAAGATTCATTATAGAAATCAGACATGCAAAGTAAACGCAAAAAAAATAGTCAATCAAGTTGCCTATTTTTCATCGTGTATTCAACTAATGACACGTAGTGCATACCTATTCAATTTTATTTTTATACTAGGATTACTAGGTCAGTTGACAGACAGGACCGCAGCCCACAGGCTGATGGTAAGAGCGCGGTCACTGCGGCCTACCATTGAGGGACGCTTCACCTTTAATTTGTTTTAAAATCACATAAGACCAGGATGGCGATACCTACGGCGAGTATATCAGTACATAACAGTTTTGATTCTAAGATGATAATGATAGATTGTTATCTAGAGATATTATTAACTCCGCCCGCGGCTTCGCCCGCGTTAACTATAGGACGTTATCCCGCGGGAATATCTTGTAAATTGTAGCCTATGCGTTATTCTGATGTATAAGCTACATTATTGTAGTTTCATTAAAATCAATTCAGTAGTTTTTACGTGAAAGAATAACAAACGTTCATCCATCCGCTCCCCGGCCGGTACCGCCGCAACCGCTATGTCCCTGCATTTTAAATCTGTAATATCTTCGAAACTATTCATTTAAATTACATGATGTAAAGGGCCATATTGATCTATATTACATGCACAATTTATTTATGGTACTTTATTGGATAAGGATTAATACTGTTTTGCTTAAAACCACTTTTTCGTAAATAAGCCATTATTTTATCGTAATAAGTAAAGGAAAATGGTTATTGGGGGGTATCCCTAAGAGATAGACATATACCATCGCGGACTTTTTTGTAAAACTTTTAAGGTGTACAATATTGTAGTACATTATTTTGATCTATCTCGTAGGGTTCAGCCAGCGTTTGCAATGTAAGCGCAAAAAAATGTGATTATTTACGACCTTAAATTAAAAACCTCTAAAATTATCAGTGTTTCTCTACTATATTATGAATGTATTATACATATAAACCTTCCTCTTGAATCAGTCTATCTAATAAAAAAAACCGCATCAAAATCCGTTGCGTAGTTTCAAAGATTTAAGCATACAAAGGGACATAGGGACAGAGAAAGCGACTTTGTTTTATACTATGTAGTGATTTAAAAGCATCTTTTTTCATGTAACTTGGTGCGTATTATTTGTTGCTTACAGTTTCCTTAAATACCATACCTGGGTAGGTATTACCTTGTTTTTGGCAAAGTTAGCTTCACATTTGCCTCCGTAAAGCTGTAACACTTCTTTAGATTATGTTAAATCATATAATATGGATAAAAAAAATAATTTTGTTTGTTGATTTAAAATTATTCATCGCAATGTATTCGTTTTGTTAATTGATGTCGGAACGTATGAAGCAAAGGATGAAAAGGCTCCTTATAAATTGTATACCTACTTAATAAATAATAATAATAAATAAATAAATAAATTAAGTACAGTTACATACTAACACAGCGTTGCAGTTTGTGTGACTTAACTGTCATGAATGTTAATTTTAATGTTTTAATCCTCGCACTTCTGATAACAGTCAAAAATTAACCAAACGGCTTTAATCCTTCTGGCCCCGGATTACTAGACACAATAGAAAATCTATTGTTATGCGGCACCCGAGTGCCGGTTCGGCGTTGAGTGGTTAAATAATCTGTGCAAAAAGGATACGCATACAAATTAGCAAACCCGTTCAAAGAAAGTAAAGAACCTACTTACCAAAAAATGTATTGACATTCTTTAAATTAACATTTTAGTTAATTAGCATGCTTCTTTAAACCTTGCGACTTTGCGACGCTGCACGCTGTCAATGAATATCATTTCATTACCTACTTTTTGTGTTTTTAGCGCATTTACGAATGATAGTGACCACGGAACAGTTCCGTGGTAGTGACCCTATGCACCTTTACCAGTCTGGTCTCAAATCCTATAGAATAAACATTCGTATCGTTTGCGCTTCTTGTAGAACATGGAAGGCTTAAAACATAGATATCATATCAGAAATAACTTATTCTAAATCTAATATGAAAGGTTACTCTTATCGAAGCATTTTTTTATACTAGGTCAGTTGGCAGACAGACACGCAGCCACCTGATGGTAAGCGGCCACTGCGGCCTATTCCATTGAAGGACGCTTCACCTGGAAGCGTCGCTTAATGTGCTGCCAAACTGTAGGTTTATCTGATCTTCGAACTTCTGATTTCAAGTATACTGGCTTCCACATTAATATTTCCGGATCACAGCCAGAGCTGTTATGGCAGCAGATTTCACCTGTTCACCAGCTAGCCAGTCGGACACTGAAAAAGCCAACTAAAAAAATTATTTGTGGCGTCTTAGTTGATTCTTATTTACATAGGTCTCGAATAGCATTCAATCCACATTACTTTCGATTAGAAATAAACACGTCTTTCTTAAAATGGAAATATTGTGAGTATTTCTTCTATAATGGAGATCTTAAAATAACATTAAATTTTCAATATGCGGACTTTAGGGCTAGTGGCCTACATTTGGGCATTTTGACCTCTTACCTTCAACACACTTTCTAATTGCGTAAGTGACCTCCCACACCTGCTCACCGAATGCAACATTTGCATGTGCATTGTTTTACTCCAATTGGAAAATGAGAAAACCTTTACAACCTCCTTATAGATGATATTATAAGGGTAACTAGTAAAATCCTAGTATAGTTAAACTTGAGCAGGCAATTTCAATGACATGAAAATAATATTTCAACTCTTGAGTACACTTACCTACGCAAATATAATCATACCTATCTCAGCTATGACACTTTGTTTACTACAAGCAAATAATAGTTTAATTTGTCCCCTAACAACAAGGTTCTAAAACACATGGCATGTGCCATAATTGTTTTAGATAAATGGCATCTAGGTGTGTTTTAGATAAATCCATTTATTATCTTGAAAATAGAAGTAACTACCTAGTATTTCCGCTGGCATTCTATTTCATAAAAACTAAAGCGTAATAAGTATAAATGTGTTTTAAAATGAGAGCTTTCGCCATAATGCCCAAAAATAAATAATATGCCATAATATTATAGTAGAGATTCTAAAATTAGAGGATTTAATTCTTTGAAGTTCGTAGATACGCTTCGGTCATGATGAAGAACTATAAGTTTTAGATGAGTCGAAGGGTACAATAATAAAGGATTCCAATAATCTTGTGAATTGTTTTCCTCTATGGAAATTGTTAACATTATCATTCATATGTCGTCTAAGGATAAGTTGCGCGTCGGTCACGCGATTATACGCACAATGCGCTCTCAGCGCATCCAATGCGAGTGGACTTGACCCCCTTACTGGACCTTGGTGGAACGCTGCATATTAGATTTTCCATTAGCCAGGAGTGACTATAGAACCGATTTCCACACTAGTCTGTTACGCAAATGTCGCACATTGAAAATATAACGCAGGTAAAATTTAAAGAGCTTATCACCACAAAGCTAAGCCACAAAGCTTAATATAAATTAACATGATAGGTGACGTCCTGATTCTACGCTGCGTGAAACTTTACAATGCTTTGGAACAGGGTTTACTTACTAACCATTGTAAAAATATAAGTTAAGTTCTACGTTTTTATTATCTTCAAATGTCTTTTAAACCAGCTCTAAGGTTGAGGTAGAGATTTTGAGAACATTTTGCAGTACAAAATGTAGTTACCAGCTTTTATTAGGCGTCGAGTCCCAACGCAAGATAAGACGACAACTAAAATAGAGTAAATAGTTCCTAATAAACAGCATATTTTATTTTTACAGGATCGAAGCATCCAGATTGTCCGTACTCGTTGGAGTTTACAACGTGAACAAGACTCACCCCGCTGGATACGAAGTATCTCATGTCACGCAGCATCCAGACTTCAACCGGTACAATTATGACAACGACATCGCCGTGCTCCGGTTGGCGCAGCCCCTTCCTGACAATCTGTACCGGCCCGCTTGCTTGCCCGGTGAGTTTCGGGGAGACATTCCGGGGCAACGGGTTATGTTTGATATCAGAGGTTGAAATCGGAGTTTAAAAGGTAACATGCAGGTTAGCCGGTTAGCAAAAATCAATACATTTTCCTTTATTCCCCGTGGTCCCTGTGATAGTCCCTGGAAGGTACCATGGGAAATCATTTTCCCCTTCCATATATCGGGAACCGAAGATTTTTAAATCACATAAAATAAATGTTTTGTTATTTATTCGGTCGACAAAGAAAATTTACCTTTAAATCATTACAGGTGTAGTTTGAAAACAGAAAAAATCTGACTGTGTTTTTAGTGACACACATTTTTATTTGTTAAGTAGATTAGACTCTCGTCACCAACGATACTCGTCACTCTAGTAGAAAGATTTATTTTATCATCCTTAGCCCGATCGTGACCCTGAGAAATAATACTACATACATACATCATTATGATAATAATGGTATTTATTATAACATGTTTATTTGTTTAATTTTTCCAGATGACGAAGATATACTCGGCGGTGCTGACGCTATAGTCTCCGGATGGGGCAGTACAGAAGAGAAAGGTCCTACATCTAATATTCCCATGAAAGTAAGCTTATATTTAACGTTGTTTTTAAGTACGCCTCATTGGTCTAGTAGTACAATTACCGGGCCACGATCTCCTGTCCTGAGTTCAATGCCGGGTCGGGCAAAATTTTTCGGGCACAGCTTGTGTTTGTGATCATTCCCCATGACCATTAGGGAAACGTGATTGAGCCAGTTCTCATTATTAGACGATAACTTATTTTCATAGATTAAGGCCTGTGCCCTGCTGTGGGATATTAATTAATCTGACATTTTACTTTTTGTAGTGATGTTTGTTATTGCAATAACAATTTTTCAGCAAAACAAACTGGTTGTGGCCGTCATTCCAAAGAACTAAAACTAACACTTAAAAAAACTATAAGTATATAAAAATGTTTGTTAAGAATCATCCAATGTTCCAGGCAGATGTCCAAATCTGGCAGCAGGAAGAATGTGCTGGCGCCGGCTATGGGCGTGGCAAAGTGACGCCACGGATGTTGTGTGCTAACGCTCCGCAACGAGATGCCTGCACTGGAGATTCTGGAGGTCCATTGCTTCTCTCCCAGCCTCATTTCACCATCGTCGGTATGTATCTAGCCTTCCGCCCGCGGTTTCACCCGCGCGTAATTTCTTTTTTCAAATATATCCCCTTCCCCCACATTTCCGAGATCTTATACCCTATGTTCACCGAGGATAGTGTAGCTGTGCAACAGTAAAAGAATTATTCAAATCGGTTCAGTAGTTAAGGAGTCTATTCAATTCAAACAAACAAACAGTAGAGTTTCGGCATCCAGCTCCTAAGCACTCAGATAATCTTTTGAATTATTCCAAGTTTTTGATTTTGTATTTCAGGTATCGTATCGTGGGGTCGAGGTTGTGCAAGACAAGGTTACCCTGGAGTGTATGCAAGAGTAGATAGCTTCCTGCCTTGGCTTCGAGTTGCTCTTCGACATGCTTGTACGTGTGAACCACCATATTAGGATAATTCTTAAAACTAAAATTTCGGTTTACACCTAAAACTAATTATTGGTGGAGTCTTAAACATCGTAGACTCCATTTAGTATATATAGTTTATAGCAAAGGACCATAATAAAATAATATTAAATCACTTCGTTAAACCAAAGTGGCTTAAAATTATAAGGCAAACGATTTGTGTACATACTTACAATAACTTAAAAGTTCGTTAATCATGATATCAGTATTAATTAACCTATCCCTACTTCTAATGCGTCATCAATATTTAGAGTCTAATACATATCTTAATAGATCTCGGCAATCATCGCATTTCCGAAAACAAACGGATGTTAATTTTCATGTCCATCAATTATTACATTTATCGTGTTTATAAATTGATAGAAATAATAATTGATAACAATAATTTATTAATTAATTATTGATAGAATAAATTTTTGCTACTGATAGAAATCCGTCGATTGATGAAAATCGAAGTTTGCCGAGAAACATTATTAAAATAGTTAGACCGTGTGTACTTTTTTATTTTTTAAATAGTAGATATTTTATAATTTGTATTGTAATTTGTAAATAGAAAATTCATTATAGAATAATTGTTATTCCTAAAGAAGTTACTATAGGGAACTATGGCTGTGACATAAAATAAGTTAGATCCTTAATAATTATGACTACCTACAGTACTTTGGTAAATATAACTTTAAATTTAAGTTGTTTATTTGTAAATAAAATAAAATTAAACATATACAAATTTTACAGTCATAGATCAGAATCTTCTGTATCAACAACATTTGTATGACATAAGTACTTGACAAATTGATGCATGTAATTAAAGTAATTAAATGACGCCAGTGCACGTTGCTTTGACTATAATAAACAATGATTATAAGGCATTATCGCGGAACAGTTATTGTTACCTATGTCAAAAAATGTAACGTACGTACCTGTAATTTAATAATTGTTATGGTAATATTATTTAGCTTTGATTTCTAGCTTGATTAACTTTAGGTGTCCGTGCATTGTATTGTTCTAAATAAACAACATAAAAAATAAGTGTATGAATATTTTTGTTAACAATAATGATTTATTCGACCCTTTATTCTTCTAAAGATCACTTGGTCAGTAGACTGCTCTAATCTTTATTTCTATTAAAAGTAGAGTTCAAGATAATGTAAGGAAGCAAGGTAACCAAAACTATTAATTTCATCAGTTGATATTTAAGGTGGTTTTTTATCACGTTAACATCCGCGCGTATGGTCCACATCGCGAGCTTTGCTCCTCTTGGATCGTTCATCATAGTTGTTTTGTTATAACGTAACGATCCAAAAGACGCTGCGTGACTATAAAATCACCCCGAAATACCTATCTCTATCTCTCGGGTCGGCTCCTCATCAAGGATCGTGGTCAGTCTTAGTAGGGTTCTTAGCTTAGGGGTTGCGTGCATCTGGAGAGCGGATTATCTGATCTGCCTGTCCATTGCATTGTGTAGGTAAAATACATAAACTAAATATGAATATATAGAAAACTCAGTTTGCGTTGCGACACTTCAAAGACACTAAAACTGGTAGGAACAGTCGACAGCACATCAGACTATCGCTATCCTAATCTGTAAAATTTCTACAACTAATTTTCAGCTTTATTTACTTTACCTAGAGTTCTCTTTCAATTGAGAATTTTTGACAGATTAGGGTAGGTTGATCTGCTGCCGTTCGTACGGTCAACAGCACATCACGGTAAACAGTTGCAGTTCGATAATAGCACTTATGCCCCCCGACATAAGAGCGGTACAAAGTCCAAAGTTTTACGTCTGACGTGCTTGTGACTGTACATACGTACATCTATCTCTGTGTACATACAATACTTAGGACTTAGGTACTTACCCAAGCATCCAAGGATTCTTTCCCCAGAATTCGAATCTACCAACTTCGCGGCGCGCCGGGCCTACCAACTAAGGGTGCTACGCTGCCAGCCAACCAACCTCCCGCCGGGCACACTGCAGGTGTATATTGGTGTATATTATGCGTAGACAGAGAAATGTGTTATGTGTGCCGTCTGCCGTGCCGTGTCCTTCCGGCGGAATAAGTTGCTTTATCTTTGGTTGACCAAACTTAACTTGTGGCTTTGGCTGTTAAGGTCCATATCTGTGACCGTTTTATAATAAAAAAAAAACCGCTCCCGCGTAAATTTGACATTTGTCTGACACTGACGTTTAAGGACGCCGCGCGCGGCGCGGTCGTTGTACTCGTCGTTGTCAGTCAGCTGATAATCCCTCTTCCCAGGATTTTAAAGACTTGATATTACATACATGAGAATTTAGTGTAATAATTTGTTGATTTTCTGTTTAAGCCAACCGTACATTGTACAATATGAATTTATCTGATAATGAAGCGGTAAGTTTCAGTGTTTGTGAGTTGTTATTTATCTTTTGTCTTGCGTTAATAAGTGTACCCATTAGTTATGTACTTTCTGAAGTCAAATTAATGCCCTAATTCTAATAATTATGTTTAAACCACCTAAGTTTAATTGATAGTGAAATGTAAGAGGTTATAACTAATGTTGTAGTTATACTAATCACTGCGTTACAGGACGATACATCCAGCGTGGAAAGTACCTCAAACACAGACAACACATCTCGAAGTGAGACCCCGACGAATTCACGAGTTAAAAAGCGAAGACGTGGGAAAAAGAAAGCTACTACCAAACAAGTGAAACCTCCATATAAGTTCAAGTAAGAATGTGTGAAACATAATTACTATAATGATTCTTGCCAAATATTTAATGGACAGATTAAACATTGGCAATGCTTTAATAAAATCTTATCTAGCTCTATAGCATTAACAATCAGAAATCAGACATAAAAAGAAATAAACAGCCTATAAATGTGTCTCCATGAAATAAATAAAGTTTATGATTACAATAATTGGTAACAAACTTATTTACTGTGCTTGCCAAATGCAGGTTTGTGATTGCAGATTAATTAAGCCTGCCAGGGCAAGTTTCATTTATCACTATAGAATTGTTTGAGTGGTGGCCACATACTGGGAAACACAGCCGTGGTAGGCCTCCTCCCACAAGGTGGACTGATGATCTCATAAAGATCGCCGGAATCCACTGGATGCGGGTGGCGCAGGACTAATTGGTTTGGAGATCCTAAGGGGAGGCCTATGTCCAGCAGTGGACGTCGTTTGGCTGAAAAGATGAAGTGTTCTGAAAAGAGAGAACCTTACAGATTAAGAAGACTTTATTAGACAGGAAAATTCCCATAGCATGGTGAAGTCTGCCATACTATAAGCTATGCTTATAATGCTTAGGTATGCTGGATGGTGCTGAGGAGAGAAGTAGAGATATTTATTAAATTATGTATAACTCTTCCTCAGCTGTAGCGCTAAAGAAGATCATGGTCAGCCTTTATTTGGTTGCCAGTTCAACCACCATCTTGGAGAAGGGGAGCCTCAGATATTTGCTGTGGTGGGAAGCAACAGAGTATCCATATATGAATGTCCTGATTCTGGTGGATTTAAATTCCTACAGTGCTATGCTGACCCTGATGTAAGTTAAAATTTTACAGTTTTTTCACATTCATGATAATTTTGATCAATATTAATACTGTATTCAAACAATATTGCCGAAACACTTACTTAAGAGGGCATCATCTCAAACTGTCAAGGTCTCGGTCACTGAACAATCCACATAAACACTTTTTTAGTAACAGAGTGGTTGAGGCTTGGAACAGGCTGCCAGCAGAGGTGGTTTCCGCACAGAACACCAATATATTCAAAAACAGATTGGACAAATATTTAACTGGAAGGAGTTAGCCCATTAGGTGGAGCTAATAAGATACAGGCTATCATCAGTGTTTTAACTGCCTGCCTGTCAATAAATAAATAAATAAATATTTACCTGAACCAAGTGCTTTTTAATATAAAATCCGACACTTTCATTTGTAGGTTGATGAGACATTCTACACTTGTGCCTGGTCATATGAAGAGGAGACTCTCCTTCCGCTGCTGGCTGTGGCCGGATCCCGTGGTATTGTCCGCATCTTCCATCCTGCTACACAAACGTGCATAAAGCACTATATTGGCCATGGACATGCTATCAATGAAGTAAAGTTTCATCCCAGGGACCCTAACCTACTTCTTTCTGCCAGCAAAGATCATGCTCTTCGACTATGGAACATCATGACAGATGTGTGCATTGCCATCTTTGGCGGTGTCGAGGGACACCGAGATGAAGTCTTAAGTGCTGACTTTGATTTAAAAGGCGAGAGGATAATGTCTTGTGGCATGGACCACTCGTTGAAACTCTGGCGACTAGACAAACCCTCAATGAATGAAGCCATTAAACAAAGCTACAATTTCAATCCTCAAAGAGCTTTGAGACCTTTCAACTCCTTGAAGGAGCATTTCCCAGATTTTTCGACAAGGGATATCCATAGAAATTATGTGGATTGTGTTAGATGGATGGGTGATCTGATTTTGTCTAAGGTAATTAGCAGTATGCTTAGTGTTTTTATCACTGCTTAGAATGATGTTAATTAAATTGAAGACATTTTATATATCTAAGTATACATGCCGGCAAACTTTTTGACCATCGGTTGATAGTGGGGAAACGTTCGCGCATGTGACCAATAGCGCTACCTTTGCGTGTGACCAATAGCGCGCGCGAATCTCCCGAACGCCCGCGCGCGCTATTGGTCAGAGGTATGTTCTGACCAATAGCGCGCAGGCATGTCAAAATTCGTACTCTGCGCAATCCCCACCCGATAGTCAAGAAGTATGCTGGGGCCTGTAGTTGTTTTGATATTTTTTCAGTCATGCGAGAACGCAATAATTAGCTGGAAGCCCGGCCGGCTGGAGGACACAGAATTGCGACCTGGCGACAACTCTGTCACCATCGTCCATCGGTTTGATTACAAGGAATGTGAAATATGGTTCATTCGTTTCGCCGTCGACTACAGTCAAAGGGTAATTGAAAAATCTACTATCATTTTATACGAAATTCGATAATGCGCCCAAGCAAAGTATGAGCCCAATTGAGTACCGTAGATCTTGAGTTAGTTAATGAGTCTTATATTATAGTTTAGTTTTTTTATAACAAAAACGCGGGTATTCCCGGGTCAGGCTAAATTTGTGTCGAAGTTTTCGAACACAGGTTGTATGTATTTTTTTGTTCACTTGTGACCATTTGGTATGCTTGATAGTGATCAACCCAGTACCCATCATTGATTGTGACGATGACTTGATTGATGCCTTTGCCCTGCAGTTAGGCTGGGCATTAAATAGGTTGATACTTTACAAAAAAATATGAATGTGTAAAATCATTTAAAAAGGTATTGTTCTTTTTTTCTTAGGTGATAGCTTTAGGCAATCAGTGCGGCAAAACAATGGTGTGGGAGTTGGGCAGCGTGGCGGGCGGCTCGCGCGTCTCACAACTCGTGCACCCGCGTTGCGTCGCCGCTGTGCGACAGGTATGTAACGTCTCTACAGTTTATATAGAAAGAAATAAACAAGTTGTGACAAGCAGGCGAAAACTTGTAGATATTGTAAACAAAAAATCTAACTGGTAAACTTTACAACAGGTAACCTTATCGCGAAATGGAAAAGTTCTACTAACGTGCTGCGACGATGGCACCATATGGAGGTGGGACCGAGTCAACAATGCTGCTAAGGACTGAATCTTTCAAGACTTATATACTTGTCAATATATCAACATTATTTTAGTGCCGAGCGTAAGTCATCGTCTTATATTTTTTATAAATAAGGTGACTGTAACTATTGGCTTTATAATACAGGTTTAATCTAATTGCATTTATTACGCAGTTATTGTGTGAGAGAATTTTCTTCTCTTGCTTGTGAAGGTGATTATTTCTTGCGAAAAATCGCATCTGAATTTGACATAATGTCAATAAGTCACAATATTTTGGACTTTAAGAAATATAAAAATTGATGGTGAAATGGCAAAGGCTGAATTTGCTTGGAAAGCGCATTTGATTTATTTGAAATAATTAGATAAATTTCATTTGTACAAAATAATTTGTTCCCTTTTTACAATTTGTATTATCACAATAAACTAAGACTGACTTAGTCAAATTATTCTGATGTTGTTATTTTTTAAAAGCTATTAGCCCACTACTTTGTCCGTTTGGACTATACGACGTTTTATCCCGCAGGATCAGAATGTGTAATTTTTTTGGGAAAAAGGTAGCACAAAAATCAGGATTATAAAGCAATAATAACTGTGCAGTTATTTCCTTTTTTATTGCCGTAAGGGCGACGGGCGGCGAACGCTAAAACACGGGCGGATGCGGACGCGGGTGCACGCGTCGGACGTCCGCCGCGGGCCACGAACCTGCGAGCGGGCACCCGTCGCGGGCGCCCGTCTCATTTAGCGCTGCTAGTATAATTTTGATCTCGACGTGTACAGTTGTTTGACGTTCATGGTTGTACCTAGCCTCCGACGCGTGTGACCGAGGCATCTAGCGGCGCTGACTGATTTGTAGAAACAAAACAAACCCGCTCGCGGACGCCCGCCGCCCGCCGCGCGTGTGACAATCCGTCGCACGCGCCTGCGCTGCTCATACTATTTTTCATTATACACACGCGAGCGTCGAGCGTGCGCCCGCGCGAGTTTTAGCGTTCGGCCTAAAAACAAACGGTTTCATACATTTCTAAATTATTCAAAAGGCGATAAGTAATAAACCACAGATACTATCACAAATTTTATTATGACCAACAATACATCTACATTTTAACAAAATGAATCACAGGGGCCAAGGTGTTATCTCGTGTCTCTACCGCAGTAACATACAATGCTGCTTCTAATCACGTGACTAATTTACAGGTTCAATTGGCCTACGTCTAACACCGATTTAAACGACCATATTAGCCTTGCCACAAAATAAACACAGGCTGAATGATTAAGAAAAAGTTTAACGACCCTCTAATGAGACAATTGACAGGAAAATTCGTTTTCTGGAACATGACAGACACTAAAAGTGAAACTTATAATTACCAATAATATAATTATTAAATATCGGATTTCGTTAATTTGGTCTAAATTCGTATGATTTATAAAAAAATAGTTTAGTAAAAATTGGCAATAAGGCCATAATCAAGTATGTCATAGCATATAATATTATTGAACAACAATGCCATGCGATATACCCATAATTATTTAATGATGTATAAATTGTACATAAAGTGCCTCAATACAGGACCGATAAACATAAATTCGCGTTGTTAGAAGTGAAGGGAATGTATGTCACCACCAGACATAGCATTCTACGTAGAAATCCGTTCAACAGGTGTTTAAGGGTGGATCCGCGGAAATGCTTAGATGGCGAAAATATGCTAATAATAAATTAATCATCATAGAGCTGCATTTTTTTCCCTTTAAAAGACATTTCTAATATGATTTAGCGTAAGGCGCCCTATATAAAATAGTGAAACCACGTTTGTTTAATTTATTATTTCAATAAACACGCACCAAACATCATCACCATTTGCGAAAAAACGTCGAGTAATAAACTTCCTTATTTATTTTCCAAAAATCATCAATGCACTTTCCGTGTTTTATTTTACATTTTGAAAGTACACTTTATCTAGAATAATATATTAAAAAACTAAGTGATATAGTAATGAATAACATGCCCTAATAAATAAAAGAAATTTTGTCACGGAAAATCGTCAACACCGTCGCGGCACCGTCAAAGTTGTATTTTTCGAATGTTCTATTACCGAGCCGCGCTCGAGAGGCCACGCCTCCTTTCCTCAATCTCTCTTACGAAGCTGAGCGGACCGCACATCAATTTTATCCACGCGGGAGTCACAATTTTTTGGACTTATATTAGCTTGTGGACACTTTGTCAAATATTCACATCATCACCGTTGACAGAGGAAATCAGGTAAGCACTAGTACTATATCTTTTAAAAATATCACAGCTACTGTGTTTTATGTACAATAACATGACAATGGCTGGTATGTGTTGTTAACAGCGTGGTATTTAGGTAAAAAAAATCATACAGTCATATTCGTCATAACCATCATCGTCATTACCATTTATTTTGTGTTAATGGCGATGATAATATGTAAATGGTAATGATAAACTGTGTGTTTATTTCATATAAATTCTAGAGTCCGACCGAAACTGGTTTTCCGGCCGAAACCGAAACCGAAACCGAATGTTCGGCCGTGGCTTCAGTTTCGGCCGAAACCGAAACCGAAACCGAAACTCACGTGGTCAAGTATAAAATTCCTTAAAATACTGAAATTTGGTGCATTTTACCCATTATTCTGCATTAATTGGGACATGAAATGGAATCACAGTATATTGATTTTGTTGTAATCATTTATTTAAAACTAGACTTCCGCCCCTGGCTTCGCTGGCGTAGGCTACACGCTTTAAACCACTATGAAATGCCCCCGGTAACTTCCAAAACCCCCTTCTTAGTGGAAACTTACACATTATAAAGTACGCTTTTACAAAATTTAAAGTAAAAAAATTAAGACACTTTTTAACACCCCTTGAGGGGTGAAATATTAAAAAGTTTACACAAGGCTCTGTCCCCACCCTTTCCATAAAAAGACAAATAACCAGTTTTAATCCAAAAACTGACGGGGTATTCAAAAAAAATAAAACCGTGCTTATGCCGCACGCCTAAGATGCAGAATTGCGCTGTAAGTGTCTAGCTTGAAGTAGACTTGACTGTAAATTTTTTTTTTATGATTACATTTTGATTGTACACCTATATTTAGCCCAGGGGGGTTACTCTTGATCGCCTGCATATTATTTTCGCAATTAACTGTGTCAAAAAAATACTTTAAAATATGAAAAAAATACAACATTAAAATTCGATTTGCGTGAAATCCCCATTCCTACGGCGGATGTCATACAAAAAAAAAAGATCAGTACAGCGAGAGGTATTGACAGAGAATAGAGATACGTTCGAAATCTGTTGGTGGGTGGGACGTTTTTTTGCATGGTTCTTTAATTTTTTATTTTTAAACCCCTTTTTAACCCCCACGGGGGTAAGTTTTCAATAACACCTTTTTATTTGAAATTGATTCCAAACTAAAAATATACTTCCCGAATTTTAAGACTGTAACTTTTAAACTGACGAAGTTTCATACTAACTTCCAACCCTCTTTTTACCCCCTTGGGCATTATAAAGAAGCCTTGTACAAAATTTCAAGTTCCTGGGTCTTGTACTTTGGGCTGGTCGTAATTCCTTTTTGAAATATCCATCCCTTCCCCCCCACATTTTCGGGTAAAAGTGCTCTATGTCAGCCGGAGATAGTGTAGCTTACCAATAGTGAAAGATTATTCAAATCAGTTCAGTAGTTTCGGAGCCTATTCAATACAAACAAACAAACAATCAAAATATCTTTCCTCTTTTTAATATTTACAAGTATAGATAATACAAAAAAAACATATTAATCATACTTTTATTTTATTTTCAAATCAAGTTCTCATAGCAAAATGTTTATCAGTTAACAATAATCGAATCACTAATTGTTACTGTTTAACGCACTGACTATTGTATTGCTAGTGTGCGCTGCCAAAGCGTTGCTGCGAGAAACGAACGAGCGAACGGCGAGTGTGCACGACAACTTCCGAAATCAGTTTCGGTTTCGGCAAAAGTTTCGGCCAATTTTGGCCGAAACCGAAACTGCAGCCGAAACTTGATTTTTGGCCGAAACTCGGCCGAAACCGAAACCGAAACCGAACCTTCGGTCGGACACTAATAAATTCCTATCAAATTGTTATGTTTTCTTTAAAAATATTTAAGTTCATTATTTTAATACAATTACTTAGCTTTTGAAAGTGAAACATATCACGCATTCATTATACGCTTCATTTTCTACATCGTGTCTTATAATTAAATCTAGAAACTGAGCTGGGGGGAGATAGATTTTCTTGATATCTCCACCAGCCCGTATACCATCATCATCATCATCAGCCTGTAATAGTCCACTGCTGGATATAGGCCTCTCCAATTGCTGGCCACGCTGATCGATCCTCGGCCACACACATTCAGCTCCTGCCAGCCATCTTGCGCAGATCATCGCTCCACCTGGCCTGAGGGCGTCCTACACTACGTTTACCGAGACGCGGTCTCCACTCTAGAACCCGGTCACCCCAACGGTTATCGGTTCTACGGCTGATAATTATGGCCAGCCCACTGCCACTTCAGCTGGCTAATCCGGCGAGCTATGTCGGTGACTTTGGTTCTCTGTCGAATCACATCATTTCGGATGCGATCCCGCAGAGAAACGCCGAGCATAGCTATTTCCATAGCCCGCTGAGTGACTTTAAACTTGTGGACTAGCCGTGTCGTAAGTGTCCACGTTTCGGCTCCGTACTTATGTCATGACGGGTAGGACGCACTGACTGAAGACTTTCGTCTTCAGGCATTGTGAAATCGGCAATGAAAAGACTCGACGTAGTTTTCCAAACGCTGCCCAACCCAACTGTTTTCTTCTATTCACCTCGTCCTCAGAGTTGTTTCGACCCAACTGCAATGACTGCCCAAGGTACATATAATTATTTTTGAACAACTTCGAGGACGGCGCCGTGAATCGCAATTGGTTCCGGTAGAACATGTTCATTGAACATGACTTTGGTTTTGTCCAAGTTCATCCGTAGGCCATGCGTAAAGAATAATCAGCCAGGTCATTCAGCATCTGTTGTAGGTGCTGCAGCGTATCCGCCATTATGACGATGTCATCTGCAAATCGCAAGTGAGAGATGTATTGGCATTTATGTTGATGCCGCGTCCTTTCCAGTTCAGCGTCTTCAACATATCCTCCATTGCATTTGTGAACAATTTCGGGGAGATGACGTCCCATTGTCTCACTCCTCGATGGAAAGGTATAGGATTTGTCTGCTGATTTTGTACTTGGGCGAACATGGTGGCTGCTTTGTACAGACATCTCATCACTTGGATATATCGCCAGTCTACTTGGCAACGCTGCAGGGACTCTAGAACAGACCAGATTTCAACCGAGTCGAAGGCCTTTTCATGGTCCACGAATGCTAGACACAGAGGCTGATTACACTCTTCGATCTT
The DNA here is from genome assembly GCA_949319885.1 of Mecyna flavalis. Taxonomy (NCBI): domain Eukaryota; kingdom Metazoa; phylum Arthropoda; class Insecta; order Lepidoptera; family Crambidae; genus Mecyna; species Mecyna flavalis. The sequence goes on from OX439433.1 coordinate 12,542,893, forward strand.
CTGTATAATCTGCCGCACAGTGTGGATGTGGTCTATGGTGCCGTATCCGCTCCGAAACCCAGCCTGTTCCGCTGGTTGAAACTCGTCGAGTCTTCGCGCAAGACGGTTCGTGATCACTCTTGAGAATAGCTTAGAGACGTGGCTTAGAAGGGAAATGGGGCGATAGTTCTTCAACAGGCTTTTGTCTCCCTTTTTGAAGAACAGGACGACCACATTCCTACTCCACGCCTTTGGAGTTCTTCCTTCGAACAGGACAGCGTTAAAAAGCTTTTGGAGCTACCTCAGTACGGGTTTACCTCCAGCCTTTAGCGACTCTGTACTAGTAACGCCGTCCTCTCCAGGGGCTTTTCCATTTTTAATCTGCCCAAGGTCAATCTCGATTTCGCCAACGCTGACTTCTGGCAGGTCTTTAGTGTAATGGCGAGTTATCGTGGTTCTAGAGTCCTCATTTTCGGGATCAGGTCGAGATGCATGCGAAGCGTTTAACCGGCCATAGAAATCCTCTACCTTTTTTTTAGGTTGTCATTGTTATTGTTTAGAACATCTATTATCTATGTGTAATTCGTTAATTTGTTTTGTTATTAAAGTTATAGTACGAATGACTTAATTTCCAAAGGATTATCCAAAATTCATTTCTTCTTCTTCTTCTTCTTTAGGTGCCGTCTCCTACCGGAGGTTGGCGATCATGATGGCAATCCTCACTTTATCTACTGCTGTTCTGAACAGGGATCTCGTGCTCATACCGAACCACTGTCCCAAATTTTTAAGCCAAGATGTCTTACGTCTGCCTGGTTTACGGCGTCCCTGAATCTTGCCTTGAAAATTCATTTCACCAGTGAAAATTATACTGTCAGGATTTTTAGGTTACCTATATAATTCGCTTGTCATTGTTATTGTTTAAAACATCTATTATCTATTTGTCAATGGCTTAATTTCCAAAAAAAAAATACCCAAAAATCATTTCATCGTGGAAAAATTACATTGTAAGGATTTTTTAGGTTACCTTTATACCATTTGGATTAGAACGTCTATTATTCATGTACCAATCGTTGATTTGTGTTATTTTATTATGATTATAGTGATTGACAGCAGAAACGTGTGCTTTTACTCTTATTTATCATTACCATTAACTTATCGTCATTACAGTTTTAAAAAAGTCATTACCGTCGTGAACACGTCATTGCCATCTCAATTAAATAACTTTGATAATCTATAACTTCTGATTCTCTTGTTAGATTTTAGTGCCTTCAGTAGCTTTGGAAAGGTTATTAAAAAGCCTTTAAATTTATAGCATTTAGCACGCATTTCCTACAATTTTCCAAAAATTGTAAAAATAATTAAGAAAGAATCAAAACGGCGGATCCACCCTTAAACTGACAAATATTTTGTGATAAGACTAACGTTCTTTACGCACGAAGTAAATATCATTGATATAATAAATAAGTAATATAACTAATACTAACATCCATGATAGCATAATTGAATTTTAATCAATTTCCTTTAATTATAATTTTTCAGTCTTTAAAATTTTACAATAAAAACGAGCAATAAAGACTGGCGTACGAAATAACCAATGTACAAAATTTTAGATAGCTATTTAAAGTACAAAATTCATTTTAATACTTTCAATTATAATTTTGTTTTAAGATCTGATTTTAATAACATTCACCTAATATAATAACATAATGTAAACCGAGATTGATAACAAACAATTTATTTTTAAAATAACAATTGTGTTGGAAATCAAATAACATCATTATTCTTGTTGCATTTGGGATAAGTTATTAAAATAGGTAGGTGTATTGTATAAAACACTTTACTACCATATTGAACAGTAAGTTATGTCGTCAAAGATAAAACCTGTGGATAAAACATACGTCAATTTAAAATTAGATTTAAATTACAAATAAAGGAATGATACTGAGATTTTAAAAAAGGTTCATAGTAACATAACTTTTTATTTATTTTAAAATGCGAATAAAATGCTATAGTGATTCATCGGTTAGTCTATTAGAAGTAATTGAGAGACTTGAGATCAGTAACTATTCATAACTGAGATGTTGAGCTAATTTTTATATAAATACTTAAATGAAATCCAACTTAATGAAATATATACCCATTTATAATCTTTTCACGGAGGGAATCAACAGCGTATGTTCCAAATTCAACAATATCGGAGACACTTATTCTGTCATCCATATAATTACGCCGACTCCGTGAAATTCCTTATGTTGACAATAATATGAAATCAGAAACACTTCTATCATTTCAGCTAAGAGATTGTCTCGTCACAATTTAGGATAACATCGGGATACGTACACCTGCGTCTATCGTTAAAGAACTTTCGTAATTATAAGCTGAAGCAATGCTAAAATCTCGTTAAGAAATAACAGTTACATGCTTATACAATTAAATTAATCCCTTTATAACACAATTCTGTAAAGCCGATTTTTTCTGAATTTTTTTTCATGAATTGCTCTAGACATCGCCCGCCTACACACATTGCATTTACAGTTTCAGGCGTAGTATTTAACGAAGTAGGTTCCTGCGGTAGGTATTGGAGCGGGGCGGGAGAGGTATATTTTGTGATGTCCTATGCCGCGAAACTACAGTTCGTTGATTACGTTTACAACTCTATTACGTCACACAGCATGTCATCCTTCCCGCACCGCTCTGCTACCGCGTAGGTACTCAGAATATAATCAAATATACAATATTTAGCTCTGTAACGATAGACGGTGGTGTTTCTTGAGTATTAAAGCAACTATTGAACACACAACACAACACAACAATCAACATTAACATGGTAAAGGCACATAACTATAAACAAACCATTCAAAACAATGGTCAACAAGGAGTTTCGTTTAAACTTCGTTATCTGAAAGTCACCTCACAATCACGCATCATCAATGATTTTATATTCGGCGTCACCCACTAGTGGCACTACATTTTATTAATTAGTTAATTTAATCATAATGTACTTTATGAAGTACGTTATTGTTTTGTTTGTAAGCTACATAGCTCTATTAAGTTATAACAATTGACCTTCGTTTTCTACGAATGAGATTCGATGATCGATACAATTTTTTATGTAATTTTAACTGTCTTAAGTCATACAGAAAGCGACTTATCTATGAAAGCTCGAAGCTCATCTCGTTTTCTGTGCAACTATGAAGGTACACTTCCGTTACAGTTGACGGGCACGGCTATACCTACGCACATTATGACAATGTATGTAAAATATACTATGTTCCTTAAACTTTTAAATTGATAATGGTGACAATATAATTAGAGAGAGCTTTAATTTCCGAACCATTTTGATTCATCCAATCTGAAATTTATTACGTAAATAAGAAAAGGATATATTATTAGTTAAATAACAAACATGAGTTAAAAATTCGTTCAATTTAGTTTTTGTAGAACAATTGAAGTTATGTGTTAGACGTCAACTTTAGTGACCTATTATAGACTTGCGTGAAATTGGTTGTGTGTCTTGCTTGTATATCACAGCTTCCCAATGTGACAAAATTTTAATTTTATTAGAAATACTTAAAGACGTAAAATGCTATGTTGAAAAGTATCCGAATACGGATAGTGAATCGAGAGTATACATTTTATTAACTAAGCTAAGGTTTAGGTAACACACAGTTTATTTGATAACATTATTTAAAAGTGCCTGTTCGATTATCTATTTATACTACAGTTTGGGGCGGTATTTATTCTTACATACTAAATAGATTACTACTGAAAAGTCTGAGCAGAGATCAGTAGACAATGGAAATGAAAATTGAGAAGTAAAAATTAATTAGGTATAAAGCCAAAGACTCCACCAAAGCGGAGACGAGTCGAGCGGAGAGATGTTTTTTAAACAACCAATAGAATTGCGTTATTACAATAGAATAAAACAAACAACCAAAAGAATTGCGTTAAAAACAGCACACCGCACACATCTCCGCTTTGGTGGAGTCCCGGCCTAAAATGTTGATGTAAAATAACAGCTGTATAGCGAAATAAATATTCTTAATTTCTATATGCTACAGTGTACATACTATTCTACATATTACCCTGACTATAGCATTTGACTAGATTACTGTTGAGACTTTACTTATAAATACTTGTCGGAAGCCGTTCCTTGGAACTGTTAAAAGTATGACAGATATACTTGATTCCTAAATACATGTTCTTAGAATTCACCACCACAAGGAACCTTTTGAAAAAAAAGGCCTTTTTTAAATCATACATAATTATGTTACGGTCAAACAAAACCATAAAAATAAGAAGTAACCACAATAAAAGATTGCTCAAAATATCAAGAATATAAAATATTTATGTCTATTATTCTAAGTTTATGTCCTAATATTATTATAATGAATATAATATTCAATACATAGTTCGATTTTGTGAATAGATAAAGAATTAATACATAATTTTATATTACTTTTCTTTGTGCCATTCCATAAATATATTGGTTACGATTAAAATTTCTCATTTCTCTTAATCAAAGGTAAACTTAGGAATTGATGAATTTTTATACTTTTAACTAGTTCCAGACCTACTCTAAACTTCTACGAGGAGGAGTCACAACATCAAGAACAATAGTTTGTACCTACAAAGTACAGGAAATAGACATAAGTGCGAGGTGATAAGATTAATAAATGTACTATCAGATTCAAATGCTATTAGGATAATACCTTTTGGAATTGAGCGAAAAATTACGTCAACTGCGTGATGACTTACCACTGAGGTTCATTATAATACGGCGTATTACGCTGGAGTGGCTATAGACATTGAAATGACAGCTATTTTTTCAGTCGATTTGAAGCGCCCCTAATAGTGTACTGGGAACTAAAATGACTTCAAATGGACAGCCATTGACATTGACAATGACAACATTATCGAAGTTCCAAGTACACTATCTACTCTCAGCGCCAATATGGCGATTTTCAAATCGGATCAAATATTTGGTACCAATCGCCTATCCAGTTGTCTATGGAGATCAGTGTGACTTACACATTCAATGATATAATTATTTTGCGTTGCTAACGCGACGGACAAGCGCAGTTTACGTCATTTTTCGCTCCATTCCAAAAGGTATTATCCTAATAGCATCTGAACCAGATAGTACAAATGACAGATGAAAAGTAATACAGCTATCTTCACAGTGTGGTTCCGCAGTCCTCTAATGTGATGACTGATGAGCGTAATATTACCTACAATTACACAGCCATCTATATGTATTTTACTGACATTATTTTTAACTTCTGCGACTACGGAACCTCCTATTCCTAAATGCAATGAAAACGTCGAAATGTAAAAGTTGGCATATTTTCAGTATGTGGACAGTAACTTGAGGTACATATTTTTTTATTGTTCAGTCAATAAACTTGTAGCTGGTAATCTTATTATCAAGAACAGTTGCAAAAAGTGAGAAATATATTTAAAAAAAATACACATCACATTCTACTGCAGAATCATAATAATTTTTTTTACTGCGAAATATAGTAGTAAGTAGTTCATAAATAGTGAATCAATGAGGTTTGAGCAAAATTTGAAAGAACAATATTCTTTATAAATTCAGACAATCGTTCGTAATGGATTTAGGGTTGTATTTTCATTACAAATTGCTTGCGTAAGTCAAAAGAACGTTTTGCGATAATTTGCGATCGAAATTTTGCGATCTAAATACTCGTTTAGAATGGTGTAAATTGAATCTGACACAATCACTGACTGATTATGCTAATATAAAATATTGTTTCTGCGAAAACGAAACGGTATTTTAGCGTTTACAGACTGTTTACGGAATAACACCTTCAGAAAAATTTGTTCCTAACCTTTGTGTAGGTTTGCCAAACAAAAGCTTAAATCTTTTAAAGGTCGTGTGATAATCGGAATGTAATGAAACATCGTAGCGCCTTACGTAGCGCATATTATGTAGAGCGCTGCTATGGTCTATATCTACTATTGACAGATAATTGTCAGAGAAGGAAATCTACTTACATTTTTAAAGCTACATCATTGAATTCAAAAGATCATTGTGAAAGCCTACCTTTTGCCTATTCCGTCGCCGGTAGTCAGATACAGACTAACCTAACTATATTAAACGCAGACAAGATTAATCATTTTATTGAATTGTCTGCTACGAGTCATAATAGAAAGTTAATACCGTAAGTTATCTTCACACAAAAGCAACGCGCGTGTGGATTGTATGTGTGCGTAGGTACTTAACAAAATCTCGACCCGTTTCTCAGTGCAGTTCGAAGAGATTTTGTTTGAGGCGCACACATACAAGCCGCGCGCGGTCATGCGTTACCTGTAGTAGTCCTACTGCTTAGTCCTACTTGAAAGAACCATAGAAAAAATATTTGCAGTGGTCCTATATTAATGGTTTTATGGGTACTAAGTTTTTATTTTAGTGGTAGTACTACCGAAATTACCCGTGATACTCCCAGTAGAACTAAACAGTAGTGCGTTTGTATCAAGATACTCTTTCTACTATGCACGAGTCTGCGTTTAATTATTATTATACCAGCGGGCGCCCGCGGTTTCACCCGCGTGGTTCCCGTTCCCGTGGGAATTGATCAAAATCCTTTCTTAGCGGATGTCTACGTCATAACATCTACCTGCATGCCAAATTTCAGCCCGATCCGTCCAGTGGTTTGGGCTGTGCGTTGATAGATATCTATGTCAGTCAGTCAGTCACCTTTGAGTTTTATATATATATATATAGAGGTGTAATAAGTTATCTGTTAGGCGATGGAGGGCGCGTCGAGCGTGTTGGGCTCGTCGTGGGACTCGTGGGGCGGGCAGGGCTCGGGCGAGTCGGGCGGTCACCGCACGCGGCCGGACGGCGAGCGCAGGTGCGAGCGTATGTAGCCCGTGCGGTAGTCCATCGCGTCGCCGCGCCGCCCCGACCCGTTGTTGCCTCTCTGCCGACGACGGCTCCACCTGAGTTGATAAGCGATTTATTAACTATTATATTAAACTATTATAGACACTGTTCACACAGAGCCCTTCAGCTCCAAAGTAACATATTTTATATAGGTATAGCTTGTACTATTATGGGTAAAAATTGCTTATACACTTTTTTTGTAAATCCGTACATTAGTTTAATATACAAACACCTAGACTGATACAAACATAATAATTATGTTACCTGCGACCTCTTGGCGTAAAAGCCGGATTCTCAACCATTCCACCAAACGGCTCGTCGAACAAAATATCAAACATTTTCGATTTCGAATTTTTTTTACGAAGTAGAATGCATCTAACTGACAGAAGACATGGCGAGGGCGACCTTTGCAATTAGCCAATATGCGGAGGGGCTATACCCGTACACAGGTCTAGAAAAGATGTATGTGCCTTCTCCGGCCCAGCTGTCTACGCTGAAGGGAAGATCCTTTTAAACTAACCTGTCTCCGAGTTCTCCTCGAAAACAAATGTAGACTTTCTTCTTTCTTACTTACTATTTTTACCAGAGAATTCAAAACTTGCTTACTTTAGAAGACGCATAATGTAATCGGGCCAGTTGTCCGGGAACATAACCAGAAAGAAGCCGACAGTTATTAATATTATCCCCGCTAACTTCATCCCTTCAAACTGGACTCCATACAGCACCACATCTAATGCTGAAATAGAAAATATTGTTGCATATAAAAACTCTCAAACGTGATTGCACATAAGTGACAATTATTATAATTATTTTTTTGCGAGTTGCAAAGCTGTAGAACTCATTACCCGACTCGGCGTTTTCTAAGGCTGCGTCCCCAGTAGGCAAACTGTTAGCGGCAGACTGAGTTAGCGGCTAATCGATTTAATACGCCTTTCCATATATTAGAAATGGAGTGTCCACAACTCCACCGTTTGCGCATAACGCTGCAAACTGCGTACAGTGAGCGCAAAACTAGCAAACTGTGGACATTTCATTTCTAATATATGAAAAGGCGTACTAAATCGATAGGCCACAAATTCAGTCTGAAGCTAACAGTTTGCCTACTGGGGACGCAGCCTAAAGGTTACAATTTGGGAGCCATGTTAACATTTATCTTCTAGACGGGTAAGTAACAGCGTAGGCAGCTTCATCCTTACCATAACGTGAGGTTGAAATCAAATGCAAGCCAAATATATTTATAAAAAAATATGTTGCCGATTACCTGCTGAAACAGGTACAGCGGTGATAAGTCCGAGAGAGACGAAAATGTTATACGTCATAATGTTTCCAAATTGAAAGACCAGGTGGAAAACTGAAACAAAATATTGGCTTTTAAAATGCAAATAAATTACATGTAAATTGTTAAATAAGTTAGATACATGAAAATTCTCGTCAGCCATGGAGGCAGTATTTATTGCAATATAGTGCTCAAACTCTTATCTAGAATGTTATATTAGTTTACACATAAATCCTCCTATTGAGAAGAACCTAACGCAATTAGTTAGTCAATAATTCTTACCTAGCAAGGCGACACTTGCAACCAAAAGATGTATCCAGGGCATTCTGTGTGAAGGAAGCATTTCAGAACCGGTGAGGTAAAGAGCCAGGCACACCGGCCATAGCAGCGACGCATTCACCACGCCCAGGATGGAGAAGAACAATGCCCGTTGGCCAGAATTCACTTCACCCATCACTTTCCTAAACAGCACCTGAGGTCATTTCAACTGATTTAATACAGTGTCTATGTTACCAACTATTGCGGATTAAAAATCATAGCCATCACATTTAGTGAATCATCCCGAATCGCAAATTCGCACGGCAAGCGTGAGTCCAAAGTCGCCAAAATGTGAATGCGGTTTTACTTGCGAAATTATACTGTATGGTCAACAGCACATCACGGCAAACACTTGCAGTTCGATAATAGCACTTACATAAGAGCGGTATAAAGTCCAAAGTGTTACGTCTGACGTGCTTTTGACTCTACTTATAATTATTTAAAAAATATAATTATATGTTTGTGTTTCCATTACACGTATGTTCATAATATTTGCTACGCCCAAACGGGTAACATGATGTACTGGATATTAAATATTTACCAACTGTAAAACATTCATGATTGCAATAAATAATTTGAATTTGAATTTGAATTGTAAAAAACTGGAAACTCAGTCAAGAGATTCCACTATTTTACTATATAATTTGAAGCAACGATAAAAATTTCTTAACCAAAAACACGACATTGATATTTAGATGTACATTAAATTTACAGAATGTACCCTGTTGGGAGGGCGAGGAAACGGGGAAGACCATCTAAACGCTGGGCGGATGAAATTAGGGCCACAGCAGGCACCGCATGGACCCGAGCAGCGGGGAACAGATGCCTTTGGAGGCAGTTGGGAGAGGCCTTTGCCAAGGGGCAAACAGATTAAAAAATCTGAATAAAGGCTATTTATTATAAATTTACAGAATGTACCAATCAAGGTCTTTATTAATTTCGACTAAAAACCTTCCTGAACTATTTATACGTCTTTTACCTTAAATATACCGAAACCAGCGGCCGCACATGCTGCCAGTACAACACCGCCTAGTGTTGAACTGCCTGTTATCCCATCCATGTACGCCAGCAAAGCGATTCCTGTATCGCAAAGGATGGCTGCCACAATCTGTTGGACAAATTAGTAAACCATTGCAGAACTTTATCGTTAAGTTTTAAGGTTTTTTTACGTGCTACTCATATGTAACAACATGAAAATAAATATGAAGAAACAAAATAATACCAACCCTGACACCAACAAACTGTTCATGGAGAATCACCCAAGACAGCAGATAAATGCAGGAGACATTAGTGGCGAAGAGGGCGACCACGTCGGTCGACAGTAAGATCTTGAGAGAGTATGTGTGCATATATATGGTCACAACCCACAGCAAGCAGAAGAGGCCGCAGCGGCTTATGAAGCGAGCTGCATAGAGAAAAATTTTATGTTAACCTTTTCCACGCCAATGTCTGATATATCAGACAAACCATTTTCGTGCCCACCACGCCAATGTCTGATATATCAGACAAAAAAACATGATCAAGAAACGTTGTATTTTTACTTGCCTGAATGAGTTGAGTATAACCTAATAATTTTTTGGAATTATTTTTTTTAATGGTCGTGGCGTGTGGGGCACCATTTTCGGAAAAAAGCGTGGCGGGGAAAGGGTTAAACATGAGTAACATAAATAATCATAGGGCAAACTTGTGAATTGAATAAATTTTGCGTGCTATAGGTCAGAAGCATACCTCTGACCAATAGCGCGAGCGGGAGATTTACGCGCGGTATTGGTCATGCGCAAAATTTCCCCCACTCTGTCGACCAATAGTCAAGAAGTTTGCTGACACATATGGTGGGAAAAGGCATATGTCTTTGCAATCAACGGTATAAAAGTAAGGTATCTAAAAGACAACATATAATAACTTACCAAATGTAAATCCTTTATCTCTAAAGTCAGTGAAGGCATCATACACAATATCATTGGCTGATTTACACTTATTGTGTATCAACATAACAATCAGGTACAGAGGATAGAAGAAGATAAGCCAGTTAGTGGCAAACCAGGCAGTGAAGAATGGAGCATTGTAAAGATTCTGTAAAACATCAAATATTTTACATTTATCTATGAATATGATCAATTATTCCTTCACAGTTTTTGCTTATGTAAAGATATAAGCTATTTTTGTATTATGTAACTTAATACTAGATACTATTACAAAGATTTCATGTGGATGACCACATGAAATCTTTTTTTAAGTTAAGCAATAGTGGAATTGAAATCAACATAATCTTTGATTGGCTTCATGTTTTAAGTAATTATAATGACAAAAGTAATATGGTAAGCCTATTGATTCTGTAAATAAATATTCTGAAACTTTTCCCTTGTTTAATTTTATTTATCAAATACTTGTAGCATTTTCTTACATGAGTGTGGACTCTTGTAGTAAAATTATTGTAAGAAAGCAATGAAGCTTCTGTGCTGATCAATCCATAAGTGCTTTGTGAGTACTCTTCGAGGTACATGTGCTTGATGCAATGAGTTGCTGTTACCCAGCTCGCAGTGAGGATGAGGGTGACACAAATACCATAATATATCTGAAAAGCAAAAACAAAATGATTTTATAAAAGTTCTTATAGATAATGTATTACAGTTTGAGCTGGGGTTGAGCATTAAACAAAAATAGCATGAAACAACATTAAATAAATGAAGAGTTATCATGGATTTCATATTAAAGTTAAGTATCATACATTTTTAATTCCAAATTCAATCCCAACAAAATTTGACTTTTACATAGAAACTTGTATAATTTAACTACCTTCTTAGCAAACTTTGAGCAACAAGATCTAGGACATTTTTTATCTCTTAATTGCCTCTCCTCATCCTGGCTGCTAGTCGCCGACTCACTGTAGGCCTGCTGAAGCGAGGGCTGCGTGGTTAGCGGAGGGGCCGAACACACTGACGCCTGAGGCGTGAGAGGTGCACGAGGGCTGAGTGGTGTCGGCGGACCATTTGGTCGGTCCCTATCGACTGCTCCACCACCTCTTTCACTTTCCACCACTTCTTCACTTGTTATTATCACAGAAGGCGCCCGGACCCGTTTTGGATTGAAAATAGTCGGCAAATCTCCGTCTCTAGCCATATTCTTTTCACCAAATCACCTTACACATTGCAAAAATAACTAAAAACCCTGTAACTCCTCAAATATCGATGTTATTTCGTAACTGCATTTTATTCTTCGTTTATGAAGAGTATCAGCTGTTTTTTATTTCCCAAAAACATATTTGTATCATAAATAACGCCACCACACTGCACACATTGTCCCGTAAAAATAAATAAATTAATTAAAATAAATAAATCAAATTATCGATTACAATGAAAATGTTTTGAAAGATGTGAATGTGAAATAGTGAGTGGAGTGACAACCATTTTCCCGTTTCCCCAAAATTTTCTTTAATTTTTCTTTGATTTTGTTTTTTTAACTTTACTTTTTTATTCACTATGGTGCTCTCTATGGATGAGTGCTCCTTATTATCTTTGGTTTAAATGTTAAAACGAAGTCATTTCCCATTGGTTAGTAGTTCATAGGAATGTCAATTTATTCTACTCTTATTGGAAGAATTAAAAAGATACAGAACTTCCATTGGATTAGAAAGCCACAGATAACTTTATTCAATAAATGTCAAAGATTCCAAAAAAAAAAAATACAAACACCATAGATATAGCATATTAAAATACAATAATTTTAATACATATTATTAAGTTTATAAAATTAAATTTTATTCTGAATTTTAAAGTAAAGATCATAGTATGTAACAAAATTATTTTTAAATAAAAATTCAAAGAAGCTATACACTAAAAACTTGAGAGAAATATTTCTCGGAAAATATCGATTCTACCCTTTATTAATGAAAAAATTAACGATTATTATTGTAAAAAGTAAAATGTTACTTATTTATTTTATATTTTCTTTTTACCGCTTTTTATTCACAAATTATTAAAATAGATGTCACTGATAGCACTACAAAAAGTTCAGTATTTTATCGCCAGAGGGAGATAATTGGTTAGCCTACTTGAAGCATCCGGGAACCTCGCCATCGCCATAGTAGTAGACATGGCGGGTATCAACCTGGCTAAATGACGAAATAAATTTTGTTTGCTAATATAAGAACGTGTTAATTTCGTAGAAAAAGTGTTGATACTGAAAGACTAATTAAGTTATATTGGTTTAGGACAAAAATGCAGAATGTTGGACAGTCTGAAAACCGAAATATCGATAAGGTGAAGTTGCAACTTGATGTGGTAAAATCGTCCACTCCTCAGAGTTCGGCTTCGAGTCCGGCCAAATCTGAAACCGAAACGTATTCAGGAGCGCCTGCCAAATACATGACGGACTCTTCGGAAAGCGAGGATGACTCTGTATCCGAGGTAAAACGTGTTTTGTTTTCGGCAGAGGCGGTGGCAATGAGGGAATGTGATTATCTGTACCGCTCTAAATACTGCAAGGGACATCTTGTACATGTCTAGTTAGTCCGATCAACTTCTTTTCTCACTAAAATCTTATGGCTATTAGCATTTTGGGCCTGATTTCATGCATTATGTGTTGCTACGAATAAAACCTAGTGGACATTCCCATTAAAGTACGTTGCTTGCCAAATATTCCGTAAAACGTCAGAAAGTCATAAGTACATACGTACTACTGAGTAATGCATGAAATTATTTATGCCAGCCGCTCCTAGACAGTTTTCAATTGATTCTTTGTAATTCCACGATATTATCGGGCGAATCTGCCGTAAGATTCTTTTCATTGTCTATTTGTGTTTTGGTTATGGATTGAACTATGGTGGCCATGTTTCTCGAATCACATGCATTTCGTCCATTTGAAGTGATGATTATTCTGTTTTCGTGCCATTATTTTCACTGAAAAGTTCGAATTATATAATTTCTATCCCAATCTATCACCAATGTTGTCAAATAGTGATGTGTCTTATGTCGTCATACGCGAGAAAATTTTGCGAAACGCCTTCTGATATTCGCGCAAAAATTATGGTTACTGGTGAATTACAAGGACCATTGTTAGTAATTTGTAGGATATGAAAGCTCGTCCTTATGCACCACATTGTCAGTACTCACTACTTTCTCATTGGTGTTATAGATCTTGCTGGCTTGTTTGTGCCTAAGCAGGCCAGACCTGTTGGTAAGTCGAAGACATCCTTACTGAGTGCAGAGGGCTTCACCAACACCAATCGCTGTGGCAGTTTGAGTGACTTACTGTTAACCTGCATAATGTGTGTGCGATGGACAATTATATACCACTGTTATGGTTTTATTGATGTTGAATGGTCCTTGTGATTCTAACATACTCTCTCTATACCTCTATACATGTCCACTTACTGCTACTTTAACATTACTAATCATTGTATGTCAATTTGCTTAATAGTCTTAATACGAAAGTAAAATAAATGAAATCCATGCATCACTAAGGCATAACTGATAACCTAGACATGAATTCTGAATAACCAAACAAAGAATGCTTTACCAATTTTATTTTGTTGTTTGGTTTAGTTGAATATGTTAGCTTTGGCTTATCTTTGTCAACTCTGTATGTAATGTAATAATAATGATAACATTTTTTAACACCGAAAGGGCAGATTTTTGCAGTTTCCTATGTTTTTGTTAACTTTTTAATTACCTACTTCCTAAACTTAATAAAAATAAGTATACTATACAAATTTTGGTTATTCTCTGCAATATTATTATTCCACTGAAATATCAAGGTAGACAAAAATTGCATTTTCAGATAAATTTTTTTTTTTTCAATTTGTTTTGAAATATAGTTTAAGTATGCAATTTTTTCGATAATACCTATGATATCATCATACATTAGCATCAAAAGTAGATAATTATATTTAATAACAATAAATTTTTCTTCATATTTTACACACAAAACAAGATTTATTTTGTGTAATCACTCTCCAAAAATATCGTTTCAAACGTTTTCTGTTATTAACGCTGTTGTGATATTCCTGTTATCAGGCGGAAATGGATGAAGAAGGTGGAGGTGCAGAGTCGTCTAAGTTCCTACTCTCCCATGATGACCCAGAGCGAGCAGTTGACCCTGAGATGCAGGCAAGACTTGAAGCTCTTCTGGAAGCAGCCGGTGAGCACATAAATTTTAATGCATGTATTTATTAATAGTATTAAGTCCTTTGTTATACAGTGACCTTGTTTGGAAATCAAAGGCAATGGTAAAAGTTAACAACCTTATCAATTAATAAATTTAATTATTCCAATATGTGTTGCATCACTGTTGTGAATTGAAAAAAGGTAAAATAAATCAAACTGTTTCTTTTGAATTAATCCTTTACTATTTTACAGACTTTTAACATTGCTTTAAATCATAGCTATTTCATTTACCTACATTACACCCACTTTTTTGATTTTATATTAAAATAATTTTAAAATTAATTATTTTCTAAGTTACATTTTTGTATAAAATACATTTTGAATGCCAGTTTGGTCTAATGATTTTTTATGTGTGTGTATTATTGCGGTTTATGTTAAGGCTCTAGGTCTCAAAATTATAAATTCATTTTAAATTTATCAACATTGCAGCAGCTTGTGATTATTCACATCTTATTCACATGTAATCAACATGGGGACCGACTTAATCATTTTTGTAATTTTTTACTGTGATGATAACTTGAGTCCTAATGATGTTGAAGATATTTTTTGTTATTTTGTTTGTTTTTGAAATTCATTGCTTTTGTTTATGTCACTCTCTTTTTAACATAATCTAGAATAAGAATGAATAACTTTTACTCCTAAATCTATGTGACCTCATATCTGTTGCTTACTAAATATAGCATATTTCTTAAGAATAAAACTGTATGCATTTTCAAAACAGGTGTTCTTAGAAGAAATGTCTGCAATCATCTTGCCTAATATTCAATCATTTGAAATCAAAAAGTTTAGAATTGGAGTATCTTATGCATTTCTAATTTGCAATCAAAATCTTATATGAATAAAGTTCCAACAAGGATATAAAAGATATGTCGCACACCCGGTAAAAAACTGTCATAACATAAAAACAGGCAAATCTGGTAGAGTCATTTTGTTACTTAATAATAATTGACGACATAATCGCACACCCGCTAAAAACCTTTCATAACGTAGAGGCAAGGTTGGTCTCACTTTTTTCAGTAAAATAATATTTTTATAATCTCACTTTTTGCAGTAAAATAATATTTTACTGCAAGGGGTGAGATTTGCCTGTTTTTGTGTTATGACAGTTTTTTACCGGGTGTGCGATGTGTCAATTTTGGACCCCAAGTCTCCTGGCCCACAATAAATCACTGTTATCAACTCATTTTTACAATGACAGATAGGTAATAATGTATGTGTGGTACTTATTACTTGAGGTTTTTATTAATTTATGGAATTGAATCTTGAATGAGATAATGGATTTCAGTTTGGTACCAGGTTTTTTTTTGTCAAATGCTCTAAACGTCTTAGCATAGACTGCCCCAATGGCGCATTTCGTAGTGACCCTTTCCTATGCGCCATGCGGTTGTAGGTTCGAAAACCACGCATGACAACATTTATGTGATGAATTTGTGTATGTCCTGTATATGGAATGGATGTTTATTTGCATTAAAGTAATAATACTTAAATATTATCAAATAAATGCTACAGATTCAACTTATTTATTGATACCTAGTGTATCTCATGATGGGTCACACACACGCTCTGCACGGAATTTTTACATGTAGAATAGACCTTAAGTTGTAGGCGTGACGGGTTAGATGATGGTTGGAGATGTCGGAAGTGCGCTACGTCACAAGTGGCAGACGCGCAAGTTACCGAAACCACGATTGGCCCAAGTTAATAACTACTTTCCACAATTAAATGTAACATATTGGTAGACTTTAAGATTAGCATATCTTGGATGTTTCGAGGAGTTGAGAAAATGTAACCAAGTGTTGTAATAATATCTTTTCATTTGAATTTTCATAATTCTTTTAGCTACAAGACAACTCATTTACAGTAGGAAAACATAAAAATGTATTGGTAATATACTACTTTCTGTACTCAAACTACTCAAAGCGATTGATATATTATGGTTTTCTATGTGTTACTTTTTTATCGAAATAATCTTTTCAAATGTCCCACAGTGCAATAGGCTGTATTAGCCACTTGCCAGGTGGGCCATTGTTTTTACGCTAGCTGCAGCTGTAAAAAAATGTAATGGTTAATATCCTTTTGAAAATTTAATGACTCCCGCTGGAGTTAATCACTTGCGCCACGCGGCGTGCTTTCCCATAGATTGATAAGCGCATACCGTGATGTTGCATTGCTTATAACTCCTTGCCTCTACTCGTCATCAGATTCTTCCTAGCAACGACCGCATTGAATTACTGTATGACGTCATAGCTTGTCTAAGCTGCATCTGGAAAAAATTGACTAGCTTATAACTTAATCAAAGATAATAAATTATAACTTAATCAAAGATAATAAAGTAAGTTTCAGGAAAACATTACATATAGAAAACGTTCTAAATGTGTAAAAAATGCCTCATATTAAGAGAACTGTCGACAGTGATTTATTGATTGAATCGTAGTAAAGTCAAAAGCACGTCAGACTATACACTTTGGACTTTGTACCACTCTTGTGTCGGGGGCATAAGTGCTATTATCGAACTGCAGGTGTTTAACTTGATGTGCTGTTGACCGTACGTTTTCAGAGACACGAATTATATAATGCACACTGAGCCAACTGAAATCCTTTCAACCTTTTTTTTTCACATACATTTTAGAGGGTACTTGTTGAGCGATAGAAAAAACAAATAACATGTTTGGCATTGCCGTCGCAATTTCATGTATTTAAAAATTATGAAACGTTCGATCGCCCCAATCAGACGCCTTGACCTTTTACTACACGTAACTGCATTTACTTCCATTTGTCTGCCTGTAGATATTTAACAAAATCAATATCTTTAGCTTTCGTTAGCACATGGCTGTTGTGTCACTTGTGTCGTGCATAGCTGTTATGGGAAACCTTCATCGTATAATGTCCATGTACATTACACACATTACGCCAAGGTACATGCAATTCGTAATGCATATTTACACTAAGATTGTGGTGTGACTTAATTTTTTTGCAAATTCGAAGTCTTGTGGTAGGGCTAGTTTAGAGAGTCATTGTGTAATGTTTTTTACATTTCTTGGGAATTGCACTTCAAACTTTAAATGAAGTATTTCCAAAGTGCATAGGTGGTACACAGGTTATTATTTTGTCAAACAATAAGTATCGCGTCTCAATCTGGCGCCCCTAAGAATACGAGTAGAAAATTAGACCGTAACTAAAAATTACGATTCCTAATTCGACTTGCCCGGTAATTAGGGTTGCCATCCGTCCGGGTTTCCCCGGGTTTGTCCTAGTTTAGAGGGCATCCGGGGAGCGTCCGGGAAAGGTTTCATTTTGTAGACCGAGTTTTAAAAAAAGGTGATTTAGGACATTTTCAACTGTTTTTTATTACATTGAATATGTTTAAAAGATCTTGTTGACATGTCCGGCTTTCGGACTCTAAAATCCGGGGTTTTCACGCGTCTTGTCCTGTTTTCCAAATTTTAGAGATGGCAACCCTACCGGTAATTATATCCTGGAAAACCTAATACATACCTTAACCCATTTAATAAGCCTCTTCGTTATTTAGTTTTAGTACATATTGAATAAAAAATGTGTGGTTGTTGTTGTCTAATATAATGGAGAAATGAATAATTCATTATTTTTTGCCATTTGACTAACAAGTTGTAAAAAAACTGTTAATAGTATTGTAGGCATATTGCAAACATGCACTTATTACGTTGACTACGTTCACGTGAAGCATTTTAATCAATACATGACTTACTATGCGGGTAGTAGACCCCTCTGTTGCTTATTCGTTTGTACGAGTATGGGCGCAAATTAAATTGAATGTTAACCAATACATACTCACATTTTATAATAGAATCTAATCAATTGTCTTACTAATAATAGAAAAATTGGTGTGTCTCATTTAAAATAGGTATTTTGTATTTGCGAGAAAATCGAGTAATGAAGATATACACTAACATACTCGAAACTTTCTAAAGGAGAACAAAATCTACATGTCTCTAACATTTTTTTAGAAGAAGACATTTCTGAAAATAAAGAAGGGGTATATTAATAAAACATAAACAATTTTCTCGTATATTGTTAACACTTACAGCGCGATTTTTTTCATTTACAAATAAGTAGGGTGAGTGTACCAGTAACAAACCGATTAAGCGACATTTTGAAAGTTATTTTGATATTGTGACTCAATTATTAGAACAATCATTGCAAAAAATGAATTAAGTACTCCTTGTCTACCATAGAATCATGTAGCTTAATCAAGTTTTCTTAATAGCTGTTAGGTTTCTTTTTATTTAACAATCAATGTGGAAAGTAGCAATGTGCCTAAGGTTGACCAGATTGTACCAGCAGTAAACCAGACGTTGAGCCAATAGTAAACCAATAAATAAAATAATTTCTCTTAATGAAGAATATTTAAATTTTAATTACTTAAATGTTTTGTACATAGTAATCACTACAGATTTTCATTAGGCTACAAGTTTCAAGTAATACTTAATCCTGCATCCGGTAGGCGAACTTTTTTACGCCTTTTCTGGTTGCCTATAATTGGAGATTCAGAGGACCACACAAATGCTGATGCAAATGCAGGGCTTATTGGTTGATGGTGTTTTCTTGTAGAAGGATTTTCTTGATCAACGTGCATCTTCAATCTTGCATTTTCTATAAAAAAAATGTAGGTGGTCAATTACTGGAACAAACTCTTAGTATAGATATTACCAGTAATAAACCACTGGTCTACAACTGGAACAATGTGGATATTGTAATCCTTTGTCTTATAATATTTTATTGCCATATTAAATAAACATACATGTAAAAGAAAAAGTAAAAATAATTTCAAAAAGCTAAATCACCAGTAGTAGACCAAATGGTATATTACTGGAAAATCATTAAATTCGTGTTCCAATAGTTGACCAATGACAACTTTTGGTTAAAATGAGCATTTTCTGATAAAATAAGACGTAATATTATTGCTTTACAAACCATATTACTCGATTAATTAAAAAAAAACAGTTACAACAATTGATATAAACAAAGATTTAAACGAATTTAAAAAACTTACCGTCGACGTGTCGCTTACTATAATGGCCGCCCGAAACGAAGTGCACGATTGTCGTTTCGAATTTTGCTTCTAAAACTGATGTAAATGGCGTGTTTGTCGCTTTTATCTATGACTATGTGATTCGTAGAAGTACGGCAGTGCTACCAAACGTAAAAATAGTTGCGGGAAATTTGACAGAAGGTTAATATTTTGATGTGAAATTAGAAATGGTTTACTACTGGTACCTGGTTTGGCACTGGTGCACCCACCCTAAATGCAGCCTGACACCGTAACCTATTTCGGGAATGCCTGTAAGTTAAGTAGGCTAGCTAGTGTCTCCGAAGCTTAGAACGAGCCTTTTTGTTTTCAAGTTTTCATACGTCTAACTGACGCCTCCCCCTTTATAGGAAAAGGATTTTTCGTGTTAAGTTTCACGATTGTATTGTATTTAACTGTTACCACATAAAAAGTGGGATTTTGATTTAAAACAATTTAATGCTTCAATAATAGAAAAAATACATGATATCAAAAGAATCACTTCGCCAGCGTAATCCTAACACATTTTTGTCACCTCGCTCACGGTTCGCGGTTATAATATTGACCACTTATTTATAAAGTATAAGCGAAAGCGAAAGAAAGCACAGGTGAAAATTATCATTCATGAACCTTGTCATGATAATAACAAACAGCAAAAAAATATGTATCTTTGGTTCAGTCGTTCCGAAGTTATGGGCGCACAAACGTTTCGGCGATTCATTTTTTATTTTTAGGTACTAGCTGACCCGGTGAACTTTGAATCACACAACCTGAACCTCGATATAAACCTTATTAATTTAAACCATAATGATGTACATATTTTCCTCGCAATGTATCCATATTTTCTCGTTGCTTAAACCTTCCCTGGACTTCCACCAATATTTCAAGACTAAAATTAGTCAGATCGGTTCAGCCGCTCTCGAGTTTTAGCGAGACTAACGAACAGCAATTCATCTTTATTTTTATATTTATATGTATAGATAAAATGTTTATTATTGCGAGTAAAACATAACCATTACGCATTATATAAATGAGTATTATTTAGTTTAATAAACCTATTCTGAAAAAAATAATAATTGCAAAATCGATTGTCAGAATGACAGTATAGACAATGTTTTATTGCTCACACTCGAATATGTACGTTCAACAGCACATCATAGTTAACACTTGCAGTGCGATAATAGCACTTATGCCGCCGACATAAGAGTGGTACAAAGTCCAAAGTGTAACTTCTGACGTGCTTTTGACTGTACTAAAAATTACTGGTATCGACTATTATATCTAGGATTCCCTTGTCTCCGAACATGTGAATGAGTCCTGATTGCTCAACAATGAGCCGCGAGGACTAATTAAAGCTACATAATGAATTACATTGATACAAAGCGACCTACGGCCGAACCGCTCTGGGCTTGGTCATTATAACAATACAATAATTTACATACAACTTACTTATTTGTCCCTGTTACTATCTTTATACGTTTACGAAAATTAACCATTATTGTGACAGTTGAAAAGAGAAAATGTGCACAGTAATGATAAAATAAAGCTGAGAACACATACATACATTTCAAAAGAAATAATTATTCACAACTGTCATAATTGACTTTTAGCACAACAATATTTTTACCATTATTGTTATGTGTGTTAGCTGTGGCATGGAAGTTTATTGATTAGATAATGATAAAGATACGTTTTCTAAGATGTTTAAGTTTCGTTTTAAATTTTGTTAAGGTTATACTTTTAGCAGAACTCTGAAATTAGTAAAAACAGATGACCATTAAAATATTTATTTCATTTGGTATTCAATAATGGTTTATTTCATTAAAATGTTAGCGTCTCCGACATGCACAGACTCGCCAAAGTATATTTTTATTTTCATTATATTAAAATATTTAAAATATATAAAATATTTCTGGACATTATTCACACAGCGCCATCTAGCCCCAAACTAAGCATTAGCTTGTGCTATGGGTGCCAGACAACGGATAAACATTACTTATATACTTTTTTTTTTTTTTTTGTAAATACATACATATTATACATAGAAACACCCAGACCGATACAAACAGACATGTTCATGCACACAAATGTTTGTACCGTGCGGGGATCGAACCCGCGACCTCTGGTGTAATAGCCGACTTCTCGACCATTACACCAAATGGCTCGTCATTAACCATTACTTCAACATCTACTCTGTAATCCAGCACAGTGTGTCTTTCTTTGTGGTTTAAACTAAATGTTAAAGCGAGTTAAATGTGAAATGCAACTCATCGGTACAATGTTCTGCACATGAGTGAGCACCAAGCTTGAGTACTGCACAGATATTTTGTCGTCGAGTATAATAGTGCTTATGCGTGCAACTGGCACGTGTCGCCTTTCCCCAGCTGATGGATATATGTATGAGATATATATCGCTACGCACTGTAATAATTATAATTCTATGAAGTACGCCCGGTACTAATTCGCATCGTGACAATCTCAATGATTTCATTACACCCAAAACTTTTCTATCAGACAAAGTGAATCGTGAATTATTCATAGCATTCGTTCTTGTTTCATAAGTACCTATTTAGTTGTGCTTTAAAGACGGTAGATTTATATATTTAATTTGTTATTTAAATGCTGTGCAATATTAAATAAACGTACACATTTAAATAAATCTTTTTGTTTTTGTTTCGGAAACAACTTATTCAATAATCTTCACTTACCCGAGTGAAACAAACGTGCCGAAGGAATATAACTTCCTCCCATACTTGAGACCGCGCGTCGCGTTGTCTGAATCGGAAAAGCTTAGAACTCCTAGACGAATTCGGATGAAGTCATTAAAATTGACGCGTTCGATTCGGATAAATGGTCGTTCACCTTTGTATTAAAAAAAATCCCGTACGAAGTTTTTTAATACACAAATTATCTCTTGCTTAGTACATGCACTTTATACTGTAAATGATAGCAATAGCAACGTTTGCGCCAGCAGGTATCGGCAAGCTGTCCGGTGAGGGCAAGCACCTGGCCGACCCAGAGGTGCTGAGGCGGCTGACGTCGTCGGTGTCGTGTGCGCTGGACGAGGCCGCCGCCGCCCTCACGAGGATGCGCAGCGACCAGCCCCCCGCGCACCACCGTCACCACCATCAAGATAAGCCGTAAGTGTTTAAGTACTGTCATTATTCAATAAATTGTCATAAATGCTTGTTCAAAATAGGATTCCACGACCAATAGCGAATAGGGCAGGGCAACAGGCAGGGCTACTCATAAATCACCTGGGGATGGGCTGGTCAATAGTTAAAAGAGATGAACGTCTTAAGTTCCGAGTACCATACGGTCGCAGGACTCGCAGGCGTCGCTCTCACCGGCAAAATAAATTGCGTCCAGTGAACATATACATATAAGTATTAAGTTTAAATGACTGGAATTGTCTTAACCTAAAAGTGCCCGGTATCACCTGTTCACATGCGGTACACATCTTGTTACCACATGTCGTCAAAAAGTTCAAAGCCATGATGTCAAAACGTTTTATTTGATTTGATCTTCATTTTTACCGCTGGCTGTTAATCGATAAAAAAATAAGAATACTAAGTGGAGCACTTTTGAGTCGATGGCTCCGAGAACATACATAATCAACTCTTGTGCGTTTGGTAGATAACAACTACATTATATTCATTCATAATATCTAAAGAATATATGAAAAATTCCCTTATCACAAGATTA
This sequence comes from Mecyna flavalis, assembly GCA_949319885.1. Lineage (NCBI taxonomy): Eukaryota > Metazoa > Arthropoda > Insecta > Lepidoptera > Crambidae > Mecyna > Mecyna flavalis. The sequence goes on from OX439433.1 coordinate 12,566,289, forward strand.
GACGCGAGATGAATACTTCCGAATGTCTAATGTAACATTTAAATAAATACCAATGAACATAATTTACCGTTTTTTTAGTAACTGACAAATTGTGGTAGTAGACAAATAGCAAGTGGGTACATAATACCTACATAGACTGTCTATGTGGCTGTGTCTATGATAGACATCAGCCACAGTTTATTTTTATAACGTGAACCCATGAGCTACCATTATCGTATACCTATAACCTTATTTTTTTTATAAGTATTAGTATACAATGATGCATAATTATGTCATTTGCATTTCTTATAATTATTTAATTATTATACTATGCTACGAGACGCATTAGAATATTTAATAATTGAAAACATTGTGGAACATCCATAATATGCCAGCCAGCTAACTATTGACAAGAAAGTTATCTAAATTAATATGATTAACTTTTAAGTTGTCGCCAATCACTAAGTTAAAATGGCCAATCAATATGACGAAAGTGCAAGGTGAATCTAACCTAGAATCTTGATTTAGCCCTTGTTGTGTCTGGGGTTTGACCTAATTCTTACAACTGCTTTCGTTCTTTATTTGGGTATTTGCCCATCAAGGGGATAAAGGTTTACATGTGTTTAAACAATATACAATCTAATTTTGTAAAAGCTTTATTTCGGATTACGCATACAGTACCTACGGCAGGTCTAACTTTTAGATACACATAATATTTTCCTCGTGCATGATAAATGTACTCGTTTCCTGTCTGACACCAAATTGTCATTCATAATTCAATGATCAATGAAATTGCGTTCGGTCCAGTTGTATTTCATATGATGAAAATCCGAGATTGAGTTAACAGACCGTAGATCTCTCGTTTCGGCGGCGGTGGAGACGTTCGCGATTCCCGCTATCGTTTCGATGAGACGCGGTTACGATGATTCATGAAGCTTTGATCTTATCTGATATTTTCAGACCCATGCTAAATAAGACGTGGTGATGCTGAATGTGTTTTTGAGTGAATATTGTTTGCATAGTACTCAATGCGGGTCGACGGCGACGGGCACGACGCCAACTGTGGCGTCGTCGGTGGGTGCGGACGGAGCGCCGTCGCTCGCGGAAGCTTGTTCCGACGGCGACGTGGGTACAGTGCGGAAGCTCCTCACAGAGGGAAGATCTGTACACGAGACCACGGAAGAGGGCGAGTCTTTACTCTCACTCGCGTGCTCGGCGGGTTACTATGAACTTGCTCAGGTGCTCTTAGCGATGCACGCGAGTGTCGAAGACCGAGGCATCAAGGTTAGTGCTAAATCATCATCATATAATTTAAGAGCTTCGCTATTGCCTAGTGCTTCTTATGGTATACAAATACATTTTACCAAATATTTAAGTAAAGAAAGGTGAAAAAGTTAAGGAAGACGAGTTGTGAAAAACATAATGGATATCAAGATTTTTTTATTAGAAGAATCTTTTTCCATAAATATAATATTTCAATTCACTTGCTGTATGTCAGTTTTTGCTATTCAATTGCATGCTGGCCATATTTTGAATACAACCATACTCAACATATTATATTATGTCACCGAAGGTTCTATCGCAACATTGTGTTGTGCACACAGGGCGACTGTACACCCCTGATGGAGGCAGCGAGCGCGGGCCACGTGGACATCGTGCGGCTACTGTTAGCCCACGGCGCAGACGTGAACGCCGTGTCGGGGTCGGGCAACACGCCGCTGATGTACGCGTGCGCGGGCGGCCACGAGGAGTGCGTGCGCGCGCTGCTCGAGAATGGAGCTAATGTCGAAGACCATAACGAGAACGGCCACACTCCGCTCATGGAGGTGCGTAGGCTTTCTTTTAACCCTTTAACCAGTATAGCAATTGAAAATTTTCATTCGTTTTGGCCTGTATAACAAGGGAATCAATATAATATGGTGGCCACTATTCCGCCAATGCCAGTGTAAGGGTTAACTGGTTTGTAATCAAACCGATGAGTGAACCGTCGACTTACGTATCTGTATACTGCAGAATTTTTTTATTTATTGCTATCTTCCAAGAACTCGCTTGCTCGCTACGGGTTTTCTCAAGAACCTTTGTAGTTTTAGCTCCCAACAAATTTATCGAAAGCTGTTGCCTAATTAAGTCAAGTCCTGTATTTTCTTAGTTTACTTCAACCTGATGAATATGCCGTCCGGACACACTGACAATTTTTTTGCAAGAACAGCATTACTTGCTGACGCGATGACGGTTTGCTTAAACACCCTTTTGGTGTTTTAGCTCTTAACATATCGAAGTTTGTGATCTAATTAAGTTAGGTCTGGCAACTTCTTAGTTTATTTCTGTTGCTGTATGTATACTATAAAGTATCAAAAATTTACATAAAATGTTTGTACAGGCTGCATCAGCTGGTCATGTGGGCGTGGCTAAAATCCTCCTAGAACATGGCGCCGGCATTAACACACATTCGAACGAGTTCAAGGAGTCAGCCCTCACGCTCGCGTGCTACAAGGGCCACCTTGATATGGTTCGATTCCTCCTGGCGGCCGGCGCAGACCGCGAACACAAGACCGACGAGATGCACACGGCCCTCATGGAGGCTAGTATGGACGGACACGTGGAGGTTGCGAGGCTGCTTCTTGACTCCGGCGCGCAGGTATGTCCGCCGTATAATAAATAGTAAATGTTCCACATTTACAAACTGTTAACTCTAGATTTCTTTGTACGGGTGATTTTAACCAAAATTGGGCCTATGAGCTTATGCTATAAATATCGGGACTGTTTTATCGGGAATTACTAATTTGGACTTAGTAAAAGACTGTCGAAATAATAAAGATGAACAGCTAATAAACATGTAATCGTTGTTAGGTGAACATGCCGACGGATAGTTTCGAATCGCCGCTAACATTGGCGGCGTGTGGCGGCCATGTTGAGCTCGCGATGCTTTTGCTCGAACGCGGGGCCAACATAGAGGAGGTCAACGACGAGGGGTACACACCTCTGATGGAAGCTGCTCGAGAAGGTCAGTTTTTCTGTATTAATAGTTATTAATGCTATGTAAGTAGTATATGAGAGAAAATAGGCTAACGAAAGAAATAAGGAGAGTGTGAATGGTATCGTTGGAAGGAAAAGGACTAGAAGAACATTGCATGACCTAATAGGCGATGTCTTGATAAAAGGTCTGGTTAGAAGTACCTTAAATCGACAAGCTATGAATAGATAGCATAAGCCAAGATTGTTGTAAATGGATTTGACCTTTGTCTACCCCTGCAAGAAAAAGGCGTGGTTGTATGTAAAGTAATTCACGAATATGTGCCTCTTCTTCATCCTATCCTGCTCCCAATAGGTTCATATTGAAAATATAAGGTTTTAAGCACCCATATAATTTAACGTTTGTCGAGTTTGCCATGTTTCACTTTGTGACTAAAGAGTTGTCTTAACTTTTCACAAACAGAACTTCCTTCCGTTGAAGTTGATTCATGTATTTTCGAATGTTGGCATCACACACTTCTTCTTTTCGTATCGATGGCAAAAATAAATAAATAAATCAAATTAACTCGGCCTACAATAACTGAGTAAAACTAATTAAACGCACAGGTCACGAAGAGATGGTCGCCCTGCTCCTCGGGCAAGGGGCGTCGATCAACGCGCAGACCGACGAGACGCAGGAGACGGCGCTGACGCTGGCCTGCTGCGGCGGCTTCCTCGAGGTGGCGGACTTTCTCATCAAGGCCGGCGCTGATGCCGAGCTGGGTGCGTCGACCCCTCTCATGGAAGCCTCGCAGGAGGGCCATCTCGAACTCGTACGGTGCGTATACATACTGAAACACAGTACAATAGTAGGAAGAGTGGAAAGTACGTTTTCTTCATACAAACGCACCCTGCGCGGCTTGTTTGTGTGCGCCATGTATGCGTTACCGCCGCACGAACCCTTAAGGCTGTGTAGTTCCGCAGATGCCGCGCGTATGGTTTTTAAAAGCCACCTGAGACATACAAATCAGTGTTTTCAATTCTAAAAAAAATATATGTATCAGTTAAGGATCTGATCTAGTTAAATTCGCATTCAATTACATGTTTTTATAAACTTCACTCGATAGAAAAAAAATCCCAAAGTTACCCCTTTTTTTAACGATTTTCGTATTTTATGTCTAAGCTCCTGCCAATTAACATTTGAATTTTCACTCAATTATAGCCACTAAATATTTACAGATAAATTCGCAGAGTTTGACTTGATAAAATTAGTGTCTCCTTTACTATGTTTAAAAAACTACGAAATGTGCGAGCGCGGCGCCATATTTGGACGTGACCTACAAACTTATCTGTTCCGGTGGCCAAAATTGGAACTACGTGAAATACAATGCAAAAACGATATTTAATGACAGTTCTAAATAGACAGTAGCGACGCCGCCACCGGAACAGATAAGTTTGTCGGTTTTATTAGTCTGTGCTCCCACCCCCCCTTAAACAAATTCTCGACTTGTTCCACCTGTGCAGCTATGTCCCAGGTGAAGACAACTATTTGATGGTGGGGTTTCACCCATGTTATTGTTACTATCAAGATGATTTGGGGTATATTTTTTAAGCCTGAAAATTTATTATTTTCCCCTCGTTTTTTTTTCAGTTTGTCAAGGCATAAATGGTCAAGTCTACGAGTAACTATCTATATTTTCAAATTAATATTTCGCTGTAACTAAATAGCCGGCAGACGCGTGTGCAAAGAAATATTGTACTTCACCACTCCTTACAAGTTCTTTAACATCCTAATCGCGAAAGGGGGAGAAAGCTCACAGTAACAAACACATTTTTTCCCCTTACTGCTGCTGACAAGTACCAAAAAAAGTAAAAAAGACCAAAGTTCTATAGACCTCCGCTGGTGGTAGGATTTTTTCCAGAGTAACTGGCTAGCATTATAGCTCTGGCTGTGTTCCGGCACTTGAAATTAAAGGCTCGAAGATCAGATGACCCTTCAGTGTGGAGTAGGACACAGTGGCCGCTTACCACCACGTTGGCAGCCCGTCTGCCAACTGATAAATTATAAAAAAATGCTCTGTTTGTAGATATTTGCTGAACGCGGGCGCGGACGTGCACGCGCAGACGCAGACGGGCGACACGGCGCTGACGTACGCGTGCGAAAACGGGCACACGGACGTCGCCGAGTTGCTACTGCGAGCGGGCGCGGAACTCGAGCACGAGAGCGAGGGAGGTCGCACGCCGCTCATGAAGGCCTGCCGCGCCGGCCATGTGTGCACCGTGCAGTTTCTTGTCGGGAAGGTAACACCGGTCACTATCTACATTTTGGTTATAAAATAATGAGGCAATGTTCAAGTGTGATAACTGATGTTTTTTTTTATTGTTTATGGTGAGTTTTGCCCTGATTGAACTCTAATGTATTTGAGATTTCTGTTTCATTATAATAAAAGCTTAGAGTTGCAATGGGGTGGCTTGTCGCGAATTGATACAAAGAATCACCTGGCACGTAATGATAAGTGGTCATTACGGCCTATAGACGTGACAAAGTTATAGGAGAAGGGGCTCCGGCACATTCACTCATTTATAAGAGCGCAATAGAAATAATTATATTGTATTGTGCTATGACTATGTAAATGCATTAGCAAACATGTACTTTGCCTAATGAATCTGCCAATCCGTCTTGTTGAATGTTGTTATAATATTTGCTATCAACTTACAAGAAGAAATACTTATCTTTGCCGTATTTTGACGTCCATGTTATTTTAAAATGTCTGCTTCGTCGAAATTGGAATATCTAAGTTGTGTATGTTAAGTATCTCACCTGTAATTTTGTTTCGATAGGGGGCGGACGTGAATCGTATGACGGCTAACGGCGACCACACGCCTCTGTCGCTCGCATGCGCGGGCGGCCACGTGGACGTGGTCAAATTCCTCCTGGCGTGCGACGCGGATCCGTTTCGCAAGCTCAAGGACAACTCCACCACGCTCATCGAAGCGGCGAAGGGCGGTCACACCGCTGTCGTGCAGTTGTTGCTCGACTACCCGCATTCGGTTATGCTGCCGAGAGGTGAGATCCACTATAAATTCGAATTAAGGCGTATTACATACCTATACAGACGCCATATTTATAATTATGTGATCAGGAGCTTCATTGGGGTCCGGTTAGCTGGGACATAATCTATTCTTGTTTTTTTTATAGTAGCTTAGTACATTTGCTCCACTTTGCCTGATGGTAAGCAAAAGGGGAACCTAAATTACCATGTCAACGGACGCAACACCGAGGCTTTTTATTTGTTTGTTTTTTATGTTTTTATTTGTCTTTGATGGAATAAAATCGCGTTCGACGGAGTGAGGGATAGTTCGCGCATGTGCACTTGCGCAAGTTGCGCATGCTATTGATCAGAGGTATGCCTCTGACCAATAGCGCGCGCATATCTCAAAATTCACGTTCTGCGCAAATTCCACCCGATTTCAAGATTTTTACCGGCCCTTTATCATGCTATACCATAGGCATACCAAGTACAGGACGAGAGACAGTACTCCTAAATTAGATTGTATTTCAGCAGGCGGAGGCGCGGCGGAGGAGAGCAGCGGCGGCGGGCTGAGCGCGGCGCAGGCGGCGGCGCTGGGCCTCAGCCACGCGCCGGCGCCGGGCGCGCCGCAGGCCCGCGCGCTGCTGCCCGCGCACCCGCACCACGCGCACGCGCACCCGCCGCCGCAGCCCGCCGCGCCGCCGCAGTCCGCCGCGCCGCCGCAGTCCGCCGCGCACCCGCCCGACCCCCTGTCCCTGTCCCTCGACCTGCCCGCCGACTTCACCAAGCCCTACTACGACGGTGAGCACGAGATGCTTCTAACACCCCGGTCTCACTTGACGGGTGTCAGGTCTGATTATTAATCGGACGTTGAACTTTATATGTATCCGACACTCTTCCCGGGCATTTCGAGATTCTCTCGCAGGGGCAGCCCTGCTAAAATTCACGCGCACATTTACGCGTGTACTTGACAAACGGCATTTGCCTGTGTAGTAGTAATAGGTAATTAATTTGCGAGCGTTGTATGGAGAGTCCGGGGTGTGCCCCCGACATCACGGTTTTATACCCGAGCGGCTTAGCCGCTGTTCTACGGAGGCGGGCAAAAAATACACTTACTCTTATCAATGCGATAACATAACAATGATATTAGTAAAGCGTGATGTACTTCTTGTAATTTAGCTAGCGGCAACCCACTACGTGAGAATTACTACTATCTACAATTTTAAAATAAGTTTCTAACACACTTGTTAAACCGGCACCAACTTGGGGACTTTTACTTAACCTATATTATGTTCCCAGGGCGCAAGAAGGCCGGTCCGCTGTCCAGCAGCGCGGCGCCGCTGCAGGGCGGCGTGTGCGCGGGCGCGGCGCCGGGCAAGCACAAGTGCGCGCGCAAGCAGCGCGTCGCGCCGCCGCACTCCGACCACCACCTGCCGCCGCCGCCCGACATACTCGACGACCAGGTCAGTCCCGCACAGAGCCACAGGCCGGTCCGCTGTCCAGCAGCGCGGCGCCGCTGCAGGGCGGCGTGTGCGCGGGCGCGGCGCCGGGCAAGCACAAGTGCGCGCGCAAGCAGCGCGTCGCGCCGCCGCACTCCGACCACCACCTGCCGCCGCCGCCCGACATACTCGACGACCAGGTCAGTCCCGCACAGAGCCACAGGCCGGTCCGCTGTCCAGCAGCGCGGCGCCGCTGCAGGGCGGCGTGTGCGCGGGCGCGGCGCCGGGCAAGCACAAGTGCGCGCGCAAGCAGCGCGTCGCGCCGCCGCACTCCGACCACCACCTGCCGCCGCCGCCCGACATACTCGACGACCAGGTCAGTCCCGCACAGAGCCACAGGCCGGTCCGCTGTCCAGCAGCGCGGCGCCGCTGCAGGGCGGCGTGTGCGCGGGCGCGGCGCCGGGCAAGCACAAGTGCGCGCGCAAGCAGCGCGTCGCGCCGCCGCACTCCGACCACCACCTGCCGCCGCCGCCCGACATACTCGACGACCAGGTCAGTCCCGCACAGAGCCACAGGCCGGTCCGCTGTCCAGCAGCGCGGCGCCGCTGCAGGGCGGCGTGTGCGCGGGCGCGGCGCCGGGCAAGCACAAGTGCGCGCGCAAGCAGCGCGTCGCGCCGCCGCACTCCGACCACCACCTGCCGCCGCCGCCCGACATACTCGACGACCAGGTCAGTCCCGCACAGAGCCACAGGCCGGTCCGCTGTCCAGCAGCGCGGCGCCGCTGCAGGGCGGCGTGTGCGCGGGCGCGGCGCCGGGCAAGCACAAGTGCGCGCGCAAGCAGCGCGTCGCGCCGCCGCACTCCGACCACCACCTGCCGCCGCCGCCCGACATACTCGACGACCAGGTCAGTCCCGCACAGAGCCACAGGCCGGTCCGCTGTCCAGCAGCGCGGCGCCGCTGCAGGGCGGCGTGTGCGCGGGCGCGGCGCCGGGCAAGCACAAGTGCGCGCGCAAGCAGCGCGTCGCGCCGCCGCACTCCGACCACCACCTGCCGCCGCCGCCCGACATACTCGACGACCAGGTCAGTCCCGCACAGAGCCACTGAGGCAGTCGCCTCCTTTCTTAGGCCTTGTCCAGGAAGGCGGATTGGTCGCGACACAATACCGCGTTGGCGAGGTCATCATCAGCCTATCTGCATTCCCACTGCTGGGACACAGGCATTATCTCTGTTGTTAGATAGGTTGGGCCATACTGCACCTCGCGGGCCCAGTGCGGGTTGGTGGAGGGGTGCGTAAGGCAAGTGTCGTCATTTTTCGCTCCATTCCAAAAGGTATTATCCTACTCGTAATAGCATCTGAACCGGATATTAACAGATACGATAACGAACACAAATGTTTATACCGATGGAGCGGAGATTACCCGTGGCATCTGGTGTTGCTCAAGACTTGTCAAACACGCTTTCTCACTTTTCAACCCCCTTATACCGCAGGAGCTGACTAGCACTTGCGCTCAGGCTATATACATATAACTTTCATTCATATCTCTTCATTTTAACACCATTACTGGTTCATACTTCCAGAGTAATTAACCAAAAGAAATTTAAAAATCAAGCGATTTGTTCTGACAATGTGTATCCTAAAACGACATCTTTTATAAGTAGTAAACCTCTTTCAAAAACACTCTTATTGTAATAAGAGTGTTAACCACCACACAAATAATTTTAGCAAGGGTTAAAGGTGCCTTTGTCATTTTATTATCAGAACATTTCTCATTGCTTGTTATTTCTTTCAGTTTGATGCTCTAAGAAGTTAATAGTTGCACTAACAGAACCAAGTGTAAATTTTTTAAATAAAGACAATGCAAGTCATGACTAAGTACAAATATCATATTTTGCTTTGTATATTATATTACATAATGTGTATGGCATTATGTTATATTAGTTTTCTCCTGTTGCTTGACACAAAATGCCTTGTTTCCTTTTAGATCGCGAAGGAGATACAAATATCATATTTTGCTTTTATATTGTATATTACAGCAGGCTTATGTGTATGCCATAATTATGTTAGTTCCTCAGCTCTGTCGCTAGACACAAAATGATTTTTGTCCGTTTAAAGCAAAAGTGATCTTTATCTCGATTATCAAGATATTGTCATTCATTTTCCTTTATGCTTGCTTCCTACGGTGTAGATACGCCAGGGATCCATGGCTAAGCTTTCGCTCCCGCCTGGCTTTACGTGGAAGGATGTAAACAAGAAAAAGAAAAACAAAAATAAAGACATTGAAAATAACTTCAATGTGAGTCTGACTCCACTAAATTGTCATAAATGGCTATTATTAAATATGTGTTTTGTATTGTCAGTAGATATTGTCGTGTTGTTATTGTTTATTAACATTATTATCATACTAATAATTGTGGTAATGGAATAAGTAGATAATGTCTCATTTACTAATCAGTAGAAGTTTTTTGTAACTCATTAACAATGTAATTGATTGCAAAGTTTTATAATTTTATTTAGTTTTGTATATATTAATTATCAAATCTATTTCTAACAACAGATGCAAATTCGAATGATTATTATGTATATAGAACCAATGTATTGAAGAATTTGTTATTTTTACGGTTATTTTAATTTATTGCGGGTTTTAGTCAAAAGTAGGTTAGTAAATCTATCGTATATCTTACAGAGAGCGGAGGTGCTTGCCAATCAACCGCGCAATGAAGCACTGCCAGAGACTGAGAGGAATCTTCTCGAATTAACTGATCCATCAGGTAAACACATTTTACTACAAAAATAATAATTAATTTGTCATTAGTATTACTTAGTATAAAATCGCAGATAAAATATTGGTTAAATAGATAAAAAAGTAATTTTAGGGACTACGCCTATTACAAAAAATAAAAAACATGAGAGATACTTGATCATGGTGTCCCTTACGCCAGGAAAAAATATGTACTTTAAAATCATTTGTAATGGATTTTAATTATTCAATGGAATTCTTACAAGTTCGTAGATATGGTGTATTTAGGTGTAATGTTTGAAGAAGCTAATCTTCTAAAGAAATGATGATGATATTAGGTCTAAGCGATAATTGTTGTGTGAAGGTCCGCCCACCCTCGCCACTTCGGCGCTGCACGCATTGGACCTCCAGTTCTGCGCCCAAGGCAAGTCCCGTACTATAAAAAATCACAAATGCAACAAACCTCGCGTGACGTTTTATCATATTAAAAACGTTTCTTTGTTATGTATCATCTTTAACATTTTAGTTACCTCATAATGTCAAATAAAAAAGCATATAGAGGGAAAAAATCATATTATTTGCATTCGCCAAATTAAATTATTACAATTTGACTAATTTGTTTTGCTCTATAATTTGTGATGTGATAAGGGCTACGGGCGACATACCGTTTGTGCGGTGCACCGTTCGGCCATCTCTACTAACGTATAGAGTCGAGCTGCTAGTATAAAAGCACGCGGCCGCACTAACAAACATGCAGTTGGTCTTTGCAAAATGTAACGTATGTCGGCAGAAACTGTGCTACGCGGAGTTTGCCTTCCTGAGCATTCCTCTGGAACGGATGCATAAAACCATGGCGGCGCCCTTTTCAGGCCTTAGTCAGATTTAGCGTAGTTCTAAAAATATCAATTTCCTACATCTACGGGGCCCGTAAATTGAGGTCTAAAATTACATGAAAGTTTGGCTTTCTTCTGTCAACCTAATCACAACTACAGAGTTATTTACTCTCTCTGACATTTATCCAAATAAGTTTCCCTCTGTATGTTTATACATAAAATGCCTAATACGCTGCACATATTGTTAATGCTTGCGTGATTTTATCTAATGTCCTACCAAATGTCATTAATTATTTCCTTTCCCTTCTAAAAGTGTTTACTGTGTGATTATGGCTAACAGTAGTCGCAAGTACTTGTACCTTGACTTAACTAAGAGAGTCAAAATCACAGATAAGTCTACGCTTATTTTTGGCACTGTGCGTAATTTTAAGTGGTCTACCAAACTCTAATACTACTAAAACAGTTGCTCACTTTTTCAACTTATCACTAGCTTATGATATAACCAACTACACTGTTATGCCCTCCATTTACTCTCCGATAATTAATTTTAATTTTTTACCAACCCCATAAAACAGACAACAGACAGATGCCTTAATAAATGACCTGGCAAATTCAGTGTGACACATAATTATGGTGTACAAAGATTCGTCTTGCCTCGTAGTACGTTGCCCGTTTCTATGAATGATGGCAAAGAATTACACTGCCTAGATTAGCAAATTATGATTACTTGTGTTTTTATTATCGATTGATATATTATCCCATACAGGTGTGACGACTTTTCATCCTCCCACCACGCCACCGTACCCACCTCCACAACAATTGTTCCCAGTTCAACAACTCGCAACCAATCTTAACCAGGTAATGATAATAGTCTTTATAATATTATGTACACGCATAATTTCAGACTGCACCAAATTAGATCATTCTTTTTTGCGGTTTTTGGACAGGACAAGTTTTGCAAAAGTAAATTCTTCCTGTCAGAGTTGCTTTTTATGTTTTAATACATTTAGGTCTTCAATGTGATTTTTAAAGAGATTCTCATAGGATTGTGACAGCAGGCTAAAAGATAAGCATTGTTGAAATACGGAATCTTTTAAAACAAAGCATCTTGCCATATTTAACATAATATTCTACTTTATTATTTGTATACAGATGAAATCCATTAAGTACTAATTAATATTCTACAAGTTATTAAATTGCAACGTCGTTTAACCCCATACAAAACTAAGTCTTGCAGTTAGTTATGGGTTTCTTCCTTAGACTGATATTATAAATACCAAGGAAGCGAAAACCCTAAGTTTTTATCATTACTAGAGCATTTCGATACCCGAGAGTGCGCACAAGAAGGCGATGCGAGCGGTATTCGAGTTCAGACGGAAGTTTTCACTCATATTGGACCAAGCCAAGACAAGTGGCGAGCACCACGTTACCATTGTAAGCTGTGAGCGATGATGAACCGCAATTACGCATTTCACATAGTCATCAGAACCGCCGTTTTAAGTAAATAATCATATTAGAACAACTAACAAATAATATTCACTAATTCGAGTAGTGTTAATAGGACCATTTAGTCCCATAATTAGTATCGATTTTGATTAGTATGACAATTTTTGTGTATTATTTAATATGTCTCAAACATTTAATAGTAATAATAATTTTAATTCGTTATCAATTAATTAGTTTTGCGTAAAAAGTACAAGAATGTTCAATATTAATGTTGTATTTTCTCAGCATCAACTCAAAGAGCTCCAACAGCAACTTGCCGCGCAGCAGCAGCAGCAACAGCAGCAGCAGCAACAACATCAACCACAACATCAACAACAACAGCAGCAGCAACAACAACAACAACCACAACAACAAAAGAAACAGCAACAGCAACAACAACCCCAACAACAGCAACCTCAGCACTATATTCAAAATGTGCAACAGCGGCCTGAGGGATATGTTTGGCCATTGGTAAGTGTAAATTTAGTTTAGTTTGTTATGATAACTCCTGTAAGATAAGTTTCTAGATATTATAATTAAACAAATAAAAATCAACAAATTTAAGCAAAAATCACAAGAGCCTGACGTCAAAGACTTAAGCCCTATTTAGTTATTAGATTAGAGTCTAAGAATACGTTTAATGACCATAACCGCAGGCTAGCGAGACCTGCGGCCGTGTGTTGGACTCAGGAGCGTCCGGTATCCACTAAACACCCCCAGTTTCCCTTTGCACCGGCCGGTGCCCTCTTTGTGGCGATCGACCGTCCCATCTACGATGGGAAACTATCCTAATATACGAATTCCTTCTGAAATGCGAACTTATAGTAAAAGTATAAGCCTATTTATGTCCTACTGCAGGGCAAAGGCCTCCATTATTGAGATCTAAGTTATCGATACAAAAATGGTTAACTGGCTTAATCACTACGCTAACGAAATACGGGTTGGTGAAATCCGAGCTGTGTCCGAAAAAACTGACACAAAGGTGGCTCGACGCGGAAATTGAACCCAGGACCCCGAGATCTTAGTACTTAAACCACTAGACTACCGAAGCGAACGTATAGTTTAGGATGTAAGGCAGTTGTCACACCGCCGACGATGTACTAGAAGATAATGATACACTAAGCGACGAACTAAATGAGAGTTCTCGCCTGTCAGTGCGATCAGCCAACGATCAAATACTTTTGTTTACACGGAATGTATCTATTGTACGTTTCTTGAGCGAGAAAATAGCCGATAGTCAGTCGTTTGCTCCCCGTTGGAGGGACAACTGCCTAATAGGGTACTGTTCTGTCAGGGAGACGAGGGCATTTCGGGCCTGGAAGCCCGCGAGTTGGGCGCGGTGTTGGCGTACCTGCAGCGGGAGGTGCCGTCCCTGGTGGCGCTACCGCCCAACGAGCTGCGCTCCCTCGTGCTGCAGGTTAGATCGCCTACGGCTAGTCATTCATGTACAAGCGGCAGCACATCGACTTACTCTGTAAAATTTCTTTTCCATTGCGTACCAAAAAGTTCAATGATTACTTTCTTCTTTGTCGAACCATAAAAAATGGAACTCTTTACCGGCTCCTATAATGTGAGTTTCTTCAAACGAAGCGTGAAGAAGCACCTTATGGGCCCGTACTGCGGTGCCAACGGATAGAACGCCTCGATGTTGTGTCCGTTGTCATGGTAATATAGGCTCCCTTTTTGCTGACCATCAGGTTAAGTGGAGCCAATGTACTAAGCTACTATAAAAGAAAACAAACCATTTTCAGCTTAATGTCCATCGCATGAAGCTCTATTTCGATTGAGACTTTTTGACGGATTAGAGTAGGTCGATTTGCCTCCGTTGTACTTAAAAGAAATCACTAATATCTACAACCCAAATTACAACAAAAAAGTCTATTATTTTAATAAGTAGGAATCGCGTCGCGTTATACGTACGATACGCTAATTATTATTTAATATAAGTTCAAACGGGCCTATTTCACGATACAAATAAGCGGAAGAGAGTTCGAACAAAGTGCGGGTGAAACCGCCGAACACTTCCAGCTGACGGACTTCAGAACGGTCCCGGCCCTTTCGTATTCTCTGAATGATGCGGGGACGCTCGCAGGTGATGCAACAGAAGTCGCATGAGATCCTGTCGGCCAAGTGCGGGGAGGTGCCGGGGCAGGCTGCGACCGGTCCGCTGCCGGCGGGGGAGGGCGATGGCTCGGAGCGGCAGACGCGGCGCCTGCTGGCGGCGGCCGAGGAGGCGCTCAGCCAGGACTGGGCCGCGCGCCCCGACCTCCACCATCACCACCACCACCATCATCACCACCTTGACCTGACGGTAATTTATGCTTTTAATAATGATGATAAACAATAGTCCAATACTTATTACATATTTTAAAAAACTAAGTATTTTTCAAGTCACAAAGACACGCGTCTAACGACTTATAGGCAACAATCAAACGCTCAATGCTCAAAGTTACTAATCAATCTTACAGCAATACTTTTCACTGAGCAATGTTTTCCAGGAGATTGTATCACTGGGGTATGCAGTAAAAGTTTACTGTATAGATTACGCAGTCCAATTTTTAAGTTATAAAATGTATTTGTATGTAAATTGTAGCAGCAAGTGAGCGGCGGGTGCCAGTACCGCGTGCGGCCGTCGTCCCCGGCGGGCGTGCTGGGGCCCGGCGGCCTGGCGCTCACGCGGCCGCACGAGGCCGAGGCCCCGCCGCAGCAGCCCCAGCCTCAGCCGCAACCGCAGCCGCAGCAGCAACCGCAGCCGCAACTGCAACCGCAGCCGCAGCAGCAACCTCAGCCGCAACCTCAGCCGCAACCCCAGCCCGAATCCCAGCCGCATTTCCCTCTACCGGACTTCGCCGACGAGAACGCAAGGTGAGTCACTGTGTACAAAATGAAAAAAAAAATCACAATAAAAGTTTTGGCAACTCTAAGTTTCATATTCTGATGAGTTTGTATTCATTTTATTACTAGTCCAGGGGTACGGCAACCTTTTGTTTTTAAATATTTCAAAGCGTCGCAAAATAAAGTGTTTTGGAAAAACACTTCTACACATCCAAAGAATCGCGTGTGGCTCGGAAGGCGCGGTTTGCCGACCACATGTACAGTCGACAGCACATCAGACTACCCTAATCTCTAAAATTTCTGCAACCAATTTTCAGCTTTCTGCACATCATATAGAGTTCTCTTTCAATTGAGGTTTTTTTTACAGATTAGGGTAGTTTGAGCTGCTGCCGTCTGTACTAGTCGGATAAAAATAATCTAGAAACCTCATGTTAATGTTGATTTGGTGTACCAGATACAGCTACCTCCAAGGGCTGATCGAGGGGCTGAGTGTGAAGGAGGCGGCGGCGGCGCGCGCCAACACCGCCGCGCCGCCCGCGCCGCCCGCCAAGCGTGACCCGCCCCACCACCCGCCCGCACAGACGCTCAAGAAGAAGGCCAAGGTGAGTGGTGTAGTCTTTCTTCTACTCTCAACTACTCGTATGTTCTCTCTATTAATGTTGCGGGTTAAACAGGATGTGTTCATCTGCCTCTCAGTCTATTCCAGTGAGCCTAAAACCCTGAAGATTTATGTAAAAGTATATAACAAGTAAAGAAAAAATGAAGAAAGGATAGAATTTAGACCCTTTGAATTCCCAAACCTCTATAAAATTAATTAAACTTATTGCCCATTTCGAAGTGCAATGTATAAGATGAAAAATTTGGCACAATAATAATATATTAAATATAACAACTTGCATAAAATATACCTGTTATGAGTTGTTTTATATAATGAGTAGTAATCGCGTAAATATCAAAAGTCATAATTTGTTATTTTTTACTTAGAACTATTTATCCTTATTGATAACGAAACCAACTTGAGACTACTGGTAGCTTGGAAAGTGTATGTTGAGAAGAGGGAGATAGACTGTTAAAAGTCTGTCCAACTACACGCTGTCAGACCATTGCCTCTCGGCAACGTGATCACTCTCTAAATTTTCTAAATTTTATCTCTGTAAAATAGTCCTAATAATTTGTAGATAAGTATTATCTGCATTGTTCGGTTTGGTGACCGTTTGCTCTAAACCGCTGTGTCCTCAGCCGCGGTGCGCAGCAACGCGCTTCGGCGGCAGCGGGACCGGCGCGGCGGGCGGCACGGGCGCGGCGGCGGCGCGCGCGCGCGGAGCGGACGCCGCCGCGCCGCCCGCCGCCTACTCCGCCATGGACGTGGACGGCGAGACCGACTCCAACCACGACACCGCGCTCACGCTCGCCTGCGCCGGCGGCCACGAGGACCTCGTCGAGCTGCTGCTCAGCCGCGGCGCTGACATCGAGCATCGGGACAAGAAGGTAAGCTTTCCACTATCCTACTCTGCGCGGGAATAATCGTTGTACAGCAAGACACTGAACAACCTTAGCAAATCTGTCGAATTACTGCAACCTTAATTAATTTAAATATGAAATATGGTTCTCCTACTTAAATTGTAGCATTATCATATACTACTGCATACTAAAATATAATATAAATATCGTAAAATACGCATAGCACTCACGCCGAAACTGGTGCCATGTCTAGTGCACGAAAAATTATACATTAGAGAATGCTTTTCAGCATTAAGTCCGCCAATTGTACTTGTGTTGTGCAATAAAGTGTAAATTAATATTATTATTATATTTTTAGGGCTTCACCCCGCTAATCCTAGCGGCGACGGCGGGCCACGAGAAGATCGTGGAGATCCTCCTGAACCACGGCGCGGACATCGAGGCGCAGTCGGAGCGCACGAAGGACACACCGCTGTCGCTGGCGTGCAGCGGCGGCCGCTACGAAGTGGTGGAGCTCATCCTCAGCCGCGGCGCCAACAAGGAGCACCGGAACGTGTCCGACTACACGCCGCTCTCGCTCGCCGCCTCGGGCGGTTATGTCAACATCATCCGCCTATTGCTGCATCACCAGGTCAATACCACTTATAATATTTATTTATTTATTCTTTGGAAGACTAACAGCTAAATAGTACAAGCTTAGATACAATAAGATAGACACAATGCCAATAACAAGATTCCGCCTTTGACGTGACAACGTCTTATAATTCGATGGAGCCGGCTGCACGCACGAAAAAACATGACTCTTGCGGCGTTCCAGTGCAAGCGATAGCGCGGAACGAGCGACAAAGATGCACAATCGGCCTCCGCGTTCGGCAGCGTTCGACATCTGTCTCTCTCCTACTTGAGTGAGCGATGCGTCGGCGTGGACAGCTGCACAATATACATTTAGTTGTCACGTTCAACTATCGTCAGTAAACCGACTTTATTTGTTTGTGGAGGGGTATGCTTACAAGGCACCATAACTCGACTGGGGAAGGCGAGCCGTGTGTGAGACTCGTGCAATTACTTGCCTCGGTCTTTGGTAATGACAGGTGCACGCAGGTTACTTGTACTCGGACTGCATCGCCGTCGGCAGCGTCTCTGGACTGAGGGGTCAATACCACAACAATCCTAATTTTACTAATCTCATTTATCTGGCTGCTATGCTATGTTACCTAAGTTTTAAAGCAAAAGAAGAGGGTTTTAAATTTAAAGTAGGAACTTTTTCGTGTTTTGGTCTTTTCTTCAGTTGCCTCGCCACGGGTCGTACGGTACCCTAAAGCACGTCTTCCGAACGTGGCTACGAAAGGAAGTGTTAGGCTCTCCCCCAGCAATCTAACCTGGCGGGCCTACTAACTAAAACCACAACTAGTTCTCTCACCCGCATTGTGGACAATAGATTCCTCAAGAAGGGAGAGTCATCTATCATTGGAGGTCGGTAGATGATTAACGAGGGAATGTATTTGACAGGCGGAAATAAACTCCCGCACGGGCTCGAAACTCGGCATCTCCCCCCTAATGCTGGCTGCTATGAACGGGCACACGGCGGCCGTGCGCCTGCTGCTGGATTGCGGCTCTGACATCAACGCGCAGATCGAGACCAACCGCAACACCGCCCTCACCCTCGCCTGCTTCCAAGGTACGCTCAATATACTTCGTAAAATGTAGGATGATACGCGGGACAGCTGTTATCGAGATCATGCCTTTAAAGTTTTACAATTTTTGACTGTCAAAATATATGCACGGAAATGTTGTTGATGGGCTGGCCCCGCCCACTTCGGCATGTGCATTGCTATCATTGATAGCTTACTATTGACTAACATTTGAATTCCATTTTTTCTTCAGACTTAAAAATAAAAATAAAAAAAAATTGCTTAAATCGATAGTACTACTAAAGGTGAAGCTTTCTGCTGCGGGAAAACAACGACTGAATAAACACGCGGTATACAGTTCATTCTATCCTGGATTTATAACCATACATTTTTAAAAGATTCATGTTAATTGAATGAGTAGTTTTGATTGTCCTATTTAGAAAATACAAAAAAGTTTCGATCAAAGGGTGTCCCTTGGTTTATAGTGAATTTATTTGTGTGAAATCTGTACAGCAAACATTCCACCACGAGTCAAGAAGGTAAACTAACAAAGAATTGACATTCCAGGCCGTCACGAAGTGGTGAGCCTGCTCCTCGACCGCAAGGCGAACGTGGAGCACCGCGCGAAGACGGGCCTGACGCCGCTGATGGAGGCGGCGTCGGGCGGCTACGTGGAGGTGGGCCGCGTGCTGCTGGACAAGGGCGCGGACGTGAACGCGCCGCCCGTGCCCTCCTCGCGCGACACCGCGCTCACCATTGCCGCCGACAAGGGGCATACCAAGTTCGTCGAGCTGCTCTTGCAGAGGTACCTATCGTCGCAGCACGTGCCGAATTCCATATGTGCATTTTTTGGATTTTTGTGTTTTGCGCTTTAAATAATCTCCGTTTAACTCTCCATGCTTCCGTAAAATCTGTTTTGTGATATTCGAAATAGAAATCAATCAAACAAATTCCATATTATTTAATTTGGCTATTAGAAAAATGACATATTATACACGTTTGTTGTTGTTGTCCTTAACCAAACAAAAAACACATATGGAACTTGTCAGGCGCAGCGCCGCTATTCTGAAATAATTTTTTCCTAACCTATACTATCCCGCTGCTGGGCAAAGGTCTTCCCTAAATATCTCCACATATCTGGCTTGAGCCAGAATCTGGTCCTCGGGAAAGCTGAAGTCTGAATAGATCGTTTTCTGGGCCTTCCCCTGCGCTGCTGTCTATCTTACGGAGCAGCGCAGGCTCTCCGTGTTCATTCGAGAAACATAGACCGACCTGTCCCATTTTAGCATAGCGGTTTGTTTGCCATAGTCTATAAAATTGATTTTGACACTAAAGCATACTAAATTACAACTTAACTACATCTATACGGCATCAGAGTGGTGCGGGACAGGTAATAGAGTTATCATATAGATGAAATGAGTGATTAATAAAATCCGATTGAATTTTTGTGGCACTTGATATAACAAAAAAAAACTCCCGCTCAGTTAAGCTCTACTCCTGTAGCAATAGGTACTTTTAAAGAAGTTTATCTTAAGTATTATAATAACGTCATTACCAGAGTACTCTTTGTAATCTTCCAGCTTGCATCTTATAACACAGCTTTATTACTCAACAATGAATTTATTTCTTTACTGTTTATTTATTGCTAACAGGCGAGCGGCGGTGGAGGTGAAGAATAAAAAAGGCAACTCTCCGTTGTGGTTGGCCGCGAATGGCGGGCATCTTACGGTCGTAGAGATGCTCTATGCTGCCGGAGCAGACATCGATTCACAGGACAATAGAAAGGTTAGCTAAACTTACAAACATGAAAAGCATATACAGGATGACATTGAAGTCGTTAGCATCCTTTTAAAATAAGAACATACTCATGATTCCTTTCCCCAAATATAAGGCAAATCCAAGATATAAAATTATGGTTTTAAAATACCTTAAAGTTTATTATTCAAATAACATACAAGCCTGAAACTACTTCATTGGCCTCCCGACAAAGCGGGCTCTGCTATAACATGAATTTATTCAAGTTTGGGCGCGGAATTCACCTAAACAAACAATGTCACCCATGCTTCATACCCGCTTTGCACGCGTCCCTGCGCCCGCGCTGACGCCGGGCACCACCCCTTTTCACGTAAAAACATACCTTCATAATGAATACATTAATGGGCCAAATGGATGCCAATGACTGTAAATCCCCCTGTATATGATTGAATCTAATTTTTTAAGATATCCTAATTTCCAAGTTTTCTTTTAGGTTTCATGCCTAATGGCTGCTTTTAGAAAGGGCCACACTAAAGTTGTGAAATGGATGGTCGGTGTGGTTACGCAGTTCCCCTCCGACCAAGAAATGACAAGGTAAGCTTATTTTACAATTTAGGAACTTATTTTGTATGTGTCGTCATATGAATACTTTAATAATCTTAGAGCAAATGTTCATATTTTAAATAAAACCTCTGTTTTTGTTATTGTACATTAATTTAGTGGATGTATAATAAATAAGCACCTCAAAAGAATATAATGTACCAAGATTCTATATTTAATTGATATACTTCTGTCTATATTAATTTGATATAATACTGTCTAAAGTTCTCGTTGAAAGTCCAACCCTGTTCCCTTAACATTTTTATAACTGTAACTGAAGTTTGTTAATTTGGGAAAGGAACATTTAGAAAAAGGGTCATTGTGTCATTTCGGGAAAGGGACCTTTTGAAACCGACATGGAAACTTTTGAAGGGACATTATAAACCTAAAGGAACAAATCAATTACGATTGGAAGTTGATTTTTGAGTACGAGCTCTGCTTCATTATGACGCCGGCTTTGTATCCAATTATTTCATATTAAAGTTAATGGTACCTATCTCACATAGCGACAGTTTGGCAACTATTATTTTATACATTATTAACTATTATTTCCATTTGTGAGGACCTAAAAAAAATTAAAATAATAATAGCCGGCAACATCGCCATGGCGTCTTAATGAGGCAGAGTTCTAACTGTCGGCATGTTGCGCAGGTACATCTGCACGATATCGGACAAGGAGCTCCTCGAGAAATGCCAGGAGTGCGTGCGCGTGATCCGCGCGGCGAAGGAGACGCAGGCGGCGCGCGCCAATCAGAACGCGACCATCCTGCTCGAGGAGCTCGACGCCGAGCGCTGCCGCGAGGAGACGCGCCGCCAGGCGCAGGCGAGGAGGCGCGAGCGGAAGAAGAAGAAGAAGCTCGAGAAGAAGGTACCGTACCGCTTTTGCTCACGCTGCATCCTAGTTTTATCTATTTTGACGTGGCAACGTCTTATAATTCGATGGAGCCGGCTGCACGCACGAAAAAACATGACTCATGCGGCGTTCCATTGTGCAAACGAGAGCGCGGAACGAGCGACAAAGAGGCACAATCGGCCTCCGCATTCGGCATTGTTCGACATCTGTCTCTCCTATGAGCGATGCTTCCGCGTAGACAGCTGCTACACAATACATTTACATGTTTATCCTTTGAACAGTTTTCCTTTTCTTATGACCTTGTCACGTTCAACTGACGACGTTAGAATCATAGTGATCCAAGTGACATTTTTGTCAAAATTGATATTTTGTTATAAACATCCCAAAAAAAGGCATATTTTTCATGCCATACTGATCCAAGTGCTTATTATAGCAATTTTCATAAGCAAACTCATATCGGTCACTTTGGAATAGGACAATTTCAGGAACAAGTTCAAACGCGTTTCTCTCGTTTTCTCAAAAAGTTGAAAATGTGACTTGGATCACTATGGTTCTGACGTCGCTAACTATCGTCAGTAAACCGACTTTTTACATAAAAAATAATTTTAAATACAGTTCGGTTAGCGAAAGCTGTCACGTTCACAGTACTCACAATAGTATAATTTTTAAAAAAAAACACTGTCTTTGTAAACAGTAGCAAAAGCAAAACAATAACTGTCGCCTTTGTACTCATAAGCTTGACCGCGCGCGAGAGGGACAGAGAGATATGCATTCAGTGCGACGTCACGTCATGCGCCTATTAACAGACACAACATGTGGATGTGTTGCACGCGCCAGCTTTAGTTAACTGACCTGTACAGAACTTCAGTAACAGTCCTACAGTGCCCGGTAAACATCTTGCAATTGGGCGGGGATTGCAAAGAACGCGAATTTGGGCTATGGATTGCGGGAGGTATTGTTCATGGGCAAGTGCACATACGCAAATATTTCCCCACTCTGTCCAACGAGAGTCAAGATGTTTGCCGGAATCTGTATCATATTTGAAGAAAACTTATCATACACACAGCGGCACTTCTTCTTAGCAAGCTATTGAGGTCGAAGTGCTGGAAGAAAAAAAGATTGAGGTGCAAACAATGACGTTCAATATACAACTAGACACCCAATCTCTAAGAAAAATTCCTCAAAAAACGTCCGAGTGGCTTTGACACTGATGACATTAACACATTCGTTCAAATTAACACCTTATCTCGTGGCATTTAGTGTTTAATGTCAATTGTATACAACTAAACGAAAACTCTGCCCAATAGTCGGGTGGGCAGACTTTTGCTTCGGACAATATTTGAGCGTTATTGTAAGTCTAGTTTTTTAATTGAACGTCATTGGGTGCAAAAGTATTTATTAATAATTTATTTTCAGAATCGTTTATTTGATTTTATTTTAAATTATTTTATTTCATTAGCTGTCCATTTTAACAACGTACACTAAAAATACACTGCACAAAACTGTTTCTATATGCGCACTTAAAAGGACTAAGGAAAATCACAACATCTTCGAGCCATGTTTGTAACTTAAAAACAATTCAGATTCAGCGATATATTTTTACATAAATAATAATTATAAATTGAACTTAAGTATTCAACGTATCATACTTTGGCTATAGGAGGAAAGGCGTAAACTGCAAGCAGAAAACGACAAGAACTCGTTGTATAGCGAGAAAGCACTGGGCGAGTGTTCAGAGGGTGGCGAGCCTGATGACGAACCTCAAGCTAAGGAGGAGGGTGACTCCGGCATAGACGCCAATTCACAGGTTCAAAATAAAACAATTTATCTCTGTTGACGTGTTTCCACAAAATAGCGGCTCGAAGATTACATGAGCCTACGGCAGCACATTGAGCGACGCTTCATGAAGTGTCCCTCAATGAAATAGGCCGCAGTAGTCGCTTACCATCAGGTGGGCAGCGTGCCTGTCTGCCAACTGACCTAGTATTAAAAAAAACAAAAGTCTTATGTAATTAAAGAGACGAGCAATCTGACCCCAAATGTTCTTAGTTTTTAAATTTTTTATTATGCTTTCTTTTTAATTTAATTTTAGTATTTTTCAAACGTGATTATGTTATTAGGGCTCATGCTCTTCCTCTGACGTGAAAGCGCCACCCGCGCAAAGCACTAAGTGCAAAAAGAAGAAAAAGGAAGAGAAGGGTACGCCCCCGCCCGTCGCCGCCGCTAACAAGAAACAACCTGATAAAGTGAGTGTTTTTACCATTTTTAAATAATTTAATTCTATTATGGAAATGTCATGTGTGTCAATACATTATCAGAATACTGTTTTTTTTTTTTAATTTGGTATAATAGTCACTTTAAATAGAAACAGATAATATAAGTGGAGTCTATAATATAGCAGAAGATTCAGCAATGGTCGCATGGGCTATTAAGACCCTAGTTAACAACATCTATTTACTGGCACCAAATTCACCCTATCGCGCGAAGCGTAATTACAAATTCTCTACTAACGAACTGATAGCGTCGTAAGTATATGAAGTTATAAACAAATTCAATACTATTCCATAGAGCAAAAGCAAACTAGAGACAAAAGCTGAGAAGGAGAGCACTCCTAAAACGGACAAAAAGGAGAAGGAGAACGTGGCGCCCGCCTCGCCGCCCGCCACGCCCGCGCGGCCCGCCCTCGCCGCGCCCGCGCGTCCGCACGACAAGCGCGACAAGTAAGTACGCACCCAGCTCCAACGCACTTCCTGCGGATGTTGGGAGTTATGAAACTATGTAGTTAGATGTCAGGTGTATCGACCGTGAAGTACCAGTACATCATAACTATAATTTTATAACGCCAATCCACAGTAATTTGCTATTTCGCACGTAATGCACCTAAAATTTCAAAATTATTATTTAGTTGCAGATATATCCCAATTTACGTGAAAATAATTTTTCTAACTTATTTCTTATAAGTAATATAAACATAATTATATTACTTACATATAAGAAATTAGTAGATATTAAATAAAATATTACATTATGTTTTTTGGTTTTTTATAAACTGCTCAATTTGTAGTTAAGAGGTATTAGTACTTCACCGTTGACAACCCGATCGATCAATTATATTTTTATGCTGCAAACCGACAATTCCATTGCGGGGTACCAAGCATCATTCGAAACATTTTGTCTTGCGTGTTTGGCCGGTTCGGATTTGTCGGCGTGGAGATTGCATTAGCAAAATAAGTTTTAATAAGCTAGAAATCCCTAAAGGTAATGATCACCATGAAATCTCTCCTTTAATCTTTGCATTGTATTATGGAACTCTCTCGGTCACTTTTTGTTTACAATTAAGAAGAGTTGTTTCCATTCAACTGGTAAATATTTTATAATATAATATAATACAGTCGTAATACAGCCATAATAATTAAACCAATAAGTTTTTTTAAAATTATCTACTAAGGTGGTATAAGGTCATTGGTTTAAAAATATTACGATTACTTTTATTCAGACAAATGAGACAAAATCACTAGTTGCTTATTTGTATGTAAATAGTATCGAACAACAAATTAACGACATCCCGTTTGTGCTCTGAATCAGCTTCAAATCAGTTTTACGAAGGAACAAGCAAATAATATCTATTTTCTAAATACCAACGCTAGTTTCTTGACTAAAACGATATTTGTGCTTAACAGAGCAGTATGGAAATGATTTCTTATTGTACTGAATATAATTTCTCAAATTGAAATAAATATTGCCGAACGATTAAAGAATACAAGTGTGTTAACTATGAATAACATTTCGTATTTGTTAAATTATTTTTAAAGGCCGATTTTTGAGAAATTAAAGTCAAGTATTTTTGTAACCCTAGTAGATAATATTGTTTGCATTTGCAAAGTAGTTGGTGGGCCAGATAATGGAATTTTAACCCTCCTTGGTAAATTAGACTGCATGCTTGTTTTTACGTGGGTAACGCTTCATTTTATTAACTTTCTTTTAAGTAGGTGAGGTTAAAAGATTTAGATTTAACAGAAGGGTTTAGGAATAAAATTATTATTCTTGCAGAAAACCCGAAGAGGATATCCCTAAGAGCATTACAGTACAGAATGTAAATAAATATGGGAATAACTCTAGAAAGAGTCAAGTGTTCGAATCCACTAGGTACAATATGGACAAGGACGAGTTTGACACGACCGACAAAAATAAAAAGTCACACAAGTATCAGTAAGTTGAGTTTCCATTTGTCAACATCACGAGACATTATACCGAGATATATCGCGGATTTATGTGTCAAAGTTTGTTCGTCCTCGCAATGTGTACAAAACATTCGACTCGTCGTAGATACGGGAGTGCATGCCGCATATTATGTTATGTATAATATTATACATTATGGACACAACCTCGTGTTAAAATAACGTTATGTTGCATGATTTTACATAGTTGACTTTCGGTTTATTATCTTTACTGCTTTGGTTATAGTTTGCATACCGTATTTATTTTAGTAGTATGTAGCTATATCTTTGCTTTTATTAATATTTATAACAAGAAAAAATCGCTCTTAGCGTAAAGAATTGTATTTTTATATATTAATATTGCATTACAACACTTTACACTGAATTTAGTTATATCTACGTCCACTTAATACGAAAGACCTGAAGTAAAAACATAACAATTTGTATTTACCGTCATTTCTCGGCGTTCGTACTACCTGATATTATTAGATGATTATACTTTACTTCATTCTTTATCTGTGTGATATTGTGTGATATTAAATGCTGTATTTCGTATGGACAGACTGGAAGCTGAAGGCAAAAGTACATCGCCCAAAAGTGGCTGCGTTGGCGGCCGTCGTGAAGATGGTTGGAAAGAAGTTGTGCGCAAGTCTAGTGTGCAGACGCTCTCTACTGTCGAACCTGGGTAAGTTGTTTTTTCATCATTTAAGGTCTCACATTCCGTTTGTATTCTTGCAGATTTCATAGCTGCGTCTTTATTGTTAGTCCCATTTTTTAATAAAAAAAAAGATAATTATTGATTTCTGACAGATGAATTATTATCAGGTTTAGTGAAACAATATTTTTAACTTTATATTAGATGCAAGAAAGTGTCAGTTGCATCGCACGCCATATCTCGAGTGATCGGGCGTGCGGGCAGCAACATCAACGCCATCCGCGCCGCCACCGGCGCACACATCGAGGTCGATAAGCAGAGCAAGGGCCAGGGCGAGAGGATCATTACTATCAAGTGAGTTAACATTTCACCGACGTCATCACCGAAAATTTCGTTATTGTTTACGCATAAAGGCATTACTTAATTATTATTTACCAATCCCTGTAACTTGATCTCGGTTGGATTTCAAAAGAAAGTACAACTGGTTCAATCATTTGCTAAATAGTCATTAGTTAGTGGCTGCTAAATAAGTCATTACTAATGTGATGTATAACTTGTTATTTCGGCAATCCATAAAAAAAGTAAGCTTATAGAAACGATCAAGACATGCCAACGACTGTCACAATTTTACGGACCTTGCTGGTGACCTGACGTTGAGTCGCTAGTAGTGTTATAAAAGCAAGGAATTTTCGCATCAAGCGCTTCAAGAATATTCGTGATTGTAAGAAGTGAGGTTTAAAATGGGTCGGTCGCGT
The DNA here is from genome assembly GCA_949319885.1 of Mecyna flavalis. Lineage (NCBI taxonomy): Eukaryota > Metazoa > Arthropoda > Insecta > Lepidoptera > Crambidae > Mecyna > Mecyna flavalis. The sequence goes on from OX439433.1 coordinate 12,593,509, forward strand.
TCGTAGGGGTTCGGCGGAGGCGACGAAGCAGGCGGGCGCGCTGATCGCGGCTATGATCCGCGACCCCGACGCAGACATCGCCGCTCTGTTGCCGCGCGCGCCGCCCAAGGCCCCGCAGCCAGCGCCCGCGCCGCCTGCGCCTAAGCCGCCTAAGCAACCGCCTGCCAAGGTATGCTACTACTAATTTAGTATCGGAAATATTATTTATTTTTAGTATGTAGATAGTTTATTATAAAAAAATTTATTTATACAAATATTTCGTTGAAGATACTCCAGTTATAAATAAAATCCACATAGTTAAATTCATTAGGTATATACTTATACTTGCTTAATGTACGATTCCAATTTATAATTATTATGGTATAAAATAAAAAATCATGTTTTATTTTAGTTATTCTTTAAATAATATTTTGTTCGTTTTAGTATTATATCCGAGGTAGTGTGGGGATCTCTTTTTTCGCCTAACTTTTTTTTGTCCTTATTTAGTTTGGCATACTTTTGTTGATCATAATAATATTTTGTCATAACTGGTCTTTAGCATACTGTTTCAGTAAGCATAAAAATATAGTTAAGACTATTTCTTTTTGCCCTAATTTTGATTCGCATAAAGTTGTTAGACATAATATTGTTTATTTGTCTAATAATATAGTGTAACAGTAGGGTGTGGCGGGGGTGGCCCTTGGGCCACGCCTAAGCCGACAACATGTTTATTTTATATAGGAAAAGTATTTCCAAAACTTGCCTTTTTCCTAAGTGCATTAGGCTTTAGAGTTTTATGCTTAACAATTATTATGCTTAAAGTATGTAGGTATGCCTAAAAAAAATATGACTATAAAGTTATGTCAAATTAATATTATGCGTTACTATTATTAGTATAAATAAAAGTATGCCATGTTAAGTTATGACAAAAAAAGTAATGCGAAAAAATAGGGAACCGATAATTGTATGTGACAAACATATCGACCGAAGCTCGAATATTAGTAAGGAAAGCCAATAATATAACGTTCGTGCTCAGGGTGTGGCAGTGAGCGCTAGCGCCAGCAGCCGCAGCACGCCGACCGCGCGCGCGCCGCCGCAGCCGAAGCATCACGCCGCCACCGTGCGCCCACCCATGCCGCGCTTGCACGGTAAGCAAGCACACACACAAATATCTACACACTCATTCACATACACACTAAGAGCGGTTTCGCACTACGTTCGATCTGTCTCCGTGAAATCAAAATCACAAAGAACACCGGATGACAGATCTAGTGCGTAAATCACCTACAAATAGTTCTACTACTCCGGACCGTTATTTCACGGAGACGGATCGTATTCGGATCGGACGTAGTGCAAAACCGCTCTAACTCAGCACTCACTCGAATCTTTATTCGTCTGGGTTTTATATAATGTACATTTTATAGCCTGACCAGGAAAATAAAAAACTTGCTCTGGAGGCGCCACATTAGCTATGGTTACAGTAACACTTGGTTGCTATGGTTATACTCACAAATGAGGAACAATATCTAAAGACACAGTTGATAATTGACATAACACTTTGACAGTATAATAATGAACGACATCTTATTGTTTTTTTATTTGATTGTTGCCACTTGAAGAAATTAGTTCCAATATTTTTCCGCAATATGGCGAGGTTTTTTGTTTGACCCAGAATGTATGTGTTTTGATATTCCATAAAATAGAAGTGCTAAAACTGTTGCTGTGATATTATTCAATTTTTTAGTATTACAAACACCAAAGTTTGCATGTGATATAACATCAGCCTATTTGAAAGCATACATTTGGAACCGGTATACCCTAAATCTGTAACCCCATATTATATTAAAGTAAGGTTATCCAAGTTCATATAAATAGAGTTTCATTAGAGCCGCGTGCCAGTTTCTAATAATTACTTTTTAGGGCTTAGGGTAATAATAACTCATCCCAAATCAAATTAAATCTCTCTATTTCAACATTTTTTTTTTAAGAAGACCTACCATGGCCCCTATAACAGAATGATCATAAGGTCGTTTTCTCACTACGCGAAACCAACACAACATCAACACAACATAATGTTGTGACAACTCCAACCGCCATTGTAACTTGATGTTGTGTTGTCCTCGTGTGTGAGAAAACGGCGCATACATTAGTATGTATGTTCAACATTATGTTGTGTTGACTTTGTGTTGGTTCCGCGTAGTGAGAAAACGGCCTAATTGTAACGTATTCGTGTACTCAGTAGCCGTAGGCGAGAAGCGCGCGTCGTCCACAGCGGCGGGCAGCAGCGCGGCGACGGCGGGCAAGCCGACGCTGTCGTACACGGGCGCCATCGTGGGCGCGCGCTCGCACACGTTCGCGGCCAAGCTCACGGCCTCGCCCGCGCCCGCGCCGTCCGCCGCGCCCGCGCCCGCCGCGCAGCCCGACCTCAAGCCAAGGTCCACTGCTCAGGTACTTTTATCTATACTTTTTTACTTATTTGCATACCCTTTCATACTCCCCCACAAGTGATCTACCGCCATAACAGCTCTGGCTGTGTTCCGGCAACATTAATGTGGGAGCCAGTACACTTGATATCAAAGGCTCGAAGATCAGATGAGCCCACAGTTTGGCAGCACATTGAGCGACGCTGGTGAAGTGTCCCTTAAAGGAATAGGCCGCAGTGGCCGCTTACTATCAGGTGGGCGTGCCTGTCACTGACGTGGTATAAAAAAAAACTGATAAGGTGGCAAACTAAACCGAGTCCATAGTCTGCTGGGATTCTCATGCACGAGTGTGTGCACTGCAAGTACAAGTTATCTCTAAGTTAGCATGTTTTCTCCTTTTCATTACAGTTTGACTTGAAAGCTAACTCAATAACTATGGATTAAATCTAAAAATGACGCCATCAGATGATATTACTTCTGGGTAACATTGGCTACTCGAACTTTTTAAAAAACTATAGTCCATCTTTTCAAAATCGGAATAGGCAGCTAGTGTCTTGGGAACTTGTAACTATTAAACATTTTATTACCTAAACCCATTAAAGTCCTTTTAAAATTTATAAGAACTGTATTCAACTACTACGTATACGTCTCTACGTCCTGCAACCTTTTGCCGATGTTTGTTAGAAAACTTTAAAATACGGTAAACCCTAAGGTACCCTATTAAATCTATCTATCTATCTATCGGTTTTTTTAAACTAGATCCACTGACCGTGACCGACGTATCTTAACTCTTAGATTGGCATTCGTAATTAACCGAGTACGTTTTCCCCAGCTGAGCAGCCCCGCTCCAAGCGCATCGGGCGGCGTGTCGCCGATGAAGGGCGGCGCGGGAGCGGCCGCGGCCGGCGAGGCATCGCCGGCGCCGGGCAAGGTGGACGAGGCAGACGACGCGCACCGCACGCCGCACACGCCCGATAGGACCTTGCAGGTACCTGCGCGTTCATCAAAATATTCTTTCTACTAGCCTTCCGCCCGCCGTTTCACAAATATCCCCCCTTCCCCTACATTTCCGGCATCAAAGGTACCCTATATTCACCGGGGATAGTGTAGCTATCCAACAGTGAAAGAATTATTCAAATCGGTTCATTAGTTTCGGAGCCTATTCAATTCAAACAAACAATCAAATCTTTCCTCTTTATAATATTAGTATAGATTTATGTAAACTTCAACCCTTCATACCTGTCTCTGTCGTTTCACTCGCACACAGGAACGTTAAATTAAAATAACATTGATTTGCGGCCCGAAATACACTTAAAAATTGGCAATTGTTATCAGTAGCAGCGAAAGTTTTAAAATATTTACAATGTTATGAACCAAACAGGCAGAAATAACAGGTTAATAAAACATTCAAATTTAAAAAATTACATGTTTTGTTTTTTTATCTTCTAGCTAAGCCCTGACAACTCCAGCTCCTGGAGCGCTAATGAAGAGAATACATCGAATCCCTCTAATGCCTTGCACATCAATACCACGCAACAGGTTTGTTGTTTTTTGCACTTTTTACTTGATTGAACTGGTCAAAAGAGAATTCTATAACTATGTCAAGTCAACAAAAGATGACGTTACCTCAAATTTTACCATTAAAAAAAATGAATTTATAGATAAATAAAAAGGTTATTTTTCATCTATTTTTTTTTTTTGTATTCAGGCTACCAACTCAGGTGGTGGTGGAACGCAGGAATATTCCTTGTTCAAGGACGCGGGGAGCGGAGGCATGTGGGGGACTGACTCTCACCATAATGTAGAACCGCCTCCGCCACAGGTCAGTCGGAGCACTCTGAGCGTATGTAACATTTTTCTATTTTACATTTACAGTAATAACTAGACATACGTAAAATTCCAGTAATGCTGCTTATTGTACCTCCTTATTTTAATTATAAAAATTTCCTGGATTACCTTTTGAAAGAAGTTGTTATCATAACAATTTGCATATAATACAATTTTACGTATCTCGGGTTACTACTGTAAATTATATCTAAATCGCCAAACTATAATACTTGATATTATGATAGACGAATACGAGCTGTTTCCAAATATCTGTTCATATAAGCCATTTCACTCCATAAATAAAATGAAAAATTAATTAATCTTTACAAAAGGCAATAAAAATAAAGTATTCTTAAAACACATTGTCATTACTCTTTAAAAGTTTTTTTTCCAATTTTATCATGAAATCATTTTGACAAAACGTTATGCTAGTCTTGACTGAAATTTGCTTGAGATTGTTGGAGGATCCCTGTAAACGTAACATCAATGTTTGCGTATGAGAAATCACTATTTATTCTGGGTATAAATCTGTATTGAATTAATTTTATTACTGGTCTAGATGGGATAATTGCAGGCCAAACAGGCGAAAAAAGAATTTTTCTTTTTCGCCAACGATTGAATTTCGAAGATCATAGACTTGTCTCATAAATATTATAAGTCGGTGTTTCCTTTTATGGTATACATAATTTTTGACGTGACAACGTCTTATAATTCGATGGAGCCGGCTGCACGCACGAAAAAACATGACTCATGCGGCGTTCCATTGCAAGCGAGAGCGCGGAACGAGCGACAAAAAGGCATAATGGGCCTCCGCGTTCGGCAGCGTTCGACATCTGTCTCTCTTCTACTTGAGTGAGCGATGCGTCCGCGTGGACAGCTGCTATACAATAATACATTTACATGTTTATATGACGTCACGTTCAACTATCGTCAGTAAACCGACTTTACAAGCAACCTTTTTTTTTTTTAAGCCATTTACATAACTTCTTAGCTTATTATAATTCAGTTTAGTAAATATGCATCTGACTCTAATCATAAGTCTGGCACTTCTGATGATCGGATCGTTGAAAGCAATACGAATTCCGACAGGTGGACGCCAGCAAGGCGCCGGGGTACCGCGGCGCGGCGGGCGCGGGCGGCGGCGGCGGCGGCGGCGGCTGCTCGCCCTGCTCGCGCACGTCGTCGCACGGCTCCACGCCGCCGCCCGCCTACCAGCCGCAGCACGCGCACCCTATCCAGCACCACCCGCAGCCCGCCTACCACCAGCCGATGCCTATCGGTACGTATCTACGGCGCGGCGGCGGCTGCTCGCCCTGCTCGCGCACGTCGTCGCACGGCTCCACGCCGCCGCCCGCCTACCAGCCGCAGCACGCGCACCCCATCCAGCACCACCCGCAGCCCGCCTACCACCAGCCGATGCCTATCGGTACGTATCTACTAAAAACAAAATGGACTGAGTGCCTTCGAGACCTAGGAACTTTAGATCGTTTTCTCACTACGCGAAACCAACCCAACATTGACACAAAATAATGTTGTGACAACTCCAACCGCCATACTAAGTTGGTGTTGTGTTGTCCTCGTGTGTGAGAAAACGGCGCATACGTTAGTATGGCGGTTGGAGTTGTCACAACATTAATGTTGTGTTGATGTCGTGTTGGTTTCGCGTAGTGGGAAAATGGCCTTAAATTTTGTACAGGAGTTATTTAGAATGTGTAAGTTTCCACTGAGAACGTGTTTTGAATATTTCACCCCCCAAGGAGGTAAACGGGCACCAAAAATATTTCAAGTATGGTGAATCCATTGTTTTCCTATTTACTAATTTTAAAATGTTATTTTTAGAAACCTGACCTTGTGAAATGACCTTAATGTCTTTGTAGTATAGGTGTCGTCATTATGAACTTATTTATTTATTTACTAATTAATTACAGGCAACAACGTTAACACAATGGACATGAGCGGACTTTCATCCCGAAATGGAACTATTTATCAAGACAACTCCAGAAATGGACACAATATGATGGTACGTAGTACGCAGTCACAATTTTCGAATTGCATAACTAAACTAGCAATTTTGTTAATTTAAAGTGCCTCGATGGCTTAGTGATTTAAATACCGCGATACCAGGCTGAGATTTCGGGTTCCTGGGTTTGATTCCCGGGTCGAGTGAACTTTGTGTCGCTTTTTCCGAAACAGCTCAGGTTAATGATCGCCAATTAGCATTTGACAAGCGTGTTGATTATGCCCATCATTGTAACGATCACTTGCTTTCGAATATGGACGCCTTTGTTCTGTAGTGGGACATTAATAAGCTGATATTTTACTACTTTAACTAAATTTGGAACTACATTGGTCGTGAATCACAGGTATCGATGTCAAGCGGCGTGAGCATGAGCGGCACGGCCCTGGGTCTGGGGTACGTGGGCGTGGGATCCGTCGGGTCCGTGGGCTCAGTCGGGTCGGTGGGCGTGGAGACGGGTTCGCGGCTCAACCCGCGCGCGCCCGACTTCGCGCAGCGACACCCGCTGATGCAGCAACATAAGCACAACGCGCAGGTACGACCGCTTAGCACTAGCTATACTTACACTTACGCCTGTAGCACACTGCAGCGATGGCAGAACGGAAGCGAAACGAAACAGAACCCTAATGCCTTTATTGCGTGGGCGTTAAAGGCGTTTCAGTTTTCGTTTCGCTTCCGCTCCGCAATCGTTCCAGTGTGCTAACGCGGTTAGATCTCTGCCTCTGACTTTTTCAGATGCCTTAAAAAGACACAAGTCACTGTAGTTTTATATGATATTTCTTCCCTAGTGCATATCTTTTGAAAGCTTGTCTTATCCAGATAGTATGAATGACAAATGGCTGCCACATACATTATACTTGTGAACAGGTGCCACCTTGGGAGACTGGTCGGCTTGGACCTAGTATATTTTTCAAATGATTATAATATTTAACCTAACACTTATTAGTATTCAAATGAAGATTGTATTCTAAATTATATATTTTTTTTGTATTTGGCGATTGAAAAGAGTAACTATCGAGTTTCTTGTCGGTTCTTCTCGACAGACAACTACATTCCGAATCCAGTTGTAGAGTCAGTCTGTTACATTAATGTATGACGATTATAAGTGCTTCTTTGCAGCCTACGTAAATAAAGTATATTTTGATTTTATTTATATTTAATACGTAGTCATATTTTCATTGCCTCCTACAGCTTAGTCGCCGTAATGACGAATAATGCAACAATTGCAACATCATAATGTTTTGTATTGCGCAGTTGTTCACCGGTGGCAATAATTCCGGCAACCTAAGCACGCTGCTGATGTCTTACCAGCAACCCGCGCCCAAGCCGATGCAACACACGCCGCAACCGCACCACCCCTACCAGGTACTGTTGGCATAAATCAAGAAAGTCTGTGATAATCATCGTATATAATACTAGTCATAATATAAAAACATTATGATAACATTTGTCCGACCGGGACAAAAGTGTTATAAATATACCCACTACAGAGCCAAGGCCTCCATATTGAAATCCCTTCAGCCATATTCGTAACTAGAGTTTGATAACCAGCTACGTAAACAGATTTTTTTTTCACTGTTTCATAACTAATTATCATCGCTATAATGATAGGTCTGTACCTTTGGCGTTAAAGTTTGGGTTACCTTCAGATATGACGTAACGAGTTCTGGACTATGTTGTACTTTTCCTGGGTAAGAGTCCCTCAATGGAATAGGCCACAGGGGCTGCTCACTATCAGGTCGGCCGCATGTTTGTTTGCCTAATGATGAAAAAGAGCAACTTTTTAATTAAAGTAATTATGTTTGTCCAGTCGCTCCTAGAGCGCGGCGGGGGCGGTGGGACCGGCGGGAGCGGCGGCGGCAGCGGCGGCGCGGGCTGGGGCGGCGAGGAGGAGGAGCGCAAGCCGCGGCCCATCGGCACCGAGCGCGCGTGGAAGCTCACCGCCGCCGACGACTGGCCGCACGCCGCGCCCATGCTGCCCATGCACACCCTGCAGGACCACGACCGGTACCAGGTAATGACAGCGCCAGCGCGCATCTAATGTCACTCTGTACTTTTTGACGTGACAACGTCTTATAATTCGATGGAGCCGGCTGCACGCACGAAAAAACATGACTCGTGCGGCGTTCCAGTGCAAGCGAGAGCGCGGAACGAGCGACAAAGAGGCACAATCGGCCTCCGCGTTCGGCAGCGTTCGACATCTGTCTCTCTCCTACTTGACTGGGCGATGCGTCCGCGTAGACAGCTGCTATACAATAATACATTTACATGTTTATCCTTTGAACAGTTTTCCTTTTCTTATGACGTTATCACATTCAACTATCGTCAGTAAACCGACTTTACAGACAACCTATTTTTTTTTTGAAGGAGAATGATATTTTGTAGCATAACACGCCTGGGGTAGGCGAGACGTGTAGGACTCGTGCAATTCCTTGGACAGATCCTGACAACCAAAGACGATGTCACCCTGTTCTGCTCCTTGAGTAAATGTGAAAATAACCTTGCCAGCGATTTAAAAGTGTGTTCAATATGTTTTATTGAGTACTGCTTTAATTAATGAAATTGTAGTATATTAAATATAAATTCTCTTTACATTACGTCTTGGTTGCGAGTGACTTTTATAATCGTGATGGTAAACAGTTGGACTTTCAAAAGCTTGTAAGTATGGATGGATGGCTGGAAGGATGGATGGACGTTTATTACTCTTTCACGTAAAAAATACTAAATGGATTTTAATGAAACTTTACAATAATATTGCTTATACATTAGAATAACACATAGGCTACAATTTATAAAGATATTGAAAACATTCCTGTGGGATAACCTCATATAGGTGACGCGGGCGGAAGGCTAGTATGATCATAAAAACGTTACGTTTGTCATCAGGGAGTGAGCGGAATGGGGAGCGTGGGAACCCACGTGAGCGGGCACGTCGGCACGCACCACGGCTTTGACGGCACGTACGGCGTGGGGTCGGTGGGCGGCGTGGGGTCGGGCGCGACGGCGGCGGCGCTGTCGCTGATGCACGCGCTGCCGCTGCAGTACCTGCCCGCCGCGCCGCCGCCGTCGCACCCCGACCACCACCACTGGGACCAGGCGCACCACCACCCGGAGAAACAGGTAGAATAAATATCCCTCTGGACATTATTCACACAGCGCCATCTAGCACCAAACTAAGCATTAGCTTGTGCTATGGGTGCCAGACAACGAACAAAACTTTACTTATATACTTTTTTTGTAAATACATAGTGCATATTATACATAGAAGCACCCAGACCCATACAAACAGACATGTTTATGCACACCAATGTTTGTACCGTGCGGGGATCGAACCCGCAACCTCTGGTGTAATAGCCGACTTCTCGACCCTTACACCAAATGGCTCGTCGTCAAAGAATAGCGTCAACCTTTGCCCCTTGTCCTGAATTGCTTTCGAACTAACTTATAACTGTGACTTCTAAGTCGTGAACGGAAACCATGTTTTCCGATAAAGCCGCGGTGATTAACACGGAGCCACTGGTGGTAATTGTAACAAGTCAGCCCTTAATTAATAAAAGAGAAAAACAATGTCAATCCCTCAATGACGTTCAATTAAAAAACTAGACTTACAATTACGCTCAAGTATTGTCCGAAGCAAAAGTCTGCCCACCCGACTATTGGGCAGAGTTTTCGATTAGTTGTATACAATTGACATTAAACACTAAATGCCACGAGATAAGGTGTTAATTTGAACGAATGTGTTAATGTCATCAGTGTCAAAGCCACTCGGACGTTTTTTGAGGAATTTTTCTTAGAGATTGGGTGTCTAGTTGTATATTGAACGTCATTGCAATCCCTACTTATTTTCATCGAATGGTCGCCCTACTCAGGCCAGACCATGTGGCTTGTTTGTGATGTCTTCATTAGTTTATGAACTTTATGAAATTTGGAAAAATTAAAGTCAACCTGTTCACAGAGTGGTATGTTCAAGTATTTATGCTCAGGGTTCAATGTTTAAAAAATGAATTTCTGTTCACGAATTAGAATTCATCATATTCAAACAACTACCTATAAAACTAATTATTTTGCCCCCAGACATGGAGCAAGTGGACCCATTAGAGTCCACCTCGGCATAGACGAGTACTGCCTTACTGGAGCGCGCATACGACGACTTCGTGATCGGTCGCACGCGTTCGCCTCTCGTCGATCGCGCGTCTCGCGTCAACTATCCGACGAGGATTATATATAAATTGTAACCCTTGGAAACGGTGTAGATATTAGTGAGAAAGAATTATATTATACAGATTATCTATATACATAATAGAGAAAATGTCCTATCGAGAAGAGAACTACTTATACTGTACGATCGACTGAAGTGAGCATTAAACGATTCATTATAATGAAACTCGTGAAGGGGAGCCGGATGTAGTTTTATTTGTTACTGCCGCTCGCGCGCCGACCGCGACACAATTAGACAAATTTATAGTTACGTTAGTCGGCGTCGTCGCTCGTCAGATGTAGATACGCGGACACCGTAACCGTAGGCGCTTGGAATGTGATTCCGCAGTCCCGGCAGCGTTGCGTTGCCCGAACCGGACCGCCGCCCTCTTATATACATATTTTACACTATATTATGGCATAATACGATATTAATTTGGATGATTGATATGCTCGCAGACCGAGGCGGATTATTAAACGTGTATTAATAAATTTGCTTGTACATGAAGATTAAATATCATATATTGATGCACTGTAACCACTGGTGTTTTTAATAATACCACCTGTTTTATTTTAATTTTTTCAAATAATTCTTTTTTAAATAGGTTTATTTGGGTAATTAATTTGTATATTTATAAGTAAATTATTATCGAGGACTTTGTCTCGAATACTATAGCAGGATATGCGGTAAGTTCTAGGCAAATAAACCGTTATCAAATATTATATGTGTGTCTTTGATTAGGAGATGGTTGTTGTAAAATAATAAAACCCATTAGGAAAATAATAGTATATATTAATATAAAATTTCACAATTATTAACTTGAGATTCTTTAACGTTTTTAAAATTAATATTCCCCATTTTTAACATAATCTTGATTATCTATTTCAATGGCTCGCATTACATAAAATATTAATTCAATTTATTAACTAAGGTCCCCAGGAGCATTTGTATGTAATGTAAGGTTTCAGACTCGAGCATTACGTTTCGTACCCAAGCGAGCTGTTATGTCATGTGGCTAAATAAATAAAATCAGTGTGGGAGGTAAACCGAACATCTCAGCGCGCACTGTGTATCGATACAAAACGAGTAAACATCAGTGAAGGATCACTGTGTTTACTCGATGTTTGATGGATGACACGCGAATGCTCGTTAATCAAGGTGGTAGAATTGTGATGTAATGCTCAAAGTGGAATCTATACACGTGATTTCTCCTGGTGAGTGTAACATAATGCAATCTAGTGATATGATGACTTCTAACATTAATGTTTCAACATCATACAGAGCCATTCATACTCAAATAATATAAATAATGGGAAGTCATGAAAATACATACGTCATCATTATTTATCAGCACATATCCAGACCAAACTTCTGTTTTTTGGATCCTATTTTTTTCCATCACTCGACATTGATATACTATCTCATTTTAATTGTAATAAAATTCATAGTTGGCTCAATGTTTTTGAGATAATAATTAATCTGTAACAGTAATACTATGCTAGCTAAAAGATGAATTCAGGAGTATGGAACTCGAAGTGGTCTTTTTTTCTGGGTTAATATGAAATCAATTACATTTGCATAACTTGCCTTGCATTGATCATTATTAAAAATGGCTGAAGGAGAATGTTCCTGTCAGCTTTTTTTGTCCTTGTAAATACAAGTCAATGAGACACTGCTTTTAGTGGGAATATTAAGCGACCTCATAACTCCGAGTGCCGCTGTAGAATCCTGCCTTCAAGGTCTTCGTGCATTTTTTCCACCTTACGCGAATGCTTCTTTATCATCTGTTGCTGATGGTCGAAGTGGTCCATTTTGTCGCCCGTTGCCGCCACCTTCAAGAATAACGTTGTTTTAGGCTAAGTATAAAACGTAAGTACAAAAAGAAATTAGACGGTGCCAGCTACGGGCCCCAGGTTCACACGGATGCGTTTATTATACTATAGTCAATGGCTCCATACCGAAAAACAATTCGAAATGCAGTGCTGATACATTAGCATAGTCGGCAAAATTATAATGTGATAGGTGAAAAAGTTTCCTATTCCCAGTAGTTTTACTGGGTAGTCTTACCAGTAATACTTCTGATTCCCATCACACCTTGCAATTTTATTGACAGACAAAACAAAAAACCACTCAAACTAATGCTGGCCATACACCATCAAGCCTATCGTCAAATCGGCTTGAAGCGATCGATTGGATCAAACCAATTTGGCGTGGATTGGTTTGATAACTCGAGTTGTCAAGCCAATCCACGCCCACACACGGTCAATGTACGGTCATTCACCGCACATATTGTACCATCAGCATTTTAACGCTATTGCATCAATTAGTAATAATTTAATTCAGTACCGATTCGTCATCGCCGCTTGTACTCATACCTATCATAATCAAAGCAATAAATCAAGTTATCAAGTTTAAATCTATTATTCCTATCATCTTCTAAAAATTGTACAGCCAGCAGCTCGTACATCTTTATGGTCCTTCGAGCCGGATCTGAACCAGCGACCTATGGATCGATCGACCTATGACGCGCACGCGCCGTCGCCGCGGGCTTATCAACGGTGTCGGATATCTGGCGCATACTCTGTTCGGCGTATTAGACGACGATTTCGCACAACAATATGAAAGGGATATCAACTTAATCAGACAAAACCAAAAACACTTGACCCTTCTATGGAAAAATCAAACATCAATCGTTGAGGCAGAACACAATTTATTAAGCAGAATCGAGGAATCTATGAACAAGCAGCATAAGATCTTCAATCAACACATAACCACTCATACGTCCACTGTAACCACAGTTACAGAGACCATATACCTCAGGACAGTCCGTGTAACTACAGTTACATTTTTAAGAATTCGCGCCCGCCGATTGTTTTTTTCTTTTTCTTAACGCTGTGGATGTTTATAGTCTGTAGTGTTGCTGGTTTTTGACGCTCTATGATATGTACCACACCTTATTTCAAGTGGAACATAACTTCGGCTCATGGCTACAAAAAAAATAAATTGTCAAGTTGCTTGTTGTTTTTGTGGATCAGTGCGCGAGTGACTCCAGCTATTTTATTCGAGATATCATGCCGTAAGTAATAAAATATTATTGTTTTGTATATCAAAATATTTATAATCTTACATATTTTCATATTTTATAACATTATGTCCGATTCCAGTCAGTTTTTAAGTAAAAATTTGGATTAAAAATAGGTCGGTGACTCTGTGTTTTTATTAGTGAATAATTGGAAGATCTAAAAAAGTTCTTATATTATATCGTAATTAAATGTTTTAATATGAAAACTTATTAATATTATAGCCTGGTTATTACCATACTTTCTTGAAATATTCCATATTTCATTCTGGATTAGACAATTTACCATACGTGAACTTCGATTTCACAGATCATGTAGCTTTAGTTTTTATTTTATTTGTAATATTTTAAGATGATTTATAATGGGATTTTGGTTCCAAATGAAAGGCCATTAAATTACCTAAAACCCAAAATTGTTTTAATATTGTAAACGTCAAAAATATCTAATAAATAAAATTTTTAAATTGAAAACTAGGACAAAATTAGCATTTCTTAAAGTTCACTGTAAGATCATTAATAGAATATAATGTTAAAATCAAACATAACTATTGCCTAAAAATCGTCAACTAATAAGCCTTTCATTAGTATTTTTCATTTTGCGATATTTGAGTTATTTACTGAGTAATAAGCATTTATTTAGCATATGTCTCCTATCGATTTTATTTTGCGCGTATCACGTGACTCGCGGACTGTCCTGACAACCTTGCGAAACGCGCGCGGACGTTTGAGTGGATAATTGACCTGGAAAAAGCAAGCAATACCTTGGCAAAAGAGGTTCAAAATATAAAGATCACAGATGAATTTATGTTGTCTTCGATGATTGCAACCAGCATCTTGGCAAACTTGAAAAATATACAAGAAACATTGGTGGACACCATCACAAACATCAATTATGGAAAATTTAACGTTCACCTGTTAACACCTAATCAGTTACGGGAAGAGTTGAACATTATATCAGGACAATTATCAAAGGAATTTGGCTCTTCCGATAGACAACATTCAAACAAACTTACCCAGCATCTATCACTTACTGAAAGTCAAAGCAAGAATGACAAACCAATACTTCATATTTGAGATCAAGGTGCCATTAGTAAGCAGAGATAGTTTTGAAATCTACAAACTGATCGCAGTGCCCCAACAAACACAAGAGGGGATGGCTTGCATCACACCTATCTCAGATCATCTGGCAATTAATATCCAAAAAGATTCATACATACCTTTATCAGAAGAGGAAGTACGCAGATACGTACGTACCGAGACCCACCTTTGTCCTTTACAAAAACCAATATTTCATTTGAACTCGGACGAGAGTCTTTGTATCAAAAATCAGGCAGTTAATCAATGTGAGATCTACACTTCAACTTGCAAGGACACATGGGTTGAATTGAACAGGCTAAATACGTACCTGTACTTCTGCTGTGACCAATGCACTATAAGAGTTATATGCGGGCATCAAGTTTCAGGACAAAAGCTCAGCAAGGCCGGCATTATCACACTAGGAGACGGCTGTGTCGTGAAAAATGAAGCTTTTACGATATTAACGCACCGGCAACAAGTAACAAACCTCAATATCATGCCTGATCTCGGTAAAATAGACATTCCACCAATCAATGACGTCATCAACTTAACGATTTCTATACCTAAAACAGAGAATCTCGACTTAACAAATCACGAAGAACATCGCAAACGCATCTCTCAGATTGGTCAGCAAATAGAACATATGAAAGATGACGCTGACGTGGTCCTAGCAGATCAGATGTCTACCCATGACCTACATCAATTCATCGTTGTTTACCTTCTACTGGGAGCGGTTGCCATAGCAGCGACATTCTACGTATGGCGACGTCTGCGACTTAGATGTACCGCGCGACTGCAACAGGCCGCACCACAAGACAGATCAGTTGGTTTAAACGTCCACTTCACTAGTCCGGGTCCAAGCACGGAGCAGTCCAGACCGGAGGCGCCGCACAAACGCGACAGCAGCGCTGCAGCAGCTGCAGGCGCACTCGACAAGTCAACGTCGCCGGTGATCCGCACGCGTTTTAGTGAATGTGTATAGTGTAGTGAGTGTGGTGTAGTGTCAAATTTATAAGCATAGAGACTCTAAGCATGAAATATTTAAGTTTTATTGTTATCATAATTATGTACATTTCAATTAGCATACTTCATTATTTTTGTTATCATCTGTTCTTTCTCGCCCCCGCAGCATGTACGGTCATTCACCGCACATATTGTACCATCAGCATTTTAACGCCATTGCATCAATTAGTAATAATTTAATTCAGTACCGATTCGTCATCGCTTGTACTCATACCTATAATCAAAGCAATAAATCAAGTTATCAAGTTTAAATCTATTATTCCTATCATCTTCTAAAGATTGTACAGCCAGCAGCTCGTACAGTCAAATTGGTTTGATCCAATCGATCGCTTCAAGCCGATTTGACGATAGGCTTGATGGTGTATGGCCAGCGTAAGCTATATAGACTCCATCATAAATACAGTCGAAAACAATTGAATGATGTCGGGAAAACAAAAGAATTTCGGAAAAACAAAAGTCGCTTAGTGAAACAATTAAGCGAAAACAAAATATGAATGTAGGGAAAACAAAGTAATTTCGGAAAATAAATGAATGTAGGACGAAACGTTTCTAACACACGAGCAGCAAATTGACGACGGCAGAGGCGACTGCAGTCGCCGTCATCTGTCGATATCTAGCTGTCGGCCTGCCTGCGGCAAGCTGTCGCCACATCAACGGCATACGCTGACGTGTCGACAGCTTGATAGCGAAGACTATGCCGTCACATCATCTGCCGGCTGCAGCCACGCGTGTACAGCACATCGACCGCGCTAGCCGCCGTCTCCTAATGTTGACTGCAGTTATATACGTCGACCGCAAACTAACAGCTCATTCATACTGATCCGCCAGCCGTCTTTTTTCACGAATAGTTATTTTGACGTGTTTTTTTTGACGAATCTTATTTTTTCACTAATTGTGATACAAATCAAAATACATACAGATTTATAAAAAAAGGCGATTCGTCAAAAACACGAATCGGCATTGACGGGTCAGTGTGAATGGTGTGAATGAGCTGATAGGAAAACAAATGAAAGCACCAACGATTTTAAATTAAAAAATGCTAAAAGGTTAAAAATAATATTTTTGCCTTGTTATTGTACAAAATGTTATTTTTGAAGTCGGTGGCGGTATTTGTTACGCCATCAGTGCAGTGGGTTGATTAAATTGAAAATAGCATTTAATTTCATCTTATTAATTATTTTTACTGTTTTACCTTAGTAAGTTGTTTTCCCTAATTTCATTTATTTTCCGGAATAAATTTGTCAGAAAACATATTAAAAAAAAAAATTTAAAGAAAAACGAGAAATAATAAAAAAAACCTTGCTATGATGTTTTTCAACGTTGCTTACATGGTCAGCTTGTAGATGGCGCAGCTTCAGTAGACGAGATTCATAATGATGCAACTCCACCTTTTAGTAACCATAAAAAATTTGTTGATATCAATCTGTATTTTGATAAAACTGTTAAGTAATTAGTAGTTGCCTATCGATAGTCAAATTTCGCTATACTATTGATAGTCTTTCAAATCCAAAACTGCGGATTGGATTAAGCTGAAACTTTTATATGGTCTTATGAGAATCTCAATTTAATAGTTCTGTAGTTACAACTTCAAAATACTTATGAATAAAACAATACCTTCAATGATGCAAGCTCATCAACAGTAAAGTTTGCAGCAGTTGCCATCTTCCATAGTCCTTGGACTTTGGGTTCAATGAATTCTTTGTTCTTAGGACCTGCATTCAACAAAATTATATTTATAATGTAAAAACAATAATAATGTAACAAATCTGAATATTTGCTTTCTCCTACAATTTATTTCTTCTTACCAGCTCAATTTTGATTTATTCTGTGTAAATTTTATTATTATAAGTATTACATAGGACATAAAAAATCACCTTTGGCAGCTATTCTCTGCAGTCTATCATAGCCATCCCTCAATCCTCTATGTTTGTCACGGACCAAATTGGCCTTATCAATAAAATCTTTATTTATCTCATTTGTCTCAAGCCGGTCATCAATCTCATTGTACTTATCTATTTCCTCTTCATCCACAGCATCTGTTAATAAAAAGTATATTTTCATTTTAATCATATGAATTTAAGAAAAGTTGCAAGTTGTTAGCAAGTTGTTGAGTGACGAAGTGCAAGTACATAATATATTAACAAAATGTTAGTTATCGGTACCTATGAAGCAATGCTAAGAGGTACAGACAGCATCAGATCAATCTACCCTAATCTGTCAAAAATTGTCAATTGAAAGAGACAGTGAAGTGAACAAAGCTGAAAATTGGTTGTAGAAATATGACAGATTAGGGTAATCTTATGTGCTGTTGTCTTTACAAAAAAAAAGTGTATATAAATAAATGTAAAAATGTAGGTGTCTCAAAAAAATACAAAATAACATATTTTTACAATCAGTATTCTTCACTTCATTATGACCTATTAAAGTTCTGATAAGAAACAAGCAGATAAACATTCTTGAGTTATTACAAAAGTATGAAAAGACTTTATAATAAGAGCAAAGTACAAAACATTATTTCTAACTTTTGTAGCCATCCTTCTTGCCACCCTCAACATCATTGAGCAGATCATAATATTGGTCAATTTTTTCCTGATGATGATTAAATTCTTCCCTCAAGGCTGCCAATTCTTCACTTGTGAACCCTGACATCTCTGCCTTCTCCCACAAAAGACTTAGCTTCTTATCCTTAAATAGACTTTTGTTGATGTGGTCATCAATTGCAGAGTTGTATGACTGAAATATTTAATCAACATGTTAAATTATAAAGAACATCGAATGAAGTGATCATACGCCGCGCATATTATAATGGACCTCAGTGAGTGATCTGGTCTCAAACAAAAAAACACCTTGTGCTTGTGTTATGAATATCAGAACTAATAAAGGTACCACTTACACAATAAAAATACTCAGTTCATTTAGGTTTTGAAAATGCACACAAAAGAAAGCATATTTTCATAATCAAATTATAAAATTCTGGTTTAAATAATATGGTATAATTTATCTATGTCTACAAAAGAAGAGTTTAGTAGTACAATCAAACTACTTACACTATGTTCTTTTTGTCGAGCAGAAGCATCCCCAAAGTGCTCATGCAGCCCATAGACTTGCAAGATATTTGTAAGCTTGCGTCTTAACTCTGCCTCCTTCAGACCTTCCTTATCACCACCTTCACTTTTAAATCTCTTATAAGTTATCTCTTCTTTGTCTTGAATCATCAAGTCACTGTACAGTGACTTGAGTTTAGGTTCTGTTAAGCGCTGAAGAATTTTGAAACTTAATAAAATATTTTATGATTAACTACGAACATACATTATCTTATTCAAGCAAATTAAACCTGATTGGAATTAGGAACATACATGGAGTCTTCAGGCTGCATCAAGGCTTTTGAATATAACTTGATTGATTTATTGGATATATTAATGAAACGAAACAATCGAGTCAGAGTAAAAGGTCCCGAGATAAACATAATATATTATCTTTCAAGTCATCATAGGTCAAAATTGCTTTAAGTTTAAAATTATTATTCTTCTAAAAACTTCTGAATACCTGTTGAGCTTTCATCCATAGAAGATTTAATTTATTCATCCTAAAAGGTTTCTCCAGGGTCCGAAAATTAACACCTTCTATTTTCACCGGTTTTTCATTGGCACTTCGAGTATATTTATTTTCACATAATACGTAAGTTACAAATAAAATGGACAAACATATGTAACTAAAAGAAAAAGTCGCCATCTTAAAACAATGCAATCTTAAATAATAAAATCACTGAACGAGAGCAATTTCTAAATATTCTCAATCTCAACCAACGCCTCAAACAACAAAACAATTACCCAAAAGACAGACAGAATCAGAGATGTCAGACTCAGATGAGACACAGATCATTTCATGACAGATGAGCATAGAATAATGACAATGACAGATTAGATCAGAGCAGTGTTGCCAGTAAGGTCTTGTCAAAAGTCACCTGAGTAGTGATGGTCAACTCGAGTAACTAACCCGAGTTAACTCGACTCGAGTTGGGCTTAACTCGAGCCAACTCGAGTTGAATCCTCTCTGTCTGACTCGAGTTTGAAAACCAACATGGAGCGAAGTTTACCGATCATTTAAGACTATTCATTCATAGCAAACAAGTGTCAATTTTATGTAGATTTGAGGTTGACTTTAAAGTGCAGGTTAATGTAGTTTTTCGTGTTTTAAATTCTTTTTTTTTTACTATTAATGCGAAGGTGAGGGAATAAATTGGTAAAAATAAATGCGAAAGTCTGGATGTTTCGATGTTTGGATATTTGTTACTCAATCACGCCTAAACGGCTGAACGGATCTAGATGAAATAGGGTATAACATTCCTACAGAAAACGTCTTATTCTCGCGGAACTGAACCGATTTAAAAAATTCTTTCACTGTTGGAAAGCTAAACTATCCCCGGTGAACATTTTGATCTTTTGATCACGGAAATGCGGGGGGGAAGGGGGGAATATTTGAAAAAATTGATTACGTGCGGGTGAAACCGCGGGCGGAAGGCTAATTTTAAATAAACAATAACTCTTCCTTCCTTCCATCTAGTTAACTCGAGTGACACAACTCGAGTTCAACTCAAGTTAGGTGAATTTTAACTCGGGTTAACTCGAGTTCTGTTTTTTCCGAGTTGGCCCATCACTACACCTGAGATGTACAAAAAAGAAAAAAGTAACCTTTTTGTATGAAAAAAAATGTCCGACAGGATACGAACGAATCCGATTGACCGGGCGAGCGAGACGGACGGTTCAATTAAGCATTAGTGTGAAAGAGATAATTATATTGTTAGTTGAAAAACGCTTTCCGCACGCAAATTCCAAAAATCACCTTAATGTAACCTTTTGTGTCGTGTAACCTAAAAGTAGCCTGAAGGAGTCAAAAATCACCTAAAAGGTTACCTATGTAACCTTCTGGCAACGTTGGATCTTGAGTCTGCCACCACAGACTAGAGTAGAACACAGACAACACAGTGTTCTATAGACCGACAAACTTATCTGTTCCGGTGGCAGCGTCGCTACTGTCGATTTTGAACTGTCATTAAATATCGTTTTTGCATTGCATTTCACGTAGTTCTGATTTTGGCCACCGGAACAGATAAGTTTGTAGGTCTATACTCTATAATTTGGTAGATCTTGGATGAGTTGGATGATCTCTATAGCAGTGTTCTGGAAATAAAATATTTGTTTCTGAACGAATACTAGACCGATCATGTCGATGTTCGTTGAGCTGAGCACGCAGATAAAAAAAAACCGTTTCCTTTGACAGAAAGTGGTTGGTTGGTCGTTCGTTCGTTTTCTTTCATTATCTCATTGCGTTTTGTGCCCTAGATTTTATCGAAATAGCATTAATACTCAATGGTTGTTTTCCACGATTAACAAAACTTTCTGCTATCTAAAGTTTTTGTGTGGTACGTCCATTTCAGAAGATTTTTAAAGTTAGCTAGCTGGCACACAATGGAAGCTCGATAAACAGCTATCTTCCCCACCTGAGACTGCATCTGTGTTAGCGCGGTCGCGGGCACGTACAATCCGTCTGGCCATCGGAACTTTCTCTCGCTGATGCGTTGCGAGTCTGTTACTCAACACGACGTTGTGCAAAGACTTGTTCGCGACTTGCCAATGTTTCCTAACGGTAGTGTGTAAGCAACGAGTGCCTGTATCGGGCGTCAGCGTATGATAGCGTAGTGTTGTAGAGTGTAATGTGTATGAAAGTTGGAGTGTTGTGATGGTGGAGCGGGACGGTATGCGACGTGGTAGCGGAGGCGGCTGCGGCTGGGGCGGTGGGGTCCTGGGTCGCTGGTCCCTGCGGCGGCTACTCTTGGACAGCCCACTAGTGGGCAGAAGACTGGCACATACAGGTAAATATACAAGAATATAATACTTTTTTCTTGCTTCAATTTTATAAGGAAACCTATAAATTTTTTAACATATCCTCATTCATTATAGGCCAATGTCACTGATTGTCTAGTCAAAGTGCTATGACCTCATTCTTTGCATAAAATTGTAATTAAAAGTTGATAAAATTTGAGCTTGTTTATTGAATAAATTGATCTACATCACATATTTTATAATAACATCATTTCACAGTTGGTGGAAGTGATTAGATAACCATGATTGTTGTTATTTTTTGTTGTTAATATTGCTTAAAGTGGGAGCTGTAATATGATTCGAATGGACCTAAGTTACGCTCAAAGACCGAAAACGCCCTCAACGCGTTGTGGCAAAGATCGAAAACGCTCGCAACGCGTAGTGTTCACAAAGTTTTTTTCAGGTTTAAAAAAAAATAACCACTAAGGCCTTAGCCTTCTAACCTATATCCATCAGAGTCGATTTTCGCCTCTGACGTTGTTTTTATTGAACTTAATATCTCTCAAAATATAGTCTCCTCTGTGTGTCAGTACGTTGGATATTTTACTTTGACCACAATGCATTGTGAGCTATTAACTTTATGACCACAACGCGTTGTGAGCTATTTTTCCGCTCAATGAGCGTTTTCGATCTTTGAGCGTAACATATTTATACAACAATGGTTATTTTTAAAGTATGGCAAAGAATAACATTTAAATTCTTTATTGCATGTCATGGGTAAAAATGATGGTAACATCAGTAATAGTCCATAAGTGACACCCTGCAATCACAATTTGTGAGAGTGTTAGTACACATTTAACTTAAAACTAAATACATAATATATCATATAGTAACGTTTTTCTTCCCAACGACAGCAACAGTTGTAGGATTTAGCCTATCTCATGGTATGTGCATAAGACTCAATAAAAGCTCTTATATGTGGCAAACTTCTTGACCATTGGTCGACAGAGTGGGGGAAAGTTTGCGCATGTGAACTTGTGCATGACCACTATCATGCACACTCTCGTGAATCTCCAATGGCAATCTGCAACTATTGAGACCAATACAAAGAAATAATGTGAGATCATAGCATGTCAAATGTTATAATAAGAAATCAAAGAAAACAAACTGTCAGCTGAGTTGTGGCTGTATCATCTTAGGGCATTCTAATGTTATTGTTTTATATTCAGTGCAATAACAATGACCTATCATTGTAATGATGTCACAATGTGCCCTGAGAAAAACAATATTTTTTTTTATTATGGTAGGTACTGCAGCTATTTAATATGAATTAAAATTTTCTCTCTAAGGACAATGGGCAGATTGGTATTGGTATCTCTAATAAAGTCATATTGCCCTGGAACCAGTATCTGCTATATGTGGATGGGGACAAATTTAAATTAACAAAATAGGTACTCCTATCAAACCAAGAAGTTGTATCCTAGAGAAAGAAAAAAGTTGGTGTTTCAATTGGTTGGTTCAGTTGGTCCCTTTGGAATAATATTTCTCAAAATAAAAGGTTCAGTTGGTCGGAGTGGAAGGACAGCATAATGTTGTTGCATTTTTGTTAAAAATACCAATTCGCTATATTTTGTTTGTTTTTGTAATTAAGAAGCAATATTTTTTTGCTGTTCTAACAACTTTCAACTACAGTAGTAAGACAGGTTTAGGTTTAGGTTGGCCGGGGATTTACCGCACTTGGCCTCTAAAATGGGCCATTGTAAGTGAAAAATACATTACCACCACCGTCACTCAAACCATCTGAGCTCGGTCCAGAGCTCCAGCACTGCTGTGATGTCTCGAAGCACCTCCCGCAGGGTGCCGCTGTTGGGTAGCAGGCGTGCTCGATGATGGTCCACACTCTTGCACTGCAGTAGTACGTGAGCCGGTGTTTCTTCAGCGTCCATGCAGCCTCTGCATAGCGGGCTGTCCGTCATGCCGATGTTGAACATGTGCTTATTTAGCGTGCAGTGGCCTGTTATAATGCCCACTGCGTGTCGTAGGTTCACTTTGGACAGTTTCAGCAGACAACGCGTCAGTCGTCTGTCTAGGGACGGGAAGGCTTCCTTTGTCTGCTTGCACCCATCCATTGCTGTCCACAGGCGTTCATGATTATTTTTTGTTCTCTCCTGTAACCATGCCGTTATTTGACTATAGGGTAGAGGCACTATCGGCTCAGGCCCGAATATAGTGGTTGCTGAGCCCCTTCTTGCGAGCTGATCAGCTGCGTCGTTGCCTAACGAGTTACTGTGGCCTTTTATCCACTGCAGCGTTATTTCGTTTTGTTGTGAAATTTCTTCAAGTTCGCGGTGGCATTCTAAGATGAGCCCGCTGTTCATACGGTTGCTGTTGAGAGCTTGTAGTACTGCAGCGCTGTCAGAGATGATGCGAACCGATTGTCCGCATACTCTTCTGGCCTTTACTGCCATTGCTGCTCTAATAATACCAACACATTCCGCTTGAAAGGTGGTGTTGTGATTTCCAAGGGCCGTTGATATATTTATGTTGAGGTCGTTTGAGAATACGCCGGCTCCGGTGCCAGTCTCGGTTTTGGAGCCGTCAGTGTATATTCTCATTTCTCTGATGCCTGAGCTATCCTTGTGTTCTTCGTTAAGTTCGATGCGGTACTTCTTGTCGAAGATAAATGTTTTCGGGATAATGTCGCACGCGGCCTCTATCATTGGTAGCTCACTTTTAATATCTTTGATGAGGCGCGTGTGGGGAATATTATCGTCCTGTTTCCAGAGCCCCATTTTCTCGAGTCTTAAGGCTGCGGCGGCCGCCTCCTGCTGTACTACGAGATGTAGTGGTCTCAGGTTGAGGATCACCTCGAGTGCTGATGTTGATGTAGTTTTCATGCAGCCAGTGGTGGCTAAGCAAGCGAGGCGTTGTAGGCTTTGTAGTTTGGTTTTCACGGTGCTTAGTTCTGTTCTGGGCCACCAGACTACTGCGCCATAGGTTATCATAGGGCGTATTATGGCCGTGTATATCCATAGAGTTATCGCCGGCTTAAGGCCCCATTGTTTTTCTATTAGTTTCCTGCATTGCCAGAATGTTGTGCAGGCTTTTCTTGTTTTTTCGCTGAGGTGTTCGTTCCAATTTAGCTTATTGTCGAGTATCACGCCGAGGTATTTGACCTTGTTGGCTAAATTGAGTGTTGAGCCGAAGAGCTTGAGTTGTATTGGTTTGAGCTTCTTCTTGTTGGTGAACAGGACCAGTTCTGTTTTTTTGGGATTGACAGCGAGATCATGTTGGGTACACCATCGCTCCACGATCTTCAGTGCTATTTGCATGCGAGAGCATATGTTGTTTTCTGTTTCTCCCTTGATGAGAATAGTGATGTCGTCTGCGTATCCGACGGAGTAGCAGCATCTCTCATTTAGGCGTTGTAGAAGTTCATCCACCACCATGTTCCACAGGAGCGGTGAAAGGACGCCACCTTGGGGGCAGCCTCGGGCTACTATGGCTCGTGTGGTTGTGTTGACTGTGAATTCGATGGATCTCCTTTTTAGAAGTTGGTCGATCCAGCCACTAATGGTGCTTTCCACTCCGAACCTGCTAAGGGATCCGTGAATGCTGTTGAACTTAGTCTTGTCAAACGCTCCCTCGATGTCGATGAAGACACCAAGTGTCATTTGTTTTGCAACCAAGCCTTCTTCTATTTTGCATACTACAGCGTGTAAGGCTGAGTCCGTTGATCTGCCTTTCCTGTGGGCGTGTTGTTTCGGGTGTAGAGGCTTGCAATTTAATGCACCATCTCTTAAGTAGCGGTCGGTCAACCTTTCCAGAGTTTTGAGCAGGAACGAGGTTAGACTGATGGGTCTGTAAGATTTTGCCTGTGTGTAGTCTGTCTTCCCCGGCTTAGGTAGGAAGATTACTTTCACTGCCCTCCATTGGCGTGGTATGTAGTTGTGTGCTATGGAGGCTTTGTAGATTTCTACAAGCTGTGGCACGATTGCTGTTAGACCTCTTTGTAGCAGGGCGGGAAATATCTCGTCAAGCCCTGCTGACTTGAAGGGGAGGAAGCTTTTTACAGCCCACTCCACGCGGTTTTTCGCCGTGAGCTGTTCAGCTATCTCCCAGTCCGTAGAGGTTGGGTGTTTTGGTTGTTCGTCCGCCCATACCGGACTGTCTATTACTTCGCAGTCTGGGAAGTGCGTCTCGATGAGGACGCGACTGATTTCCTCATCTGTGTTAGTATATGTGCCGTCTTCTTTCTTGAGGGAGCCGAGGGTTTTGTTATTGTCGCGTGTTAGTAGTTTCTTCACCCTTGCTGCCTCAGTTGTGTTGTTTATGTTTTCGCAGAAGTTTCTCCATCCTTCGTCTCTGCGATTCCTTATGCGCTTTTTGTAGTAATTTTGGGCATCTTTGTAGTTGTCCCAATCGATGTCAGATCTTGTGTTCTTGGCTCGATTGAACAGTTTTCTCAGCTTGGTTCTGAGCCTGTTTAGCTCGGGACCCCACCATTTGCTTGCACTTACCTGAGTGGGTGTTGTAGGTAGGCAGCATGCGTGGTAGCTGTGGTGGATGCACTTGGTTAGCGTATTTGTGTTGTGTTCGATATTCTCGGTGCTGAAAGTCATGTCCATAAACACACTGTTTTTTACCTCTGTACTTAGGAGTTTCTGGAACCTCGCGAAATCCGTTTTACGCGGGTTTCGTCGGGGTTGCAGATCCTCCTTGTGTACTTTTATTTTGAAGCATATTCTGCGGTGGTCTGCGAAGGAGGGTTCCGGAGAGACGTGCCATCCAGTCACCAATTCCTTTGCGCCGCTCGATGCAAGAGTGATGTCTATTATTGTTTGATATCTGGAACTGACAAAAGTCGGCTCCGAGCCGTTGTTAGCTATAGAGAGGTTAGTCGAGAAGAGATAATCAGTTAGAGCCTCACCTCTTCCGTTGTGCGTGGTGCTCCCCCATAGGGGGTGATGGGCATTCGCATCCGCTGAGATGATAATGTCCCAGCTGTTGTCTTCGCAATGTTGGACCAGCTCAGCAAGCTCTTTTGGTGGAATTTCTCCATCTCCAGGCATATATGCTGAGGCCAGTACTAGTGGTTTGTTGTTCTGCTCCAAGTTGCCTAGTAATTTTACGGCAGTAAGGTCTCTGGAACAGAATTGTGCTAGTAGCATTGCTGTCATGGTTTTTGGTAAGTAGACACATGTTCTCGGTTTGGAGACTGAGTTTGCGTACATTAACTTACCACCGATGTTCGTGAGACCACATATTTTGTCGCCCCTGATCCACGGCTCCTGGATGAGGGCGATGGTCTTGTTGTCAACCTCCAGCAAGCGTCGTAGTGTAGCCGTCGCAATCTGTTTATGCTGGAGGTTGGTTTGCACGACGTTCACGTCAGTCAGATGTGGACCCGAGAACAGAGCTGTTCAGGGATCCGACTGACGTGTCCGCCATGCCATCCATCGCGTCGGCCTCGATGGCGGCATCTGCTGGTGCCGGGATCGACGTGGTGGTACTCGGTCCGGCTGCTGATGTCGCTTGACGCGGTGGGTCTGCTGTGGTGGGATGGGTTCCACCCGTAGTGTTGGTCTCGGGATCGGGAGTTGGGAGGTCGTTCTTGTCCTCGGCAGCGCGAAACACTACGTACACACTGCCAGTCATGAACGCCACGCGCCGCCCCCTCTCCATGATTTTCGGCACCTCGGGTTCCGGGATACCTACTGTGAGGTGGATGCCGTTGTTCGCGGTGGTGTCGTTCACAGTGGCCATGTACAGTTGCCACGTGTTCACCTTGTACCAGGGGTTCTGTGCTGTCAGGATGAGGTGGATCTCCTCGAGGTCCTCGTCGTCGGTGTCGGGCAGCCAGATTGACGCGCGGACTCGCTTGGTCATGTCCGACTGCCTGATGACGGACAGCACTGTTGCCGGTACCGGCGATGACATGGCTGCCACCGTTGTCTGGAGCCACTTCAGCGTGTCCTCATTTTCGCACCACACCTTCAGGACTCCTCCATCGACGATGGGCTTACCTCTGAAGGCGGGTGTGAAGGCGCTGCTCTGGCTCCTTGCTTGCTTGCGGACCTCCTCGCGGATCTTCCCCTTTAGGGACTGGTTGATCTGCCGGGCTTGGTCCGCTGTTGTGTCGGCAGGAGGTGACGTAGTTATCGCCACCATGAGGTGCGACTGAGTCGCATCAGCGAAGCTACGTCCTGCCGTCTTGGGTGTGGAGCTCAGCTTGACGCGTTTGCACTCTTCCTTCGGTGACGTGGTGTCGTCGAGACGTGACCTTTTTGACTTTCCAGCCAAATCAGCCTCGTCCCGGCGACCGGGTGCATCCGCTGCCTTGCGAGCTCCGCGTGCTCCACGGGGCTTGCGCCTGCTGTGCTCAGGTCGCGGCCCTGCTGTGTCGGTTCCGCGCGTCGGTCGGCTAGGTCCTGCTGCGTCATCGGGCGTACCCGAATGTCCGCGCTGGTCCCGCTCGACTCTCGCAGCGGTGGGTGCGTCGCGACGGGCGGTCGGGGGCGCGGGGGCCGTCATATGAGGCTCGCTGCTCCTCGACCGTCTACGTCTGTCTGTGGTACTCGCGCGCCAGGGTTGGCGGCTGCGTTCCCTGCTGTCGTGGTGCCTCCGGGTCGGCTCCGCGCGCCGGGCGCCCTCGTCGCCGCCGCCCGCACGCGGGTGCGCACGTCGGGGCTCCCTCGCAGCGTTGTCGGCCCTTTGCTTCACTCGCGCTGCCTGGGGCGCGTGGGCCGGCCTTGCCGGCTCGCTGCCCGATGGCGGTGCGCGAGTGTGGTGTTGCTCGCGATTCCCACGGTCACTACGGCGGCTGCGCTTGTGACGCCCCGAGGTGCGGCGTGGGACGATCTGCCAATTGGTGCTCGTCGGGTTGTGGATCAGGGGCATCGCTTCCGCGAGCCCCTTGAGGTCCATGGTGGACCCTGGATGCGCTTCTTTGCCCCCCCCAGAATACGTGGGGCAGCCCGCTTGCGCGGGGAGGGATTCTCCAGCGCGGGACGCGCCGGTACCCTCCTGGGGTAGTCGATTTTTGAGACTCGCCTCCATGGTTGGTTTGGGTGTTGGGGTGGGGAATGTTACGGAACACCGTCCCCCACAGTGTTCCGATGTGTCTCTGTCTGTATGTGTGTGTGTAGTGTGTGTGTGCAGTGTATGTGTGTGGGAATACAAAGTCAAGTATGCCCGCTTGACGCCCGCTGGCTCCTTGAGCTTTGCATTCCCTGATTCCCTCCTCATTTATCCGGGCTTGGGACCGGCACCTTGCAGGATATTACACCGAGATGAAATATCCCACAAGGAGGCTGAGTTTTAGTAAGACAGGTAAACACAAGCTTAATATCATTAATCTTTATTTAATACTGTAACAACTGGCTGTAACTACACCTGTCACCGAGCAATGGCACCTATCTGTATTACAATACTGTAATTGATTTTCCTAATATTAATTATAGTAAAACTTCTAAATATAAGTTCCTTTATACATATGACAACATAATATGAAAATTTTATACTAGCCTTCCGCCCGCGGTTTCACCCGCGCGTAATTTCCTTTTTCAAATATCCCACCCTTCCCTCCACATTTCCGGGATCAAAAGTCAGTACCCCGGGGATAATGTAGCACAATGTATGTATTGTGTCAGCACATCAATATTGCAGCTTGTGCCAATTGAATCTTTCCGTGGTTGTTGGCACATAAAGTTCTTATAAGGGATAGGTATGTTTCTTCTGAAGTGGGAATATCTTATGTAAAGCTAGCAGCTTTCGTCCACGCCTCCACGGCAATTTACACATTCTTGAGTTTTGAAATTGTCTAAGTTTTGTACTTACATTACATGACTAATTTCTAAAATTCTTTGCTGTATTTATTTTATTCTGTTAATACCTCCTGTATTAACACAAAACGAAAAAAAAAATTATGATGAAAGAGATGCAGACACGGTGTTTGCAGCTCCGCTCCGCAGCTTACAAAAAGAGGTTCTATGAAATTTGTGTAATTCGGGTTACTCGACGTTTTTATTTTTTTACTAGAGTTTTTTTAGTATAAAACTAGCAAGTATTGTACCTTTTTGCAATCCTGATTAAATGCGCGAACTTTTGATGGCACTTGCCAAGGCACTTTAGTACATTTTTTTTAAAGGAGAGCCTTTCAAAGTCGACAAATTTTGAAAATTTTAAATTCATAGTTTAACAAACAGTCTTATTTCTAGAAAACTTGGGGCAGTTGTGGCAATATTTTTGACTGTGGTTCTAGAAATGTTATTTAGGGTTACGGTTCCAAAGTTTAAATGAACAAAAATAATAAAAATTAACCACAATAACCGAAAAATGGTTACAGTTTGACCAAATTTCTAGGTATTTCTTAAATGCCCATAATTTCCTAACTGCATGGGATAGATTTTTTTTCTTATTTTTCTCATGATGGTTACAATCAGTCCTGTCACCCCGTTTCGGCTTGACGTTGAGTTCTGGGACACCCTGTATATATAGGTATGTACCGCGTAAGGTGCATTCTATATATCTACGTGATACATCAGGTTATATATATCATCGCATTAGTTACAGTTTTTAACGCCGTCAGCGCTAGTAGTACGATTTTTAGCTGATAGCTCTATCTCCATATATTCAATATACTCTATGGATGCAGATTTCAACCCCTTAGGCCGCGTGGTCCGATCGGCTTGTCCGATCGATCGGACCACTATGTTTTTTATTTCCTGTTGGTTCGATTGATCGAACTCTAAAGTTCTCGTGGTCCGATTATTTATCGAATTATTGGGACTATTCATTTCCTTATTTATAGACCGATTGATCGAACATTATTAAAGTCTCTCTCTGGACATTATTCACACAGCGCCATTTTGCCGGTACTGCACTATACAGTCTGTGCAATAGTGCCTGGCTGTGCCAGACGACGCATAAAATAACTTACATAAAATACCTTTCTTTTTTCCTAGCCGTTTTGTCAGAGACGCCGGGCAACGGCCCGATATGTTACGCACCGGCGTAACAGCATTTCCTGACGCAAAAAAAAGGCAGGATACACATGTCGACAAGTTTGCGCTTTAGACTTAGTGGAAGCTCCCCTTTCATCCATTGGTTCATGGACCAGAAGCTCTTCCAGGCGTTTTCGATTCGACGATCGATTTCTTTGTCTTGCCTGTTTTCGAAGGATACTATCTGGCCCAGATAGGTACACTCGTCGACATAGTGAATTTTCTGCCCATCTACCTCCACCCTGTGCTTGGTGCTATTGGTCATGCACTGTGTCTTTGACCTATTCATCTTCAGCCCAACCTCATGCTCGAGCAACTTAGTTCTTGCAGCATGCTTTCGAGTTCTGGGGCTGTTTGGGCGAACAAGACGATATCGTCGGCGAATCGTAGGTTGGTAAGTCTACTCTCGCCTCCAACGTCAATTCCCTTGTTCTCCCAAGAGACGGCTAAATTTTTGAACACCTCTTCTATTGTGCAGGTGAAGCTTTGGCGAAAGTGGATCTCCCTATTTGACACCCCTTTATATAAGGAAGGATTGACCAGGCGTTTGAAGCTTGATATCGGCTGTGCTACTCGTGTATAATTATGGACTGTATTAAATTTATGTAGGCTGGCTTAATCTCTTGACTTTTAAGTGCATTAAATATGGACTGATGCGAGATACTATTGAAGGCCTTCAAGTAATCAACAAAAGCCAGATATAATGGTTTGTTGTATTCTTTTTATTTTTCTATGATCTGATTTAGAGTTTGAAGGTGGTCGATGGTAGAAAATCCTGGTCGAAATCCTGCTTGTTCCGGAGGTTGGTGGGATTCTAAATGTAGTGTACATAAAATTACCTAAGTACTTTATTTTTGTAAATACATAATAATATTATTTATTATACATAGAAACACTCAGACCAATACAAACAGACATATAACATGTTCATGCACACAAATGTTTGTATCGTGCGGAGATGGAATCCGTGACCTAATATCCGACTTTTTAACCGTTAGGTACACCAAATGGCTCGTCGAAGTAATTGTAGTGTTAGCATAATAATAAAAGTATTAATCCACAATTTTAATGCTGTACTTATGTCGATTTACTAATTAACCCCGAATTATTTTTATACAACTGCCATTTGCGCAATTGACATTGAATCTACAATTAGGTCAAGTTAGTATTTATTCAAGCATAATAGTTATTTAACAACATTACCGTAGCACTTCGGAATTTAAGAACGAAATGACTACTTGTTATAGAAAGGTTTAATTTTTTGAATATTCGCTTAAGGCGAATAGGTACCTATTCTTGCTACCGTCATTCACGAATGCTAATGGCTTGACTTTTTAACATAATTTATTGGTATCACATTCGCAAAACACAAATTTTGCAAATGCGAATGCGTTAAATCCTATGCAGGTATTTACATCCACCGACCTTATTGATGACTGTTATTTTATTTTCATTAAATGTAATCTGTAAAAGTATTTGACACACTGCATTATTTACTAATGTTTGATCCAATGAAGTTAGGCCTACTTTTTTACTGCTTTTCCTTTTGCGATTAACAAGCTACAACTTTATTTTTACCATTTTTCTTGTTCTGTGATTTTTACGAAGTAAATTCGTCGTCATTTAATTTTATTGGCAATAAAAAGCGAAACAATAATTAAAATTAAAAAATTAACTTAGATTAATTTCATTTTAATCCGTGAAAATATAGCATAGTGTTTGTAAAGAACTTGAACAATACTTAGTCGCTAAAAATTAAATGTATAGAATACAAATAAACTTGAAGTAATAAAATTCGCTATCCTTCACGCTATTGTTCCGAGTAGGTGCGCGGGCGCGTAGACAAGAGGAAGAGAACAAGGTTCTTGTAAAATGATTCTTGTAAAATGATAGTCGTTTCGTGTGCTGCATCCTCTGACACAGGAAGTGAATCGGTAATGATAATTCATGGACGTAGATAATCGATTATATCATTTATCTAGCTAATAGGTTCTTAATGTGCGCCATATAAAGAGTAGCGTCCTATTTCAGTCAGCGAAAAGTAACATTGCATTCAAGTCTCGGCGCGGCGTTTGAAACAAACAGCCAATCACACGCCAACTCCCATACCATAGCAAGTATTCGCTTCTGCATTTAAGGCGAAATGTAACCACTTCTCTGAGTTGTAATAATGTAGGTAGGTACTGTGTTCAATAGCATTTTACGTAATTATACAACACACTAGGCACTTAGAAAGATAATTTTCGCTGATGATGTCTTGATTAGTTACATCCGAGGTCTGGGAAATTATTTAAAATGTTTGAATAACAAATAACGTACATAGTGTGTAAAATGTATCACAGTCAAAACAGCCGCTATATTACGAGTATGTGTGTAAAAATTATGCCCAAAATTACACAGAAAAAGTCATAGGAAAAGGCTTCAAATCAAGCAACTATGACTTTCAAGAAACAAGTTGGTAACATTTACTGTCGTGTATCGGATAATGTTTCTCTCTTGTTCACTCTGACGAGAAAACAAGATTGCGATTTTATGCAACGTTTAGGTACGGGCTATGCACTTCATAGCTTAAGACGGTTGTACATGCATAGGCATAGGTATGGTATGAGTATAATGCTTAATTTTTCATCTTATATGTTTAGTTTGAAATCAATTCAAGAAATACCTAGATGGCGTAGCGATTACGGGATTTACGGGATGGGACGGAACCACTTCTACCAAATTTCATAAAAAGGGTTTTCAGCTGGCATGTGGAATTCCATGTAATCATGAGTTTTTGTAACAGCAAAATAGGTACGAAATGTTTTATAATTTGGATTTGAATATTTCATTTATTTTATTCGGGAAGGTGTAATTGTTTTTTCTAAGGTCCATCAGTCAGGCCCATCATTATCCCACATTGAAATTATTTACCTACAAGATGGACCGATGATCTTGTAAAGGTCGCCGGAATCCACTGGATGCGAGTGGCGCAGGACCGATCGGCTTGGAGATCCTTGGGGGAGGCCTATGTCCAGCAGTGGACGTCTTTCGGCTGAAATGATGATGATGATGATGAAACATTTCGAATACTATGATTCTAAGAAAATTAATGATACCGAATAAGGATTCTTGGATTTATTAAAAGGGTATCTAAGTTAAACAAATACAGACCGAACGGTCTACACGATAACCCTTACCTACCTATAAATAGTATACCATCATACTTTATTTACCTGCTCAGTTTTCAGTATTTTTTTTTTACAGTACATACATTAAGCGAGGCTTTTTGGTAAGAATCGCTATGGAATAAATAGGCCGCAGTGGCTGCTAACCACCAGGTGGGCTACGCGTCATTTCTGCAAACTGAAGCTAAATAAAAAAAGCCGAGCTAGTAGTAGTATAAGGCAGCTTCAACAAGAGCTAATATTGCTGTGTAGGTCGAACGATTTCCGCCTTCTCCAAACAAGGCTGCGTTGTGTTACACCATCATTGGTCTTTGCCATTCAGTAATTTGTATTGATGTATTTCGGCACGTAATGGTCTTTCTGGTATCATCCGCCAAATTATTGTAAGCAGTAGTTTATTTTACAAAATGATTGTAGATTGAATAAATCTTTTTGTAATTTCACAAACTCATTGTCGTCATTTTAATGGTCTCGGAACGGAAAGGTGAAAGTGACAATTGCTCTTTTAAAAATGTTTGTCTCGCTCGTCATCTAGGTAACCTTAATTTGCCTTGAGTAATGACTGCCCCAGCGCGGCAGCGTCCCAGTAACGTCCTCGCTGAAACGAGGACATCTTCAAACGAAACTCAAGGCTGCAACATTAGTAATTTTGACCTTAATATTTACTTTTTAGGAAAGGAACCCACTTACTGGAATGTGTTTAGTTATTATTTTTGTACATTATTCGTATGTAAAGAGCGCATTATTGTTTTCTTTCTTTTTAAAAATTTTTCAGGTTGGATTTACCTAACACATTTTGACACGGAGATTTTGATATTCTCTAATTGATAAATGTTAATGTAAGCAATTAAAATAGTAAAAAAGGAAACAACGTTTGTTCAATCAAAGGCAGTTATTCTTTAATGCCCTAATCGTTTACAGAAAAAAATAAAATTGTCAAAGATATTATGTAAGATATTGTATACGCGCCTCTTCAGCTTGTCGTCTGCACGTTTACTGTCTGAAATATTTTATTAAAGTCTCGGGCGCTCCCTGTCATGTCTTTCTTTACATCGAGCGCTTTGTTTCAGTTGACATTGTTGCTTTTTACGTGACAAAAGCTTTTACAGACAATCCCTCTTGCCTTATAGTATAGGTCGACGTATTAAAGTTTTTTTTTATAAACTCCTACTACAGGTGTCACTTAGAACATAAATCAGTTTTATATGAAAGTCACTGTCGTCAATAAACTATCTATTTACGGGCTTTGTTTAATGCATACGTTTTGGATATATCTTCAACAGATTGCCATTTACTTCGTGTAAAGTTTTCTAATATGATCGCTGCAGCCCCACCTCAAGGGCGAATTGCATGCTAGCAGCTGCATTCGTACATGAAATAACACATCGCAATACGATAGCTAGTGCACCAGTTTCACTGCACCTCGATCAGTATGCAGAACATTACGCATTCTACGCAGCGAGAACTTATAATTTATTGTTTATAATATAGTTGGCGCCACATCTATAAATCTGAGGATATATTTTAAAATTTGATTTGAAAGGCTTACCAGTTTTGCATTAATTGCTTTGTTCGCTGCAAATTTTATGATCCTTCTCTACAGCACAATAAAGCACAACAATATAAAGTAAAACTTTTTATGCTTAATCTTTAAAATGTGACACTTCTCGGGTTTTCGTCTAATGACATTTTATGCTTAAGGATTCCAAGTGAACGCGGTTTGAAAAGAAAGAACAAAATGGAGGGAGTACCTAATAGGTAAGCCAGCCTCCATTCAAAAATCTTCATACCCCTTTACAATAGAAAAAAACCTCTGCTTTTTTGTTTTGCACCCAAGCAAACGTTGTGGTACAATAATAGCGGATTACGGTCTGAAAACACTCGACTACCGTTGGCATCAAAGATATATTGGCCGGGGAGTTGGCGTGAAACGTACACTAAGAGGGATGAGGATATTTCCCCCGACAAGTGTGCATTGATATATTGATTTATACTTAGATATAATAGCTGGTTAAGATTGCAACATGTTCCTTGATTTTCTACATAATATGAACATTATATATCAATAATACGAGGGTCTTAAAACTTGAAATCTTCTAAAAATCTGAAACTTATCTTGCCCTAAGTTTATTGAACTAATACTACAAGAAAATAAGTAAATTTTAGGGGCCCTGGGATCTTGGACTAGTAAAAATATGGTGTAATTGGTTGATCGAATATTGAAGTCTGTGCAAAAAATCCGGAGCCTGAATACTAGTGTCCTACCGAAGTTGGGATTTAAGCCAAAGCTTCGGTTTTTCGGAATTGGTTTTACTAGGAAATTCCATGTAAAAAGTTAAAAACCATTGCAACGCGATTCGAACTTTGAAGGAATTTATCAAAAATACTTCTACTCTTTCACTAGGTCATGTCAAATATGTCGAAATTTTTCAACGTGCTGGATTCTTACTTGAAAGTTTCATAATTACCGTGGCATTTACCGGGCAACTTGAAAAGTGCCTAAAAATTTAAATTATATTTTCCTAAATTCTTTTCTCTTATTATGTAGGTAGATATACTTTGCCGCTTATTGTCAGCTATTACAAATTGTTCTATTTTTTAATGAAACCAATAAATTTTGAGGCCGTTAGCAATTCGCCACTTGCCAGTAGATATGACCCGGTTGCGGCTCAGTTGCGCCGATGTATTTGGTTAACATGTACATTATATGACGTCCGATTAATTGCTTTCTATAAAAAGTCTCGCATCGCATTCTCCAGCGCTCGATTGTGCCACGACATTATCGCTCTAATTAATATAATAATAGGGTTGCAGACACTTGAGACTTGAAAAGATTTATGTTCAGTTTTTTTTATCATTTAATACCTATTGGTCAGTAGACTCAGTAGTAGAACTTTTTTCGGCAATATTATTGTGGGAGCACCCTTTCAGTACACTTGAAATCAGGCTCAAAGATAGAGGAGCCTGCAGGCAGGCAGATATTGATCGATGCTCTCTGGTTTGGTGTCCCTCGTTTAAATAGGCGCAGTGGCAGCTAACTTAGGTAGACTGCGAGCCTGTCTAACAACTAAAGTGAAATAAAAAACCTTTCGAGTGCACTATATCCGAACCTTCCTTATGGTGAGTCTGGTTTACCAATTTCTGTCTCTGAAGCATTGTGTTGAATTTTATTCATAGGTTAAGCTTATAGCTTTGCATCCTGAGAACAATGAGAGCAGCCGTATT
Source organism: Mecyna flavalis (assembly GCA_949319885.1). NCBI lineage: Eukaryota > Metazoa > Arthropoda > Insecta > Lepidoptera > Crambidae > Mecyna > Mecyna flavalis. The sequence continues at coordinate 12,630,351 of OX439433.1, forward strand.
GTAAGTGCTATACGACTGTTGGCTCAAATTCAAAGTATTCAAAGTAGTTAACAACTCGCCGTCTGTCAAGATCGTTGCATTGATACTTTGTTGATCCAAATAATGAAGATGCAAGGAGGAAATTCTACGTACAGAATATTAATAGCACATTTATATGTGCAGCTCTGACTGAGCTCACCTGTGATCAATAGCCGCAAGGTTGGCTAGACCTCGCTCTGAACCGCCGCCACGCGAACTCATTGATTGTGGTTGAGGTAAACTCTTACAACTTTACAACGTCATTGTCTGTTAATTTAGATGTTGTTTTTATTTTATGGTAAAAATGTGTTTCATTTATCTGAATTTATCACTTTTAAGTAATGTGTATTAAATTATTTTATATTGAATTTAGACATTTATAATTTTTATATTATTGTGTAAAAATTACCAAAGGAATTTGTGGCAGACAGAATGATCAGGCAACTAACTGTAGTCTTTTATGCCCTCAAAATGTGTCTTTAATTTTATGCGTGTTTTGTGACATACATGACCATTTGAAAATAAAGAGTATTCTAAAATATGGTTTTAGGAGAAACCTAGGACAGAGAAAGCTGTGTAACATTTTTAAGTCAAAAAAAAATTAAAAATTACAATTGAATGGCACTAAAAACATAAGTAACGTTGTAACTAAAACTTTGGAAGTCCTACTCATAAATTCTAAATAATAATATGCTAAACAATAGTTAATGGACTTTGGAATCAATTTGCAAGCATAAACAAGTAGGTACTTTAGAACTACAAAATTATTTTTGAGAATATTTCGAAACGAATCTTAAGCAAGAAAAGACGTCTCATGTTTAAGATCCAGTAAATATCCTGTCCAAATATCATATCAATATAATTGTTTTAAATCAACAAATTTAATTTTTGTTCCATTCTGACTAAAAATGTTTAATGGGACGACCCGTCCGCGTCGTCCCATTAAACGATTTTCAATGCAATAAATTTATACAGCTAAGACTTCTGTGACTAGCTGGAAGTATACCTACCTCTATTAATATTTTCGGCAGTCAGAAAGCAGCTTAGGTTGTAACAAATACATACAAGCTGCCGAGCTCTTCTCCTTAATTATTATGAATTTCGAAACTGGGACACATGTTTTTGTTGTTTATGAAAGTACTAAATATCGCAATTGACTTCTCAGAATTGCCTTTGGTGAATTTAATTGCTTACGTGCATAAAATGATGTTTTTGTAATAAATCACAATCTCAATACTATGCATTATACGAGTAGTATGACTGTGTCAGCAGCTCTGCTGTTCAAAAAGATATCAATTGTTTCATTTTTATTCAGTAAATAAAATATATATGACATTTTAAACAAAAGATATGTTATGTCCTAATTGTTTCAAGTGGTAATCTGAGTTTACTTTAAGCTATGCATTGCGACGTGTTTCACTTATGAGTAGAGCGAATGATTAAAAACATAACGCAACAGAAATAGCTCCAATTCTACTAATTGATCATTATGTCATCTTGAGAATAGAACTATATTGCAAAAAGAACCAATTCATGACTTTTTTAGTCGGCTCGGTAAAATAGGGGCACTAATAACATAATACATATTTATCTGACATACAATAACATATCAAAGTTATAAATAAAGCAGCAATTCGGTGAGTTTTTAAAAGTTCTTAAAGTCCAGTCTAGTGAGTAATTTAACTAGCCATCACTATTCAGTTGTATTACATCCCAACACGCCGACATTATTGTTTCTGTCTTGCTTTGTTGTCTGAGCCACTGATTTAAGTGCTTACAATAATGAGGGGGGTGGGGAGTAATAAAATAGACAGCCATCACCCATTTTAATGTATGTAGGTGTACATAATGTACATTAACAATAAATGCGGTATAATTTACTAGGTATTTGGATTAATGATTAAAACTGAGAACATCTGTTCATGTTCTAGACTATTTATTGTAATCCGATTAATAGTTTTCAAGCTACTGCTACTTTTGTTTGAATTTAATGGATTTATTTAAAGAATTATACCTCGAATAAATTTCGAACCATAAAAACAATTAGGCCACATTTTTTTCCCACTTTCAATTGTTTTGTTTACTTACTTACACTTGTCTATAAAACTAGTATAACGACATTATATTTTGATGTTACTATTCAAAAGAAGTTCAGGAAATCTGTTGATTTCACTCGTTGTACGCGTGATTCTGAACAATACATATCGACTCGCTAACTAATTTGCTCTAACAAATACATATGATTGACTGGGTGGTGTTTGGTGATAGGTACATAATATAAAACTTATGCAGATATTTTTCTGCACAAGTGAAAAAAATATTCACCGGAAGATAAGTCGCCGGTTAACCTCCTCTCACGCGGAGTGTAAGCCAGTCTGCTACCAGAAGTAGGTAGCATAAAAAGTTTAATACATACTTCCTTTATTAAATAAAATCATGAATAAGTAGTTAATTTAAACTCTAAATCAAACTTTCTATGATAGTATATGTTCTGTGCGTAGGTTTATTCCAATATCGCCAACGAGTTTTCCATGGTACAAAAACATCACTTGAACAATGTTATTGTATAATGCCGACAAGACAGTACATATAGTTATTTATGTATCATCCGATTAATTGATACCTATTGGTATTCAGAGACCGTCAATATGAAAATATAAAATACTCATTCAAGCCAATCGAAACCAATAATTCTAGTGAGCTCGGTATCTATAAGCGTACAACCTGTCTATTTAAAAAAATATTACAAATGTACGATTTTAATTTGTTTTTAAATTTATGTGTTATGTAGATTTGTTACAAAATCGCGTACATATTTATCATAATACTAGCCTTCCGCTCGCGGTTTCACCCGCGCGTAATTTCTTTTTTCAAATATCAGTCCCTTCCCCCCACATTTCCGGAATAAAAAGTACCCAATGTTCACCGGGGATAGTGTAGCTTTCCAACAGTGAAAGATTATTTAAATCGGTTCAGTAGTTTCGGAGCCTATTCAATACAAACAAACAATCAAATCTTTCCTCTTTAAGATATAAGTATACGTAGATATTATGGTAATGTAATTCCGTTTTGTCCTTCTGTGATCAACCGTTGACGTGATGTTGAAAGACGTGGGTTGATTGATTTTTGCCTTATATTGAGTATAAAAATAAAAATATGTTCACTTTAACAAAGAATTAAACAGTTTTTCCATTGGTATTGATGAAGGTTACATTTTGATTCTATCTTTATAGTAAAACAATTTGGCATGCGATAGTGTAACCTAATTTGTTTGCATGTAGAAAAAACATTTTTTTTTTGGAGATACATTAAGTACTGGAGTAAAATATTTACAGTAGTCCGTCGTAGAAATTTAATACGAAAGGAGCTCATGTGCATATTTAAAAAAAATATTACTTCTATTGAATCTCCGATAGGCACAGTCTGACTTGCACTTGTTCGGTATATATTTATTAAAGATGCAGTGCTTATATAATAACTATAATGAGTAGTAAATATAATAACTACGTGTTTGAAATATTGTGCCATTTTACTTAATTAAATTAACAATTAATATGTATATTGGTTGGCAGTGTTGGCACTCATGTAAATTAATGAATGTTTTCGGTAACTAATAATAAGTGACTGCAAATGTCTGATTTCACCAATTCCGACAGCCTACGAGTAGGTCGATTTCGTGAACGTTATAATAATTAATTAATTAAGTAAGCACTTACGTGAATTGACGAATATTACGTAGGTAACTTAATTAATATTATTAATGTTACCTAATGCGTAAGGGTTGTTTGATATCAATAACCAGCGATAATCATGTCAATGTATCATGTCATGATGTTACTACCGAATGTTAAAGTTAACGATAAAAAAATATGAAAGTGAAGATATTATATCTCTCTCACTTATTATTTTTAATTTGCTCTGGCTTACAAGCCAGTACGGCAAAAAGCAATGAATCAAACACAATAGTTACAAACTGCGATAATAGGTTTTTAGTCCTCTGGTAATTAACCGTCTTTTTTAGCTGGCTACTCTGCTATGGATATTGCCATATACAATAATACAAAAATCTACATTATATTGCTTACTGATCTTCTCTTATTCTTTTCACTTGTCAATGTCATTATCTACATCACATCACATACATTTTAAACATTTGCTTTCTGAGAGCAAGTGTTCAATAATTATGACAGTCGGGCTTTTTTACTTTTTGCAATATAACTTTTTATACTACAGACTTCCCAGAATTTTCCTTATTTTTCACTTATGTATACATATAACAGGGTCATTCATACCGGAGCAGGAAATCTCCCAAACCACAAACCGTTAGTCGGCCATTGTGGCCTTTCCAGTGTTGTTATTAAGTGCTGATTATACAAAGAAGTTTTTACCCTTTACTTTTGCTTTGTAAAACTCTTGGTGGACAGGGTACTCAAATGTATGCAAGCTTACAGCTTGATCGTATTTTCTCGAAGAATCTTATGTTTGAAATACGTTAGCCATTTATTTAATTTATACTATATTCCTAAGATATGGTATTTATTTTGTGCATCGAATATACCGTGTTTCAAATGTCACAACTCCAACTGTGCCTCTACATTTAGTAATCATAAAAGGTGGGTAACATATTATCACAGAATTATCATTTAATATTATGTCCGTATTAATTTGGTTGAAAATCTGTTCCGAGCTTAACAGTCGACATCTCTTACTGAAAAGATTTGGACACATCACGCAATAGCACAGACAGACACGAAAACACAAACAGATATGAGTCGTGTTCTGAACAATTTGTTAATCTAGCAACAGGAAAGATTTCCGGATCTGTGTTTTTGAGCTTTTAGTTAGAATATCGAGGCTGATAAGTCTTAAGTTGATTATAAACGAGAAAGTAAACTTTTAATTCTCAAAACATTAAAACACATCCTGTTCTTATTTACAAAATGTCAAATGTAAAAGTATTTGTAAATAAACTAAATTGTAATTAAAAACTACATTAACACTAATGACACTATTCATTATAAATCAATTACGATAAATCAATTACTCAATATTATGCCTCTCAGTATTGCATTAAGTGATGATGCTACAGAAAATAGATGAATTAGATTATGTTATCAAATGCTCCTACTTACGTGTCTTGTTTGATTTCCTCCTATTGTTATCTTATTCATAATAATGAGAATTGTTATATTATTCCTTTCTTGTATACTTTATGACTAAGACAATATAAGATAAGGGAGCCTGAAGTTTTGCGCGTACTCGCTAAGTTTGTATTTCAACTACCGAGTAGTTAATTCGAATCCAATCCACTGTTGGTGATTGTGCTGTTATACTCGTACCTAGATGCTGCGCGTGACATGAAGTCCGTATGAATCTCGGCACGTAGAATACCTAGGGATTTTTCTATATGCATAATTAGTAATAATTACAATTTGCTTGGCAATGAAAGACAGCATGATGTAACCTGCACGTTTAGATAACATTAGCTATCTAAGCGTTATTTAGTGTGTTGTTAAAAAGTTTTTGTTTTATGCTTATTAGTTGTCTTAAATTAAAATTGTTGTGTTAATAATAAAATTAGTGCTTTAACTTTTAGGGCCGAATTCACTGCTGTCGGATAATTTAATGATAAGCTTTTGTCAGTTAACTTAAAATATGTATCTACTGTAGGATATTGAAAAAGCCGAGCACCACTGTTATCATTATCATAATAATTATTTACAGTTTTTATTATCTAAAATTTAGTAAAACCAAACAGGTTAGTTTGGTAGTCGCATATCTGCATAAGATTTTGTTTGACTAATCAAGATTAGGTTTCGGTTCGAGGTTGCTTTACTTAGTGTACTAGTGGTACAGATTACATAAATAAATCTACCTTCTACAGGTTTTTTTTTTAATAATAAAAATTGCTTTATTCACTTTCATACTATCGAATTCAAGGCGGTATGTCTTGGGACTGACATAAATATTCTGTTCTTTTCACTTCACCACATGTACTATTGTTGATATTACCGAGCATGTTACAAAGAAACAACGTCTGCCTTTTCCTAAATGGATACATATGTATTATTTACCCATGTGTATAAAATCGAATCACGTTCGGTTGAGTTTCTACTTGGAATAATTTTAAATCGCGTTTGCATTCTGCGGCTGCCGAGTCGACAAAGAACACGTAAATATTATGATTAACTGGGAGTTTTCCCTAAACATTGCACCCTTTATGCTGGTCTCGTAATAATCTAGATGTCACGTAGTAAGTGTGACTCATGTAAAGAACTACTCGGGTTAGCTCAAATAGTTGGCTATGTTATTATTTGTTTTCTGCCCAGCTATGTAAAGATATCAACATAAATCTTTCAGAGACCATCGATTTTACTCTACCTTTCCTGGTAATTTCCCACTAAATAAAAAATTACGGTTCTATAATACAAAATCGTAATTTTTTATTGCCGTTTTTACCACAGTGACTGACTGTTGGTGTTATCTGTCAGACAGATCACTTAGATGCTGTCTCTATTGTCAATTTTCAAAAAAAGAAGATATGTAATTGTTATCTGACAGATAAATTTAAAAAATATTCTGTCTCTGGAAAACTGGCCTTTAATGGACTAAGAGAAATCGACTAGTACGTTCCACCCAATATTGTATTATTGATACAAACAAACAGCTGCGTTTGCTTCTGTTAGCCAAACTGGTAGTGCTGGAGCTTGAAGTCTAAGTTGTGTGAAAATCCTAAATTCGACCCACGAGCAAAGTAAATAATGTGTATAAATTAGTAAATAATAAAATAAATATATATTTTTTGAACTTCATCTTGCTGTGAAATGTCTGACTGACGCTTCCACATAGTGACACCCAGCGGCTTATACTCGTAGATAAATAAAAATGGGGGACGATTAATTAGCCCTTAATTCAGGATTTAGTGACAAATTCTTAAGATTGTTGATGCATTACTCTGGTTAATTCGTTCCAGCTGTAACGATAACATAACCGTATTTCAATACTTTAATAAACATTGCCAATTTGCCATGTTTAGCGATAATTATTACCGTTGCTTATTTGAAATACCAGCAAATTACTTGTGATAATTTAATGTGTAGTGATAACGTTCTATGAATTAACGCGAATTTATCCTATATTATCGCGCAATCGGTGCTAATTATTTTTTGTTGCTTATCTTTTTGCATGGGTTTAATTAGGTAATTTTTAATATCCCATTGACAAAGTAACGTAATCGATTTATCGATATAATTTATTATTAGCTGCGTAAACATATTTTATGAATAATATTAGTTCTTTTTAACAAATCAAAAACTTAAACATTATAAACTAAGCCAAGTTTTTAGCATGATTTCGATATGATAATCAGTTTACACTGCATTGACAATGATTTCTCTATTGCTGAGTGCGTAGTGTGAGTACGTTCGTCACCTTCCAATTCGCTTGGCCAAATGGCCACTGACTGGTGTAGACTTGACTGCTGACTTGGAGTGGTTGATTACGAGTTATTGACTGGGTCAAGTGCAAGGCACGCACAATTGACCCAATAAAGTCTCTTCGCCTTCCAATACTACTTTGCAGCTATGATAAAAACGTGAAATGAAAATATTTTACATTTCAATAATATGACAATATTGTTTCGAATTTTGCTTTATTGTTTTGTTAAATATAACGAGCAAAAAGGTCAACTGAAGGTAAATTTATTCTCATGACCTATAGATAGACTAAATAACATAGTTGCCACTTGCAACACAAGTAGGCATTTTCGAAGACAATTGTTTTTATAGCTAATTTGCAATTGTTGAAAAACGAATTATATACTAAAGTTATTATAGGTTTAATACCAGATTTTTTTATTAGAATGGTCTTTGTTGCTACTAGTCGCATATAGCATATGATTCATGGAGTGCCTGCGTGCATTTAAACTAACCCGTAGTCATCGATCACTAATAAAGAACTAGATACACAATGCCATGCAAAAGTCGCCTCAAAACGGTCGAAAATCTAGTTTTTTCTCTTTCTCGCAAAATTCTAGATGGAATAATGTAAACTCAACCTTACGTGCAATGCGTGAAGTTGTATTTCGCAAAGCTATTACGAGTGCTCGCGCTCGACGAATCACAGTGCGCCAAATACCATAAAAATTTTACGACCTAGGCTCGCCGCAAGGACAGGGAACGGGGTGGAGTCGAATTGTTCAAAAGTATTTTTTTGTTTTTATTGTAAATATTGGTATGGGATTTTTGGAATAGGTTTATTTTAGTTTTAGTTACACAGTCACAACATTTATTTATTAATGAAATAAATATACACAGATATCATTAATTATGTATTTATATTCAAAATTGAAAATAATAATAATAACATTAAGTGAGTCACGCTCACAGGTCACACTTATACTATTTTCACACCTTTATATAAATTATATTATAATAAATTTATTTCAGAACTTTAAGCACCACAACATACATTAATACAATGATGAACATTTGTAACATAATCCTTTGTATTTCCCCTCCTCATTAAAATTTCTATAAGGAGGGCCTCTTATATCGACTCATATGGGATAAACTCCAATAAAATCTCACATGTTAAATTTATTACATCCACTAAAAATTTAATTTATTATAATATGTTTGTATAATGTTTACTTTTAAAAAGTACCAAAGTCTTATTAAACAAAAAAACAATACAGTTGTATTTTAATAATAAAAAAATTTTACAAACAATAGCGTCTCCACGGATTAATGGAACCGAGTAAACGAACATAACCCAAACAATTTAAGTGGGCTTGAGGTCTTTACAATTGAGTTGCGTTATAACTACTGGTATTTATTTCAATTTAATTTTTAAAAATGATATAACGATGTTTTTTAATAAAAGTGATAATAATAATTAATGATAATATTAATACTTCCCGAAAATATGAAAGTCCATCCTTTTTTTTCGTCTTGGATGGGTGATTTTTGCACTTTTAAAAGGAGCATTTAGGCATGTTTATTGTCGGAGCGTTCGAATGCTACTAAGATAAAAGTCCACCTAAATGTTGATTTTAGGAGCTCTTTCGGTGAGGACACTTTTGGCCACTGATTGTGTATCTAGTTCTTATTAGTGATCGAAGCCCGTAGTGTGCCCACATCCAAACATCATTTTTGTTTTGTTGCAGTTCTAGACCAAGGCGACTCGCGACCGTCAAAGTCGAGCACGGTTGATCAGCAGCAAAGCAAGCAGCAAACTACAGTCGAATTCATTGCCGAAGACGAGGAGGTACGTAATACACGTGATGTGCAGTATCAGGCAGCAGCTGTTAATGTTGACTTAAATGTGGCCCAAAAAGTGAAAAGAGAGACCAGACAGAGACACGGTGAACGCACGCACGCGGGTTTAAGTTTCCGGTTTCCCGTAACGATAAAACTTTTGACGACTCATGACCGGAGCTCACGAACTTCTCTCATTTATCGAAATCGAATCGATTCCGGCGTTTCGCTAATCTGTCGCGTTTTGTGACCTTCGTATGGCGTCGCCGACTATTGGCAAACAAATAAGATTGTGTAAGCGAACGGCTAACAAGGCTACTTGGAGAATGCTGGCCGGTCACGTCGCGGATGCCTTAATCCGCACGCTTCAAGTGTGCTGCTGTTCAAAAACACTTTCTATCGATAGACGATGTGGTAGACGCATGCTAATTTTGTCTATTGCATTAGTTACGAAACAAATATGTGCGGTGTATTTTAATTTCTGCTCAGTACAGTGAATCCACTCTTGCGGCCTTACAATACCTACAAAGCGCTAACATCCTGCGGGTGCTTTCACTCGGATGCTTACATTGCTTACTGATCAACATTATTTTCCGAGCGCTTGCATCATGATCCAGGATTTGGTAGATATTAGATCGATTGCTTCCACACTACCTTGACCATTAACTATGAATTATCACCGTTAAAGTTTACTACGTTGTAAAAATACTATGCTGCTTTATAGTTCTTGTTTAGTTTTTGTTTTGGTTAACTTGTTCATTTAGAATACCAATAAAATAAAACGCTAAACAAAATAAGTATCTGTTCAATATAATACTGGACATGAAACTTGAACTGACCGGCTAAGCATGAGTCGTAAGTATTGATTAGATAAATAGGTTATTGTCATTTGTCACGTATCATGGCACCTGAGCCCACCACAGCAAAAGGAGAATAAATTGTCTTACGCTGTAGAAATAGCGGTAAATAAATAACTAACAGAAATATTTATGAGTTAGTCTCCTCGGTTAAAAATCCTTCATGAAGTTACCAAATGAAGTGTATCTGTTTACTAGTGGACAAGATCTCGATGCCATTAGATGAAGTAAATGTTGCGAATGAATACAATTGTTTATACATCGATGAATAAAATTTCCGTATATAAATCAACGGTTTTACGTCATAAGCATGTATAATGTATGAAATGTATTTTAAGACAACTATAATGTTTAATCTTTTCAATGCCGATGATTTTCTATATCTTAAAACTATTCTTAGAAACATTATGAATAATTTATGAATTATACCTTTTCACTCTGGGTGACATAGGGTACGTTTGATCCCGGAAATGTGGGGGGAAATCTTCCCCCGGCTATATTTGAAAACAGAAATTACGCGCGGGTGAAACCCCGTCCGGAAGGCTAATAGGTATTTTTATATATTGATGCGAGCACTTTAAATATTGATGAATGTTATTAAATATTCCAATGTTGTTTTAGTATTTACGTAATAATCATTGAGTGCTTTTAAGTTATAAACAATACTACAAAACACATGACGAAAAGATATTTTATAAACTGACGAATCGGACATTTATTTTATGCCCGAACCATTATGATTTTATCTAAATCTAAGTAAATTTATCATCATTTACTGTAAAATGTTTCTTATTTCGTACGTAGTACTGCGTACAAACGTCACGTGTTGCGTCTATATCAGATAGAAACTTCCTCGTTCCCTGTCAGTAGCACCCGGGCATCACAATATCTTCACCCCATCCCAGTTCTATTCACGTGTGGCGTATTCTCTACCGAAACGTGTAGTACCAAATTACAAATACCGAAAGAAAATTTAATCCATGTATGCTCGTGTCTGTGACTAAAAACAAGCGTTAATTCTTACGTGTACAGAAATTAATTTGCTTGTACCCTATTAGACATACATCAGATTTTTTCGCAGTGTTTTACCATCTAACATATTATTATTACAAAACACTAAGAGTTGGATGATATAGGGAATAATTGTGTATTTCATTAACCTATTTTATTTTTGTTGATTACCAATAACTTATATTTATTTACTGTTCCACATGTATCGTATTCACATCTTTGATAAAAAAAAAAATAACCTAAATGAAAATTATAAACCCTTGTATAAACGAATAACTTTCAGTCATTTAAAATATTATTTACAATTTTGTTAAGCAAATAGTATTATTTATTTGTAATTGTCAAAATAATATAACTTCTCTAACCGATTAAAAGTAAAGATTTAGCGTGATTAGTGTCCCACTGAGGATTAAGGCCCCCCTCATTGAAATCAAGTCACCTGTCACGACGATGGGTAAGTACTAGCTTTATCATGATCACAAACTCGAGCTGTCTTCGAAAAACCCAACACAAATTATTGCTTGTCCCGGAAATTGAACACCCTGGGATCCTGAGATCACGGCCTGGTTTAAGTACCGAACCACTAGACCACTGCGGCATTTTTTATATAAAATGTAATTTAATTATTCCCCGACAAGAATCCAACAAGTCATCTTCTATAAAAGGTGCTGCATAGTCGCTTTCCCAACTAGTTTGCCCATTTCTTTTAGAATCTAGTTTAGAATTTAAACGAGCGACTGTTGCCGAGAAGAAAGAAAACACATTTTCATTCCAGTTACTATATGGAAAATCATATCGTGGTCATATTTATTTATTAATGCCGAAAGGCATTCTCTACCAGTCAACCATTGGGCGTAACAGTAAGTGCGAAATTGGTGCGGTAATTGCAAGAAGAAAATGAGATAGACAAATATAAACATGATAAATCAACAAATCAAATCATATCATTATATCTTGAATACAGGGTGGAATTTTGTAATGCCACCTGAAGGGGAAGTACTCTTAATACTGAAGATAGAAAGTTTTACTCAAAGAAAACATTCCTTTATTTTTGAAAAGAAAAAAACCTGCATTCAAAGATTTTTAAAAATTTGCTTGCCGCAACTTTGTAATACCACCTGAAGGGGAAGTACTCTTAATACTGTAGATAGAAAATTTTACTCAAAGAAAACATTCCTTTGTTTTTGAAAAGAAAGATAACTGCATTCAAAGATTTTTAAAAATTCGCTTGCCGCTCCCGGTAATCGAACCGACTAAAATCTGTAAAAGTTGCACCTTGTACTTTTATTGCATCGATCGTTAGGGACAATTATAAGGATAAAATCTCTCCAACAAAGTTCATAAATTAAATGAAAGGAAAACAATGAAAAAAGTGCTTTAACTTGACCCATTGAATCAATAATTTAGGATTTCATTGTTTTCCTTTCATTTAATTTATGAAGTTTGTTAGAGAGATTTCATCCTTATTATTGACCCTAACGATCGATGCAATAAAAGTACAGGGTGCAAATTTTACAGATTTTAGTCAGTTCGATTACCGGGTGCAGCAAGCGAATTTTTAAAAATCTTTGAATGCAGTTTTCTTTCTTTAAAAAAATAAACGAATGTTTTCTTTAAGTAAAATTTGCTATCTACAGTATTAAGAGTACTTCCCTTTCAGGTGGCATTACAAAATTCCACCCTGTATAAAAATAAATGTGTTTGGCCTTTTTTCACATCGCTATCTAGCCTTATAAAAAATCACTGTTTTAAGAACTAAACAAAGAATGAAGGCCCAGACTGCGACCGATACAAATATTTTAATGGACATCAATATTTGTACAGCACGAGTATCAGAGTAATGACATTGGGTATGGACCCCGACTCCTCAAAAATCGAATTGCGGAATATTCGGATTCCACCTAGTACAAACATTCTTGTGATGAAGATTTGTATTAGTTCTATTTTTGGATGTTTATTACATTATGTGATCTTGTCCGATATTTATTACTAAGAATAGGTTAACGAATAACCTCCGAATAATCATACAAAAAACAAAACAGAGTACCTCCTCCAGTCGAGTGGCTGCAATTGATTGTCATGTTACGTAGATGACAAACTCAAAAAAAATGTGTATTTATGGAGCTGGGTATTTCCCAATTTAAATTCGTTGGTATTTCCCCATTAATGTGAATCACTTTATGCTATTAAAAATAAATTATCCAGGAAGTTTTTACAGATGACTTTAGTCAGTATATGAAGTACGAGTACCACAATAATCGTTATATTTCCATATCGGATTGTAAAAAATATTTTATGAAGGAAGCGAAGAAGAAATTTTATCCGCCGATCGACTGGCTTGCTTACCTTTAACGTGTGTCGTAACTGGCTGACAAAACCACCTTTCTCTCGTAAGATTGTACAATGTATTACTCTGTACTACTCGATACTAAATTGTACTATATAAATGCAAGTAATAATAATACATCATCATATCACACGCAATTAATTTCAAACGTCAACAACGTACAAACCGTAAGAGACAGATGTTTAAAAAAATATCATAGCATGGCATTTGGCGTATAACACGAAATAAAAACGAAAATTATATTCTTAGATTTCTTATTGAAATAAACAAACCGACTTCAAACAAATAATTATAAAGTCGTTTAAAAATGAAAACATCATGGACATAGAGTCAATGACTGGACTTAAACAAACAAAATTTTACTCATGTAAATAGGTACACGGGTGTAAGTGTAACTTCAAAAAGTTCTACTATACAACAATGACTCAAAATATGAATGACGCGGGTAATTCCTCATACACAGACGTAATTTTTTTTTGGATTACTTAAATCTCTAGTAAAAATGGTTAATAGAAGATTCGTTCTTATGTGAACAAAAACTTAATCCATCACTACGAGTATTGCATTGGACATGACAATCTATTTTTCGCATCCAAATTTGGTCTTCTAAATAAAAATCCGATCATAATTTGTAGTTGTATTATAAAATGCAGGAAGCGTGTTTGTTTTTTTAAGATTTCTACACAAAGTAGGTTATTTACATAATTATGTATACGTATGTTTCGTTAGAACACGTTATTCGGTATTTGACGTTTTATTGTTATTTATAGAAAATATTAGGTAACACGTAATAAACATCAGTTAAAGTACCACAAGAAGATAAGTGAATACATTTATAATAGTTTATGCTTAAATCTGACATGAAGAACATGATACAAATATTTTTTATCAGTTGTAATGTATAACTTGTGAAAATATTCTGATATAATTTTTCCCAAAATTAATAATTTATAAGTAATTCATTTTAATTTTATGAATAAGCTTACACGTGTCCAAAGATCCATAATAAACCTAACGTCGCCCAAAAATCACCAAAATGTAATAAATATTTTCCTTAAAACACTAACGTGGTAGGGGTGAGCGTGCTTTTAATGCAAATTAATGATTCTAATGTATAATAAAATCGAAATAAATCGCACACCCGGTAAAAAACTGTCATAACACAAAAACAGGCAAATCTCACCCCTTGCAGTAAAATATTATTTTACTGCTAAAAGTGAGATTATAAAAATATTATTTTACTGAAAAAAGTGAGACCAGCCTTGCCTCTACGTTATGACAGTTTTTTAACGGGTGTGCGATTATGTCGTCAATTATTATTAAGTAACAAAATTACTCTACCAGATTTGCATGTTTTTATGTTATGACAGTTTTTTACCGGGTGTGCGAAATAATTTTAATTCAAAAACGTGTGACGTCAAGACGACACGAGAAGAAACAATATATAGGCGATTATTGTTAAGGTTCATTTTCACGGAAAACAATTTCTATTACCGTTCCCTGTAAATCTTAAATTATCTTCCTTTTATGTTCCTGGAATTGAGTTTTGTATGTTATATTGCGAGTGAAACTTAATTTCGACGGTTATTTTATATTTGATAACATCCGCTGTTACAAGCGCGCGCGGTATTACGCAAGGGCCAAGGAGGAATAACGAGGCGCGTGAAAAGTAGTTATTGTGACGTGGAGATGGAGAACTATGGTGAGCTCGCGTCAAGTCGCGTCACACGCTGTCGACTGATTACCAACATCTACTACGTCAGCGGATATTACAAATTATACTCGTAGGCTCCATTCTATAGTTACAAGCTCACTGAGATTGATTCAGAAAATAATATCATCATTATTAACCCTTTCCCCGCCACGCTTTTTTCCGAAAATGGTGCCCCACACGCCACGACCATTAAAAAAAAAATTCCAAAAAATTATTAGGTTATACTCAACTCATTCAGGCAAGTAAAAATACAACGTTCCTTGATCATGTTTTTTTGTCTGATATATCAGACATTGGCGTGGTGGGCACGAAAATGGTTTGTCTGATATATCAGACATTGGCGTTGAAAAGGTTAATAATTGAGGAAATAATTTGCCCTAGACAATTCACTTACACATTAATTCATAACAGATCAGAATTTCATTTCATTAGAAATGTTGCCAATTCTAAAATGCCGATAACAAAATAGTAAAATTAATTCATTTAGTAGTGACCCTGCCCCTATGCGCCACCTCGTGCATTCGAATCTTGTCCAGGATAAACATTCATGTAACTCGAGTTGAGTATAATTTTCCATGAACACTGTTGGTTACTTAATAGTGGTGCAAGCAGTCCTTCATATTCTTATGCAGTTATTCAACCCTCTTAGATCCTTTGGTTTATGAATGAAGCCCTTCGGCGAACTATAAACTTATTGAAAAAAACTTAACATTTGTAGCCGTGCCACGCCCACTCGTCACCTATCTGGGGTACTATCTGAACTAAAACATTTTCGGATTTTTGTACAGTTGAGTTTCCATACAATAACATCTACATTTATAACATTACTGGACGGCCTTTTTGATTCGATTGTAGACTTATTTATATTTTAGTAATGTTCATATTTTTTCAGACTGACCCTAATGTCCAGGTTTAAAACGGCGTGAATTATGTAATTACCTCGTTATTTTATGCAATCATGAATTCATGACGCACGGATGCAATATGTTTGTTGGAATCCCTTAAATTCAATGTTTAAAATACATATTAGACTCCTTGGATAGCCTAAGGTTACTAAAAATAATTCCTTTGTACATGTCCTTATTCTGGGAATGTTTTTACCAACAACGGTCGATTCTTTGAAGAACTTTTGCGTTTAGTGACCGTACAAACAGTAAAGTCTTTGACCGGAGAGTTCCTGTTCTAAAAAAATGACGTTAACTTGAGTCGAGTTCATTACACTTTTAAAGAATTGTTAGTGCTCGTTTAATATTAACTCTGGCGATGTAGATAATATACAGCGGATAATCTATACATAAATAGTCGTAAACATATCGCATTGCTGCTGGTATAATATAATAAAATACTGATCTCGAATGAAATTATACTGTTTATGATTTAGTTAGACTTCAAGATTGTTATAACCTTTGCAATATTCATGTATAAATTTATACTAAAAACTATTTATATTTATTAAAGTAAGAAAAACTTAGTTAAGACGATGCGGTGATTAGGGGCATGGTCACTGGTTTAACCCCGACCTCCAGTCCAAGGGAAAAATTACCACGAGTGAATTTACGAATACATTAACTCAAGTTTGATAATCTAAATAAATTGAAGTACTTGCAGCCTTTTCGAAGATATTATTTTCTTTGCTATCCAGGAAAAGATATACATTATTTAGTTAGCTTTAGGTATATCGTTTGTAATATAAACCCAAATACATTCGTCTAAGAAGGAATGGGTACTAGCCTAGTAGGAAGTGGGAGAAAGTAAGACATAAACCCACAAGTTAGAAGATAGAAATATTTATGTTAGTAATAACATTAACTTGTATGTCTTTAAAATTTATTATACATACAAGTATGTATATCTGACCATCTTTCAGTGTTTTTATCGAATAATATAGTAGTCGTATCCATTAGCAAAAGGCTCGAACTTACCGTGTCATTTCATGGATCTTATATTAATAATACTTATTATAAAATCTCATTATAAGTACCAAACGAAAAAAAAACGTTTGTAGTGAATACCTTCACTGACCTGACCTACCTAATAATAATTAGTTGCATTTCTATTACAACAATCCTTCGATGTAGGTGGAATGTAGGTGAAGCGTATCGGTAACAAATGATTCGATCCAATTCGTGCACGGTAGAACTGTGGTAACAGTATATAAATATATTAGCTTAGCATAAAAAACTAATATAGGGCTAGTACCAGTGCTCATGACGGAAGCTATAAAATATTTCAAAATTCGCTCAAAACAATCGACACCTCGACTTCTGGGGTACAGAGAAGTTTATATCGATAATTAGGCTAAATGACAATAATTTACCATTTTACCTGTATTGACGATTGTTCTGGGGTACAGTTGAAAGTAGGTACTCGTCAATCGATATCAGTTTATAATAATAATTGTACCCTATAATTATAGTAAACAAATTATTTGAAAACTTTGAAATTTATTTAACTACATACTTCAGAATTAAAACATTTTTACATTATTGTTTATAGATTCCTGAATGAATACCTTAGTACATATGTTGCATTATGTGACGAACTCTTGTATCGCCCCGCATTAAAGGCGCGCAAGCAGTATTATTTAATTTGGAATCATTTTAATGGCCGGTATTTATTTATTTTATTATTATAAAAACGTTTATTATAAAACGTCGTGTTGATTTTCTTTACGATGACAATTATTATGATTGTTCCATCCAAGTGGCGTTATCGCTTCATCTGTTAATACAATTAAATACATACTTAATCGTAAGATTAATATGACGATACCAAAATAGGATACCTATGCGAGTAAGAATTTCATGAAAAAAGCATTTAAAAAGAAATACAGATTTGTGTCTTTATTTATGCTAGACGGGCACGCAGCTCACCTAACTCCTTTACAGGAGATTTCTGAAATAGTATTCTCCTTTGCATAATAATTAATCTAGGATGTAAATAATATTGTATTGATGACCTAAATAAAATCAAAACCTTACATAAAATATATGTATTTGGGTATTATTTAATTTTGTTGCGTTATATTTTCTGTTCTGCTGTTCACTTATTACATAATTATATGAAACGACGTTATTATTGGGTAATACTTTTTACAAAAAGGACAATAGTACCCAATCATTTGAGCAACCGCTTGATGTTCTTGTTGAAGGCGATATTTTGGTGTACTAAACTAATTGAAGTCGACTATTGCAACCGAATTCAGCACGATTCTTTGCATGAACATGTTTACATTGGTAAACAAAAAAGTGTTAAACTTTTATTTGTTTTAAAGGTTATTTATGATTTATTTTGTTTTCAGGGGGAAGCATTAGAATGCCCACTATGTTTATCGTTGGTGGTGTCGAGCACCGTGGTACGGCTATCAGGCTGCCTGCATCGCTGCTGCGAGCCATGCCTGCGCCAGTACCTCGCTATAGAGATCTTCGAGGCGCGCGTGCCAGTTAATTGCCCCGTCTGCCATGAGGGCATGCATCCTTCAGGTTAGTTTTGTAACATGTTAGCTAATATTTACTTACAATAAATATTTAAATGTTGATGGTGGGCGCGTTGATAGAGAATGAGTAAAGATTTTTATACTATATGCCCGACGCAGTGATACACAATAACTTGAGACTTTGATGTAACAGTCTTATAAAAAAGGTTAAGAAAATACTACCACAATGATTTTGCAAAATATCCTTTTCCCCCTCCTTTTGTCGAGGAGGACCAGATAGGTATCTGCGTTACGCTATTCCTGTACATTGGACTATCGCCGATATGATCTATGAATGTTGACCAAGTTTTCGGATCTTTATAGAGCCCAGAACTTGGTCAACATTCATAAAATATTTTGTGAAATGTTGACTCTTTAGTGCAATTCCATTAAATAAGAATTCAAAACTTAGCTTAGTGAAACGGGTCGGGAGGCTTTTGGGACCGGGACCGCGGTCCCGAAAGCCCCTTTTTGATTTTAATATATTTTTGCAGGGTCATTCGGGACCGCGACAGTGGTCCCGAAAGCCACCTTATATTTAATAATTATTTTGAGTGGTAAGTTGGGACCACAAACATTGGCCATAGTTCGAAAGCCAAAGCCTCCGTGGAACAGTGGCGAAGCCGCTCGGGTATAAAACCCGGAGTTTGTTCGATTCCCACCTAGGGTCTGGTTGGTGGTAGGGCCTTTTCAGAGTCCGACTGGCTAGCTACCACTCCCACAGGTGAAATCTGCCGCCATAATAGTTCTGGCTGTGTTCCGGCAGTATTAATGTGGGAGCCAGTACACTTGAAATCAAGGCTCGAAGATCAGATGAGTCTACAGTCCCACTGCAGGGCAAAGGCCTCCATCCTTGAAATCAAGTTATCGCTACAATGATGGGTATTGGCTTAATCACCACGCTTGCCAAATGCGGATTGGTGATCACAAACACGAGCTGTGCCTGAAAAAACCGACACAAAGTTAGCTCGACCCGGGAATTGAACCCAGGACCCCGAGATCTTGGCCCAGTACTTAAACCACTAGACCATCGAGGCGTCGCGTTGCCCAAAAACTTGAATAAAATTCATACTGTTGTCTGATAGAAAAAGGTTATTAATTTATGCCTGTCAGTGGTTGCTAAGCGACGCTTTGTTATTAAACATTCTTCATCAAATTTGGCTAGAGGGGATAATTCTTTCAGTTTTGTAGGAATAAGTTATGAAAAGAAATACTTTATTGATTAGGTTTAACTAAATGCTGTACTTTTTAGATTAAAAAAAATATATTTTGTGTGCAATAATTATACATTTGTGTTTTAATTTGTAAAAATCATAATAACTTATTTTTTTATTTTGGTTCTTTAATCATTTATGTAAATCATTATTATAATGTAAATCTTTGTTTGTATTATCCTGATAGAAAATAAATAAAAGAAACTTTTTTTTATACTAAGTCAGTTGGCAGACAGACACGCAGCCCACCTGACGGTAAGCGGCCACTGCGGCCTATTCCATTGAGGGACACTTCACCAGGAAGCGTCGCTCAATGTGCTGCCAGACTGTAGACTCATCTGATCTTCGAGCCTTGATTTCAAGTGTACTGGCTCCCACATTAATACTGCCGGAACACAGCCAGAACTATTATGGCGGCAGATTTCACCTGTGGGAGTGGTAGCTAGCCAGTCGGACTCTGAAAAGGCCCTACCACCAACCAGACCCTAGGTGGGAATCGAACAAACTCCGGGTTTTATACCCGAGCGGCTTAGCCACTGTTCCACGGAGGCTTTGGCTTTCGAACTATGGCCAATGTTTGTGGTCCCAACTTACCACTCAAAATAATTATTAAATATAAGGTGGCTTTCGGGACCACTGTCGCGGTCCCGAATGACCCTGCAAAAATATATTAAAATCAAAAAGGGGCTTTCGGGACCGCGGTCCCGGTCCCAAAAGCCTCCCGACCCAGTGAAACGTCACGTATCTAGAATTCGAGCATTGGTTTATATTATGTCCAAATATGAGCTTTAGGGATTCAGTGAACATGAAAGTAATATACCCAGTGAATTCGCAGTTTCCAATAACACCGGTGACACAAATTCGGTGAATTCGCGTGCGAAGATTCCGGGTAGCCAATATTTGTTGCTATGGATGATTTTATCCGTACCTTTTCCGTATTGGCACGTTCAGGATAGCCGGCTATTATATTTTCGTTTGACGTGGTTGTGTTTTGTGTATAATATTTGCGTAACACAAATAAGGTAGTGATGAAATGAGACTGTCAGAGGGCCGCAATCGAATATCTGTCTCATCTAAAATGTTGAAATATGGAGTGGCTAGAGGTCTTAGTTCCTAGTAGAGTCGATGACTTATGAGACTACCGGGGATGATTCACTTCATAGGGATCCAATCAAACGGATATTAATCTTACATACGAGCCACAAATGTAGTAATTATAATTAGGTATGACCTTATCGTAATTTCGTTACTAGTTTATACAAATTCTGGTGTTGTTGAAAGTAAATTATAGCATTTGGTTTTTAATTAACTTAAACTTGTATCACTCTAGTGTAAGTAAATTTTCATAATATTAATTAATTATTCACTCTAAAATAATGAGTCATGATTATGAGCGGCACGCTATTGACCAACATTACATATGACTCAAGCATCATAATCACCTTGCCATTCACCATATCGACCACCATTGAACAACAAAACTAGCGTAAAATTTATTGTTATTGCATGACGTTATCACTGTTACGGTCATAATTGTCATGCCGGACATAATAGATTTTCGTCTCATCATAATTATTATGTGACTGATATCAAACTAATAGCCAAACTACTTATCATTGTTCCTGTGCCTTTTAACGTGGGACGTAAATGTGTGACACATCACCGTGCGATAGTTATTAATAACAAACAATAAAATTATCGATTATCAAAATAAGTAGGTAATTCAATTTGGTAGGTAGTGAATTTATTTTTTTTGTATATTTTCTTACTTATAATATACTAAGAATGGAATGGATGGGTGTTTGTTACTTTTCCCCGTACCTAATAAAGATTATTTATGCGTCTCAGTAAATTAAGATTTTATTTTGTTAGGCAACCTAGAGCACTGGGCGAAAGCTAAAATTTATTCTGGTTTAAATCATTTTCTTATTCGTGGATAAATCATTTTCTTATTTGTGGATATCCAGAGAAATAATTGTGTCTGCTTTATTCCTACTATTGTCTCTGTGATTTGCCTTAATGAAGCATGCCTGAGCCGAGCTAAACGCACAATAAATAACTGTTCGTCGTTAATGGCCTAGAACAAACGAGGAATTGTCATGTAGAACTAGTTTGCGTATTGCAACATTAGCAACAAATGCGAGTATTACTATCATTAAAGAGAATTCTAAATGTATCTAAAACCAAAATCTATTTTTGTCTGTCCATATATTGATTTATTTACTCGTATTGAACTGCATTCGAACCGTTTCGCTCGCGTCTTGCAATAGTTAAGAAATAAGATTATCATAGACAACCCATTCGCAAATAACTGATAAACAAGTGTATGTATTTACTATGCTTTAATTTTAACAGTGAAAAGTTAAATCGTATGGCATCCGACGACTTATGTTCTGTTGTTAAACCCATTTAAGCACAGGTGGACCATGGGCAATGACTGAGATGAGGTTGTTAAACATCAAGGACTTCTTTAAAGTTTCATATTAACCAAATCTTGGATTTTTAAATTACGCCTTTAACAGACGGTTCATTGGTTTTCATTTTTGTCGTGTTTCCGACAAAGCTTCCAGACTAGACGGGTCGATGTGCGCCCAGACGAAAACTTCGTGAAACTTTTCGATCACACTGAGAATTGTATATTTTTGATTTAGGTGCGCTTCGTGGAGTCTTCGACAGTGCATTTTTAAATACATGCAAAACATATTTATATGTATATAATTATATTTTGGTGTAATTATTTATTGAATACGGCATACTGCCACACCATGTAATGGTGGCACGATATACTTAAACTTGCAATCCCAAGTATGTATTTTAACTTTAAACTACTGTTAGGAAACACGGTAATGTAGGTACTCGTATTACATAAAAAATACTTATTAATCCATCAAACCCCGGAAAACCAGACACAATAGAAAATCTATTGTTTACGCGACACCCGGCTTTCGGTCGGGTGTTTAAGAGTTAAGAAAAGTCTTGTCTTGTTTTACTTAGAAGGTTCTAGCTATAACATAAAGGATCAAATAAACCATTAATGGACTAAAGATTCCTATAATATTATTTTATTACTAGCGGCCGCAACCGCGTAATTTTTTTTTAAATATTCCTCTCTCCTTTCCGCATTTCCAGGATAAAAAGTACCCTATGTCACCCGGGGTTAGTATAGCTTTCCAACAGTGAAAGAATTCAAATTGCTTCGGTGAATAATCAAATCTTTCCTCTTTATACCCGTTATTTAGTACATATACAACGTGTTACATTAAATGCGCAAATCCTGAAATTAGTTTGATTAGCGAATGAGTAGAGTTATATAATTATAATAAGAATAAGCCTTATTTCTTCATGATTTATTTTGTTGACCTGCATCTCAGATTTTTTTTTGGCAATAATTTTGAAACTAAATAAGATGATGTAATTCAGTTTTTATGTTAGTTGTAGTGTCACCAAACAGATGTCACGTTGAAGTAAATGTCCCACGTACTTATTCATTAAAAATTAAAATGTCCGGTTAGGCTAATTTTAGTGTCAATCATTTGCTTTACCGGTCGATATTTTATTTGCAGACGTACATCGAATTGTGGACAATCCAGTGCTATATGAGAAGTATGAAGAGTTCTCGGTGCGACGCGCACTCGCCGCCGACCCCGACACCAGGTGGTGTCCCGCGCCCGATTGCAGGTATGAACTAAAGCTTTGAATTGAAATCTAATATTGTGTGATTGTCATTGTCAGTGTTTTTTGGAGACTACATTCCCAATTAACTGCGCGCAAGAAATATTTTATATTTTTTTTTTACCATATCAGTCAGCAGACAGACACGCAGCCCACCTAATGGTAAGCGGTCACTGCAGCCTATTCCATTGAGGGAAACCCCACCTAGAAGCGTCGCTCAATGTGCTGCCAGACTGTAGGCTCATCTGATCTTCGAGCCATTAATTTCAAGTGTACTGGCTCCCACATTAATATTGCCGGAACATAGCCAGGGCTGTTATGGCGGCAGATTTCACCTGTGGCTAGCCAGTCGGACTCTGAAAAAGTCCTGCCACCAACCAGACCCATAGCAGGAATCGGACCCACGACCTCCGGATTTTATACCCGAGCGGTTTAGCCACTGTTCCACGGAGGCCGTCAATAACTTTCGCATTCAGCAGCTAGCCTAGAAACAGCAAATCTATAGAATGTAGGTGTTTCGTTGCGGCTGAAAGTTATCGAAACCGTGGTCGAAACTGAACCTTTGGTCGGTTACAAATATTGTTTTTTTTTTTTTTTTTATTTCAATGTGTAACACGACGAGCAGATCGTACACCTGCTGGTAAGCGCAACGTCTGCCCTTAGACAGTTAATAGGTATCATATACCCAGTAATTACACTAGCTTCAGTGCCCTTTCCCCGAAACAGAAGTGCTTGACACACTTCTATTTCACGGGAAAATATCTGGCACTGCGGTGGTACCCTGTACCCACCTAGACGGCCCAGTACAGGAACCTACAACCTGGTAAACTAATTGCTGCTTGTTGTTAAGTTTCGCGGTGGTGGCGACGGGATGCGCGTCGTGCCCCAAGCTGACGTGCCTGGCGCCGGGCTGCGGCGCGTCGTTCTGCTACCACTGCAAGGCGGCGTGGCACCCCACGCAGACCTGCGACGCCGCGCGCCGCAGCCGCCAGCCGCCGCCGCGCCAGCCGCAGCCCTCGCACACGGACCTTGACCACGGTAACGACTACCTCGTGTATGTACTGCGTAAAGCGGGACCCGCGTGGTAGTCATCCATTGCTGACATTTGAAACATTCCAGACACTTTGATAAGTAGACCCCTGGCGGCTGAGCTAGCGGCTAAATCTTTAACGGTTTAGCCCAGTCAATTTCCTATGTAGCTCAAAATGCAAAAAAAAATTCCCCATATCAAGAAAAATAGTGAATGTTGACCTACAGAAACTATTTCGCTCGAAGAGGGTTTATATAAATACTGGTCACATTTTCCTCGTTTTGCTCATAAACCGGAAGCTAACTTTGTTTTTTTACCGTCGGAATAATGTTATTTTAATTTTATATGGGCTATTAACCTGTCTCGTCTTTAGTCATACATACCTACTGATGACTGATGTAATAAATAAATAGCAATAAGGGTCCTAATGTCCACGGAAGCGTGCTTTCAATGCAGACACAACAAGTGCCATTAACGTAGTTGGTGGCAAAATAATTATCGTAATGATTTTGACTGTATGTAAACATTCTTATCACATCTTGATGTTAATATTCTGAATGTTTATGTCGTTAAGATGTACGTAGGTAACTTAAGATTCTTAACACGTAATGTCTATAAAATATCACGTCATTCGCTTTTTAATCTTCCTTAAATTAAACTAAATTTAAATGCAAATCCATTGCTTAAAACAGAATTTTTATCAGTAAAGCTATTGAAGTTTTTTTTAGGGTTCCGTAGCCAAATGGCAAAAAACGGAACCCTTATGGATTCGTCATGTCTGTCTGTCTGTCTGTCTGTCTGTCCGTCCGTATGTCACAGCCACTTTTTACCGAAACTATAAGAGCTATACTGTTGAAAATTAGTAAATAGATGTATTCTGTTAACCGCATTAAGATTTTTATACAAAAATAGAAAAATAATAATAAATTTTGGGGGCTCTCCATACTTAGAAGTGAAACTCAAAAAATTTTTTTTCATCCAATCCTTACGTGTGGGGTATCTATGGATAGGTCTTTTAAAATGATAATAAGGTTTCTTATATAATTTTTTTCTAAACTGAATAGTTTGCGCGAGAGACACTTCCAAAGTGGTAAAATGTTGGTCCCCCCCCTGTAACTTCTAAAATAAGAGAACGATAAATCTAAAAAAAATATATGATGTACATTATTATGCAAACTTCCATTGAAAATTGGTTTGAACGAGATCAAGTAATTAGTTTATAAATTTTTGGGGCTTCCCATACTTAGAACTGAAACTCAAAAAAAGTTTTTTCTTCAAACCCTTACGTGTGGGGTATCTATAGATAGGTCTTTAAAAATGATAATAAGGTTTCTTAGATCATTTTTTTCTAAACGGAATAGTTTGCGCGAGAGACACTTCCAAAGTGGTAAAATGTTGGTCACCCCCCCTCTAACTTCTAAAATAAGAGAACGATAAAACTAAAAAATATATATGATGTACATTACTATGCAAACTTCCATTGAAAATTGGTTTGAACGAAATCAAGTAATTAGTTTTTTTTTTAAAACGTCATAAATCGTAAACCGCAATTTTCCTCTCATTCAATCAACTCAAATATAAAAACGTCGATCAAACTTACATAGAACTACAAGAACTTTTATATTATGATGTTACTTGCTGCTACGGAACCCTTCATGGGCGAGTCCGACTCGCACTTGGCCGGTTTTTTATTTTTCCTTGGATGTTACATCCTTGTTTTAAAATAATACACGTAAGAGAGGTTACTCGTATAGGTAGCAACATGGAGAACATTCAAATATAATTTACAAAATATAAGTTTCAACTTTCTTAATAACCTGTGTTATGGGTATCGGAATAGATAATGGTAATATTTCTATTAAACATATAACATGATTTGTATTTTGTCTGATTTGGAGAGATTCGTGTTCACGACACCTGCTGCTAATAGTAAGGAGACTACCAGATGAGATGTCAACGAGCCAGTCTATTCCTCATTCGTCATTTTAGTGATACGTATTATTATAATTTATACCGTAAGATTTTCGACGGTCGATTTTGTGCAATGGTTGAGAAGTCGGCTATTACACCAAGAGGTCGCAGGTTCGATCCCTGCACTGTACAAACTTTTGTGTGCATGAACATGTCTGTTTGCCTCAGTGTGGGTGATTCTCTTTTGTTTCTTTTATGTTTATCCATTGTCTGGCACCCATAGTACAAGATAATTATGTATATGATTAGTTTAGAGCTTAACGGCGCTGTGTGAATAATTTCCACTAATGTTTATTTACTTTTGAATTGTCTGACAGGTGAAGTAAAGCCCTGTCCACGATGCTCGGTTCTGATCGTGAAAGTGGAAGACGGCTCTTGTAACCACATGGTGTGCTGCGTCTGCGGCGCCGAGTTCTGCTGGCTCTGCATGAAGGAGGTGTCTGACTTACACTACTTAAGGTTAGTAACCTTGGCTTAGCTTAATTAAGAGTGTGTTTGTAGTTTTATAGAAACTTAACGTAACGCAGCAGAATTAACGGTTTTTTTTAAGCAAGCGCGCTCCACCGTAGACCGCATAGTGGTTTAATATTAGGCAACTTTGTGGTCAAGTGCAAGCTTAGTTGAAATTTGAAATAGAAAAAAAAAGTGAGTTGAATAAGTTCGCTGAGAAGTTGCGCTTGCGGGAAAATCGTGTTCACCGCGGGTCTTTTTGCTTAAGATATTTTACAATGTTCTATGACGTCCGTGTGTGGTTTGGAATTGCCCCGCAATATATTACTCCGCTTCCTTGCAAACTGTTATACTAAAGGATGTTTCAAGCAATATCCTACTGCGCTTACGCATGGATTATTATAATCGGGTTTGCTATTTTATAAATTGTAAAAATGATCATTATCTGTTTAAAAATTAAATACTATTTACGATTTCAAATTTCATCCAAATCTTTGCAGTAGTATTTACGTAAAAAAGTAATACATTAATTAATTACGTAAAAGAAATCTATCTATTTTACTAAGATTTAAAAAAAATACACACGTAAGGAGTAAGCCCGGGTTCAGGTTGTACGAGTAGTAATGGAACATGGGTGTAACCCCACAGCCCGAGCGGATGCACGTTCTGGGGCAAGAAGCCGTGGTCGCGCAAGAAGAAGCTGCTGTGGCAGCTGGGCACGCTGGCGGGCGCGCCGCTGGGCATCGCCGTGGTGGCGGGCGTGGCGCTGCCGGCGCTGCTGGTGGGGCTGCCGCTGTGGGCCGGGCGTCGCGCGCACCGCCGCCTGCGCCGCGCGCCGCCCGCGCGCCGCCGCGCAGCCGTCGCCGCCGCCGTCGCCGCCGCCGTGAGTACACAGTCACTGCAGCTGGGCACGCTGGCGGCGTGGCGCTGCCGGCGCTGCTGGTGGGGCTGCCGCTGTGGGCCGGGCGCCGCGCGCACCGCCGCCTGCGCCGCGCGCCGCCCGCGCGCCGCCGCGCAGCCGTCGCCGCCGCCGTCGCCGCCGCCGTGAGTACACAGTCACTGTAAAGCTGCCAGCCTTGCCATCTTCACGGTACTAACACCAGTATCGTTTAAAAAAAGAACAATACTGTTGTCAACAATACTGTTACCCTTGTACCCATAAAGTCAACCACAGCGCGAGAAGGACAGAGAGACAACCGTGTGAATGTGTTGAACGCGCCGCTTTAGTTAATCTGTAACACCTTGTCCCCCTCGTCCTAGCCGAAAACTTGCTCCGGGCCAACCTCTAGTAAATAATAAGTAGCGCCCAACTGAAGGAGGGAATTCGGCTGAAGCCAAAGCTTCGTTTTAGGCGTCATCTTCGGCCAAAGATGAAGGTTTGGATTTACTAAGAAAAATCCAAGTGGGAAATTAATTGAGGTCCCTTTTTGGTCAACCACTCACAAATTGTTTTATGCGTGGTCAGCTGGTGGTGTCGCCGCTCGTCGCGGGGCTGGCGGTGGGCATCGGCGTGCCCATCCTGCTGTTCTACGTGTACGGCGTGGTACCCGTGTCGCTGTGCCGCGCCGGCGGCTGCGGCAGCGCGCCGCCGCCGCGCTTCGAGGACGAGCGCGACACCGCGCCCGACCTCGACGCCGCCTCGAGACGACTGGAACCCAGCATCGGTTGGTACCACACTCTATATATTTTTTTTTCTTATTTTTTTATTATATTATTAGGTAGTTTTGCCACTCTTTGATGCGTGCCTCTTTTGTGTTAACAGTGTTTTGTTTGTTATGTAAAATGTTGCTCCGCGCAGGAACCAAAATTTAAAGTTAGTACTTAAAAAGTAAGGGCTTATTTTTAATTTTTTTTTTATTCATCAATCAATTAATAGCATACACGGGTACAAAAATTGGTGTTACAAAATAGTGATCCGATAGTGGTATTTGAATTTTATCTAATTTTTATGGTTCACAGAGAAGAAATTTACGTCTGCGACACAGGCACGGCCTATTGCAGATGCTTGTATTGAAGCTATTGTGTCACTAGAATGAGTAGGTATAATAAATACTATAATTATGGAGGGGTTTTCTAACTTAAGTTTTTTTCGCACAATATTTTTTATTTGATTCGAACCGGTAAAGGCCCTCAATCAATTAATAAAAAAAAAAAAAAATACGACTAATGATTTCGTGAATTCGGTCTTAGGAGACGCGTCGCTGTCGGCGGGGTCGCACCACGCGGAGGTGCGCGCGCCGTCGCTGGCGGCGCTGGCGGGCTCGCTGGGCGGCCACGAGGCGCCGTCGCCGGCCGCGCACCGGCTCGAGGTCACGGCCGACGTGGCCGCCTCCGACAACACCAGCGCCGCCAGCTGGCCCGACGACCTGCCGTCCACGTCCTCGCGCTCGGCGCGCCTGCGCAGCCTGTTCCTCTACGGCTCGGCCGTGCCGCCGCCCGACCCGGAGGCGGGCGCCGCGGGACCCGCGGGACCCGCCGCCGAGCGCGACACGCCCGCGCCCGCCTCCTAACGCAGCGCCGGCGACGCGTGCGTCAGCCAGTAGGCAGCGGGACGGCGATTGTGATTTGTTTTGTGATTATTCGCTCGTCCTCGTGTCGAGGGGACGGGACCGTGTTTAGGGTAAGATGAATTTTGTGCTGAACGAAAACGATGTTGGGGGTATGTTCCGTTGACTGATCGCATGATGATGATGACGAGACATCGCGTCGTCTCCCGATTGGAAATTCGTCCACTTCTGCACCAATCTTTGTGCCAATAATACGAGTGTAATGATTTCGAGTAAGCACACGTTGTTAGTTAAGTTATACTGTAAAGGCCCGACCGGACCGTTGGCAGCCCCCGCTACGATAGATGCTTCGCGCTTACAGTGCAGTGTTACTCTATCCGATATATGTGATACTTTGAATAATAATTACTATTAATGATCTAAATTATTTAATTTTTCACGTTTGTAGGCAAAAAAAGTAATGTTAAGCGATAATTTTTACGTTATGTGAATTATATAAAAATGTAAACTATGATTAAAATGTGATTAAATCTATTGATTATTTTATTATTTTCTACACGTTAACCATCAACCGACCAGTTCAGTCGCATTGCGAAACGGCCGCCATCTGTAAAACTACTTCGCGAAACGACCACTTAGCTAAAGGACTGATTTGCGAAGGAGTTATTCGCAATTGCAGCCATATTGCCTGACTGTGACCCTCCAAACCATTAAGGCCTCGGACTAGAGTTGTAAAGAACTCGAGTCTTTGATTCCTAGAGCTCGGCTCACAGTTGCACGACTCGACTCCATACAACAAGACTCAAGAGAACTAAAGTCTAATGAGCTCTTAACTTTTTTAGCATTCGAGTCGTTTTTAAGCGGCGAGACGCGCTCCAGTTCTTATCCGTTCGGAGTCTTACTTTTTAAAACAGGCAATTAAATGACGTTATGTTTGTTATTGTTATATTGTGCTTTTATAAGTCTATTCTAGACAAATAGTTTGATAAAGAGACAGTTTGAGATATTTTGAGACTCGAGCTCTTTTTAGAACCCTGAGCTGTTTTTAAGACTCGAGTTCTTTTTAATTCTTAAGTTCAATTTTGTTGCTCGAGTCTCCTTGAAAGGACTTAAGCTCGGTACGACTTAAGACAACGAATCTAGTTAGTCTACTGAGTTTTGGAAAATTAAGTCGAGCCTACGAATTAAGACTAAAAGACTCGAGTTCTTTACACTATCTCGGACACGAAGTCAGAAGGCGCGCGAGGGCGGCAGCGGCGTAGGCGTTTCAATGCATGGGTTTATATGGAACTTGCCTCGAAGGCAGCGGCGCGGGCGTCTGTTAAGTTCATTGAAACGCGCCACTGCTGCCTGCTGACTTCAAGAGACCAATGGACTACAATAAAACATTTTTCTCATCTTAACATTTTATTAAATCATTAGTAGGATTTTTTATCCCACACTATAATGTATTCAGTAGGCACTCCTCCGACACCTACAAAAATATCTTGCATAGAATTTAATTTATATTGAAACATTCATGAATACATAGTGAATTACAGTTTAACGAAGTCATATAGCGGTTAGGCAATTTATTTATATCTAATCTAATTATTATATACAATCAATACATCGCATTATCGTTATATATTCAAAAATTTGTTTTAAACAGTTAATGCATTGCAAATGCAAAATACACCATCAAAAGCTGGTTTTACCTTTTCAGTAAGTATATGACGTTTATTTTGTTACCATAAGGCTATTTTTATAATTTTTAAAGACTACTGTGGCTACTACACGATCATTTACATAAAAAAATAACTTTTAAATATTGCATACAACTTTTTTTATTCGAATAATTGTGAAACAGCAGTCATAATTGAGTCCTAAACGTCACTTTCATCAAAACGAAAATTTACGGAATCCTTACACATTTAAAGGCGACAGGCATAACGGGCATAACTGGCAATCAAAAGCTTTCTCTGTCTTTCCAACCTTTCCAAGCATATTTTCTAAATTTAATATTAAAGGTTATTAATAACTCACCGTGCGTGCGGTGGCTTTCATATTTTTGTATATATATATTTAAGAAACGATAGACGCCCTCTTTATTAAAGTATCACATTTGTTGAATAAAAACAATATTGTCTCTTCACACACAACGACTGTACATATTACGAGTTTATGTAGTCGTTTTAGGCCTACTGTCCACGGCGGCGTAGCTTCATAGACGCGTATTCGTCATTATACGCTTGGTGTAAAAGCCTTGCAGCGACGCGAGCGCGACGTGGACAGTAGGCCTTAATAGAAAAAAGTTTTGCACGTAATTTTCCTTATACACAGGACGTGTGAGGTAAATAATAAGAATTTGTTATGCTAATCAAGGTGAATGAGTGTACAATATTCTGTCGGTCGACGGAGAGGGGGAAAGTTCGCGCATGTGCACTTGCGCGTGACCAATAGCGCGCGCTATTGGTCAAAGAGGTATGCTTCTGACCAATAGCGCGCAGGTATGTCAAAATTCGTGTTCTGCGCATTCCCCACCCAATATTCAAGAAGTTTGCCTGTATGAAGCGGTACACCGAATCTACAGGCGAATAAAACTCGTATTTACTCGCATCGATTTTCTTTTGATTCTTTCTTATGAAGTTAAAAAGCTGGAAAGTAAAACCTTGAGTTTGCGGCCAATTACACAAGCTCCTATGTGATTTTACATATTGCTGAGACGATTAGTGAAAAAAAAAACACATTTCTGCAACTAATCTTCAACCATAAAGTTCAAACTGTAATTTAAGTTCGTTAATAACAATTTTTGATAGCGGTTTAGTTAGCAATAAAGCGTGATTTCTAACGTGCGGCAGTGATTACTTGCATCAATTAGAAAATATTGGTTTCCTTTAATATTGAAAACAAACACTGTAAAAGTAAATATACAAAATAAATACTAATTATTTAAATTGTTATGTTAATATACTTCACACTACCTAAACATGTATCACAATAACACTTATCATCTAGTAGATATACATATAAATACAATTTAAATGTTAATAGCTATGTACAATTTCGATTTTTTACATTATATATTTGGCATTACTATTAAGATTAGCAGAATACAAATAGATACAAGAAAAACAGCGTATATATTTCAAAGTAATAAACATAAAACCCAGTCTAATTTAATCCAAAAACTGTCTCAAATGCTTTTTGCTTATTAAACAAATGCCAGAAAAAAATATTCAATTTTGAAATACCTGTTTAAATCTATAATAATAATAAATAATATATTTACAAATATTATTTAGGCCTTCAAACTCGCTACTATGTATAAAATTTTAAATTTCTACCCAATGCCTCATGGGAATCCAGCCAATCTTGTCATGGAACGTCATGTACTTTTTACTATGGAAATATTATAGTGAAATGATGAAATGCATTATTCATCCTAAAATAGGTAACATTAAATTCAAAATTTAAGAATCCACAGCCTTTATCATAGAGAGGTAAATAAATAAATATTTTATTTATGATTTTACTAATAATAAAAATAATAATGTTACAATAGGTGCCCAAAGTTATTTATCCTATGGTTAACCAACCTCTGTTGGTAACATTAATGAAATAGAGTATAATTATACATAAATATATAATATAATATGGGAACGAATTATTATTTTTCAAAGGTATCGACCGCTAAATCTTGATGATTGTTTTATACACAAAGATAATATAAATATGGCAGATATTGCGACATATTCTTAAGATTTTCTAAGTTTCGAACAGCTGTATTAATTTGGAAGGAATTGGTGCTTACGTAAAATTTAGACCTATATAAAATATATTTGTATAGTATACAATACTTACACGAATCTGATAATAGGGAAAATCATAACGTTCAACTATAACTTAATGGCGTGGTAATAACAAGTATTAAAAAAAAACACGGAAATATATTAACTACAAAATAAGCTATGTATATCAAATATAGAAAATGGGTAAAGTAATAGACAAAAGAAAGAAATATTGTACATATTATATGGAATTAAAAATATAAATTCTTCAATTACAATTACCTAATGTCTTTTGTTGTAATATACATTTGTATGTGAACATATTGTGTTGTTTCTGAATGTGTAACATATTAATGGAAATTCAGTCATAACCGTAGCCACTCTATTAGCTACGTGCCGCTCTGGTTTTGTTTTGCTGATCCTGCAACAATGTGTAAATTCAAATTCGATTTTAACGGATGGACTTATGTATAGTTTAGGTATACACTTAACGCTGACATATATTTAAAGACAAAAGGAACCTGCCGAATAAATAATGTGAAACTTCATTAAATATAAAAAAATACAGGGTGTTAGGTAACCCGAGGGACATATTTAACCACTCAATCCCGAACCGGCACTCGGGTGCCGCGTAACAATAGATTTTCTATTGTGTCTGGTGATCCGGGGCTCGAAAGATTAAGGAGAGTGTTCAGAATCTGATTTAGAGTCCAATTCGCTATAATAAATATATCCTTAATTTTTTTCATAATTATCCTAATAATTTATGTATGCATGAAATACCTAAAAATCCCGTGTGCTGAGCGGCCGTTTACGCCCCAAACTCAAATTGCACGCGATTACAATTTGAGTCGTACTTGAACGAGTGCACGAAATAGGTACTGTGAAGGAAAGAGTGCCCGCACGTTAAGCGGATTTTCAGGTTTCGACTAAGGTTATTGACAGATATTTACCAGAGTTTTTATTGATTTATACTTATTTTGTCATATGGAAGCATGAACTATTTGGGGTTTAAATATGTCCCTCGCATTTCCTGTCATACTGTATATTTATACATTTTTCGCTTCACTTATACAAGATACAATAGGAAACCAATGTCAATATATTAATCTCAAAAAGTATAACAGGGTGTGCCAAAACTATACGTTTTAATGATAGGGATATTTTTAAGTGTTTTATTATTTTTTGATGTACAGTTAAATATAACCCTTAATGATAACACGTCATTAATTGCTTGATTTACACAACCGTTTAGGATCGAGCGAGGATAATTGCCTGAAGTCCTAACATTAAGAATCAATACTCTCTCTTACCATCAGGCGACCCGCTGGCTCGTTTGTATCATCATAAAGGCGTCTAGCATAAAAAAGAATATAGGCCATTTAATACGTACATGATCATTAATAAAGTTGGAAGTCGTAGGTTGTGGATCCGTCGCGCCAGGTGGGTTCGTCGGCGACCTTCGCGCGGCACAGCGGGCACGTGTGCTCGCGGTCCAGCCACGCGGAAATGCATAACTCGCAGAAGATGTGGCTGCATCCCAGTCGCACTGGCGTGGTGTAGTCGTCGTGGCAAATCGGGCAGGAATCACCCGCTGACAACAGCTGCTCGCATGTTGGCTTCGTACCGAGATTCTACCAGAAAATGATCATTATAAGCGAATACTGAAAGTTTAATGTCACTGCAGCACTAAAATTTTATATACTGAAGTTTCTTTAACTAGCCCCAAACTGAAAACTAGACAGAATTATCAAATGTTTGACCAAAGCTTTAAATTAGAGTTCCCTATTGATAGCCAACTATCGCTAATCTATTGATAGTCTATCGATAGCTGACGTTATTTCAATAGTATCGATAGTATCTAAAACCAGCAAACTAATTATTGGGCATTTATATTGAGAGTTATAATTATACAATTATCGCTTCATAATACTATTGATATAGTCAATAGGATTATATTGGAGTAGTAGCGATACTATCGCATTCAATGAATAGTATACAGGGTGGAAAGTTTCAATGGGGCAGCCAAGGGAGGTACCTTAATCGTTGCAGCTACAAGAAATTGGTCTTAGGAGACTATCCATAATTTTTCAAAAAAATTACATTGCCATTCACAGATTTTTAAAAAAATGTACATTTAGCAAGAAAATTACCATTTTTCACAAAAAAACTTTTTGATGCTAATCGGTCCAATTTTGTACGCTGATCAAAATCTTGTATGGGACCAACTGAGGTTTCAGTACTAGAAAAGTCACAAATCAAAAAAAACTTTTCCCATACATCAGTCAATTAATTTTGTTTCAATTGGAACTTACGTAACCTCGATAGTTTTCTGAAAAAAGATTTAGTTACCTACCTAGTTCAAATTCAAATAAGATTTAAATTTCGAACTTTGTTTTCTTTTTATAATACGTAGGTACTTCTTTTGCTGCTTAATCTGATTGCGTGTGGTGTGCTTTTGCGAGTAGATGCTTTTAGTTATTCTTTTTTTGCAAAATTGAGCTTGATTTTTTTCTGTGGGGCTATTTAAAAAATGAAATTTATAAAAAGAAATATGACAGTGTCGAAGAATTAAAAAACTCGCTCTGTACAATTTTATATGGAATTCATCCAAATAATTATTGGCCGCCACGCGGTCAGTACAAAAACGAATACATTTATGCATTAATCAAAATGGAAAACATTTTGAGCACCTTATTATCATAAAGTAAAATTACTTAATAAAAATAATTATTATTTTTTAAATAATTTTATTGTTTGATTGCATATGCATCTTCTTAATTATTTTTTTGTAGCTACAACAAAAAGTTACCTCTTCTTATGGCCTCACAAAAAATCTAAGTACTATAAAATGTATGGAAAAAGTTTTTTTTGATTTGTGACTTTTCTAGTACTGAAACCTCAGTTGGTCCCATACAAGATTTTGATCAGCGTACAAAATTGGACCGATTAGCATCAAAAAGTTTTTTTGTGAAAAATGGTAATTTTCTTGCTAACCTTACATTTTTTTTAAAATCTGTGAATGGGAATGTAATTTTTTTGAAACATGATGGATAGTCTCCTAAGACCAATTTCTTGTAGCTGCAACGATTAAGGTACCTCCCTTGGCTGCCCCATTGAAACTTTCCACCCTGTATATTTCTTAATTTCTGCTATCGATAGTATCGATACTATCTATAGCACTATCGATATTGTTACCAGTTTTCGATGTCAACTATCGATAGCGAAACTATTGAAAGCGAAACTTTCGATTATTGGGCAACTCTACCTTAAATCTTTACTGTCGAATGAAAATGCACCATTGCATAATGTGAGTGGCTAGGATAGATGGGAAATATTCCACATGCTAAAATACTTTTTATGTGCTTATGATGTGAATTTGTAGAAACTAACAATTTGATCATGGCATGTTATTTATTAGATCACTCCATTCTATTTTCTTCTAAATTTTAAACGATAATTAAAAAAATAATTCCTTACCACACTCTGCAATAATGTCCAGGTGGCATTTTTGAATAGCCTCAACCTCACTAACACCTCAATAACTTTGGCGATGACGTAAACTGATGTAAGGAACATTCCAACCATTTTCTCAGATCCTTCATATGATTGCATAAGATAAAATATCCACGGCTGTATTGTGAGAAGGGAACGGTACAGCTGCGACACTGCCTCCGTGAATAAATACACTTTTCCCTGGAAACATATTGAACACATAAAATAAACCTATGAGAACATTCAAAAGACATAATAATTATGTTTTATTTCCATGTTACCAAAATTTTGACAATAATATTTTCAGTGTTGATTTACAATAAGTCAATGTAAGAATTTGATTCCAAAAATAACGAAAATGTATAGAGAATATTACTTTTATTGAAAATTTCATTTAAAAATGTTAATTACCCTTTTCTGGAATGGCAGTAGAAATGCAGGCATCATTGTAACAAGAATTTTGATATCTACAGTAATAATCTTCACTATCAGATCAGTCAGAACCACCAGCCAAAGAAGCTCCCAGACATCAATGGGGTCTGTGTACCCGGGGAACATCACTACATTTGGCAGAAGCTTCCCATGGCCAAATAGGAAGTGAACAATTACTATGCAGCTCGCCGAAAAGAAAAACTCACTGAATAGAGCAACTATGCTCCTATTCATTTGCTTTCCATGTTCTCTGAAATGTTTAAGATTGTGGTTAAGTACTAAATCACAATAACATGTTGTTCGAAACTATTTTTATGTGTTATGTCACATCTTACCTCCTTACTAAACTGTTGCTGTGTGAAAATGTACAAAACAATATTATAAATGTAAAAAGCCCCTCCCTGCTGTCATACATGAACTTTATAAACAGTAAAAAGTAAAATGGTGCATATCGTATTAGCAAGTTCAATGTTGCTCTAACATCCACCACCTGTAAAAAAGAAAAAAATACTTGTATCCAAATATAAAACACTATGCAATCATTATCCTAATCAATTTTACAAATATTTGCTAAGTGGAGTAAAATATACAAACTTACAAAAAACCTTAACCCTCTTATTACAAAAAACATCGCTAAAACAGGTTTAAAACTGTACTACTTAGTACAGGTTTAGGTCCGGACTATTTTTTAAAACTTTCCTTATTACAAAACAAATACCAACATAAGAATAATTTACTGGTACTAACTCGTTTAGTGCGTTTCATTTTACAAGACTATGTTTTATGACATGTTTTTAAATCTTTAAATAGGATAGTAAAAATAATAATTCTTTATTTATAAATGTGTTTTAGTAATGTGAGAAAAAGTAACATTTATTTTTAATTTTCTGTTCACAAATTAAGTAATTCTTTTCAAAATTTGTCTTTCTATACGTAGAACGGAGCGAAATTTTTAAAGTGTTATCGTTTTGACGTTTGAAAGTTAGTCCATAGTATAACTAGGGGCACCGGCGGACTTTCTTAGGTCTAACTTTAGTACTCGAAATGAAGTAAAACTTCGTTTTGTAATAGCGTTTGACTTTAGTCAGGAGTTTAGTCAGGACTAAGCTCGGTTTAATTTTTAAACCACGTTCTGTAATAAGAGGGTAAGGCATTAGGGATACATTGACATGAGAAAGCACTTTGTGATCAATTCTTTTCCATTAGTAGTTGTCGACTGTGCAGGGATCAAACCTACAACCTCTGGTGTAAAAGACAACATCTCAACCATTACACCAAATTGCTAGTAATAATATCAAAGGAAATATTATAGGTAATGTTATTCTATTATTGGTTCCCAACAACTGATGAACATAATATGCTATGCCAATATATTTTTAATAATAAATACACACATTCAAAACCCCTAGACCAATACAATTACGACTGTGGGCACTGTTTGTGGATTAAACACACCACCCATGTGTACTAAGCCTACTTTTTAACCATTAGGCCAAATTAGATAATGTATTGAAACAAATGCTTTGCAACATTTTACCTGTTGTGTGCCATCATCACTTTGACTTTCATTGTCTGCATTGTCATGGATATTGTTATTGTTAGCCGGATTAACAGACACATTGATCTCGGGATGTTCCTGTGCATGGTCCGACAGATTAGATTCATTGGAAGGACTATTACTTATAGTTTGGCCAACTGTAGGGGCTCTATGTGCAGGTGAAGTTCCTCTATCTGTAACTGCATATGTCTGCGAACCAGGACCCAAGTTAACATGTGCAATGGAGCTTTGAGGCCTTTGTATGCTTCCCTCTCCAGTCTGATGAGTGCCTGGCGTATTCCTGGGTAACCAAGTTGGTAATGATAATCTGGCATTGTTCCCCTAAAATGAAATAAGACACATGAAAAAAGTATCACAGAGGAATGGTCTAGAATTTGTAACTTATGAAATTGTGGGGTAATAATATAAATATGGTACTTACCATGCGAGCATGTTCTACAAGCGGTCTGATTTCCCTGAAAACACTATTAAGACGGTCGCCAAAGCCTAAGTTATTTCTATTTGGAACCACTGGTCTGGAAATTGACTCCAATCTATGTAAAGCATTGTTTCGCGGCGGACTCTCGGACGGGACCTCATCGTCGATATCTAAATTTACTTGATTCGACTGAGCCATAACTTATTTTTTCTTTGCTTAATATCTGATCAGATTTACGATTATAATGAGAATAAGATCATTTCCAAAATATTTATGAATAAACCTTAGAGTAGAACATATGGAGATGCCCTATTGATCTATACAAAAAATTGCTTATATGAATATACATCGAATCGACACTTGCCTTACAAATATATACTTATCTCTTTTCATCTAAGTGATTGTTGCGTATGAAAAAAGAGACAGATATCTTTGCATTGTACCCATTTTGGCAACACTTTTTAGTGACGTCACACAGTTTTTGACGCGTGCCGGTTTCGCCATATTGTGTTCCAGCTAGTGATGTGGCACAATATTTTTATGTATCGATACGTTTTAGATAGTTATATTCTGCAATGGTATATTTCTGCAGATTTCCTGTAAGTGAAACATTAAAGAAGAAATAGATAGAGTTAATAGGTGGGGAAAATATAAATCCGCGACATAAAAGCACGTTTGCTCGCTACACTTCAACGAAAACTGGTTTTACAGAACTCTCGACATAACAAGATTACGTGATGGTAGTATGAAACAGTACAGTATCTTCACTTTATTTTCTGTTTAGGATTTTTGGAAAAATGTAATAGGTTTATTAACCATGTGAAGTTGAAATTTCCATAATAATATATATAACTAACCTATTGTTATATTAAGGCACTGCATCATCATTATTTTGTGATAGGAAAATAAGAAACTATTTATAGATTTCTAACAAAATATGTGCATTTATGATCGACACGTAAACTTGTGTCGATAAATATATCGATATACAATATTGGTTGCACTACGGTCGGGCGCTATCATTGGTGGCGCCATTTTGTGTTCCAACTTTAGGTATACACGTTTTGTACCTACTTAGGGCATCTCCATGTGTTCTACTCTAAGGAATAAACGCACGGAGGTCAAGTTTTGACAATAATGACATTTAAAGATTTCGTTCTATAACAGGATCACTGACAGGATAGTACACAGTACCAGTACAACAGATTTTACGACCCGTTCAGAAATAGACATAAAACCTTTTTCCCTGAACTTGATCTTGATAATGTGCAGGATTTTTAGGGCTTTGATTAAATAAAACACGTAAGTTTCCTTTTTTCTTTTATTATTACTCTCATTTTATATCTTTGACTCATCTCAAGCAGTATAATTTAGTTGAACTGGGATTTAGTTAGACGAGCCATTTGGTGTAGGTAACAGTCGAGAAATCGACTGTTACACCAGAGGTTGCGTGCGGGTTCGATCCCCGCACAGTACAAACATTTGTGTGCATGAACATGTCTGTTTGTGTCGGTCTGGGTGTTTCTATGTATAATATGTATGTATTTACAAAAGAAATGTTTATTATCCATGGTTTATCCGTTGTCTAGCACCCATAGCACAAGCTCATGCTCAGTTTGGGGCTAGATGGCGCTGTGTGGATAATGTCTATGATTATTGTAAATATGTACCTTGATATTCCCATAGAATTGATTCCCAAAGAAGATGGTAGGTACTTTGTATAGTATTAGAAGTACCTAGGTCACTTCTGTGAGATGGACCAGAAATGACCTTCACATTGCCTTCTTACATTTTTAAATAATTTAAACACACAACAAAATAATAGTGTGCTAATTTAAGTATCTAAGTACTTAACTTCATAACGAAATGTCAAAGGATAAACAGGGTAGGTAAGTAAGTACAAGTGTGGAAATCAATTAAAAAGACAATAATTGTTACTGATAATTTAATTTTAAATTTAAATAATAGTCAATAGACCGCAATGAACTCTAGCCTTTGATAAGATGAGCAATTATTACCTACGTAAGGTACACACGTGCAAATTGCACGACGTAGTTATACCTTATATTCAGTCTTTGAATAGGCTTCACATCGCCACCAAACATAGGTGCGCGCGGGCATCTCCACATAATCCCATCGTTGTTAGTAAGACGAATAATAACTAACACACAGCTAAATGTATTTGTGCTTAAAATATTTCGAAATTAACAAAACCTACTTGTACGTACTGGACTGCTTTTCAGTAATTTATAATTAAATGTTGTCGAATATTTAGCACGCTCATTGGCACACATTTTTACACAGAACTCACATCCGTGTCTGGTTTCAACCCAAGGACCCCTTGTCCGTGGAGGTCCCTGACCGCCTCCAGCAAGCGACTCTCGGCCCTTGGTTCACCCAAAGCCACATCTACACTTCCAGCACACAGCAGAAGTGCTCGGAGTGCCGCGCGTGGCCAATCTGGTTTTAAACCTCGTCTGACGACGGCTCCCGCCGCAGCTGCACCTAACCTTGCGCACTCTATTTCCAAACGTTCCCCGTATTCTTCTATCAGCGAATCACCCACTGCTCTTCTCAATTCAGGTGTCAAAGACGATAAAAGTAGCAAAGCTACATCATCCATAGGCCTTCCAAGTGAAACCATTTGCCAATCTAAAGCTATACATTCACTAACTCCGTCTATTTCTCGAAATAAAAGATTTCCACTCCAAAAGTCAGCGTGAGCTAGAGGCGCTGGCTCTGCCGGTCGTAAAAGTGTACCAAGCAAAGAGGGAGCTCGAGCAACTAGTGCTGACACAGCTGCTGCTTCTTCCACGCAGTCAGTTCTGCCTCTCAAAAATGCTTCCAGCTGTGGTAGCCCCCTTCGAACGAGTCGCAAATATCCCGCGGCTGCTCTTTCGCAGGGAAACAAAAAGTCAAATCGCTGGTCTAATGGTCCTTCACGCTCCCGCAGCGCAAGGGACAGGGCGTGCAGCCGCGCGGCGGCATGCAGTGCTGCACGTGCTCGCTCTTCCGTTAGTCCCTCAGCAAAATCAGCAGACTCAAATCCAACAGCGGTTACATCTTCTAAAACGAGCTCGCTATCGCCCCCGATTTCATCTGTAAAAAAATAACAATCAACAACACAAAACAAACATACTTATTTATTTATTATTTATAAAAACTTTATTGACCACACAAATTACAAGGAAAAAAAGGCGGACTTAATGCTAAAAGCATTCTCTACCAGTCAACCTTTGGGGAAAACGAAATGCTCTACTTTAATTAGCTGAGTTTCTTCAAATTTAATAGTTTATGCGCTTTGTTTAAACAAAAGCTTTTGCGTGTAAAAATAGCATTATTCACTCAGGCAAAAAAATTAGGTTAAGGCGGCAGAATTAGGACACTTGCGTCAGCGGGAAACTGGGAGTCCTATTAAAAAGAAACGTGATAAGTGCTACCGGAATAAAAAAGTAGGTAGCTGTTTCCAAACGGGGCTTAGACTGAAATTAGGACACACTAACACAGCGCATTTGTGCTTCCTGCGAATTTAGTATACCTACACGTATTTCATACAGTAAAAGATTTATGAAAATTATTTACATGATTAAATTTGTTTGTTGTCGTTCCTACACGAGTATTTTGAGCGTTTTGCATTGGTATTGCGACCTTGAATTGAAGGAGAAGTAAAAATAATTTTAATGTCAATGTACACTACATTCACCTGCCATATCGTATTTTCGCGTCACATTACCATTATAATTAATCATTCATTATCATTTTACTTACAACTAACCTGGTAATCTGGCTTTTATGCATTTTGGAACAGGCAGGCCCATCCCTGGACCCAGAGCTTCTTCGGCTAGCTTATTAAGAGCCGGTGCAAGTTCTGTGTAGAATAGTATTTCTCTAGTGTCGAACTGTGCTTCCGCTACGAATAACCGCCCGAAGGGATCTCGGGGTGGAAGTTTTACGACTAGCGGCAACGCGCGACGTTCCCCGTTGCTTTCGTAGCGGACAGTCACGGCCAGCACCCGGCTTAGAGCACCAGCGACACCGGCACGAGATTCGACACGAACCTGCAAAATTTTGACATAGACTTTATTATTAGACGAAGTAAAATTATGTACTACTTTCAAAGAAATTAGAAGAGTTATGCCATAATAAATAAAAAAAATTAGTTTTTTAAAAGATTAAGTACATTAGAGAAAAATTGCACTAGCAAAAAAATCGCAATTCATAAACGTAGACAAAATTAATAATAAATGCTCTCTCATTATCAAAATAATATAAATTACATATAACCCTAAGATAGGTGCAAAAAATAAAAATGATGAGACTAATTAGGAAATAGGTACCTCATTAGCTCCGACCACGCCCGCGCCCGAGAGCAGTTCCCGCGCCCATTCCTCTGTGAGAGCAGCATCAGCATCGGGCTCCGGCGCCGCCTCGCAGTCCGACTCCTCGCTGCCACTGCTCGGCGCCTCCGATACCGCCGCGCTATCTGGCCCTGCCTGCATGCTCATTACTCGACTCGCGACACACGAACCTCGTTAAGATAAGTACCACTCGCTCATTTCATACACTTCAATTAATGCAATTTTACTTTCATTGCTCACTCGAGCAAACATTAGTTTCGTCGGGTGTTGTAGCGACACTGGGTGCCAGGCTTGAGTCCCGCGCATGCGCGCTCCTCCCTCAATTATTCATCGGGGCTCCCGTGACGTGTCGTCGCCGCCGGTCAATCACGAAGTCCCGACGTGATCTATGAGCGCTGCGGTATATCTATGTGTGTAGCTTCTTGGAACCTGACTGACTACACATAGCTTAGGGCGCGACGATGTATTCATGTTTGTAGAAAGTGAATTAGATTGGCTTTTACTCAAACATACATAGGGACAGGGAGATAGATAACTATCCTTGATTAAGTACCTACATTACAGGGCTGGAATGGGAAAACTTACGAAATATGATGACAATTTGTTAATATGTAATTAAGATCGCCTAAGATTAAGACAGTACCTATTGATGAGATGACTTGTTTGAATTGAATAGGCTCCGAAACTACTGAACCGATTTGAATAATTATTTCACTGTTGGAAAGCTATTACACTATCCCTGAGTGAAGTAGGGTACTTTTAATCCCAGAAATGTGGGGGGAAGGGTGGGATATTTGAAAAAAGAAATACGCGTGGGTGAAACCGCGGGCGGAAGGCTATTTGAA
Organism: Mecyna flavalis; assembly: GCA_949319885.1. Taxonomy (NCBI): domain Eukaryota; kingdom Metazoa; phylum Arthropoda; class Insecta; order Lepidoptera; family Crambidae; genus Mecyna; species Mecyna flavalis. Next base: position 12,674,750 of record OX439433.1, read on the forward strand.
AATAATTATGCAACCTATTTAAAAAAAAAGAATATACTTCCTACCAACTTAACTAGTGTTTAAAATTCATTTGTCTGGCACCCGTAGTGCTTAGTTCGGGCACAGTATTACTAAAACTGTGGTTCGGGTTAGCGCTGTGTGAATAATGTCCGGGAAATATTTAGTACTTAGGTATTTATTTATTATTATAAACCAATAGCTTCTAACATTTTTTACATTATAATTTTTATTATTAAACTGTTGATTACAATGTACACCACGTATTTTACTATCTATCTAGTTGAAAAGCTACACTATCCCCGGGTTACTTAGGGTACTTTTAAAACTTGAAATGTGGGGGAATGGGTGGTATATTTGAAAAAAGAAATTACGCGCGGGAAACCGCGGGAGGAAGACTTGTGTAGGGAATAACAAGGGTCAGTTTCCTGTAGCTTAAGTAGTGTGTGATTGTACTTTTAGGGCAGTCGTTCCGCGCCACGAATAAACACAACACGTTCCCTGTGTACCATCTTTTATTTATTAATCTCGTAAGTTTTCATATAGTTTGATTAAGCCACCACAACCCAGTGGCAACCACCATCAACATTGGTGACCCCGAACGTTTGTTTTGAACATTGAACAGTGGTTATAAATTTAAAAACTTTTGTGCGATTTTTTGTTTATTCGTATTTGACAATTGTGAAGAAAAATCTCTCGTCCAAGTACTTCGAACGACACAGCTCTCATCATGGCAGAGATCGCGAAGCTAAGTGTCCGCATGATGAACTTAGAACGTGCCAGACCGAGGCGTAGAAACTGGAGTCGTCATGGTCGTCAACGTTCACGCTCGGCGAACTCGCACAGGAGCATGTCCACACAGCGTTCGCAGCGCGACCCCAGCGCTGGCGGGGTGTGTTTCTATCACCGCAAATTCCAGGACAACGCATACAAATGTCTGCAGCCGTGCTCTTGGAAGTCGTCGCAGCAGTCGGAAAACTAAAAGAGCGAGGCACAGCTGCCGGCGGAAGTCTGTGCCATCTCGCCTTGTAGTCGCCTTAGTGTCACAGACATTAATAGTGGTCTTAGTTTTCTCGTCGATACTGGGGCAAATATTTCGGTGCTGCCAGTTACTCGAAAAAAGTGTCGTGTACAGTGTGATGAGTACAAGCTATACGCCGCAAATGGTACGGAAATTAAGACTTATGGTGTAAAGACGCTAGAGTTAAACCTAAAACTACGTAGGCCATATCGTTGGGACTTCGTGATAGCCGACGTTAAGCAGCCGATCTTAGGTGCAGACTTTCTCGCCTACCATAAGTTAATTGTAGACCTTAGTGCGCGTAAACTTAGAGACCAAGTAACGGATTTAAATATTATAGGTTCGATAATAAGTGTCAAAGATCCGAGTATCAAAACAATTAGTGACGCACATCCTTATGGTAAGTTATTAAATAAGTATAAGGAGATTACGAAACCAATGTCATTCCAGGAAACTTCACCGCATAACGTTTTGCATTATATAGAAACAACAGGCCCTCCGGTGCACGCTCGGGCGCGCCCTTTGCCGCCCGATAGATACAAAAGAGCAAAAGAAGAGTTCCGCATTATGCAAGATGCTGGTATATGCCGACCTTCTAATAGCGCGTGGGCAAGTCCACTCCATATCGTTCCGAAGAAAAACGGCGATATTAGGCCATGTGGAGACTATCGGAAACTAAATTCCATCACTAAGCCGGATAGATACCCAATACCGCGTTTGCACGATTTTACATATATTTTGGCGGGTAAACAAGTCTTTTCAAAAATCGATATAAATAGAGCTTACTATTGTATACCTGTGGCACCAGAGGACATCGCAAAAACAGCCATAATAACGCCGTTTGGCTTATTTGAGTTTCCCAGAATGACGTTCGGTTTACGTAATGCGGCACAAACATTCCAACGTTTCATGAATAACGTGTTACAAGGGCTAGACATGGTTTATTGTTATTGTGATGACGTCATCATAGCCAGTGACAATGAGACTCAACATGAAACCCACTTAGAATTGGTATTTCAACGTTTCAAAAAGTTTGGCTTAACCATTAACCTTTCTAAGTGCTCTTTTGGGCAAAGTGTAGTCGAATTCTTAGGGCACGAAGTCAGTGCAAAGGGTATCAAACCCCTGCAAGACAAAGTTGAGGCCATTGTTAATTTTCCTAAACCTAAAACAGTGCAAGAATTACGACGCTTTCTGGGCATGGTCAACTTTTATCGCTCTCATTTGCCTAACACTATGTACTATCAAGCAGAACTTAATAAATATTTAATAAACACAAAAAAGAAAGATAAAACTGTAATCATATGGGATGAAAAAACTGACCATGCATTCGAGCAGTGTAAGACAGCGCTGCAAAACGCTGCTACACTATCTCACCCGCAATCTGAATCGACCTTGGCTTTGATGACGGACGCATCCAATAATTGCGTAGGCGCTGTCCTACAGCAAAAATCAGGTAACTCATGGCAACCGCTAGGGTATTTTTCGAAAAAATTGTCTCAGGCACAACAGAAGTACAGTACTTACGATCGTGAGTTATTAGCCATTTACATGTCTATAAAACACTTTCGTAAGTTGTTCGAAGGCCAACCTCTGACAGTGTATACAGATCACAAGCCATTATGTCACGCATTTACAAAATCCGGTAAGGACGACAAGGAGACTCCTAGACGTACACGACAGTTGCTTTTCATCAGCGAATTTACGACCGACATACGGCATATTAGCGGTTCAGCTAACATCGTAGCCGATACGTTATCGCGCGTAGAAACAGTTTACTGCCCGACTGTACTCAATTACGATCAACTTGCGGACGCGCAAGCGAAAGATGAGTACTTAACGCAGTCGGAGAACCATAACAACGGCCGTGTACGCCTTAAGAGCCTGTTCGTTCCCACGGGACATAAGTCGATTTACTGTGAAGTGTCAACTGACGAAATAAGACCTTATCTCACGGAGGAATTTCGAAAGCTTGCATTTTACAGTGTACACAATTTAAGTCATCCTGGAGTACGTGTCACACGAAAATTATTATGTAAAAAGTTCTTTTGGCCAGGAATGAACAAGGACATAGGACAATGGGCTAAGGCGTGTATGCAATGTCAGAGGTCCAAAATCAGCAGACATACAATTTCGCAACTTGGTCAATTTCCGCCAGTTAACCGTTTCGAACACATCCACGTAGATATGTGTACCATCTTTTATTTATTAATCTCGTAAGTTTTCATATAGTTTGATTAAGCCACCACAACCCAGTGGCAACCACCATCAACAACTTGTAAATAATAAATAATATATCCCTGGACGTGTATAAATTAGTCTATGCCTGGACACTGCGCCTTACATTAATTTTAGACTGGCTGCCCCACCCCAGGCCCAAGGGGTCCCCCCCTGGGCTACGCCCATGGAATAAGACGATTCTGGTCGCAACAAACTCATGACTTATTAATTAAACTTAGTTGCAAAGCAATTAATAACACCTCGATCGTTCTAGTGGTTAAATTGATTCCATACCATCAGATTTAACATCAGATTCAGAGCTATTTGTAGGATACTTGATATTGATGTAAGGTTGCATTATCACATGGCCAATATTATGAAGAATGATGGCGCATTATCTTAGTTCGTTGTTTGTGATGGTGTGCTCGCTCATATAATTATAATTTGTTACATTCGCTATTAATAAGTGAACCCATATCCCGAGATCGTGCGTCGGTACTATAAGGAATACTGCATCGTGGTCGTGCAAGTAATCGTCATCCAGCTTCCTGTTTGCCCGGAAGTTACTACGTGCATTGAATACACAGTATTTCGAGTTTCAAAATAGGCGCATTCACAAATCTGTTAATAACATTAACTTAAGTTACATTTTTATGAATAGAATTATATTATATAATTATAACATTCTTTGTTATTTTTGGGTATTTGTATTTGGAGGGTTTTTGCTTGTTTTAGAACGAATTTCAGTTTGACGTCTTTTGTCTGGCCGATTGACATTGACATGATTGACATTGACAACTCAAGCCAGACAAATTCAGAAAATTTCAGACAGACAATCAGCTGTTATTTTGTCTTTTTTCCGGACTGTTTTCCTGAATTTAAACGACTTTATTATTCAAGGATGGATACAAAGAAATCCAAACGGAGAAGATCATCAGATGATACCTCCAGTTCTAGTAGCTCAGACTCGTCACGTGAAAAGAAAAAACTTAGGAAGCTTAAGAAAAAATTAAAGAAGGAACAGAAGAAAACTGAGAGAGCACTAAAGAAAAAATTAAAGGAAGAGAAAAGAAGACTTAAAAAAAAGAGAAGTAGTATCAGTGAGAGTTGCAGCCGCGATGGACTAGACGTAGAAACAGCTCAAGTCTCCACGGATATCCCATTAGGTAAATATTAAATCTAGCCTTCCGCCCGTGGTTTCACCCGCGCGTAATTTTTTTTTCCAATTATCCCCCCCTACCCCCACATTTCCGGGATCAAAAGTACCCTATGTTCACCAGGAATAGTGTAGCTTTCCAACGGTGAAAGAATTATTCAAATACGTATAGTAGTTTCGGAGCCTATTCAATACAAACAACCAAATCATTCTTCTTTTTAATATTAGTATAGAAGTGCTGTAAATGTATATTGTATTTATTGCCAGGACACGAATAGTAGTTATTAATAAGCAACAATTGTTTGTTTTAACCCTAGATCACTAAACCTATTTTGGTGTAACTCTGTCACTAAACATTCGACTGACAGACTAACAAATAAAAACCCAAATGTTCAATGTATTTATTATATTTATTAAAAAAAACTTAGTGACAGATTAAAAGTTACTCTTTGAGATTAGATCTATGACACAAAAAGCCTCTTTTTTTAGTTTGTGCAGTTATTAAACGTCGGGACCACAGAGATGTATTGGACTAGAGCCCGCCAGTGTAGCTACTTCGCGTGCCCAGCTTCAGTCCATCGTACTGAATGTGCCGATTCTTAGCTTTAGTCCCGCGTGACCGTTCCCCTTGTTAGACGTCAGACGAAATAGCAAAAAATGACGATTTGTGCTATTTTAAGCTGCAAAAACAATACCAAAAAGATTACTCCACAAAACAAAGATGTTTCCTTTCATCGGTAAGTCATTTTGTTATCTGAATACGCGTAATTTATTTTAAAATGAATTATTTATCAATTTTGAGAAAACAATTATGTAAATAATGCTTAAGCCGCGTGAATCGCAATTTCGTAATACATTGCGTATTTTATACTGGCCTTCCAATTGTATTGCGTGCTTTATAAGCAATGAATATCAAACAAGGCCGTACTTTCGCATATCGTTTAAGTTTCGTGGCACAGGCGTTTTTAGTCAAATACAGCGTTTAGTGATGTTCGTTCTATGCAACATACACATACAGTAGAATCCCGATTATCCGGATCAATTAAAACCAGGGGTATTCCGTATAATCGAAAATCCGGATAACCGATTTCAAAGCAAATCAAATAATATTCAAGTTTTAATAATTTTTTATTATGTAATGGGTTTTACATATTTAGATAATATGATACATATATAAAAAACGAGCTATAACGATAGATTATAATGAATTACATAATACCTATGTAATTTAAAATTTTGGTTGGAAATAACTTGTTATAGATTTTTGACGTAATGAATCACATCTTTTTCTCGCAGCCAAGTCCCTGATGCGCTTCAGTTGTAACAACTGTATGGGATCCGATTCGTCCTGTCTTTCAAACCCCTTAGGGATCTAACAGACGAACGACCCATCGTTTGCGACGCTCGACGACTGCGGTCGCTTTGTAAAACTATGTATCGTTGGACGAAGACTGCTTTAGAGCAAATGAAAGCGCGCCACTTTATCAATATGAATTGTCGCTTGTCGCTGTCTCGCTTATATGTCAAGTACCATCTCACGCAGAAGCTTTTGAAGCTCTAGATGTTGCTTTTAAGGGATCTAACAGACGAACGACCCATCGTTTTGCGACCCCCAACGACTACGGTGAGCGGCTGTCGTTCGGGGCCGCAACGACAGCCGACGACCCTCTGCGACTGTCGTTGACGGTCGTTGCGGCCCCGCGCGACAGTCGCAGAGGGTCGTCGGCTGTCGTTGCGGCCCCGAACGACCCTCGACGACAGCGGGGTCATCAAGGGATCTAACAGACGAACGACCCATTCACGATGGGTCGTTCGTCTGTTAGATCCCTTAAAAGCAACATCTAGAGCTTCAAAAGCTTCTGCGTGAGATGGTACTTGACATATAAGCGAGACAGCGACAAGCGACAATTCATATTGATAAAGTGGCGCGCTTTCATTTGCTCTTAAGCAGTCTGCGTCCAACGATACATAGTTTTACAAAGCGCTTTACTGCTTAATTCAATAACAAACGTCAAATAAGGCGTGCGCGCAGCGCACCAGTGCTTTAAAGCACATAACGTGCAACAATACACATTGCGTATTCAGCGCTTTAGTTGCTTTTTTATATACTGCTGTGTTGTATTTGGTTTATTGCGCGAACGTTTGATATAAATTAATAATTAGAGCCGAGACGAATGAGTCCGGATAATCGGATGTTCGGATAATCGATGTTCGGATAATCGGGATTCTACTGTAATGTATTAAAATCGATTAAAGGTACCTAGTCGATTTTGGAAGCAGGAATGATAATAGGCTATTTGACAATGTGAAAAATAAAATCAAGCATAAAGTGACAATTAGGTTACATTAGGTACTGTCAACCGACGTACAAATTAAGAAGAGTTTAAAAATGGATATTTATTAACATTAGTTAAAAATAATAATTTATTTATTTATAAACTAGCCTTCCGCCCGCGGCTTCGCCCGCGTGAACAGTAGTAGTGTATAGGACGTTATCCCGCGGGAATATCTTGTAAATTGTAGCCTATGTGTTATCCTTATGTATAAGCTATATTATTGTAAAGTTTCATTAAAATCAATTAGTAGTTTTTACGTGAAAGAATAACAAAAGTTCATCCATCCGCTCCCCGGCCAGTACCGCCGCAATCGCTATGTCCCTGCATTTTAAATCTGTAATATCTTCGAAACTATTCATTTAAATTACATGATGTAAAGGGCCATATTGATCTATATTACATGCACAATTTATTTATGGTACTTTATTGGATAAGGATTAATACTGTATTGCTTAAAATCACTTTTTCGTAAATAAGCCATTATTTTATCGTAATAAGTAAAGGAAAATGGTTATTGTGGGTTATCCCTAAGAGATAGACATATACCATCGCGGACTTTTTTGTAAAACTTTTTAAGGTGTACAATAGTGTAGTACATTATTTTGATCTATCTCGTAGGGTTCAGCCAGCGTTTGCAATGTAAGCGCAAAAAAATGCGATTATTAACGACCTTAAATTAAAAACCTCTAAAATCATCAGTGTTTCTCTACTATATTATGCATGTTTTATACATATAAACTTTCCTCTTGAATCACTCTATCCATTTAAAAAAACCGCATCAAAATCCGTAGCGTAGTTTTAAAGATCTAAGCATACATAGGGACAGACAGACAGGAAGCGACTTTGTGTTTTATATTATGTAGTGATTTTTATAATCGAATCGAGAATCGAGACGAAGTGGGCGTGTCCCTACTTCTCATCACTAAATCGCGCTCGTTACGTCACAGTGGGTACAAAAAATATGGCACGGTCGGTTCTCATACAAATTGACGTACTTGCGGGGTCTATTTTAATCTCTGGTCTGTGGTCGGGACCGTGTGTTCGCCACAAATGGCGCTTTTAAACGAGTGACACGAATATTTGGTCATTCTGCGTTTTTATACGGACAAAATCCACATTTTTTTCTTTTATTTGTCTGTTCTTGAGTCGAACTCGATGGAACACTACAAATTTTTATGATATCTCGTATATAATCTTTGATATATTTTCTCAAATTTGGCATATTGTAGCGCTCATGCAAAAATGGCTCAATAAGACAATCCGCCATGTTTTTGATAAAACTCCTGCGCTTCAAAGGTTCCTTACCTGATTTTACCATATTAGATAAATACACAAATTAAAAATATTATATTGTATGGTCTGAGGCCATCTATTTGTCTTGCGATTGGCACTCATTCCTGAGCACATTTCGTCGGCTGTATCAATGGCACCTTTTTGATGCTATTCGATTTCTGGCTTGTTTGTTGTGCTATTGATACCGGGCTGATCAGGAGCTTTAGAAAGAAGGTAAATCATCATATTATTTTGCTTCGGTTTGAACGACATCAATGTCATCGTAGAATCGAAACAGAACACTTATCACGGTTGTTTTAAATTACGTTGTCACTAAACATTCGTCTGTGAGACGAATAAATAGCAAAAAGCATGCATCCGCGTCACTTGGTTACTAATCACTGATTAGCCAATCAGGAAGGTACTGAGAGCCACGGGGTGATCAGGTGGCTGGTACCTATCAATTCATCGAATGTGTGAGGTGTCGGTCGTCTGTGAGACGAATGATTAGTGATCTAGGGTTAAATAAGAATAATGTAGTGTAAAATTACTCATTTATTATACTGTATTCTAATGTACCCATTTCTTTAAAACCATTACATTTATCAGAATTGATGGAGAAATCAAAAGCAATGGCACCTATGACTAAGGAAGAATGGGAAAAACGACAAACTGTGGTGAGAAGAGTTCTGGATGAGGAAAGTGGAAGATACAGGTTATCCTATTACTCTTATTTTAATTTTTATGCAGCCTTTTTACATAGAATCGAAGGAATATTGAATAACATGCTATTAAATAATAAAAAATTCTTTTGATAAGTACCTACTGTACTTCCTTATAAACAGATATGGCCATATTAAAATTTTTTTTCTCTTATGACATTCTCTGCCTCTCAGTGGTATCTTGTTTCCAGGCTAATAAAAGGTGATGGAGAGGTGTTAGAAGAAATAGTTTCCCGAAATCGCCATATGCAGATAAACAAGCAAGCTACACAAGCAGATGGTGCCTTTTTCCAATCACAGACTGTGGAAAAACGAAGACTTTAACATTTTTGAAATATGCTTGTCCTTTCATTTAGTTTTGTGTGCAGTTAAGAATATTTATCTTATTTCAGTTTTGGTCCATGTTTCTGCTCATTACTTAATAGTATCCACTAGGTGTTTTTTTTATTGAAAATGAACAATGCTGCACCATAAAATTCACTACACATAGCATTCACTATCACAACTCACCAGACATACCTACCTAATTCCTTATGAAGATTTTTTTAAATAATATAATAAAATATAAGTACCTACAGAGAAATTGTGCCTTTTATTTTTATACAGCAGCACTGGTGGCAAAACACTGGAGGATTGTTCTGCAATTTTTTAAATCGAAATTTTCGTCATTTTCCAACACTAATATATAGGGAGTCACTTATAACATAATTTATGTAATTTATAACATACTAGCGGCCGCTCCGCGGTTTCACCCGCGCTTAATTCTTTTTGTCAATTATCCCTCCCTTCCCCTACATTTCCGGGATCAATAGTACCCTATGTCACCCGAGGATAGTATAGCTTTTCAACTGTGACAGAATTTTCCAAATCGGTTCAGTAGTTTCAAAGCCTATTCAATACGAATAAACAAACAATCAAATCAAATACAGGGTCGCCCTAGTTTAGGCTCCAGTTCACACATTCGATATTTTTGTATTTTTGTCTATTCCTGTAATATGTTCAAGTTTGTGTGAAGAATAAAGCATTTTTTATTTTATTTTTCCTCTTATAATATTAGTAATGTACAAACCGTACGAAGCCAGAAAAAAAAAAAAAAAAAAAAAAAATAGTAGATTAACAAAGAATATGTATAGGGGCAGGGAGTAAAATTTTAAGGTAAAATAAATGAGATAAATGCTATTTTAGTTACTATAGTTAAATTTGTTTATTAATTTATCTATATTAGATTATAGTTCATCTTTGGTTGGTATTGTTTCTTCACTTTGATTTTCGCTGTCATCACTAGCCGCAATATCTTGTGCTGATTCAGTAGATTCTTGGAGGTGTTCATTGACTAATGTGATCAGGCTATCCAGAGATTTACTACCGTGTTCTACATTTACAATCTTTTTGTGCTTGTATAGGATTAATGTAGGAAGACCATTTATCTGAAAATGTATTTTATTGTTCAGTTTCGGTAGTATGTTTAGCTTATTATATTTCACATTTTTTTAAATCATCAATCTATAAAATGAATTGATTTGTTACCTTCTCTGTTTCACATATTGGTTTAGAGCGAACACAGTCAACATCAGCTATGAGAACTCTGGTTTCATTTTGAAATTTCTCTCCTAGCTTTAGCCATAAAGGGCCAAGCTGCATGCAGTGAGCGCACCTGTCCATAAATGAAATGTTTAAATTCAGACACATCTTGTACAGGTGGAATTCAATATTAAAACTGTAGCTTTCAGTCATTAAAATGTTTCCTAATTCCTTTGCGTAATTCTAAATATTAACGTCAATAATAACAACAGTTTCATCTTAATCTGTTTAGTAATTTAAAGTGTTAATTAATGTTGAGTCATTTAATAGGTACCATTTGAGTAGGTATTCATCAAAATTCAACAATGTAACAGATGGCATGAAATAAAACATTTTTCTTTTTGTTAGAACTGCTTAACTTTTTTCAATTACGATTACATATTCATTATAATAATGACTGATAAGAGTAATTTTACAGACTGAAGACTAAGAAACTGACAGCTGGCAAATGTTACCTATTAAAATGACTCCACTGTAGTAACAAACATCCATATATCCTCTAAATAAATGAACTAAAGGGTATCCGCCAAAATTGCCCCAGTCCCGGCGCAAATGAATTGTATCTCAGATTTTAGATAATTATTAGTAGAAACAATATCAAGTGTCACTATTTCCTGATTCGGTGGCTAACATGTATTTTTTGCCCAGAGAAGTTTCATAGGCGCTACATGCAAACATGACACTTTTTAGGAAAAACTTCATTTTACTGTGCTAATTGACATTGAATTGGCAAAAAATGAATAATTATTTTGGTAAATGCCGATAAGGTCGAAAATCGCTTGCACCTGTTTTTTAAACTTCAGATCAATAAAAAATGTTTTAACGACATTCATTTGTTTTCCCGACATTCATTTGTTTTCCCGATATTCTCTTGTTTCTCCGACATTCAATTGTTTTTCCGACATTCATTTGTTTCTCTGACATTCAGTTGTTTTTCTATAGCCCTACCATCGGTAAGTTCCCAGAAGTTCTACTGGTAAGACTGTAGGGATTGATCTGGTCTTACTTAACTTTTTATTTGTGTTTTTATGCATGGTGACATTTGCGACAAGATTTGTGCTGTTCGTCCCCACTGGCGATAATTGGGACGTATTTTTCTCATTTGTCACCAGTGGTGATAAACCAGTGGCTACAACTGGGAAAGTAAGTGTTATACGTCACCACTGGCAACAATCGGGAATATTTTTCCCATTTGTCCCCAGTGGTGACAAAGCCAGTGGTGATGAATGGGAATAGACGAATAGTATGATTATTATTAGTAAGAAGGCAGATAAAATTGAATTCTGTGTTATTTTCACTTTGGAAAAATATTGAATCACAATGAAAATAAGTGTGATAAATTAAATTGATCTGGATGGATGGATTTTTAATACTAACTTAGCTGTGAGACATGTAGATGACCTAATAATATGCAGCCACCACAGCATATAAATGTCTTTTTATTACTCACCAAGGTGCAAAATAGTTGATAAAGACTAGGTCTTTCTGCAAAAATGTTTCAAATGTTTCCTCTGAAATTCTGGCGACTGGAAGTGCCTTCTTTTTTTTCATGAACTTTTCAGGATCATGATTTTCTGCTAACACCATTTTATCCACATATAATTTTAGGTCTTCCAGACTATTTGCATCAGCAACCCCCATCTAGCAAAAAATTATGAGTCATTTGGAAACGTCTATACAGTACAGATAAATATTTATCTAAATCAAAATTATTAAATACATAAATTATAAGCAATTTTTTCGTCAAATGTAAGAAATTAAATCATATGAGTAGAGAATACTCACCAATGAGCCATGGGGATAGCCAGAAAATTATAAAATAAAAAATGTACTTAGATAAATTAGAAAATTACTGTTGTTATTTATTTATGTGCAATTTACACTTACAATTCTTCCATTTACAATCCATAAGAGATATGGATATTGTTTGATATCAAAATTCTTGCATGTCATTTCATTTTCCATACAGTTTACCTTCCCTATCTGTATGTATTCATTATGTGCATATTGAACTGCTAGTTCTGCCCACACTGGAGCAAGTCTCTGTGAATTAATTAGCATATTAAATTTAATGTTAATTTGTCTTAGATGTATTAACTCAATAAAATATTTTATTTCTAAAACCTAGTAACCTTGTCATATATTTCTAGTCTTCTTCTTTTTGTGTTGATGACAAACATTCATATAAAGTTAAGTATAATTATATTTCTAGTGAAAAATATAAATATTGTATATTCTTACCTGACTTGCTTTACACCATGGGGCATAAAACATTATAAAATGTTGTCCACTGGATATGAATTTCTCAATATTATAGTCATTTAGATGTGCCATTCCACTGTATATTTTAACTTCATTTGTTTCCTTTGCAGTATCAATTTTCTGAAATATTTTTTTAACATTATATCTGCTGTTTAAAATAGGCTGTCAAGATATAATTATAATTGAGGGGCAAAACTACTAGTTAGTTATCTTGATTATCCTAGTAATAATGAATGAGTTTAGATGAAACTTTACAGTAGTACAAATAGGCTACATTATACACAGGTAAAGCAGCTGGTGAATGGTAGTTTTATACAAATGTTTCAGTAGTTGTGGACATAGGTACATTTAAACAAATTTTAAAGGCAAATAAGTAACCCAACTCACCTCAGATTTCATGGTGAAAACTTCACTCAAAAATATTGTCAGAGAAGGTAAATCTCTAGTGCCCTTATATTCTACTGGTGTGAATGTCTTCTTATGGAAATATAATAATGTAGGATACCCTAAAACACAATAATACCTAATTAGTCTATATTCAGTCAATTGACACATTACAACAAGAATTATCGTTTTATGGAAAAATAAACGTTTTGATACCTGTAATATCATTTTCTTGGCACAGTTTGAAATGTTGAGTGCAATCCACTTGTGCTATAGCAAATTTAGAGTCCTTCGTGTTTACTAATTTTCCCAACTCCTCCCAAACAGGGTGGAAATCAGTACAATGCCGACACCTGAGAATTGCAATTTTTATTTAAAATATATTTTTTTCTAGACGGAGCGAACATTTAGATAAGTTCAATGATATTATATAAAAACAACATCATTAGATAAGTTGTTCAACATTATAGTGTTAATAGACGATCGAACCAGTGCGCTCCGCACAGCGCACCGTACGGTGCGGTCTTTTGCTCCAGACGATCGCACCGCACAACGCACCGTCCAGTCGTTTTCGAGGCGTGAAAACGGCAACATCTTACGCTGCGCTGCTCGATTCATTCAATTATGGCTCCTATTACTAAAAAAGCGAAGATTGCTGTAGCAGTCGCTGCTATTGCCGTAACGTCATCTTTACCCGTTGTAAAAAAGAAGAAAAGGAGAGAATGAGCTAAATTTTACTTAAAAAGCAGGCAGAATTACAGTCACATAAGGCTACTGAAAGATTAGGATGATGACGACTTTAATAATAATAATAAATAAATATCTCTGGACAGTATTCACACAGAGCCATCTAGCCCCTAACTAAGCATTAGCTTGTACTATGGGTGCCAGACAACGGATAAACATTACTTATATACTTTTTGTAAATACATACATATTATACATAGAAACACCCAGACCGATACAAACAGACATGTGTATGCACACAAATGTTTGTACCGTGCGGGGATCGAACCCGCGACCTCTGGTGTAATAGCCGACTTCTCGATCATTATGCACCAAATGGCTCGTCAAACTTTAAAATATATCTAAGGATTAGTCCTCATTTATTTAAGGATTATTGTTGCTGTGACATACGTCCTTCACGCTTAGAGGTAAACATTCAACTGATGCGCCGAACGGTGCGGTGCGCGCTCCAGACGAGCGAACTGTCACCGGACCGCACCGAGTTCGATGCGTTCGCCATCGAACAGACCGCACAAGGTAATAATAATAATAATGTGCGGCGGACGGGCCTACATACGATCAAAAACACACCGCACCGCACCAAGGTCGCGGTGCGGAGCGCACAGATTCGATGGTCTGTTACGGCTTTTATGCTTACCATGGTACATAAAACATAATGAAGTTGCCATCCATATCTTCTATACGTTCTTTGAAGTTGTTTGGAGTGTAATTATATACGAAATCATCTTCTAGTGCCACGAAATAAGGCAAAAGTAAAAAAAATAATGTAAGCAACTGCATTAACATTTTTGCCAACTAAACGTCTTGAGGTACGACCTTGTCAACAGAGAGTTATCAACAAATATTGGACAAGATACAATTAATGTTCAAGCAGTAAACATGTTATCTCTCACTACACGGCTTAAAAATTATTTTAAGAAAGCTAATTTTAAAAACGTAGGATTAATCGATTTCGATCAAAATAATAAATCAATGTCAATGTCATAAATAAACGTTCCATTTGTAGACCACAATGCTGTAATATTAGAGACCACAATGCTGGAATCAGGATAAAGTCCAGTAAAAAATATACTAAAGGCCGCAGTGGCTATGTTGTATTTTAAATTATCGGGTAGAACTTAAAGAATACAGTTTAATAAAATACACAAAAATATTTAATATTTAATAAATGTACATTCCAAGTATTTGTGAACGTCAAGTGGAACGCCTCCAACAACATCAACTTACATTTTCACCACAGATAAAATATATCAAGCTTCTAAAGCAAAAAAAAAATAATCTGAAAAGGTTTTTTTTATTTTTTGAAATTAACATAGTTTTACTGAAATGTAATAATATTCTTTTAAAATGCACTTTTTTGGTGCTTATTAAATGAAAACAAAAAAAAAATAACTTAACAACATTTCTAACATAAACATATTTTTATGAGGTGCATTTTTGAACATACAAAAGAATGTGGTAATTCTTCAAAATGGTCGCTTTGTATGGTTTGCCAACTTGCATGTCTGTGTTTCAGAGTTCTTTGTTTTCATGATTCGTTTGATTTTGTAATATTTAGAAAGAAGTAATAACTCTTCTTTCACTATTTTATTAAAGTTCGACCATTTACGAATAAATCGTAACAAGTGCTGCACAAGAAAGATGTCATCGGTAATGTGAGAGCTTTCGACTATCGTTTTTATTTTACGGGATTATGACGTTTGTGGTTCCCATTTGGAATTTAATCAAGTAAAGAACGCAAGGTAATAAGTTTTGTATTATAACCGTAGTAAGTTGTATGCATATTAATGTGATACGTATGTGAAACAAAGCTGCCTCTAATTTTGGCATTCCACAGCTCTATGTCATGATAGATTCATGTTGAGTATTTTTTCATTTGTGTATTTCTTCTGAATTAATTAGATTAACATGTATGTTTAAAAATATATTTTACTGTTTTTGGATAGTGAAAACCTATTTTGGTTATGTAGTCTAAACAGAAACACAAACATAAATCCATAACATCCAACTAGAAAGTATGTATTATTTGTAGCACAGGTTGTTGTAATATATTTTTCTTTTCAGTGAATTCCAACTTTTTGTATTCGGAAAGTGAGAATTATGTTGATTTGAAACAAAAGTGGCAGACAGAACTCAAGTGTTAAAGAAAAATCACTCAGTAAAAAGATTATTGCAGAAGAAATACAAGTGTAAACAGATGCAAATGCGAACGGTGACTGATACGTGTGGATGGCGAGGTGTGCTCATGTGATGGGAGGGGTGGGGTAAGCGGTGAGGCGCTCGGGCGCGGGCGCCATGAACCCGCCGGCGCCCGGCAAGACGGCCACGCGCTCGGGGTACAACCAAAAAGCGCTTGCCGAAATCCGAAACTCCCTACTTCCATTTGCTAATATTGGAAGCTCGGAGCCCCCTGGCTCATCCGCAGCAAGCACAGTTAGCTCCGGTGTGAGCTCTGGCTTCAGCTCATCATCAGGGAATGGATTGGACAAAGAGTTGAATTCAGTGTCTGTGTCACAATCTCTAAGCCAA
Organism: Mecyna flavalis; assembly: GCA_949319885.1. NCBI lineage: Eukaryota > Metazoa > Arthropoda > Insecta > Lepidoptera > Crambidae > Mecyna > Mecyna flavalis. The sequence continues at coordinate 12,690,977 of OX439433.1, forward strand.
CTGCATGCTTTAGGATATGATGAGGTAAGGACTTTGTTTTTTTATATTAGAACTATGACTTCAGTAAATTACCTGGTATCCGTAAAGTAATAAAATGAGAGAATGTTCGTTACATTACAATATTATTAAGAAGTGTACATAAAATAGTTGAAATATAAGTGGACAAATTTTATAATGCAAACAAATTTTCGTCTGTATGCTTGATGTCCCCGTATAATAAATAATAAATAAATATCTCTGGACATTATTCACACAGCGCCATCTAGCCCCAAACTAAGCATTAGCTTGTACTATGGGTGCTAGACAATGGATAAATTACTTATATACTTTTTTTTTTGTAAATACATACACATTATACATAGAAACACCCAGACCGATACAAACAGACATGTTCATGCACACAAATGTTTGTACCGTGCGGGGATCGAACCCACGACCTCTGGTGTAATAGCCGACTTCTCGACCATTACACCAAAATGGCTCGTCCAAAAGCTTTCCTCATACCTTCATCTTCAACTTTCATGTGACTTTAAATTTCTACGTTAAGTGTGTGTGTCATTGCTCTTAGATCTACTCTTATTTTATTCATGTGCTCTTTAGTCAGTGGCAGTGTTTTCTTTTGGTTAAATGCCTTGGTCTTCATTTCTGAACATTCTCTAACTTTTCAAAGGCAGCTCTGCCCAGTTTAAGTGCCTCTGAGAACCACGATTATAAGATAAATGTCCAATATTTTACTTACAATTTCGACTTGTTTATCGGCAAGTGCTCGACAGTGTCATTTAAGCCTTTTTATAGTCAACAAGGGCAAAATACATGGGCTGATTGTACTCTTTGCTTGTCTCCATCAGTTAATAAACATTATAATATGGATATGGTCTATGGTAAAGTATCCACTCAGGACTTATATTGTAGGTTAGTACTGGTTAGTACTCATCAAAGGAACAGGTTTTGCTTAAAGTGTGTAAACTTGAGAGAGAATGCTTATTGATAATTATTACATTTCTAGTGAAAAATTGAGGTTCTGGCAAATTTGGTTTCGCTGCTTTTGACATATACACTAATCCGCGTAAAACTTATTAATCATGCTCACAATCTGGTTTAGATCTGTAATTAGGGGTCTGGCACTGTTAATAAGATTATTAGTATCTGTAAAATATGTGTGTAACGTTCTTCTAGACACTCTTGGACCTCTGTTTTATTTATTATGATATCTTTTATGAACTAGATGTTAGATTTTTCTAAATTTAAAAACATGATTTGCTTTATGATACTGTCATTGAAGTGTTTATTTATACTTTTTTAGTTGTTGTTACTAGTTGGTAAAAACAACTTGTGACATCTTTTTTTTTATTGCTCATCAATTTACCAACTTTGAATTTAATGCAGAATTTTGAATATATGCAGTTAATAATATTTTAATTTTCCTCAGTTTATAGTTTTTTTGTTTTGCAGGATTCAGCAGTAAGAGCACTGAAATTTACCGGAGGGCGTATCGACGCAGCTCTCGATTACTTGTCGAAGCAACAAGAACCACTAAATGGGGTTCTCAAGACGAGCAACTTTAGCGCCCTGAGTACGAAATTAATAAGGAAGCCGAGCTTAGAGCGGGATCTTCATCGAGGGAGCCCCGCACTCGACTCCGGCGCCGGCAGTTCTCGGTCGGACAGTCCTCGGCAGCCGGACGCGCACGAGAAGCTATGTCGGCAGTACTCGCCGTCGACGTTCTCGGAGCCGCCGCCGCCGCCGCCGCCGCGATGCCCGTCCACGCCGCCCGTGCCGCCGTCCGTGCAGCAGCTGATGAAGCGCATGTCGCCCGCGCCGCCGCTGCCGCCCGCGCGCGGGACCAGCCCCGTGGCGGCCGGCGCGCCCACGCCGCCCGCGCGCGCGCCCATGATCGTGCAGAACGGCCCGCAGGTGCAGCAGCAGCTCACGCAGCAGATCCAGGCGCTCAACATGTACCAGGGCGCGGGCGCGGCCGAGCTGCCGCCGCCCTACCCGCTCGCCGGCGTGCCGCCCCCTCCGTCCTACTCCGTCTCGATGCAGAATCGGCAGAGCCCCACTCAGTCCCAGGACTACAGGAAGAGTCCCTCCTCGGGCATCTACTCGGGAGGCACGTCCGCCGGGTCGCCGAGTCCGATCACGGTGACGCAGTCGACCGGCTCGGCCTCGGGCATGACGCGCCCCACACCCATCCAGGCGTGGACGGCGAGGCAGGCCGTCCAACCTCCTATCATAATGCAGTCGGTGAAGAGTACGCAGGTCCAGAAGCCGATCTTGCAGACCGCCATCGCCCCTGTCGCCCCGCCGCCTATAGCGAGCTCGGTCGCGCAGCCGCCGCCGCCGTCGTATGCTAGCTCCATACAGCAGAAGCAGCAGGCGCAGACGCCGCCGAGCTACCCCTTAGCTCCCAAGCCCTCCTCTCCTGGGTCCACCCCGCCGGTTATACCGTCGGCGACCACTCCCACCGTCCCGACCACGGAACCTCCGAGCTACGCGATCACTATGCAAGCTCTAGCAGTACAAAGAGGAATGCAACCGAATCCACCTCCGCCTTATGGCAGTCAAAATGATAATACGACTACGGTCAATTCCCACCATTCTCCGTTACATAAAAAGTTTTCAAATAATTGCGATATGAAAGGCGAAACGTCGGAAATCAAATGCCCAAATCAAAACTGTACTAATAATTTACTAAAAGATGCCTGCGCCGCTTCTGGTTCTGACAAGAGTTCGAATGGCTCCTCGGAACGTCGACCTAAGGCGTTAGAGAAAATTAGGCATCAATCTCCTATTCCAGAAAGGAAGAACATTAGTAAAGAAAAGGAAGATGAGAGAAGAGATTGCAAAGTTAGAAACTATTCTCCACAAGCGTTTAAATTCTTCATGGAGCAACATGTGGAAAACATATTAAAGTCGTATAAACAGCGGACTTTCCGACGCATGCAGCTCGAGAAGGAGATGAATAAAATAGGGTTGAGTGCAGAGGCACAGTGTCAAATGAGAAAAATGCTGTCTCAGAAAGAGTCAAACTATATTAGGTTGAAGAGAGCAAAGATGGATAAATCCATGTTTACGAAAATAAAACCTATAGGCGTAGGTGCATTCGGTGAAGTGACACTTGTGAAGAAGATTGATACTAGTCATCTATATGCCATGAAGACACTGCGGAAAGCTGACGTGCTGAAGCGTAACCAGGTGGCCCACGTTAAAGCCGAGAGGGATATTCTCGCGGAGGCCGACAACGAGTGGGTCGTCAAGCTGTACTACAGTTTCCAGGACAAAGACAATTTATACTTTGTCATGGACTATATACCGGGCGGCGATCTGATGTCGCTACTAATAAAGTTGGGAATCTTCGAGGAGGAGCTGGCGCGATTTTATATAGCGGAGCTGACGTGTGCTGTGGAGAGTGTTCATAAAATGGGATTCATCCACAGAGACATCAAGCCTGACAATATACTCATTGATCGAGAGGGGCATATAAAATTAACGGACTTTGGATTGTGTACGGGGTTTAGATGGACGCATAACTCGAAGTACTATCAGAGGAATGGTAAGCACTAATTTGAGTATTACCTTGTATATTTTAAAAACGAAATGGTTTTGTTCTCACGAAATCCATATTTTTTAATGATACTTGCTACCTATGATGGTGTCCAATGGTTGTTGTAAGTCTGCTTATGATTTAACGTTTTTATTGTACCCCTTTACATACAATGAACATAATACAATAATAGTGATGAATAGTGCATTCACATTTTATTCAGTGAAAATAATATACAAGTATACGTCTTGGAGTATGTTTCTTAAAATTCTCTCTTACCATTTTTATCAGTTTGCAACAGACTTACTCAACTACAACTAGTAATTTTTTTTTGCTAAAAATGTATTCAATAAGACTGATTAATCGTGTTAGTGTTCACTAGTTGGTGTCACTGTCGCGTAAGGTCCAGAGAATAACTCATATTCATTCATTGACTTGTAACTAATATTTGCTTGAATTTACTTCAGGTATTGTAAAAGACTAACAATATTGTTTTAATCACAAATATTAAATCGGGTCAATAAACAGTGACGAGTGACATTGCAGACCTAACGCTATGCGGGCACGCGCACATCAGACTAAGATTATTACAGTGAGTGTATTGTATCGTGGTTCGCAGACCACGGGCGGCAGGACTCGATGGACCCGGTGGACGGCGAGTGGGGCGCGCTGGGCGAGTGCCGCTGCCGCGAGCTGAAGCCGCTGGAGCGGCGGCGCAGGCGCGAGCACCAGCGCTGCCTGGCGCACTCGCTCGTGGGCACGCCCAACTACATCGCGCCCGAGGTGCTACAGCGCACCGGCTACACGCAGCTCTGCGACTGGTGGTCCGTCGGCGTCATCCTCTACGAGATGCTGGTCGGCTCGCCGCCCTTCCTCGCCGCCACGCCCGCCGAGACGCAGTTGAAGGTATTGCATACGTTACATAATACATTACAGGTCCCGGCAAACAAAGATCGGGTGGGGATTGCGCAGAACACGAATTGTAATATGCCTGCGCGCTATCGGTCCGAAGCATACCTCTGATCAGTGTGAACGCACGTGCCGTGCGAATCTTCCGACACTCGCGCGCAATGCGCAAGTGCACATGCGCGAAGTTTCCCCCATCCGGCGACCGATGGTCAAGAAGTTTGCCGGCACGTATACCAGGCTCATCACACTGATCGATTCTCGACAACTCGCATTCAACTTCTGGCAGCCATCTTGCACAAATCACTCCACCTATACTCCTTAAAACGTAACATGATTAGAATGACAGCTGTCAAAGTGTTGTGGCTCTCTCGCTCGCTCTCAATAAACCTCTATCGATGTGTCTCACTCTACAAAAAAAAAAAAAACTTAGAGATGAGACACATCGATAGAGGTTTATTTATAGCGAGCGAGAGAGCCACAACACTTTGACAGCTTAGTCATTCTACTCATGTTACGTTTTATGGAGTATAGCCTGAGGCCGCTTACACGTTGCTCGGCGATAAGGGAATGTTCGCTCATAAATATTAAATGTGTAATATTTTCTTTATGGTTTTTGTTATGTAAAAAATTGTTAATATATATAACTTACTCCACCCTGATTAATATAATTACAAAAATAAGTACATGCAATAATAAAATGATTTCTTACTTTATAGGTAATAAATTGGGAGAAAACGCTTCACATACCGGACGCAGCGAACCTCTCCCGCGAAAGCAAGGACCTCATCCTGAAGCTGTGCTCGGGGCAAGAGACGCGGCTGGGAAACCACGCCAGCGAGGTGAAGAACCACCCGTTCCTTAAGAGCATCGACTTCGAGAAGGGGCTGCGGAAGCAGGTCGCGCCGTACATCCCGCGCATCGACTACCCCACGGACACCTCCAACTTCGACCCCATCGACCCCGACAAGCTCCGCAACTCCGGCAGCTCCGACTCCAACAAGTCGGACAGCGAACTTCTCGACAACAAGACGTTCCACGGCTTCTTCGAATTCACCTTCCGAAGATTCTTTGACGAGGGTTTCACGAACAAGCTCAACCTCGACGACAACGACAACCAGGGACCGGTTTACGTGTGATCGTGGCAGTGGTAAAAGAGACACTGAGACTAACTTGTAGGATTTTTTTACAAAGTGTGTGCCTTTGACTCTCTCTATTAAAACTTTAGTATTTGTAAACGTAACGAATGTAACGTATTTAAAATTAATTAAACAAGCGTATTGTTAATAATCCCGGTGATAATGTTGTAATATTGTATCGTTATGTATTTGTAAGAGTAATCTTATTTCATTGTAATATATGTAGCGGATGGACGCAGGAGTACATATTGGTGCTGATCGCCGCGCGCGTGTTGTAGCGTTGTTCCATTCATGTATACTATTTTTGTAGAGAAATTATTTATGAGATAAGAACAAGCTTACTTGAATTAGCGAATGATTTGATATTGTCACTATATTTTCTTATGTATTTATCGAGGTAGGTTGCTTATGTGTGTTTGTTTATATAATTGTAAACTGTAATTTATGAAAAAGTCTACATTAAAAGTTGGAACGGGCATCCGCGCAGTCGCACCGCGCGTCCGCGGCGACGCGGGACACAGTTCGTGTGTGCCTTCAAATTCATACTTGTGTATCTTAGAATATCCCGGACGCCGCAGGACTAGAACAGGTTTTGATAAATCGACATTGTGTAGAGAGTGCAATACATATTTATTAACATGAAAAGAATCGAAGTCGCGTTGTTGTGTATTTTATTGGACATTGATTGAAGGTTATAGGTGAACTCCGAAATCGTTACATAATACTTGCATTCTAAACTCGTGATTAGACTGACAATAATTAAGACAAACTTGTATTTTTTGAGAAATCTATTTAAATTATAATATTTTTAAATCTACCACGAGTATGCACTAGATAAGTAGGAAAAATAGAAGTACGTATAAATTTTATACCGAAAACCTTAAAGTAATTATTACAATATTTTCATACAAATATGTAGGAAAATATTTTTCTATTCGTAAAAGCGCAAGACTAAGGAATGAATAGACTTAACAGCCAGTGCGAATGATATTCTATGTACGATCTATCACTCATTTTTGTAATATTTGTCGTGTGTTCTGAACGCTATAATAAACTCTAGAACCGGAACCATAATATGAAATAACCTGATCTTTGCGCGTTTGCAGGGCGCTTTCAACCGTGTCGTTATATGAAAAATATTTATTTAATAGTAATATGTAGGAAAACCAATTTAATATTTTGTTTTCACTAACAATGTCCATTTTAACGCATAGTGAAAAATAATTTTCATAATTTGAAAGTTAGTTAGACTCATTCACATCCAAAGCCTGGTTATAGGGTTTCTGAAGGTGAGGCCCAAGAGGCCAAGCTTTATAACAATTGTACAGTAATATATTATAAATGAGTCACTTCAACCTTGAATTATGTGTTATTGAATGTAAATTGTTTTATTCTGAAATGAAACATGCTTTTAAGAAGTAAATGAAAATAAAATATGGGAATTTTGTTAAATCTTTTCTTTTCACACCTGTAATATTTATAATAATTAAATTAAAACTGTATTTAAAAAACGCAAAGTAGTAGCTGCACAGTATAAGCTACCTAATGTCCTTGGCCTTAGAATCCAGGCATTTTGTAATATCAAATGCTCAGTTACTTTTGCTGACCGTACTTTTGCCGTCATTTGCCAATTTTAACAAGCTTTCCCTCAGTACAATATGAGCAAATGTAGACAATGATGTGCCGTTAGATTCCCGACTATTGTTTTCTAGCTGAAAGATTTATATTCCCATTTATTACTAAGTTATCTATAGCTGGCGAAAAACAGACCAAATGGAGGCAGACGAAACTTTTTATTTCCGTCTGTCCTACTGGTAAACTAACTGGTAACTACTATGGTGGTAAACGGAACTAAAACAGTTCTATCCACCCCCACTGGGGGTAAACGGAACTAAACAGTTCTTTCCACCCCCACTGGTGGTAAACGGAACAAAAAATTTCGTCTGCATTGGTAGGGACAGGCGAGAGAATAATCCGCGAAAATTCACTTCGTTCGCTGCATTCTCGACGACAAATACCGACACGTCTTCGGCACTGGAAAAGGCAAGTGGCTCTTTTTTATTTTGGGATAAATAAATTTCTATTTCTGTATACCTTGAATCCGGGGGACTACAGGATTATGAGGGACTCTAGATTCCCCTACTTACAAAAACACCTCGTTCCAATTTCATCTGCGCTAAAAGTGGGAGTGGAATGGGAATCCGGAGAATTGAATCTGGGCCTCAATCTAAAACAGGTAGAGCCTTTTTTTACTACATCAGTTGGCAGACAGACACTCAGCCCACCTGATGGAAAGCGGTCACTGCGGCCTATTCCATTGAGAGAAACTTCGTCAGGAAGCGTCGCTCAATGTTCGGGTGTATCCCACTATTTCTCAATGTGCTGCCAGACTAGCCTAGTCAGTCTGTAGGCTCATCTTATCTTTGAGCCTTTTAATTTAAAGTGTACTGGCTCCCACAATTGCCGGAACACAACCAGAGCTGTTATGGCAGCAGATTTTTTATACCTGTGGTAGTGGTAGCTAGCCAGTCAGACTGAAAAAGTCCTACCACCAACCAAACCAAAGGCGGGAATCGAACCCATGACCTTCAGGTTTTTATACCGAAGCGGGATAGCCACTGTTCCAGGGAGGCCGTCAAAAAAACCTTGTACAACTTTACTCAAGGCGGGCGCGTAAAGTTTTGGAACATGTTACTAACACTGGTTAAAGAGTGGTTGAAATTGTACTTTTGTTGTGATATGGTGTTGAGGTTTATTCTGTGTGAGCAAGTCCAAGTTGAGAACTTGTTTTAAGTAACTTTTTACTCTTTTGTTGTACAAGAACATATTTACTACCCTAAAGGCTGCCATTTTATAGTGCGGGCCTCGATCGATTTTATGTAATGTTTGAGAAGTCGGATTAAAACAAACATTGTGTGCATGAACATTGTTATGACCATGACGTTATCATGTGTTTTGTTTTTACAAAAAGAAACATTTTCTTTTCTTACCCTATAATTAAAATTTATGTAAGTAATATAAAGTTTGCGCTATTTTTTTAAATCTGGCGGTATTTTCTTCTGGCAGTCACAAAGCCAAAATGACAAGGTAAAAACATCTGTCAAATATCTGCAACGCCTTTGGTTAGTCTGATAACAAATTTTACATTGTTTTATTAAATTTACAACCTTATGCCCTTTGAAAAGAGTCTTATTTATTTTTTAATTTTTTATCAATGTGATCAATGTCAATAATAATTTTTATCTTGAGTGAGTTTTCGAACAGTGCTTAGCTGCACATAGGTTACATCTTTATTATTATTCTAAGGGTTACATTTTGTTTGATAAATAAATTGTTAACAAGAAACAACATGTTATATAAACAAATAAATAAATTAGTACCTATAATAAGTCTAAAAACCCGCATTATAAGCGCTACATACACATCGTCATCTGTTGTAAAGGTGAGGATATTATTATTTGTTGTTTCTTTGGGTTATTGTACCTACTCCCCTCATAAACTTACCTATAATAATTAGGTTTGTACCATTAACATTTTTGGCGAAAATAATAACTATTAGCCGATTTGATCACATTAAATCGGCTTAGATATTCTTCTTTTCGTGTCGATGACAAACATTCTTAAAACGTCGGCCCAGTACCTACTCAGATAATGGCACGAATTTTGTAGGTAGTTAAATATAAGGTTGGTACAAAAGTTCTCAGGGTTTCAATCGATAAAGTTTAAAGTGGCATGATAACATCAGTAATAATATCTCAATTTAATCGAAATAAGCGCGTCATTTTAAAATAATATTGCAGAACAGTTTTAAATGCACTTGCTGTCATTACAATTTTTTTATGATTTTTTTTCATCATTCCAACTTTTAACAGCTTTCCTCAGAGTTAGCTACAAGTCGCTTTTTATTAGTCATTTATTTCTTTCAAGGGTCGATTTGGTTTTCGGGATTAGATGAAGTAGACAAATATTGTTTTTTCCTGGTCCTGACCAGTACAATTAACGAAGATTCTACCTGTGAGTAAGTCAACGAAGTGCTTGAAAAGGTGGTAGGCGGTTGACGAGAGGTCTGAAGAGTAAGTATGGTGGGTGAGGAAAAACTTCAACGCTTAATTCGGTTAATTTTCGGATGGTGATTTGTGAAATATGCGGACGGGCGTTGTCGTGGAACATCCTGTTCAGAAGTCAGGGTTAGGCAGCGTTTGAAAAAATTACGTCGAGTCTTCTCATCGCCGATTCCACAATGTCTAAAGACAAAGTCTTCAATCAGTGCGACCTACCTGTCATGACATAGGTACGGAGCCGAAAAGTTGACACTTACGGCACGGCTGGTCCACAAGTTTAAAGTCACTCAGCAGGCTATGGAAAGAGCTATGCTCGGCGTTTCTCTGCGGTATCGTATCTGAAATGAGGTGATCTGGCAGAGAACCAAAGTCACCGACATAGTTCGCCGGATTAGCCAGCTGAAGAGGCAGTGGCCATATCAGCCGTAAAACCGATAACCGTTGTAGTAAACCGGTTCTAGAGTGAAGACCGCGTCTCGGTAAACGTAGTGTAGGACGCCCTCAGGCCAGGTGGAGCGATGATCTGCGCGCAAGATGGCTGGCAGGAGCTGGATAGGAGTGGCCGAGGATCGATCAGCGTGGCTAGCATTCGGAGAGGCCTATGTTCCGCAGTGGACTGTTACGGGCTGATAATAATGATGATGAGGATCAGATGTCTTCTGTTGACCAGTGCCTGGCTTCTTCAGATGCAAGTTGCGGTGATTGTCTGACCAAAGTCGTTTTTTGGTGGGTTTTTGCCTTTGGAAAGTGACTGACTCATAGTTCTTGTGCAATCCCTGGAGCTGTTTGCGATGGGTCAGACTTAGCTCCACCAGGGTCCTCAATTCGTCGTCCTGTAGTAATCTAGGTCAACCACTACGAAGTACATTTTCAACGCTGATACCTCCGGAACGAAATTTCATTGTTGAACGGTGCTTTCTTCAACGACAAATTACACTTTCAGATAGAGTGAAAAATTATTTGTAAGAAAAGATGTCGAAACGCGAAATACGTTGATGATGATGATATATGATTAAAAAGCAGTACCAACAAACCCTGAGAACTGACCTAATAAAAAAAATAATTAACTATGCATACATTTTTAATTTTATTTTATTTAAATCGCTTCTACATCAAAAGTAATTTTCGAGGATCTTCTGCAAAACGGTTTATAAGGTCTTCCGTGAAAGAATCGCCCATACTGTTTGCCAATTCAGTTTTATATGTAAGTACACCGAGCAAACAAAATTTAAAGGATGGAGCGTAAAAGGCCCCGTTTTCACTTCGATTAGTAGTAATTAGGCGAGTTCATACATGTTCTGCGAGATTTCCAGGGGGGGGCAGCTGCACTTGTTACTTTGATTTGTAGTAATTAGACAAGTTCATACATGTACTGCGAGATTTCCAGGGGGGGGCAGCTGCCCCCCCCTGCCCCCCCCTCGGTACGCCCATGCCTTCTTACATACATAGGTTTCAAATACCTACTTATTGTGCCACAAGTAGTAGGTACGGGACTATCTTTGTTTATTATTTTAAATATGTAAAATAAACTAATATCAGTAAAAGCATTTTGTGTTGTGATAATATTATTAATTTTATTATTTCCATTACAACTGAGATAATGCTTTGCATCATCACACAATTCACACACACAGATTCGAAGTCACAACCTCTGGGTGCAAAGATCAGGGTTACTACAAAGTGCCCCATTAAATCATTCAGGATTAATTTTATAATTAAGTATCATCATTCTTCTTCTTTATGTTATCTTATTCAATCTAACCTCGCCTATCCTTCAAGGGGTTAGTACCGCTATGGCACCCTCGCAAAATACCTACCAAAAAAGGTCCCGACGCGCGCTTTAGTTTTTGGGACTGGAGAGAAGAAAAGTTTTACAGAGTTTTATAAAACTAACTCATTAAATTGGGGAATGGAAGATAAAAAAAAATAACCACGAAGGCCAAGGCGGGAGCCAAGCTCCCGCCTTAGCCTAACCTGTAGTCATTCATAGTCATCCCAGTCGATTTCCGCCTCCGATCGTTTTTTTTTCTTTTGTTTATAAATCAAAGTATATTTTTTTTGTGAGAGAATAGATAGTCGCCAGTTAATTTTGAGTCACCCCTTTTTTCAGGAAGAGAAAATTAAAGTTGGTAAATACAATATTAACTATCTTATAGTTGGCACGGGACCTCATAACGTGTTGTGTGTGCCTGGCGCCCTTGGGTCCATATGGACGGATTTCAAACCACAGGTAGAAGGCATCGACCGCGAAAAATTCACTATAGTGGCATGGGACCCGCCCGGTTACGGCAAGAGTCGACCTCCCGAAAGAGACTTCCCGACCAATTTATATGAAAGAGACGCAGAATACGCGTATGAATTCATGAAGGTAACGATTACAGCTATAGCTAAACATATTTTCACAACTTTTTGTATTAGTAATTCATAAAAATGTATCTATATTTCGCCGTATATCTATGTCGAATGTTTTTTACCTTTATTTGAAATTCAGTTTAATTCTTTTAGCATAATATCTAATTAATTATACTTAGCTATTCAATATTCATTTATTTATATCTACAGGCACTAAATATTCCGAAGTATTCACTGTTGGGGTGGAGTGACGGTGGCATATCGAGCATGATCCTCGCGGCAAAGCATCCCGACGCCGTTAACAAGCTGGTGGTATGGGGCACTAACTCCTTTATCTTGCCCCATGAACTAGAGTTGTACCATAGTAAGGAAACTGATATAGTAATGCAATAAAAATAGGTTTGCCGTTTGTTGGATTAAAATCGCGTGAAATTTTGTCAAGACTCAAGACTGACAGAAAGACAGACATAAGAATTGGATTCTATGTACCTTGTTGTACTACATAATTATGACCATGCATTCATGCATGCATATTACAAACCTTTTTCCACTGAGGCCCCCTCCCTCTACGGATCTTATTGGCGTTTTAATTCCTTTCCATTATCAGCGGTCTTTGCGAATCATTGCCGACTGCAGGGCTGGCTAATGGAACTATCAATATTGGTCCCTTTGCATCGGCTTTTTGCTTTGTAGGTATGAAGTTCAATAACCGTGAATCAAAATAATGTTTTGATTCTCGAAATTTCAGAAGTGCGGGACATTAGTTCGTGGTCCAAAAGAATGCGGGAACCAATGATAGAAGTTTACGGCGAAGAATTGTTCGCAAAGTATTGGGCTGAATGGGTGGACGGCATGATTGCGTTGTACAAAGCCAAAGACGGCAACATTTGCTCGGAGATGCTGAAAGACATCAAATGCCCAACATTTATATTGTATGGCGAGAAGGACCCCATGGTCGACAGCGTACACGCTTCGCATTTACACACGAATATTACAGGATCCAGGTAAATCATATAACTTACTTAGGTACATATAAGTATTATTCTTTTCTCATAATCATCAACTTCATTAAAGGTGTTAGCAGAATGTTATAAAACGTCACATCATAATAAAATTAGGCATTGTCAATGGTTCTAATCCCGGCGTGGATTTAGCTCGGCGGTGACGGTAAACATCGTGAGGAAACCTGCACTGCACAGTGGAATGGCTGTGTAGCCATGATCCAATTTGTTTGCATCTGACACTTGCCATAATAAGTCTGCTTTTAGTTAGTTATTGTTCTGAGGGTTTTAGAGTCACGCTGACAAGCAAGTCTTGTAATATAGCGACTATTTGAACTGCAAAGAAAACCGGCAGTGTATTATACGCTTCGCGCGCGCGTCAGCGTGACTCTAAAACCAGCCTAAATAAATGTATAAATTTTATTAATTAGGTCGCTTCCTATTAATTAAACCATATCTATCACAAATAACAATTTACCAGTTTACTGGGTTTATGAGACCTAATAACTGTCGTCTCTGTGTAGCGGGCGCAGGACGGTGCCAGACAGTAACTGCTTAATAGTTACTGTTTGGCACTGAACTGTCTAAGAGCAGACGTGGCGCCTACCATCAGGTGTACATACGATCTGCTCGTCTTGTTACACATTGCAATAAAATAACTAAAACGGCCATTAATAAAAAAAGATTGCTTCATATTTCCTTTTCTTTGCAGGCTTAAATTGTATCCAAAAGGCAAGCACAACATACACATTAACTTTGCTGACGACTTCAACAAAAGTGTACAAGAGTTTCTGTTGCTGCCTTAATAATTCAAATGCTAATTAACAAGGATGACATAAGAACAATAATTTATTTCAAGCTTTCTCTCTTGTATTGAGTTCATGAGTTATTGGTGTAAGTACTCATATGTTTCGACCAGGTTTTTGGGAAAAAAATAATACTCATAGAAACAAATATTTTGGTATTGGTAAAAATAAAATAAATTTTGTAGTTTATTGCGGTCCTAAAACAGCCGCACGCGTCAAACACGAAGTAAGTACAAGGTAAGAAGTTATAAGATGAAAACTGTTTTCATAAAATGTTTGGCATTTCGATTAAATGAACAATAAATCATATTTTTTCATGCAAGCTAGGAATGGTATATTAATCTCCTATAATATTTTTTAATGTTGTATTTAAGCATGTAAATAAACTTTGTTTTTATTTATAAGTCTGTCTTTGATTGTAAAATCTAAGTAATTGTAATTTTTAAGGCTTAATAAATAAATAAAAATACTTAAATTAGCATAGGTAGTTAACAAATTATAGTCGATGAGTAAAATAATTATCGTATTTTTGGAGAAAAGTAATTTTTTTCTGCGACTTTCGTGATGATATAAGGAGTCTGGGATTATTGTGCGTGTTCAATAAAATGCAAAAAATAGTTATTAAAAATTAAATTTTATTTTATCAGTATTTGTTGACATAAGAGAAAACCTAGCGATTTATAACTAGCATTAAGTGTTAAAAGCAAGTTCGTAAATAAATAATACGAAAATTTCTCCTGAAACAAATTATTGTGACGTGTCTCAACTGCAGAAAACATTAACAGCATTTTAAACTTGTGTTCGAATTAATAATTTTAAGTGTGGGTTTTTCCAACATATTCTAGGTATAGTAAACAAATCAAATCAAGAAAATGGAACAATTTCTTGGAAATAAGGTCGTAATTATTTTTAGTAGCTGTAAAATTTTCAACTGAGTGAAATATACAAATGCATTTCATCACCAAATTAAATAACATATTGCCCGCAGTACCGTCATGGTTGCAGCACTTTCATTGCAGCTCACGAAAAGACGCAAGGTCGTGAAAAGCAATTACTGAATTTTCAATAGAAATTATAATCTTCATTTTAGGCATAAAGCATATACATGTATGATCCAGGGAACCCTGTGGCAGGATATGCAACAACATTCAGGCACGTCAAGCACTCGATACTGTCAATTGTAACAATAAATTTGATCTCAGCACATTGCTTAGTGATTTGGTTTTAGTCTGCGGCTCGATTCATATATAAAAAATATTATAACGTGAGTACACCAACAGAAAAAAGGCGGAATTAATGCCAATAGACATAACCTTATGTGAATCAATAAACCGGCATGCCAATGATGGCTATATAAAATACTTTCTTATTTACTATTTATATACTAATAATAATTATATATGAATTTCTGCATCGAGCCCCGCCAGAATGCTATAAGCCGCGAGTCTTCCAAGAGTAATTGTTTAAAAAATATATTTTCAGACGCGAACATTGCTGTTGATCTGGTGATTTGTGCCAAGTCCATAAACGAACTTTACACTGCTACATTGGCAGCTAGGCACTATAGTCCTAATACTTTTTTGTAAGCACATTTCTCAATGCTTGAATATACCGTGAGTTAGCCCGTATTATCTAAGGCTGGTTTTAGAGTTATTCGGACCGTCAGTACGGATCACTCCGCGTAGAGCGTTTCGTACCGCGGGCAGCTGCGGAGCTATCCGCGCGGACGATCGTTCGTGCCGACCCGTCTGCATTACTCTAAAACGCTCCTAGAAGCTTAATACAGATGGCTCTACGCGGAGTGACCCGTACTAACGCTCCGCTTAACACTAAAACCAGCCTAACCGAATACCTACTCTTGTGCTTGGAGTGTCCCGGCTAATAGCACTGGACACAAACTATCCCTTGTAAAACTCCTGACGCTAATTCAGTCTAGTGTAGTACCGAGATCTAAAATACTAGAGCATTACAACTCGCCGGCGTGACATGCGTCCTCATAGCTCTTGCCCTTGGGTTCCGGGTCCAGCTTAATCATGTCGTCGATGCGAAGGATGGTGATGGCGGCTTCCGTGGCGAACTTCAGCGACTTCACCTTGGAGATGGCGGGCTCCAGGACGCCGGCGGCGAGGTTGTCGCGCAGCGTGCCTTCGTTCAGGTCGAGCCCTACCCATTTGAGGTTCGCGTGTTCTACCTACGATATAAGGTATAGGATTAAGAATGTACAGTCGAAAATGGCGAGAGTTAACGCACAAATTAAAAATAAAAAACAATCACCTTAATCTTATTATATAAAAGAAAGTGGTGTTAAATACACTATTTATAACTCAAGAACGGATAAACCGATTTGGCTGAAAATTGGTGGAGAGGTAGCTTAGAACCAGGCGATAGACATAGGATACTTTCTATTCCGAAAAAAGGAAATAACGCGCGGGTGAAACCGCGAGGGCGACCGCTAGTTAAAAATAAATAACAATCACCATAATACACAAATAAAAATGAATAGGCTATTTGACTACTGCTGGAAAATAGTTTTATATTATTTATTATTGCATAAAATGCAAACCGTTTTAATATTTCCTGGAGATCTGTCGTATATACGGAGAAAATCAATGTTAAAGTTTGAATTAAAAAATTACCCGCCAAAACGCAAATTTTGACAGATGACGTCACAAATAGATGAACAACAAACTCAACAACAAACTGTGAAATAGTTTTGAAAGGTCACTGGGCAACTTAGTATGGAAACTATACCCACGGCCTACAAAATACAAAATTGGTTTGGATGTTTAGATAACCTTCCCTAGTTTACGAAGATATATGTCGCATCAATGTAGAGTATGGGAATCTGCCCAAAAATTTAAAATAAAATATAAGTAATATCCTCTAGTGATAAGACATTTTTAGACTATTTGCATTGAATGGGTGTTTTGATTACAAGCTGGAGCAACTGAACTCGTCGTGCTCGTCTGCCTCCTCTAACAATAAAAGTCTTTTGGGCACCTAAAAGATAAAATCTTATTCTCTCTCACTAATACAATGGGAATAATCTGATGTTTTTTTAAATAAAACGAATGTGTAGAATTATATCGTTTTTATTTAACATGATCAATGTCAACAGGCACGATAGTGTCGTCCAAGAACCTTGCTGGCGCATCTATTTGTTCTTGGTGTCTGGCCCATGACAAAAAGTACGCCATGCTGGCTATAATATAATATCTAACGTGCGAGTGAGACGGCTAATGCAAGCCCCTAGCCGTGCATTATTAGAACGCGCAAACATTTATGTTATTTTTATTGATTACAATACTTAAATTGATACCTAATATTTTTAGCACATAAAGTAGTTTTTTAGATTTCTCCCGCGTTTAGAAAAGAAAAAAACTACACAAAATTAAATGTAGGCAAGCACTTATTAATTTACAAATAATTTGATATCTGTAGGAAATATTTCGAAGACCGGGTCAGATTATGCCCAATGACCTTTATTGCATAAATAATGGTTTATAAGTGGTGTGTTGTACCCAAATGTACAAGTACATCGATAAAGACTCCGGAAAAACTATTTGTACCAGTTCCTATAGATCCTGAGAGCCGAAAAAAGTGGTTGAGTGTAGCTCGTCGAAACCCTGAAAGCATTGGACCTAATTCAAGTGTTTATATGTGTGAAGATCATTTTAACGTAAGTAATATTTGTATTGTTGCGTTAGTTTAGGTTACGTGAAAACAGTGCGTGACACCAAAGAAATGTAGGAGTTAACATAACCTAAAAAATGCTGTCAGCTCGCACAAAATGTCTCTCCATTTTATGCACAGAACTTTAAATAAACAAAACTGTAATAACTAGGACGGTTGGGAAATAACGTAAATAACACGTAGATCGCACGATCAATATAAAGAAAAACAGAAAGCATGCACTGAACTAATGTTTAAATTTTTTGTGACGTCATCAAAGTTGCAACCAATCACAGAGCGTTTTCAAACACGTGATTAAACCACAAAAAAATTTAAATTTCATTTATGTTTTTTATACAGAAAATGACCTTATTTTTTCAGAACATCCAATAAAATATGCTTTTTACATTACATTTTATTAGGATAACAACAAATTGTTCCATATTTTAAACACAGTCAAATAGCCTATTGCAGAATTGTTCGCGCATAACGTCGGAATGAAAACACCAAATTAAATGCGCTTATGGATTGGATTTTATTTATCATAAAATTAACAAGACAAGAATAAGAGAACGAAGTTATTTTTCTGTAGGGAGTTTTGCCTCCTCAATAAACATTTTTGGATAATGATTATCTTCAAATAAGTATGGATATGTTCCAGTCCAATGTTCACCTACCTTCGTTTGTGAGGAGTTGTGGTAGGCGCGCAGCTTGGCGACGAGGTCGGTGGCGTCGCGCGCGGCGTTGACGGCCAGCGTCTTGGGGATCACCAGCAGCGACTGCGCGAACGCCGCGATCGCCAGTTGCTCGCGGGAGCTCTGCAGACGACACAAGTCATAATTATATAAGGATAAGGACACATGGTATATTAATTTAATACCCAATTCAGTTATGTAATTACTGACTAGAACAGAACCTAAGTAGTTATGGCTAGACATACCATGTGATGAAGCATTTTTTTTTATAAATAAATAGCCCTGGACACTATTCACACAGCGCCGCCATCCAGCCCCAAACTAAGCATTAGCTTGTGCTATGGGTGCTAGACAACGGATAAACATTACTTATATACTATTTTTTTTGGAAAAACATACATATCATACATAGAAACACCCAGACCGATACAAACAGACATGTTCATGCACATAAATGTTTGTACCGTGCGGGAATCGAACCCGCGACCTTTGGTGTATTAGCCGACTTCTCGACCATTACACCAAATGGCTCGTCAAATTTATCATACCAAAACCATTTTAATAAATTACAAGTAATCTGAAAAAGATAATTCCAGAATGAGCACACAGCGCGCGTAAGTGTATATAAGTGGTGTACCAGTGTAGTGGCGAAGTTCTCGAGGTAGATGGAGAGCGCGGCCTCGACGGCGCCGCCGCCGGGCGCCAGGCGGCCGGACTCCAGGACGCGGCGCACGGCGCACAGCGCGTCGTGCGCCGAGCGCTCCATCTCGTCGCAGTACGCGTCCGTCGGCCCGCGCAGGATCAGCGACGCCGCCGTGCGCGCCACAGGGCTACACCACACAAACGTTCCATCATAATGATATTATAATTATGGATGATGATAATAAAGTGACATTGAATGAAAGAATAAAGAACCAATCAATAGATGTGGTGATCTGGTTCAAATGCTGATACGACCTTTTGGAGTAGGAGTTATAAAATGCCTATAGCATACATAACTTTAGATCTATAAGTTGACTCACCCCTTGATCAGAATCAGTTGATCATCACAGATCTGTTCTTGAACTACTTCAGCAGCCTCTCCAATCATGCTCGGTTCAAAAACTTCCTCACCTGCAAAAGATTATAAATTATATGGATTAGATGAGCTTAAGGCTGACCCGTGCACGCTGGCCGCCCGTCGCGATCTTTGAGCGGTCGGCCGCTTGCTACCCCTCACCCGCCGCCCGCCTCCACCGATCAAAGATCGCGGCGGGCGGCCAGAGTGCACGCGGCGAACACGTCGGGGCCGCTCCAGGGCCGCGCCCGCCAAATGTGGGGTCAGCCTAAATATTTAACCCTAAACTACTATCTAAGGCAAAACCTATTCCTGAAAATTATTCCAGCCAGTCAATCTATTTATTTTTAATAATAACTTTTTTTTTTCAACTTTTGTGTTTTATTTGGAACCAGGTTCTCTTGACTGTTGCATTTGCTTGCCGTATAAATTTTATTTATAATTTCTTGATGATGTCATTTCATTTGTGTAAATAGTTGAGGTGATGTGGTAATTTTAGTCAGTTTGCATTGAAATCCTACAATTTTATCAAACTTCTTCACTTACCCTCCATATTAGTAAGTGATGTGAGGAAAGTAGCACCAGTTGCTTTAGCAATCCTCTTGAGATCGGCCTTCTTGCACCTGCGCACGCCCATGGCGCCCGCCTCCACAAAGTATTTGAGACAGAGATCATCGATGCCGCCGCTGCAAAGGATTACATTGACGCCTGTTGCAAGGATCTTCTGGAGTCGCTCCTTGGTAATGTCCAGCTCTCGGGCGCGAATGGCTTCCAGTTTCTCTGGGTCAGTGACCAGCACCTACAGAGACAGCATATAACATCATCATCTAAAACTAAACTCAACCCTTGAAAGTCCAACTAAGCGATGCTGAAATAGTTACATACCTGAACCCCCATCTTCATCTTAGTTTTCTGTAGAGAAAAGTCCAGACATGCGATTTTGGCATTCAAGATCTTCTTAGGCATAGCTTGTGAGGCAACCGTGCAGTTCAAAGCGTATCCCTTGACCAAGACACTCTCTCGGGCACTGCGACCATGTGCCTTTAGGATGTTCACCGCCTTAATGGGATACATGGTGTTCCCACGTGGGTCTAATGTCTTGACTGCTTGTGCTGCATCTACTACCATCTCAGAAAAGAAGTCTGCATCACTGTAAGGGTTGGTTGAGGAAACTAAGGAATGTGATTAAAATGCAAATTAAATTGAATAAACTAATGTTCTATATTTTGAGTGTTATTAAACAGTGGTCTCAAGAGTCTTTTAACATGCTTGAGGTATGTAGTTTAAATCTTAGAAAGAACCTATGGATTTTGTCCATATATTTAAAAAGGATACGCTCCAATAAGTTTAGAGGACATGGTGGTTTTAGCTGCATTGATGATGGATGGCCTGCCGAGGGATTCCACAGTGACCGTAAGGTTGTCTTGGATGTACTTCACAGCCTCCTTACATGCCAGTCTGTAGCCCGATATGATACTAGTGGGATGTATTTTATTTTTTACTAGTTCATCTGCATTCTGTAAAGATGGTCAAGGCATTAGCTTTCAAATTGATGGTGGTATAGTTTCTGAATTTAAGAAGATATTATGTTTAACACAAATATTAAATTAAAAATTAAACCAGTCAATTACTTGTAGTCTAATTCAATTAATTATAATTAATCAAATTAGTTAGTGTAATCCAATTAATAAGTTATAATTATTACATATTGTATTAAAAAAAATACCTTTAATAATTCTGCTGCAATGATGACAACTGATGTTGTGCCATCTCCAACCTCTTCATCTTGCAGTTGAGCCAACTCTACCAAGACCTTAGCAGCTGGGTGTTCTACTTCCAGCATTCTAGAGAAGAAAAATATGTTTACATTTATAGGGTAATGAAAGAATATTGCAACACAAAGTAAACTTTAGCTGTATGTATGTGTTATATTATTTTTGTATGGAGTAAACTATATTTCAGTGTGAGAAGTAGAGAACTGTAAAGAGCTTGTTAATTAACATAAATTACTTACTTTAGGATTGTGGCTCCATCATTTGTGACAGTGACGTCTCCAATATCATCAACCAACATTTTGTCCAGTCCTACTGGGCCCAAAGAGCTCTTCACAATGTTGGCTATAGCTGCTGCTGCCATGACTACAACAAGTAATAAAATAAATAAAGAATTGAATACATATTAGTCATCAACCGAAGATTTGATGTGGGTTGTGTCTTTAAAAAATAGTTCAATCTTCCCATACACTATAAATATAGGGAAGTGATCAATGTTTAAAGTATATTGGCATAACAATAAATTGTGATACAGAATTTTCAGGTTATTTTCTTTGTATAAAAATTTCGCGATCAACATTAGCAAGAAAGTACCAGTTTATGGTGAAGTTTCCAACATATACGTAGTAAAAATAAGGAATAATCTTTAATTAAAGACGGAATTTCAGATATATCAACGTAATTGTAACCATAAGTGGCGATGCATGTGATCACCGGAGGTACATTTCCTCGTGATGATTGTCACAGAAAACCATTACCATTTTGGGTTCTGACCGGAGCTCCGGAAGACCTGGTCCCAGCAACGTGTAGCGGAGCGGCGAGTGTAGACATTTTTGAATATAATTTCAACACAAAATTCACAAAATCTTCGCCCGTCACACTTTTTGATTCTGGAAGAGGACTTAATGTTGCCAACTTAAAGAAAATTATGACATTAAAGTTGTTTATTGCCAGAAGAAAAATGTTTACAATATTGGCCCACAGAGAGAAACATATTTTAATCTATGAGACAGAATATCTTTATGCCCTACCCACGCCATCTATGACTACGGCATAGAACCAAATTAAACAAGGAGTTCAAATTCGCCAGTAGATGTCACTAAAGAAATAAAACGTAAAATGAAATAAATTGATTCTTTGCTTCTCAGTGTTTTTTTAATGGATAATTATTCCTCGACCTAATTAGGATCAGGACTAAATGACATTTTGAAAAATGTACTTAACGAAAATAATAAAGTTATTTTTTAAGATGATTTACCTACGGTATAGCTGCTCCAGAAAATGGTTATATGAGGGATTGTATGGAAACACTAGATTTTAACTTAGTTTTTAGCCAAATTCTGTTAATATTTGCTGTTTGTTAGGACTCAATTAACAATTAAGGATTTTTTTATTTATTTAATGTCTTTCTAATGATATCCAACCCAATTTTAAAGACTTTTTTGACGTTTAGTGTATTTTCCCTGAAAGAAAATCACTACCCATATGTCCTCATTGCGTGTCGAGGGTGCCCGCTCGGAGTCTCGAACCCATACATAATTATCTATCTATCTAGCCGCACTTGGGGCACGTGCCGGACACGACTCGGGTGGGACGTGTCTGGATCCAGCTTGCCGTGTTATAACGACTCACCCAAGCAAAGGTCAAACCGGAAAAAGGTACTGCGATAAATAACGTGCTTATTTTATTTATACACGTAAAGCTTTACGGTACGAGTATTACTGCAGAGATCAGTGAAGCTGTTTGGTACGTAAGTAAGTAGGCCTACATATTTTTTGCAGAGATCGACATTCTAATTTGTATATTCCTGTGTTAATCCATGATAATATCATAAATGCGCAAGTAACCAATTCCGATGAAACAGATAATACCTACTTGTAGATAACACCGTAGAAAAGGGATATCAGAAATAGAAGGTGTTTTCGTTTGTCCTTTTTTCATGCGCGGTGGTTTATCGGCGTGATTTTTGGCATGAGGTTGTTTTAGGACATCGAGAAAATATATTATGTTATGGCACAGATAATATATGGGAGCTTAACACGTGCCTTTGATCTTCACAAATGCGTGCATAGATTGAAAGAAAGATAGTAAGTTTTTCTTTTTAGTATAATATCATTTTGCATATTACAAATTATTCTTTTAATACGAAATCGTCATTGTGAACAACGACGATAACGTACGTATGCGGAAATAATGTTGCATTACTTCTTGCACTACGCCCAAACGTTGACTACGAGAATTCGTAGCACCGTAGCAAGTGAAAGCTAAGGATTGTTTAGACTGATGCCGTGATACATATGGCACCTTTCAAATGGTTGCTTTCGTTTTCAGTACGTAGAAAGTTAAAATGTTATGTCTTTGTTTAAAATCCTATCCGTAAGTAATTAAAATGAATATTTGTTGCAAACAAGGCACAGATTTGTTACCATAGTTTCTAAGCTGTGTCAACTTGTTAATTTATCTTCAAAATATAGGTAATAAGAGTAATCTCGTATCTTTGCTAGGGAGATAGAATGAGGAAACTCACCGTTTTATTCGAGTGTCATTCGTCCGATGTCGTCCCTTACCCTTCTCTACGTCATGTAGCAAATAAAATTAATTGATGGCCGCTATCATTTGTCGTGGTCAATTTCTGAAGCCTGAGCCTAAAAATCGTGCTCTTTTGGTTTAATATATTACAAATTATTTGTAAACATTAGCACTGATAAGTTTATCTTAACAGTACCACAGACGATTTTAACAGAAATCATGAATATCCGTGATAAATTGCTAATTGCGAATCGCTTTTGACTCAACATTATTATTGTATTGACTTCAGAAATTCCTGCCGAACTTCGATTTATGACGAACTTGCAAATTGACTGTTGACGAGAATGAGAAACATTTACTACTAATAAAAAAACTCCGGAGCTGTTTTGTTTAAGCAAAATCTTCAGTATCAGTAATAATAAATAATACCATTCCTTATTTAACGTCATACTGGGTTCGGGAATGACTGTGTATGAATTTGACCAGTACATTTTATCAAATCTGAATTAAACGAAAACACATTTTTTTTATGCATTTTCATTCAATACAAGATCAATAAAGTACTTAGGTCGTGTCGAAAACGTGTCTTTACCTACATGGGAAGATAGCCATTAGGGAAAACGGTATGTTACGTTTAATTACATTCCTAATTATCCTAAACGTATTGACTTTGTCGTCATTACGCTAGTTTGCGCTTTACGCGGAGAGATTGACGTAAGGCGGCAGGGGTGGGTGGAAAAGGCTATGGGTCCCATTTGGCAGTACTTTAGCCATAGAATAGAGTTACAGACAAAATATGTTGTTTCATTATCATAGTATTTTTTAAAAATCGTATATTCAAGTTAAGTAGCATGATGTGTTATAATAATGTTTAATTTGCATTTCTGTTTGTGTCATTTTCAAATTGTGTCAGGGGGAATAATTAGTGTATCTTTTAATTCCGATATAATAATTGAAAATAACATCACAAATGTAAAGTGTTGGTACCGTAAACTCTACAAAATGTAATGTTTTCAGTTCTTTCCTCGAGGGAGTTTAAAATCACCACATCCATTGTGATTCATGTCGGGTGACATGAATAAGCGGCGACAATATCTCTGGGAAGGGAACTTTAGCCGGCATTCATTGGAATGCCCCGCAACGGCGTATCTATACGAGAGTATAATCTCGTTCCTGCGGCTGTTAACCAAGGCCCGTAGAGCAAAACAAATCGCGGGCAGCACATGCGCGGGGTGTTCCGCGCAGGCGCGCGCCGCGGGGCCACAGTCGCGCGCCCGCCGTCTCCGCCGCCGCGCACCAGGTCCTTGCCTCCGCCGCCACAACCACGCGCTAAATGGCGCCGACACCGGGACGTCGCTCACGCGGGTAAGTACGAGCCCTCGCCTGCCAACACCGCTCTCCCCCACTCCTGCTCCCCGACCCTGACTCCGGACCGTCATCACCGCAGCATCCACATCTCGCAGGGCGTGGTAGGACTGCCCTCCGCGCACGAATTCGTCGCTGCCGATACTGATAACGATACTGCCGCTGTCAACAAATAGCATTACATAAAAACTAACATGCAGTGATCTGGTGATAGTCTGAGAGGCTGAGGGTGATCTCGAAGACGTGTCTATTGATTTCTGCGTCGTGAGACTCAGCCGCTGCCGCTCGTGGCGAGACGATTAGGTATGTTGTCGCAGGCACTCCCGCAGCCTCTTTAGTATTCAGCTGCGGTCCTCGACACTCAAAAATCAGAGCTCATTGTAAACTGTCGGAGATGTTAGATTGTGTCTGTTATCGTCCTGTTACAGGCTCGCTTTCTCATTCCGGTGTTATTTATCTTATTATTCAAAGTATGTTCTGTTATTGCAATATTAATGAATTATATCTAATAGCATCATATTTCTAAGGGCTATCTTTACAATTGACTTGATTAGTTTTAGCATGAGTTTTGTGTAATGTTTTCATGTAAACGTGACTTTAAAGTTCGAACAGTAAATAGCGTAATATTATATCGTCTGCATCTTGCTGTTTCACGACTATTTTATCGTTCCACTGAGGCCAAGAGATGGGTAATATTTTGTACTATATCCTTTTAACGTCTTTGAAATTTTTTATCGCCAGTTCCTTATTGCGAACCATATTTATGTGCCTCCATGTTATGTATATCAGTATAATCAATGGAATGCTTAGGATGTGCGTTTGTGACGGGGCAGCCTGAATTATCCCAAAAAAAACATGTAAACCCCGTATTATTGTAGATTTACGCATGCTAAGATTGCACTGAAATTGAATAAGTAATTAATAAATAGATGATAGTTGAAATTGTTATTAAAATGGATGTCATTTTAGTATAAAACAACTAAACAAAATTATGTTTTCGATGAGAGCTTTTTGAACCTTTTTTCTATTTAAAGATTTATGTTTTGAGTGCGCTCTATCTCTATCTATTACATATTTTATTTCCAGTGATTCTGGCTTAAGTTACCGGAATAAGTATTTTCAAAACTTGCCCGGGGACCATTCCAACTTTTAGTAAGATAATTAGGTTCTGTAGGAAATACAGTCCTCAAGCAAGAAATAATGATTTTGAATCTAATTTAAGAGCATCGCTCTTGTCGGTGGAGCAACAATAATAAGGGTAAAATAGGGATTCAATGTAAGGTAAAGACTATCGTGATAGAAATAAAGATAAAAAGCTATACTACAAATACCAAATAACCAATACATATCCTTGACATTTTATCCCTAATCTGGTGATTAGGGATAAAATGTCAAGGATATGAACAAGTTTAAGTTCATTGGTAATGATAGTGATTTAAATATCATTGCTAGCACGACGAAAATAGCTATCGAAGTTAATTATGTAGGTATATATTACGTCAAAAGGCGAATTATTTATTTATTTTATTTATTTATTTAAATTTATTTATTTATTTACTTATTTATTTATTTATTTATTTATTTATTTATTTATTTATTTAAAGGATTTATATAAGAAATCACTAATTGACCAATTAAATATCTGGAAAAAAGGCTTAATTAGAACTTATTCATAGAATAAAATAAAATTCGATCTGGGTACATTTCCATTTAAAAGGGAATTTCAGTTATTGAAAGTAGGTATTTTGTTTTGTATTGCATGTTAATTTTTTTTAGACTAAAACATAATAGGTTACTAAAATTATACATTATATATGTATTTACATTTACAACATCCCGCTTATTTTTGTAAAGTTTCGAAGGTTAATAAAATTGCGTCCATGAGCGTTAAAGGAATTATCGGATTGACCACAGAGATTAGATCTCTGTGGGATTGACTGAGAGTTGAGACTGAGAGAATAGTTTCCTTCCTCATGATCCCTATGGGAAATTATATTCGGCGACCATTTCTATTTTGTGTCTACACTTCAGATATTAGGAATACAATTCAGTATGTTTCTTTTCTGATTTCCGTCTGTGCCGAACTTTAAAAAAATGTTGAGGATATTTTTCAAATAATGGAAACTGATTTGTCCACAGACTTGTTTAAAACAAGCGTGGTTTTCTTTAATAAATAAATAAATAAATAAATATTTATTAATTAAAGATAAATTCTCAATTAGAATCATAAATAAAAGCGAGGACAAGAGCAATTAAAACGGTCGGAATGACCGCGAGCATCTATCAACACAGCGTCCCACAGGACGCGGCGATCGGGAACCCATTTATATGCTAATAGGACGCGGTCGGCGCCGGGGTACACCACTAGTGGGGTCGCTAGACATGTATTTTTTTGTCAGGACATATTTTAGGTAATTATTCTCTAGTATAAATATAAATATAAATATCTCTGGACATTATTCACACAGCGCCATCTAGCCCCAAACTAAGCATTTGCATGTGCTATGAGTGCTAGACAACGGATAAACATTACTTATATACTTTTTTTTTGTAAATACATACATATTATACATAGAAACACCCAGACCGATACAAACAGACATGTTCATGCACAAAAATGTTTGTACCGTGCGGGGATCGAACCCGCAACCTTTGGTGTAATAGCCGACTTCTCGAACATTACACCAAATGGCAGTAAAATGAGAAAGTAGCCTGTTTTTATTCCTACAAACTGTAGCTATAGATATCTAGCGGATTTGTATACTTTTTGGTCTTACTAACTGTCTATAAAGATCTAGCGAATTTGTATAGAATTTTTTCTTAGAATTTGCACTACTATTTTTATATACCTAGCAATTTAAAAATCTTAACATCCTGTTTCTATCTGCACTTTCTTCTTAATATAAGCACAGTATTACAAAAATTTGTTAAACTGTGATATAAGTCATTAGTAAGGTATCACATATTTAAAATTTTCAATGTAGATTTGGGAGAAAATACTACAAGAAATTTTAGGTCTGGAAACTGGTTTGCTTAGGGAAATATAGATTGATGAGGGAAGATCAGCCCAAAAAAATGCGATCACATAACATAAACTCCTTAAAATTTTATTGCACACAAAATAAGTGAATTAGAACATCAATTACAAATTAAATGTACAATTAATTATCTTCGATGTATGAAAGCAAAATTAAACCAACATCAATATATGTAGAGAGCGCCATATACGTCTATTCAGCATCAAGCACAAATCAAACAGTTTAAAGTGCATAAACTGCTTCAATAGACTGAGAAGGTCAAGAGACCACATGAATACCGTACTTCAACTATCGCTGTGTAATTTGTTGCAAGGAGTCACTGTCGTCATTTCCGTCCAATATTTTCTATACAATATACTCTTGTGTTTATAAATGTCACTTAAGGTGATAAAAGTAAACCTCATCAGAATCCAGCTTCCTTAAAGATACTATTTAAAAATGGTGTATTGTGCCAACGGCTTCGCTTGTATAAAATTAGAGATCATCAATTTATATTAAGCTAGTAAAGTTTAAAAGAGACAAAAAAAACTCGTCTTACTCTAAAAGATGTAACTTATGGTAGATAGAACAAATCATAATCAATTTTTTCTTTATCACCGAGGTCCAGGGTTTAGCTGGTGATATTAGATCGGTGCGGTTGCCATCTAACATAACCAGACCAATTGGATCATAACTGCATACGTAGACATTGTAATCTATTTGTGCAGCCTTTTAGGCCAGGATGAAAAAAAAGGTTACTTTACGACATTTGCCGTCACCACGAAAGTGGTAAATACACCAATAGAAAAGTCCATACATGCGCCAAAGACCGAATCATTGATGTTAAGCACCTATGTGCAGCGACATTTGAAACTTCTTGACTATCATAACTCCGCAGTAGCTAAGAGGTATGAACTGCACTCGTAAATCTCTATACTTTACGACTACGACACTTCCTTCTACGAATGCATGTCCCACATAAAAGACTAATCTGTAAGTTGTTGAGGAAGGGAACCTGAACGCCGCCCGGAAGTGCCTCTCATAATTGATTTTCGGTACTAGAGGGTAATCCTTAGAAATATACGGGCTGTAGGCTTCTCTTTCTTTTGAAGATTGGTAGTGGTGGTGAGCCGTTTGTCACTGTTAACGACTTGAAACTTTTGTATTTGAACTCTGTGGATTAGCTAACTGCGTTACATCATGAAAGCTTTAAAGTTCTTTTATTTTATTTTTAAGTTAACAAAATAATTCAAATCCGAAGTTGTTTAGTCGTTAGACCAGGGAAAGTCCGATTGATTAAGTTGACTGCACATTTTCTGAAAAAGTCTTTTTATTATTATCTTCTCCTCGAGACTATTTCGAGACTATCTCAGAGATTTGGCTACCGTCACTATTCCGGATATTAAACGGACTGTCTACTTCTAACGGATGACAATAAGCCATCTGGCACTTTTCAAAAGGTTGAATTAACAAAACACAAGATATGAAACTGTACGAAATAGAGGGGTGGAATAGTTTCTATATAAGATTTAGTAGTGTGTGTTTTGCTACTTCCGCCCGCGGTTTCACCCGCGCGTAATCTCTTTTTTCAAAGATTCCCTCTTCCCCCCACATTTCCAGGATCAAAAGTACCCTATGTTCACCGGGGATAGTGTAGCTTTCCAACAGTGAAAGAATTATTCAAATAGGTTCAGTAGTTTTAAAATTGATATTCCCGCGGGAATTAGACGTTTCCCGTAGGAATTTTATAGCCTATGTCCTATTCCGGGTTATAAACTATACGTGTGCCAAATTTCATCTAAATCCGTTCAGCCGTTTAGGCGTGATTGAGGAACAAACATCCAAACATCTAAACATCCAAACATCCAAACATCCAGACTTTCGCATTTATAATATTATAGTAGGATAATATTGTGCTACAACTGGTTCTAGGCGACAGTTATGTTGTCAAATGTGCCTTGTGAGGAATTATGAAGGTAGGTATCGCTGCATATTTATTTAGCTTACTTTGTTCTAATTATTGGGAAAAATTCACTAATCACTGTTTGTGTTGTCATCAATGATATTTAAAAGCATTGGTTCTCATAAAGGTTGTATTTTTTTAATTTTAGTTTCTCCTAAGTGTTATTAATAATAGGGTAGCTTATGTTTAAATGTCTTGAATCCGACTAACAATTGGTCAAGCCCAATGACGTTAATTGAACGTCATTGGTCAAGCCCCATCAATTTAGAATAACAGCAGATATTTATAAGTCATATCAAATCGAATAATAGCAGGATAACAAAGTTATATATTTTTTAGTTCTCCTTAGTGGCCGTTTTGTTTGTGCATTAAAATCAAATATCTAGGAAACTTCCTATTTTTGTGTCTAGGTAACCTAGACATTTAAACAAAAAAATTAAACTTTAAATATCAATAACTATAGTAACTTAACGATATTTTAAATTCATTGTATTTAAAATACTTCCTTGTAAATTAGTCAGTGTTACTCATTCCTTGTCTTAGGGAGCGATATGGTTAGTGTATTGTCACAGGTATTGTATTGTTTTGGACTGTTTTGCGGTCAGTCACACCACACATAACACAGTGTGAAATGGGTTACTGCTATAGCAAGTAGATTATTATTTATTTTAGATCGCAATATTTTTCTCGAATGCTTGTGTTTCTGCGGTAACAACTTAAGCCTCCATCGCCCGAGGCTTCGCCCGCGTGGAATTACGTTTGGTAACATAAAGTCTTTATCTCACATCCCTCACAGGATAGTACACTTTTTACAATTTTTTATTTTTCGTATAGCCTTGACTACTTTTAGTTCTATGTGAATATAAGTATTCATAGAGATGATTTATTCAGTTTGAGCATTCAGGATTAAATTTCTAAGAACGTTTAAAAAAAATCCTATTATTATTACATATTATAAACGCGAATGTTGTAAGTATGGATGCATGGTTGTTTGTTATTCTTTCACGTAAAACTACTAAATGGATTTTAATGAAACTACAATATTACAGCTTATACATGAGAATAACAGATAGGCTACCATTTACAAAGATTTTCCCATGGCATAACGTAGTTCACGCGGGCGAAGTCGCGGCCGAAAGGATACTCTAGAATCAAAAAGGTGATTTGATTTGTTCGACCCTGATAGCGACAGCAGAGCGATTTTCTAATGTGTGATCTGTTACTTTCTCGGCAGTAACGAAAAATATTTTTTAGAAACTTGCAAGTTTAGATATCATATTTGATCTGGTTCCCTTGTCAAACGTTACGGAAGTTTTATGGCAGGCGCTTTAATGTACCGGACTCGGCAAATATTGTGGGCGTAACCCGATCAGATCGGGAAACCGGCAAGAAATGATGACAAGTAGCTCATAATATAATAAAACTAATGGGATGCCAGCATAGCTGGGCATCGTTGATCCGTTAATCCGTTAACAGATAGTAAAAAAAAAAACTATACTTTTTAAGTGTAAGGGGTTATTCACCAACTGTACACACGAGACTGGACACAGTGTCAATTTAGTGAAATTAAAATTTGTATCATTTATTACTTCGTCATCTCGACACGAAAAGATTTCCTTTGTTCCCGTAAAACTATGACTCGTTGGGATAACTTTGTAAAATGATTCCCAACTAGTCACAATTTGCTGTGACTGGTTGAGAATCATTTAAGAAAGATCTCCCAACGAATTACAGTGTGACTAGTTACAGGGTACAGTGTTGGGAACAAAAGTTTTTACTTTGTGTTAACGGATTGACGATGCCCAGCTATGGATGCTAGTGGGTAAAATTTAAAACTTGCTTAAAAATAACTGTTAAAATATGTTGATAAGTCAGATTACCGTATAGATTAGCTCAGCATGGTCTGTTTACTCGGGCCGCGCGGCAACAACAGAGGTAATATTTTTAACTGGTGATTTACGAGGCCAGTCCCCGACGACGGGTCGTGTAACTCAACAACTCCCTGCTACCGCTCTAACGATTTGTCTTAAAGTAACAAATGGATTTGACAAATTAGCTTTATGTTCTCGAAGACTTTCTGTCCTTTTGCTAGTTGAGACAATTATTGACGATGTATTTATCAAACTTGATTTTTCTTCTAACTTACACGGTTATAAAATATGATGTTATATTGTTCTACAAATCTTGTCTTGATTTCATAGAATTCTAAAATCATTCTAACTACCCGTAACAATCAAGCTTTAATGAAAGAAGTATAAGAACCTTCGTAATTAACTGAACTGCAATAGAGTTCTGACGAATCACGGAAATGTAATTAATCCGTTGCCATTCGAAAGCAGTTCCAGTGAAGCCTACTGAACCGAAAAATGAATAATCAAGACCGCGATAATAAGTCAAAGTCCTACACCAACTTTGCCACGTGTTGTGAAGTGTTCTGCATAATCGTGTTGAGATTCAAACTTCTATTTTCAATTGAAATTCTTGAACGGCGCTAATAAGTCGAAACTCGAAGCACATTACCATACAAATACGAACCGGTGAACGAAGTTCAAAACATTTGAGTACACTTTACAGGATAATTGAAGTTAGAAATTGGGGATTTTGTTAGCAGCCTACACAGCGCATATATGACCTGATATGATGGTGCACTTCGGAGAATAGTCAAAACTAGTTGCGAAAATGTATACCTATAAAGTGTTTTTATTATTATTATGAATTTCAATTATAGCAAATCATTATTTGCCATTTGCTATTTCACCAAATACGCATTGCTCCTTAGTGCTACTTTCAGTCATTTAAAATACATACTAATAAACTATTCATAAATTATTATAGAATATATTTTTTGAATATTTGAAAACGCATACCTACATTACCCACCTGATTGTAAACGACAATGCGGACTTTTTGAGGGAGCAACGCTCATTGTGTTACCAAATTATAAGCTCCTATGAGTAGGTCTTAATTATTGCATTTCAGGTGTAGGATTCATTCATGATCATGTTTACCTAAATGAAATAGGCTGTAGATACTATCAGGTAGATGGCATGCTTATCCGCCAAATAAAGTAATATAAAAAATCCTGCGCTGCAGTTTCTGCTCTAGTGAGAATCATTCCGTGAATGTTTTATAGCCAGTTCCTTGACACCGCTCAAATTGTGTCCGAAACGCGATTTCGTAAATGAAATTAGATTTCAGACATACCGGTATGTATGTAGGTTGGCATGAATAAAGAATGGCGTTATCCGCGCGCGCTCAAATATTTAGCTTTATCGTTGCCACCTAACTCCGCTTACACATTAAATGCAAATTAAAACTTAAAGTATGCAATTTTGGTTCTACTTACTACCAAAGGGCTGTTTCGGTTTTGTGTTTTTGTTCAACACAAGGTTTAATTAATAATTGCCTCAAAAAATCGTACGATCTAGAGATGAAAAAAAATGAAAAGATAAGGAAAAGAACACAGGCTTTTAATTTTTTTTTCATATTGCGTAAAATCGCCTCGATGGTCTAGTGGTTTAAATAAATTATTAAAATAAATAATACTAAATAACGAACTTTGATCCCAGCTCTTGGGTACGATTCCCGGGTCGAGCAAAATTTGTGTGGGATTTTTTGAACACAACTCGAGTTTGTGATTTAACTACTATCCGTCACTGTGGCGATGACTTAAATTCAATGATGGATGCCTTTGCCCTGCAGTGGGACATAATAAATAATAAATATCTCTGGATATTACACATAGCACCATCTACCCCCAAACTAAGCATTAGATTGTGCTGGCCTGTGGGTGCCAGACAACAGATAAACATTACTTATATACTTTTGTAAATACATACATATTATACATAGAAACACCCAGACCGATACAAACAGACATGTTCATGCACACAAATGTTTGTGCCATGCGGGGATAGAACCCGCTACCTCTAGCGTAATATCCGGCTTCTCGACCTACACCAAAGTGACCAGTGGTGTAGACATGAATCAAGATCAACGCATGACTGTGAAATTTCGCACAAAAGCTAAAGAGGTGCTGACGAATGTTCAACGACGCACTGTATGGATTACGCCCTGCTGTTAGTCAAAGGCGCCTTTTTTCTTTCATACGATGATCGTGTTTCACCCTGCCGCGTCTTATTGCTCTAGATTGTTTTGTTTTCCTTTGAAGTTAGAGTGCTTTTACACTACAAAACACTTGTTGTTCAATAGTGAACAATACATGTTTAAAGAACTTGCCAATTCTATGTTTCAATATTGATTTTTAAATCATCATATTATAAAATATGTATTTTTGTAATTATTTATGTTGGTTTCTAAATCTAGATTTAAAAGAACCATATTGTTACTATTAAACTATTAAAAGAACCGTATACCTTACGTATTCCTGTTGCCGATTCAGCGATTTGGCCTTAGTCATTGCGTAACAATAGGTTGTGTTTTATTGGTTAACATCAACTTACCCAAAATCCCATTATCCCACAACCATTCTTCAGCTTAATTTCTATTGCAATTATTCTTTTAATTGAGACATTAAGACAAGGCCAACATTAACCTTGATGTGCTTCATAGAGTACTTGCAATTGGATATTTAGGTGCCTGGCGCAATGCAAGATTCTATACTATTTTGTAAGCAAATGTAAAAAGCAATACTTCAACCCGATATTCAACATTTTCATCTCTCAAAGATTTTTTCGCGCACTTTTTCACTTATCCATTTCCTTTGCAGTCAAAAGCGTCAGCATAGTTAGACTTGCTCAATGGTCTACTGACCTCACGCGAGGACTGCGAACAACAAATCAAAGTTTGCCGCAAAGTAATGGAATGTTGGCGTTTTAATCACTGCTCCATTGTGTCGGTGCAGCGGCGAACTCGCTTATTGTCTAGCTAATTAAAGTGTACTAGCGATGTTAGTGCTGACAGTACTTGCGCTTGTGGGTAAATGACGCTGGCTTGTGAACTTATGACCCAACAAAATGGTTATATAATATTGTGTTTGAAAGAGAATACATGCATCTGATCACTGTCTGGATAGTTGATTCAGGAAATCCTTCACTATACGAGAGGAGTCGTTCATTTGAATCCTATTCAAGGCTTTTGTGTTTCGACATCTTTTTATGTCTCTTTAGCTGGCAGACAGGCGAGCAGCCCACTTGGTAAAGTGATGATAAGCGGTCAGTGCCACCTGTTCCAGTGAAAGATGCTTCGCAGGAAACATTGCCTTGCTTGCTCTGCTGCGCATAGATATTCTGTACTATATAATAGACTTCTCTTATCATTGAGCCTTGCATTTCTGGTGTACTGGTTCCAATGTTTATATTGCAAGAACACAGCCAGCCCATCTCAACTAACCAGTTGAACTTTGAAAAAGTCCTAAATTTTAATCAAAGACCCAAGGCGGGAATCAAACCGGCGCCTTCCGGGTTGTATGACCCGAGTTGTACTGTAAAATGTAGCCGGTCACCTCAGTGGAAATGTCATAGAAACTGGCATAACCAATGCTTCAGTGATAGTAATCATAAGGTCTTATATCAATTCTTAATCTTTCTCTCTTCGAGTGTCCTAATTAGTCCAAGTACGACTCAATTTCTACTGTGACATCCTGTTCATTCTTTGGCCGTATATAATAACAGAACAACACAGAGAAGCTTAATTAGGCAGATAAAGGCCTCGTTCCGCCGTGCAACTACAATGGGCTCATTACTACGAGAACAATCCATTTATTTACTTCGATTTGGACGCCTAGTTCGTTCTTGGGTCTTTGTTTCCAATTAAATGAAAGTTGTGTTGTAATAATAATAAATAAATAAATAAATATTGGACAACATCACATACATTGATCTGACCCCAAAGATAGTAGCGTAAGTAAGTGTTATGGGTGTCAGAAACAACGAAGGTAGGTACCTACCTACCTTCGTTGTTATTTATTTATTTTATTTGTATTTAAGTATATATTTGTGGTACCTACCACAAATATATACTTAAATACAAATAAACATCCAGACACAGAACGAATACAAATGTTCATTTGTCCGGGGTGGGATTCGAACTCACGACCCCTAGGCTGGCGCATATGGCAGGGTCACTACCAAATGCGCCATCGGGCCAGTCATCAAATTAAAAATGGTGTTCAAATAAAAAAGTAACAAAAAATACAGTGTCAGTGTTTGATTTTGTCAACGTGATTCCCGGTCATAGTAACATTAAAAATATAATTCCTTTGCGTGCTTGTTGTGATAATTGACTTAAAATACCTGTTAACACCTCATATCATTAATTTTGGTGGGACGAACGGGAATGAACCTAATTAAATAGCTTTACGTGAACATTGTAGTTAGAGTAAGTGACACGGTCAATTATAATCTGGACAAACTGCCTATTTTATTGTTATACCGTAAAAAGTTTTGTTATACGAGTATTATTGTAATACTAGCTTTCAGCCCGCGGTTTCACCCGCGCGTTATTTCTTTTTTCAAATATCCCGCGGGAATGAGACGTTTCCCATAGGAATTTTATAGCCTATGTCCTAATCCGGGTTATAAACTATGCCAAATTTAATCTAAATCCGTTCAGCCGTTTAGGCGTGATTGAGTAACAAACATCCAAACATCCAGACTTTCGCATTTATAATATTAGTAGGATTAATGTGGGAGCCAGTAGTACACTTGGAGCCAAAGATTCGAAGCCTACAGTGTGACAATACATTGACGGATTGGTTTGAATAGGCCGGGGTGGCTGTTTACTATCACCGGGCTGCGTGCCTGTCTGCAGTGTCTGCCAACTGATCTAGCAAAAACAAAAAATAGAAACTATGATTGAAATGAAACACTACGTTACTATATAATGATAGATATTGGTTAACATTACCAGAATTACTCGGTTACTCTTGCATGTTTAATATCAGATTCAAATTGATGCGACAAATAGTTTGTGTACTATGCAAATAGTAAAAAAAAATTGATTTTTCGAAAGGAATTGAAATAGATTTCTTGTTTCATTTTAAATTAGAAATATTAAGGTATATGAGGTATAAATCTAGCTATTCCATTCTTAACATTCAGTATCAGAATGCAAAAGGAAGATTTATTTCGATCGCTACGACCACAGAACAAGATTTTTTTTTCTTTTCTATGGCTACGACAGCTTGCACAAATCGTAGCAGAGGGTGCTAGCGTAGCGCAACATTGTAGTTTCGTAGCCGTAGTGCGCTACGAGTCGTAACTACTTTTACTACGAGACTTATTTCCTTTCTTTTACGTCATCTTTGCGGACATGATGGGTAGGTAAATTCAACGATACATGGTTTCGACTGGATTTTCTTAGTGATTCGGTGAGTGTGAAGAAGAACCTTTACCTTCTTATCACTATAGCCTTACTCTAAGCTCTAAATTATTTTTTCGAGGACGAGAAGGATCTTAGACCCAAGTCGCAGGTGCATAAGGGCTGTAGTGATACTTATGTGTTTCTCGTGTTTCTCCTATCTTTTTTAAAATAAAAATTATCAGGCGAGCCAAAATGACCTGCATTGAACGATAAAGGTCAGAGTCAAAAATGTGGATGTGTGAAAAACTATGATTGTTTCCGATGTTTTCCGATGCCTATAATTATTCTTTTCAATTATAATGTTTAATTATTGAAATTATTAACGTAATAGGGAAACAATGAATAAGGTACCGTTTGACAGTTCATTTATGCAAAGCAAAGTGCTACTTATGTACATCAGGAGTAGTCTATTAAATAAATAATTGTATTAAAAAAACTGATGTTGTGTTCTTGAGTTTTATTCCTTTAGCGTAAGGTATATTTTTCTTTGCATAACCTGTCAAACGGTACTTCTTAGATTTGATGGACTTTAGGGCCAGCGCTGGAGTAATCTCCGCGCCAGGCCGCCAGACACGTCTGCTTGCTCATAAAATACGAGGGCAAGACTTCGCTGGGGGTGGATTCTTACTATTCTAATGGCAAGAGCTCATGACTTCTTGAAAGTAATTAGATATCCGTTTATCGTTTTACTCTTGAATTCGCTAAAGGGGCGGGAAGTGTCATATTGCAATTCTGACAATATTATACGGTAAAATGGTTGAGAAGTTTGTTATTGTTTTGTTTGTTTGTATTACACCAGAGGTACGGGTTCCATCCCCGCACAGTACAAACAAACATTTTTAAGTGTAATATGTACAAAAATATATATTTTTTTGCATTTTTCTCGTTAACCATGAGTGTCATCCCAAAATTAGTTCATAGTTTTTTCTCCAACAAACGTGATATACATTCGCGATTTCAAATAATAAAAATGCAGTAAAATATATAAAAAAGTGTTTTAATTGAACCATATTTAGTTATTTCTGTAACATTAATTTTATTATTTATGTAATTAATTATT
Source organism: Mecyna flavalis (assembly GCA_949319885.1). NCBI lineage: Eukaryota > Metazoa > Arthropoda > Insecta > Lepidoptera > Crambidae > Mecyna > Mecyna flavalis. Next base: position 12,729,239 of record OX439433.1, read on the forward strand.
TATTTATATGCCAAGTTCCAAGAAAGAATAAGAAATATTAAAAAGAGATGCATTGACGTTCAATGTTCATAATTTAATGTGAAAATAAGCGATATTTCTCATTGTATTTCAGGTGATCTGTGGTGGGCAGCGGACAGCCGCGGCACAAACACACATGCTGACGATATGGTTGGTCACAGCGATTATTTTCAATTATTTTGACGAGCCATTTGGTGCAATGGTCTAGAAGTCGGCTATTACACCAGACCATGGGTTCGATCCCCGCACGGTACAAACATTTGTGTCCATGAACATGTCTGTTTGTATTGGTCTGGGTGTTTCTATATGTAAAAAATGTATGTATTTACAAAAAAAAGTATATAAGTAATGTTTATCTGTTGTCTGGCACCAATAGCACAAGCTTATGCTTAGTTTGGGGCCAGATGGCGCTGTGTGAATAATGTCCAGGGATCCAGAGATTATAATTTATATAAATAATCATAATAAATTTTTTGGCCACATGGCGCATTTGGTAGTGCTCCTTTCCTATGAGCCAGGTTGTCGATTCGAATTTCACCTAGGAGAAACATTTTTGTAGAACATTTGTGTCACATATTACCTACTTGCGAAAATGACAATATCAATGGGAGGAAGTAGTCATTTACTTCATTCCCACAATATACAAAATCATGAGAGGCATAGGTACCTCTGTTTAGGATAATTCAGTAAAAATTATAGAGTGTAGTTTCAATGAATCAATAACATTCTTAAGTATTATTTTAATTATCAGTTTATTATTTTATTTCATAATTTCGTATAAATAAAATAAACTCAATATATTTCAATAATAGTACTTTAATTTAATAAAGATTTAGAAACAAAATAAACTAAATCTCAACTAGGTACCTACATAATGTTATAAGCCTTTACGATCCTAGTTTGAGGAAATAATATTCTTGTTTGTGTTAGTTCAATAAGAGGGTTTTGCCAATTTAAAATTTATGTTTAATGCTCTTCCCATATTTAAAGTTTATGGAAAAACTAACGGCATGTTATTGTTAAACTTATTACATATTAACTTTTCAAAGACGTTTAGACATTTTTTCTTGGTACATACAGGCTACGATTTCCCCGAGTTTCATCGTACTAGCGCCATCTGTTGGTTTTACTCGGAACTGTTTATTACGGCCCTTTTTTCCAACGGGCAGAGCATTGCCTTGTAACTTGATTCATAAACCACCCGTGAGATGGCGCTATTCAAGAGTTTTTCATTTGGCCTTTGAAATTTAAACTTTTGAGAACTTTACTATGGGTATACTTTACTACAATATCAATAATCAATTTTAGTGTAACTACAGTAAAATTGATTATTGTTATATCATTAACTGTAGTGGCAGTAATTTATGTACTCGAATCTAGAAATTAAGCATGTCGTGGCAACCTATAATTAAGACATCACTTTAGAATGTTGCAAACCATGTACTTTAAAACATTTATTGTAAGTGAATGTATTGTTGGTTGTCCTTAAATAAATAAATATACCTTATTATACCTTTTGGAAGTTTTCATTGCTTTTTTCTGTTATTAGGATACAGTATGGCCCCGGCACATCGGCTCAACTCACTCGGATGCCTGTCGCTCTCGCTGCTATGTCTCTTCGCCACTACTCTTCAAGTCACAAGCGGTAAGTGAATATTTCAATTTTAACTATACAGGATATTTCAATGACATCTTCAGGTCGATTCAAATTTAAAAAAATTAGAACCTTGATTTTTTCTTGTTTATTGTATATACTTGTTGTATATTCTTGTATATTGTAAAGAACTTTCATAAGTGGTCTGTATAATGTTTAAGAACACACTATAATAAGAGGGAGAAAGAAGACGTCTAAAGTCTAATCATCTAAAACCTAATGGCCGTTTTTATTAGATTAAAAAGTTATAAAGAAAGCATGGATACTTTTTCCCCTTGCAAATTACTCAATGACCACGGGATCCCTTTTTTTCGCATAACTTTTTTTGTCCTAATTTAGTTTGGCATAACGTGTTTGGCATATTTTTTTTTGTCATAATAATATTTTGTCATAATTGTCTTTTCGCATACTGTTTCAGTAAGCATAAATATCGTTTAGACTAATGTTTTTTGCCATAATTTTGATTTGCATAAAATTGTTAAACATTGTTTAATTGTCTAAGAGTTATTATAGTGTAACAGTAGGTTAAGGTGCGGCGGGGGTGGCCCATGGGCCACCCCTAAGCCGCCAACATGTTTATTTATATAGGAAAAGTATTTCTAAAAGTTATGGCTTTAGAATATTATGCTTAACAATTATTATGCTTAAAGAAGTTATGCCTAAAAAAATTATGCCTACAAAGTTATGCCAAAAGAATATTATGCGTAACTATTATTAGGATAAATAAAAGTATGCCGTGTCAAATTATGACAAAAAAACTTATGCGAAAAAATAGGGAACCATGACCACAGCCGTAATTTAGCCGATTTAACCCTAAAAAGGCCAATATAAAAAGGACGATACACTAGTGCGAGACGACATAGATATAATAGCGTACGCAGGGCACTATCTGCCCATCAGAGCCGTTTATCTAGGATTACAAGGCGATACACCCGAGACGCGAGGATGCGCGTTATCCGATCGTTCAGAGGTACCTTATAGGCGAATTCCGATCAACCACAGGGAAAGGATTGCCGGTTTCATAGTTATAAGGTGTACAGATCGTTCACGATAAGAAGTCCTCTAGCCGCTATATTGGTACTACTGTTTTTCGATACTTTCAATTTCAATCTGTCTTTTGACAGATTTACAAAGCGTAAGCAATGCTGCCAATATAGCGGCTAAAGGACAACTTATGGTGAACAGACTGCAGAACTTAATGACAATTTATTTCGTTGTTTTTATTGTTTGTGCTTGTGATTTATTCCTTTTCGTGCCAGGTTCCAAGTGAATTGGTGTACAAAGTGGAAAAGCTAGTTAGTTCACCTCGGAATCAATTCAACTAGGTGAATCCACACAGGTGAACAACATGTAATTAATAGTGTAATTGTTTACTTCGGAATTAAACCTACTAGGTGAATTTAGTCACTGCACTCGACTCGTCTTATATAATTTATGTTTGATGATTGACTTGGTGCAATAAGAAAGTAAAATATACCTTTAAGAAGATTTTATACACTTCATAAGAAACGATCTCTGATTCGCAACCAACAAACGTCAGCAAGAAAAGTAAACGAAGTTGGAAGATACAGAAAGTACAGCGTTTTTAGTTTTGAAGAGTCAAATGGAAAGAGTGCCATCCAAATATCGAATGTTTTTCAGTTGAGTGTTCTTAAGAAAAATGTGGCGTTATGCTATTATAAGATTTATATAAGGTCACATTTTATTAACGGGCAATATTTTAAGAATTGATTCTACACTAAAAATAAAAGATATTCATACAGTATATTTTCTTTGTTAATACGATAGTTTTCGAGAAAAACGAAGACTTTCATCTTGCTTTAATAGTCAAATACTACAACCTGTGTATTACGTGAAATACGCTTGTTTACTATCGATACTAGAAAAGTCAATGTCAAACAACTTTACACAATGGAACTACTTTGCGGGTCTTCCCGCCTCCCTACTTGCCTTCTCGCTCTTTAGCTATAGCGCTCTTGCTCACACTTGATGGCCGGTTTCCATCAGTGTTACCACCCTGAGAAGTTGTTGCTAGATCTAGGGTAATTTCTAATAGTTCAACCTTGTCTTCATTTCAAAATGTAGAATTTCTTATAAAAGCATAGGTGAGGAAGACGACTTACGGTCAAAAAGTGGTTACCTATACGGTAACCAAATAGCAGCTCCACGAACGCAAACTGGCACTACGGAAAATAACTATGGTAGTTTATGACTGAACGTACCCATAAAATTTAAAATGCACTAATTACTTAAGTACCTACTTCCCCACACTTGCGCACTAAAACTGCAAGTGTTGTTTGTGTGAGATCGACACAAACAACGTGTTATCAGCTTTTCGTGACTTCATTGATTGACTACCATGCTAAGTACTTACCTACTTGTCGTCGTGGTGGTCTCTAATACCAACCATGTAAGAGAGCTCGAATTGACTCTCGCCTTGTGCGCTAAAAGCAGTTTTCTGAAACGCCAGCTCCATAGTTCCCTCATGCACACACTCAGTTTATAACCACATTATTGTCGCGTCGGAGCAAGGGTGACCCTTGACATAGAAACACGTAACATTATGAAAAAGTTTAAGAGCGTTGATCCCACCGACCGAGCCATCGAAATCCGAACACTAATACATTAAAACGTAATAAATAGTACGAAATTTTCACTTAATAATTGCACTACACTTCTCACAATTATTAATTCATTCTCACTACAAAACGAAGTACACCGTGATAATCGCATAAAGCCCAAAAACACTAGTGCATTTGAAGACGCGCGTCACGTGCGACCGAACTAACTAAAATTGCCGAAAGAAACTTATAGGAATGACACTAGTGTTGTGCCTACCAATGAAGATATTTCGATAAATTATTTCGTTTCTGTGTTTAAAATACTGGCTGCTACGATATTGCTACTAATAAAGTAATAATACGATAAATAAACAAATTATTATTTTTGTAATGCTCCAATCTCATAGTTGATTAAACCCCTAATATGTTAATTCACTTCTTCAGCTAAAAATAAATTACTTTATTGTCCGCATAAACCCGAGCTGTGTCCGAAAAAACGGACACAAAGTTAGCTCGACCCGGGAATTCAACCCAGGACCCCAAGATCTCAACCCGGTACCAACTACTAGACCATCGGGGTATATCTTATTTATTTATTTTGAGCTAACTATTTAATGCTTTGATTAATCCTCTTAGTAAAATATCGGTGTAAAACTAAAAGTATTGTATCGAGTTTTTGGTCACAGCACTAAAATATGCTGGCTGATCTGTTCGTGTGTCGTAGTGTTGAGTCGTCTCAAGCGCCGCTAGCGGCCAGCTTGAGTCGTACTTTCTTTTTAAGAAGCCGCCCAGAGGCAAGCCGAAAGGCCAGGCGCGGTAGTGTCGACATTTGCACAAAGTGCCGCCGAAACATCACTACACATGCCTTCTGTCTAATTTTGTTTATTTTGCAGCGGATACTACATACAACATTTTGATTACTTTTTTCTCGAGTTTTCCTGGCCAGTAATAATTATTTTGAAAATGGAAATAAATGTCGTATCGTCCGGATGCGCTACATATTCTACCTAACATTCTTAGCAGTGCGGACTACGAGGGAGTGTCATTCAGTTCGCCGAATATTTTCGTCAGTGACGAGTGCGCGAATCGTAAGTGCGTTTGACGCTATGGTATACGAGTGACCGGGAGGTTTTAACTGCTGTGCTGTGCATTGTGTTGATCGTGCCAGATTGTGTGTAGCAAATGGAGGTCGGCACATTCAACAATTGTTGTAAATAGTAAGTAAATTTTTAAATAGTAGACTAAGTGTAATTGTAAATATTGACTTTGAAACATGCCAAGTTAATGCACATTGTTATTTTAAATCGATCACATTTTTATGGTTTGCATTTAACATCGTTTATTAGACATCGTTAATGATACTCGTATACCTAAATAACGAGTGCAATAAGTTGTTAGTCCAAAGCTTAAAAAAACGTGATGGTAAGTCATATTTCAAAATAAAATTTAAAACTTTAATATTAGGGTAATAAGTAGTGTGTGCAGGGCAACACTTAATGAATGAAATGAGAAAAAGAAACGGCGATAAGTAGAACCGCTTTAAAATGACATTTGCAAAAAGAGAGGATCGATTAAAAAGAAAGAGAACGGCGATAAGTAGAAGCCATTTTTAAATAATTCATCAATGAAAATAGGGTCATGCAAAGTTCATCTCATACACAGGTTGTTCCCAAAAATATTAGATTTTTTTTGTTTGAAAACGTTAAAACTGAAACTATTAGAAATATTTAAACATTATATCGTGCATTGTGTGTGTATTACATAAATTGATTTTCTTATAAAATATTGCCCCTTAATAAAATGTGACCCTAAGTATATAATTTGCAAGTTGCAATTGATTAGCTATACGTTACATATCAATAATCCACATTGACCGCAATAAATTATTTTTATTCGTTAGAAACTAGAAATTACTATGAATTTTAATTACAATAAGTATTACACTTGGTATCCTGCATACAATGTACTATGTTTTCTAGTGTGCCAAAGTTCAATCAGAACACGCTCGTCCCTACAGCGCGCGGTCTAAGATATCCTTCAGGACGCGTGACGTGACCAACAGGAAATACAACCGTCCCTTTTTACTTCCACTCGCAAACATGACTGTCTCTCGCTCTAGCCTCGAGGCGATCAATAAGGATTCCGATTATAAATTCGAGAAAGCCTCTGGGTATAAGACGGAATTCTACTAATGATGTTTTATGGTCCGTTACGTTTTCAGACGATTGCTTTTTCGAATTAGGTGGGATGCTTTTTAATCTGATCTTTTTTGGGACGCAGGTGGTCTGTCAAGTATCCGCTTATTAAATTACAAATCACGCTTATCCCAGGAAAAATCAATATTGAGATGAGGCTTCAGCGGGTTGTTAGTTTAGTAAGTCAAAATAGCGTTGGGTCCTGGGTTCAATGCTAGGAAAGAAGTGTTTTTTGTACAGTTTTTGGACAAATTCACATTTGGTATGCGTAGCTATCAACCCATACTTGTAGTGATAGCTTACTTTCGATGACAAACAGTTTGTTAATTAACGTATGTCTCTTAAATAGATATTTATCTTATATACTGAGAACACCAGTAATATATGAATATATGATCATAAATAAAAACTAAACTAGGAATAGAGAAACATGAGATTAAAAACATTATACAGTATAAATAAAGAAAGGTTTCTACTATAGACAAACTTACGATGTTCTAGATCAAACCAACCATACTTATAAAAGTTCGGCTTAAGCCAAGTAAAGCTAACTACAAACTTGTTTTGACTGCTATGTTTGTTATTATAAGATTTCTTAGATAAGTTTTTTTCCCTTTACCTAAATAACTTCAGTAGAAAAAAGGGTCAGCATTGTTATTTCTACAAAAACAGTAAATCTTTTTGAGTGTTATACGTTAAATACAGGGTGTTAGCGTGTTAGGTAACCCGAGGGACATATTTAAGGAGAGTGTTCAGAATCCGATTTAGAGTCCAATTCGCTATAAAAAATATATCCTTAATTTTTTTCATAATTATCCTAAAAATTTATGTATGCATGAACTACCTAAAAATTCCGTGTGCTGAGCGGCCGTTTACGCCCGAAACTCAAATTGTACGCGTTTACAATTTGAGTCGTACTTGAACGAGTGCACGAAATAGGTACTGTGAAGGAAAGAGTGCCCGCACGTTACGCGGATTTTCATGTTTCGACTAAGGTTATTGACAGATATTTACCAGAGTTTTTATTGATTCATACTTATTTTGTTATATGAAGGCATGAACTATTTGGGGTTTAAATATGTCCCTCGCATTTCCTGTCATACTGTATAGCATGTACAACTTTAAATTACGCTAACAACATTTTTAATAGTTTTCTTTTAATAAGAAATAAGAATGTTTTCTTTTGGTTTACACACTCTCTGCAAGTTACGCAAAATGCCAGACACACTTATTGTCAGATTTCGCAGAATGTCACTAACGCAAAAAGTCAGAAACGCGAAATTGCTACTTATGTACTTATTAATCTTTCAAGCCCCGGATTACCAGACACAATAGAAAATCTATTGTTACGCGGCACCCGAGTGCCGGTTCGGGATTGAGTGGTTAACAAGTAGTTGTTATTCCTAGCCTTTTTTTTATTTCAGCGAGGACTTTTAGAAACTTCATTGTGATTTGTGTTTTGCTGCCTTTCTATTTTCTTGTTCTATCACAGCCATTAGCCTAATTACGCAGCCTTCAAAACATTCCAAACATTTTTTGCCGTAAGCCACCGCTTGCTTTTTCAAAGAGTAACAGGGTGAACGCCGAACGGACATATTTCCAATTGTGTGTTCATTCTGACTGTTATTACAACGCGATAAGGTTCACAATTGCTGTTTTTAATTTGCTTAAGCCTCGTCTATAGGCCAGCTAACATTATTAAATCGTGACGTTGTAATATTTAACGTATGAAAAATTTCGTGTTAACTCTCTGGTATTTTTAGGCATTAAAATGAATTATAAATATAGAATTGATTTTTGTGTTTGTTTTCACATTAATTATAGATCAGTAATTTGACTGGAAAGTTCACAAAATTTTTATTAGATACAAACAAAGCAATGCATGATGCCGGGTACTACTAGATACCTTTCTTTGCATGCATTTATGTCATTTTCTTATCAAACGCAATTATATAAGTAATACTAGCGGCCACTTCCGCGGTTTTACCCGCGCGTAATTTCTTTTTTCAAATGTCCCTTCCCTCCCCCCCACATTTCCGGGATAAAAAGTACCCTATGTCGGCCGAGAATAGTTTAGCTTTCCAACAATGAAAAAAATTTTCAAATCGGTTCAGTAGTTTCGATGACCAAATATTTATTCTGTTTCGACTATGTATTAAAATACTAATATTTTAGTATGTACATAGTCGATTAGAATTTTTTTGTATCTCATTATCATTATTTTCAAATAACATGCAACCTTTTTTGGATTATTAAAAACGCTAGCAGCATAATTTCCATTTTGACAGTAATAAAAAGAAAATAATTGTTTCTTTTTCCTTTAAAGGCGTTTAGATTTTTTTTCTGAAGAATCTAGCCAGCATCAAATGAAAAATTTGCTTATTATAACCTGCTTGGTTTTTTCAATGTAACTGGCATCAGAGTTACAATTAATTTGACAGCACAAATCTTTTTTAAAAGGAATATCAAAAAGTTTTGAAAAGACGTTGACCTTCTTTATTTTAAAAAGGCACTGGCAACAGAGCTTCTGAAATTTGACAGCAATAAAAAGTAAATTAATTATTTTTTTCTTTAATATAGATATAGATATTTTCTGAATATTTTAGCCAGCATTAAATTTTTAAAACTTATATTAACCTGCTTGGTTATTAATTTGATGTAACCTTCGTGGTTATTTTGTTATTTTATCATATTTTATAGTAGCACTGGCAATAGTGCCACAAAAGTTTGACAGTAATAAAAAGTAAATTAAAAGTTTTGTTTTTCTTTTACTTAAATCTCAGAATAAGGACTATAAGCATAGAAACCTGACTAAAATAGCAAGCCAAGACATATACTCATCCTTTTTATTCATATGAATGACAATAATGCGTTAGAAAGGGATGTATAATATTTGTCATGAGTCAGTTTCTGTAGGTTGTCCCTAGTTTTTTCTACGGTAGTGACGTTCCTTGTCGGCACTTAAAGTCGATAAAAATAAACCTAACAGATAAAGTTACGACTTAGGTTTAATATTATATCTTATCTTACTAATATTATAAAGGCGAAATACTTACTAATATTATAAAGGCGAAAGTTTGTGTGTATATATGGATGGATGTTTGTTACTCTTTCACTCAAAAACTACTTGATTAGTAAGATTAAGTCCTTACTTATTATTATGAATGCGAAAGTGAGTTGTTTGTTCCATCCTTATGGTAGAGATTTTATATTTGAAAGATTATAAAACATAGGTTGTAACAGGGTAGCCGGGTGAGGAAGAGGTCGGCGGTGGCGAGCAGGAATAAAACGTCCAACGTTGGGTAGTTCGTGTATTTTACGAAGCTACATAAAATATAGGTGGACCCCGCAACGTGTCTTACTAAGTAAAAGCACGAGGCGTGGTGCGCTTAGTACACAGTGGAGCGTATAACAATAACAATTAGATACTCAAAGCAGTCCTAACGATTAGAAGCTACTTTGAGTGCAATCTACTGATAATGTTTGACAAAGTTCAAAATGTATGGAGGATACTTATACAATCGAAAAATCGTAACGCTTGGTATAATTAAAGTCTTTTGCGCGCCATCTATTGGCGCGGGAATGAACTAACTATGTTTGACGTTTTGAGGTTTTGTGAAAAGAGGTTGTTACAAGGTTAATAATTTATAAAAGATTTTATTAAGTGCGTTTATTTTCCGAAGGCGTCGCTGGGAAACTATTTTATTTATTTATTTATTTCTTTATTGCATTTACACACGGTTACAATATTTATTTATTTTTAGTTCTTGCTAGTTGTCGCTGCAATCTTAAAATAATTGCTTTATGACGACTGCATGCAGTCTCTGCAGACGTGTTGCTTAATTGTCTTATTCTGGGCAATGGTAACTGAAATACAAATAATTGAGCTTGTAGTAGTTGGTATTTCATAAATGGCAAGATGGCAGTCAAATTTCTGCCTATTTAAATTAGATTAGAGAACTAAGTAAATTAGACACCGGATAAATACACTTCTAATATAAATCTTGATATGGATTTTGATCTGAAATAAAGAATTATTATTATTATTATAAATAAATGCACAAATGTGTTCTTACTTTTTTTTCAACATCAATGATTACATTTTTATGTGACTCTGCTACAGAACTAGAAACTTTGCCATGTCTCGCATCACTCGCATCACAGATGTCCATAGGAACTGGTAGTCTGTCCTGAAATAAAAATAAAAATGAAGGTACTTGATATTGAATATTATGTTCTCTGGTTAATTCAAATTTACAAATTAATTTTTTATATTTTAGTCTAATGTTTAAAAAAAATCTTAAAATATTTGAACCATTTAGTGAATTAAGTATTGTATAGAAATAAACACTAAATAAACATCTAACCAATTCGTTTGAATCTAATCAAAGTGTAGGAAAAGTAAAAGTAAATATTATTGTTTGAAAGATAAATCCAATCCAGTCCTTAAATGGTTTAGTTTTTACCAATGAGTCCAATGACTCATTAATATTGATTTATCGATATAGAAATGCACATCACTAAGCGAAATAATATAACCTCTAAGATCTGAACAAAATTTCTTTGATTCAAGCAATATTCGATACTGAATTGGACAAAAACAACTATAATCAAAAACTTTAAGCATAGTTTAAAAGTTAGGACACTATTTTCTTAATTGAAATAATCGAAAACAATCTAAACTTACCGATGAAAGGTTACGGTTTCTTGAATATTTTCTTTTCTTCCAGTGTGTGATTTACAGCCCTCAATCACACAAGACATTTTACACAGGCACCGAGTATCTATCACAAAACAAGATTTATCTTGTTTTCAAGCCTTGCACTGATTATTAGCATTAAATTAAATTAATTTAGTTCAGAGGAGTCTCAAATTTTGTGCGAAAGTATTTGTCAATATGATGTAACTAAGTTAAGTTGTCACTTTTTCCTCAGCATGAGGAAACAACCTACGCATTTTTAATTTGGTGGAGTTAAAAGACATCCAAAGACATCCGTTTGACATTAGACTAGCGACGACCCTTGGAAAACAGAAACGAATACGGATCATGTTGATTCACTCACTCCTATGGCCGAATTAATGAAGTTAAAATGAGTAAGATAACAGTTGTTCAATTCTTATTTTAGCCTTACTTCTATGCTTATAGTCCTTATTCTGAGACTTAAATAGCGTTTCGAATTTTCCTAACGTTTTCTGTGACACTGCCGGCTAGGTATTCTTTGAAAAGGTCGTTGCTATTACGTTTCTTCATTCATCTTGACTATCTATTTACGCAGTCTATAATATAGTTATCAAGTTATTTCTTTTTTCAAATATCCCCTCTTCCCCACACATTTCCGGGATAAAAAGTACCCTATGTTCACCGGGCATAGTGCAGCTTTCGAACAGTATTTTCGGAGCCTATTCAATACAAACAAACAAACAATCAAATCCTCTTTATTAATTAGTATAGATGAAATGTTATTCAGTTTTTGACCGGTAAATTATGTGTGCAGGGTACAGTTTTAGTATTTTGGTCAGATTACAATATTATACGACATTATTTGAATATTAACAGTCTAACGACTAGATACCTACATCAGAAAAAAGAACTTCACAAAGTAATTCAACAATTTTCCGACCATCATATTTTTAGGGTGACATAATACTGAAACCTGCGCGTAATATTGCGATTCATCAAATATAACGTTTACCGAGAAGGGTACATACAGCGGATCGAATGGCGCGATGGGGGACGCTATCTATCTAAGAGATGATCTTTGCTTGCGAACTAGGTCACTCTGCCGCGACACTCGACTACCGTAATATAGCTAATAATCACACATACTAAGCTTTAATGTTTAATCTTCTAAAACTTTGATTTCAGGTAGACCAATTTATCGAAATACTGATGTTTTGTGAAAAAATGACTGTAGCTTACTCGGAAGTCATTTGATAGTTGTCACAATTTTTTTTTTCCTGATTCTCTAATCCCTCTTACTTATAAAAGTTTATGCTTAGAGCAATATAGTAAAGTCTTAGAGCAGCTTCACTGGTAAGAGTACTGTCACATGAAAACCTCCTATCTATGTGCCCGAGAGGCCCATGGACAAAAATATATAAAAATATGGGTTGTGACCCTCGTGCCGGGGAAGTTAAAAAAGAAATAAAAGATGAGATGCAGTTGAACAAATACGTTTAATTCTCCCACACACACGGAGGGTAGTACTCAAAAATACAATAAAAAATTCTAGAAAAATCTAGCTCATTCGACAGGGGTCGTAAAAATAGGTTCTAACTTTGGGGTGTTGCAAAGATAATTGGGGTGCTAAAAGATAACCACTGATAAGGGAATACCACCATGAATATTATTAATTATGTGTTGTAAAAAAAATACTATTGAAATGTTGCACCGACCTGCTACTCCTGGCTATTACCAGATCATTCCTTGTTTATAAATTCATACAGCTTTTCTGGTCCGACGTCTGTCCCACGGGCGCCGTCGGAACCGGCCTTACGCAATTAAATATTTTGAATATAATAAATTTTGAGTAAAATCTAGTTTGAATCTAATTAATATCCCACCGCTGAAAAGAAACAATTCCAGGGTTAGCGGCGGAAACAAAACCAGGAAACATGTAAAGGAGGGGGTCTTACCAGCTTTGTCACAGGATTCCATTTGGAACTCCTCGCGACGAAGATATGCGGCTTCCCGCCACCCAAGAAATACCATCACGGCAACCTGAAAGATGTCGGTTCATAAGAGGAACGCCATTTTCAACCAAACAGAAATCGCCGAATTAATAAAATCCTTCGAACCACTTACCAGGAGTATGTGGACAAACACAGAACCACTGGATCTGCCATTTAGGCAAGCAAATATAAAGATTATATGAAATTCAATTCATAACGCCCTTCTCGGGCCCATCTTCGAAAAAAGTGAAAGTAACCGGTAGACAGTGTGACCAACTCAAATTCCGACAGCTACCAGCCGATCCTAATTCTACTAAACAAAACGTTTACTAAAAGTCAGAATCAATTTAGAAAATAAAAGAACTAGTTTACTTTTGAAGAATATTGACTTCTAAAACATTTAAAAATATAATTATACTAATAAACCTGTGAAAAATATAAATATGAATTTTTTTCGACTCTCAACCATGCGTCACATACTCAGCAAATTGTACACTAACAACAAACTTGTTATTGCACTTGCCACACTGAACATGAGATTTGCCTTTTTGATCGAACGGGCGCTGCTGATTGGTTGAATTGCCAATATTGCCATACATGGAAAAAAAATATGAATAGGAGAATTTGTACAACGTTACAGTACATTCAATAATGCCCCCAGAGACCAATTAGTGAGGCAGTGGAAAAAATCTTCTTAGACTTTAGCCAAATGCATCAAAAAGCCATCAACAACAGCCGATCTATTCCATCTCATGTGTCTCTACTTTCTGTTGCTTAAAGATGTTTTAAAAAGAAACTTTGTTGGTCCAGGAACATCACTTTTCAGTATACATACATGTACATCCATATGTCGAAGTGCCTCAATATCTAAATGTGGTTTGTCAAGCTAACAAGATTGGACTACATCTGGTCCAAGTTTGGAATATTTACGACCTTACATTGTATGTGATATTTCGGAACTGGATGTCAAACATCTGATATCCCGCCCGTGTTCGAGCAAGATAAATCTTTCGACAAACTTACAACATACTAAATAACTCTAAGCTATCTATCAGACCAATTTGTGCCATATTGCAAAGGAAGTAAGTCGCAAATACGTATATACAGGGGTTTTCTAGGTGTAGTGCTATGTCGGGCCGTTGCAGGCAGTGTTAGAGTTGTACGGAAATAGATTCAGTTCCGCAGGTTAGGCAAACTAGATGTAGGGTTGTTGAATATGCCTGCATATAATATGTATAATATAGATATGTATATCGGAATTTAGGGGAATTAAAATTTATTAATAAATATTTATTATCAACTACTGCTAGCTAAAATCTTACATTAGGGTTCGATCGAATGGTTCTTTAGGTATATCTCAGCATATTATGTAGTTTATGTTTACTGGGAAAGTCGGCAAGGGCGCTGAAACTGCAAAAACGGTGCTGGATTTTCTAATATCAATCTGGCGGTTATGTTAACATAAGGTAAGTCAATATCTGGTGAAGATTTAGGATCAGATGCGGAAAAGGTTTATTTGTCGTCAGAATTTACCCAAGTTTATATAAATATTTCTTATCTAATAAACTTAGCTTAATAGGTGGCAGTTATACTATACCTATTCGTACGTTCATTCAGTATCTAATAAATTTCGTTCATTTAATTTACATTATTTGTAAAACGCCTACAATTTAAATAAGTACCACGATAAACTTAAAAGCTAATCAAAATATACAGAGTAACAAAATTACCCTTGGAAATTTATTCCTATTTTCGTATTTGCCTTCGAGTAAGTCCGTAGAAATTTTGTAAAACGTTCGTTTCGTAATGGATGCGAACGTTTCACAAACCTTTATGGTATATGAAACTGGGTTCACGACCTAGTTTTTAAATGAAAATTGAAAGAGCATGGCTGCGCTTTGTTTTTTAAGCATTTAAAATACTAAGCCGTTGCTAGGGGACAAGACTCTGAGGAAACTGGTAATGATATTGTTTTTTATACGAAAAATGTTAAATAGTTTACCTCAATACCTACATAAAATTGGTGTCAAATCATAATGAATATTTTGCCTGCGTAATATTAAGCCGGCAACATAAACTATTGAATTTACTATTTAATTATTAAAGCCAAATATTTACATTCATTAAAAATACATAACACAAGATAGCATAAAATTATACTCGAAAATGTATCAGTGGTCAGAATATTATCAGGCAGACCAAAGAGCGTCTGTATTTTTTGAAAATGAATGCAGGGCATCCTTGAGGAGGCAATGCATTTTGCATCGTGAATTTGTGATGAACCTAAATATTTATTGTACGGGGGAACGGTGTTCGCCGACGTTCATAGGGTTACGGTTCGATGTTGATATGAGTTTATAGAAGTCGTAACATTATAATTTATTTAGTCAAATCCATCTCGATGTAATAATATAAGAATAGGAATATCAATAAAATAAAATTTTGAGTTGATGTTATAAATAAACTTGACTGGACGCTTCATTGATGTTACTTTATCTTTAAATATATTATTAATACAAGGTTAATAAATAGCTTTAGCGCTGACAGATATTTGAACTAAAGTAATAGATAAAGCGATATTTTTTATATGTCATAACAATTTGTCGGCGTTTTGTGTAAACTTTTCACCTCTTTCACAGCCAAATATAATGTACCTGATAAAAAAATCGTCAACTAGTTACATGAGTAAATGCAAGTTAGCAGATAGAAGGCAAGATGCAACTAATTAGACGTCAGTCGTCCGTCACGGCTGGCGCGGAGTGAGACGTCCCGGGAGCTCTTGGGCGGCGGCGCGGGATAGTCACGGACTCACAATATTATAAGGTTCCTCTTAGCGCCTTTCATTTAGATAGCTGGTACCGCATAGGTTGCACGTTAGAGGATCTATATATTTTAAAAAAATTGAAGTTTATTTTCCACGACGCACCGTTATAAATATATTAGCGAAAAACTCAAAACTGAGAGCTTTTATCCCCTCCCTCCACTTCTAATTTTTAATTTGTTTACTCCCTAAGCACACTTAACTGAAGAAATCGCTAAGGTTCCCGCTAACGCACTTTACACCTCCTTTAGAATGGACTAATAATTCTGGGAATTAGAGAGTGGCACGGGCCACAGAACAAAGAAAATTCGGGCTAATCCGCGGGCGGAACGCTAGTCGAAAATTACTTTTTAATCATTCAAAAAAGCTGTCTCTTAATCAGCCCCTAACAATATTATGTGAAGATATTTCAAAAGACTTTTACATCGACGCTTAAAATTTTAATACTACTTTTTATAGAGCAGTAGTGTTGGCCGCACACAATGATATCTTTTGTTTTTATAATTATAATATCATTGGCCGCACACCACGTCGTTAATCTTCTGCGACTGAAACGAGTGCTTTTCGCGCTTAAGCCCGCCTGCTGCCCCACACACGTCAATCAGCCAGTGCGGCGTGCACTTTTTGTGTCTGTACTAAAAATATAGTAAACAAACCAGACGAACTCAAGTTTTGGCGCACACTTTATTGTTTATTATTTCAGTCATTACCACTTGGTAACGCAGATTTAATAACACTAGTTTACAAAAAAATAATTTTTTTTTGTTCATGAAATGAAGCCTATATTATTTAAATAGGCTATGGACGGTTACTAAAAAAATATTTTTTTATTTTTCGTAGCACGTCACAATTCGGAGATATCGATGACTTTTTTTTTATCTACCCGCAATTGTTTAAATGGGTTTATCGTTCTGTTTTGTAAACAACTGTATGAATCAAAAGTCTCATTTTTATATAAAAATGTCATCTAGAGTGTGTAAACTACATCCAGATCGATTTTGTTATGTTTGTGGGAAAATTGTTTAGTTAAATCGTGGTTTCCCTTTAACAAAACCATTGCAAGAAGCCTATTTACAATATTTTGGATTTCCGGTGTCAAATCAAGATAAAAATTGGGTTCCTCATGTGATTTGCACTAATTGCAGATTGGTCCTCAGCTCCTGGTATTCAGGTAAAAATAGATCACTGAAATTTGGTAAACCAATGATCTGGAGAGAGCCAACTAACCACGTAACCGATTGTTACTTTTGTTTAACAAAAACTTTTGGTTTTAACTCAAAAAATAAAGATAGTATAAAATATGCAGACGTTCCATCAGTGACCAAGCCGGTCCTTCATTCAGAGGATTTACCAGTTCCCACACCACCCGGCAGAAGTGACCAAATTTACATAGATCCAACAAGTACTATTAGAATGCACGAGCCTAGTGACAGTGAACAATCAAGCTCCGATAACTTTTGCGTTGATGAGGATAGTCACTAAAAATTCATTTTTTGCATTCCCACTTAGATTTTTTTCCAGAAAATCTTGGAAGTGTGAGTGATGAACACGGTGAGCGATTTCACCAAGATTTAAATTTATTTGAGAAAAATTATCAAGGTTTTTGGGACGAAAACATGCTAGGGGACTATTGTTGGTCTGTTGTGAGAGATACAGATGAAAATATTTATAAAAAAAGAGCAAAAATTACTCATTTTTAACTGTCTATCGTTTATTTAGATGTGTTTTTTGTAAAAATCTTCTTAATAAATATTTCAAAAACCTGACGTGCTGGATTTTTTTAAATATTTTTTCCGAGATGTAGATACCCAAAGTAATGTAACCGTATGTATTCCATTTCATGAACAAAAGTCATGTAAACTAGTGTAATCTTTTCACTACGATGGTTTGATAAAGCCATTGACTGGCTAAGAGAAGATTGCCACTGTGGCTGATTATAAAATATTCTAGTTAGCTTTCTTTCTCCGGGCGCTTTGCCCGGATACAGTCAGGGTAAGCTTGCGTCAAAATTTCTTCGAATTTTTTAATTGTGCCAAATGACGTGCATTTTGAGAAGCTGGCTTATTCACACGCTTATAGCATTTAATTAATTGGTTGAAATCTCTTCAACTTGGAAATATTTTAATGCTACCAACGTAGCAATTCAATGATTTATGACATAATTATTGATAAATCCAATGATTTATGACATAATTAATAAATACGTACACAATTCTACCAAATAATGTTTAAAGAATATTTCGACACTACTTTATTGTAAAATCACATTCCACCACAGCCACTCGTGCAATCAAACATGACTGCGTGGACAAAGGATCTAATCAACTGTGAACCTCCCACCGCTGAAACAAGCGCAAAAATCACACATCCTTTAGCTCGCGGCTGTACCCTACCTAAAGTCCGGGGTAAAAAAGAGTAATCAACTACCGACCCTCTGACATTGTTATTAAGCGCTAAAATCACACTTGTTTACTTCTCCACTTTACCGTCGAGTAACGCTATGACGCTAGTGAAACGGAAATTACTTTCGCTGTTCGCGAGTCAGTGAGCTAGGTCCGAACGACTTCTAATAGAGAACAATCCGAGAGGAGCGGGTAAATGTAGCAAAAATAACGAATGGCCGACAGTCGGCTGAGACTCGGATAACAACCCCTTTATTTAATTTAGGTACACCTGAGCGTACTTACTATGCTATGATACCTACTTGTTTAATTTAATTGTAAAGGAAATAAAGTAGGGCCTATCTTTATGCCTTAGGTCCAGTTTCATCACTAACAGATAAGTTCGTGATAATATTTTATCCCTTTGATAACTTAGTAGCTGTCACTTTTGTCAATTTTCAAAAAAGAAGTCAGCATCATTGTTACCTGAAAAATAGAGCTCGAATTATTTATTGAATTATAGAAAGGGAATAATACGAGTAGGTCTTGGCTATGTCCTTTTTCAGACATCTTTTTTCATGAAATTTTATGTTCCCAATAATGCATTTTTGGAGTTTATTAAAAACAAAATCCAGTCAAAAGCATGTGATTTAAAAAAAAATATGTAGGTGACTCGGATGAAGTATAAATAAATATATTTAAAAGGATGACGGGCGGAATGTACCCACCGACCAATAACGACCAGACGTATGTCGTTAGAAAGCTCTTTTCATGACTATCATTTGTTATTATGGGGGCTAGTCTCAATTCGTTGTGGGAAAAATGTTATAGTTACTTAAATGATATAAATAAAAGTTGTTAATTCTAGATATCTAAAAACAGTTTTTGTGTGGATTCTATGTACTTTCAGCGTTATAATGTTAATTATGAGGTCAGTCAAATCGTGAAAAATAAACTTAAAATAAAATCAAACACAGGCAGCGATCGCGGGCGCGACGAGCGGCCGGCGGGCGACGCGTACGCAATAAGAATTTCGGCAGTTACACCTTGCATTAATAGTTTAAGTAGGGATTTTTAACTTTTAAACACATTTTTTAAATATCTGGAACTAACAACTTTTATTTTAATAGATACCATTTAAGTAACTGAAACATTTTCCCTACAATAGATATCATTTAAGTAACTATAACATTTTTCCCACAACGAATTGAGACTAGCCCCCATAATAACAAATGATCGTCATGAAAAGAGCTTTCTAACGACATACGTCTGGTCGTTATTGGTCGGTGGGTACGCATCCCATATATTTTTGCCCGTCCTCCTTTGATGTTGACTTATTTTTTAATCAAATCACAAGTCACAGGTCAAAAGTCACAAGTATAATACGTCCATTGGCCAAAACTAGCTATTGTCATGAGCTTCCCAACGCAATTCTGGGCACGTCTTAATTTTATCAGCAATAAATTTATAGGGCAATATCTTTACGCCAGGTGTTCAGTTGTTCGCTAATAGGAGTGCTCTAATATTTGGAAACACGGTCGACTAAAATAGCACAGTGTAAGGGTCGGAACCGGTAATGTTGATGAGAATTTTCCCTTTTCAATTTTAAATTTATTTCTATACTGTAAAACATTAACTGTAGGTAGTGACCCCGCGACCTCTGACGCTGCTAACGTTTTTCGAATGTCTATTTTTTCAACTGTCTGCAGCCAAAACCGTTTGATGGATTATTCCTATGAAGTGCCTTTGCATTCGTTTTGATTGTAGAAAAAATGTGCATAGTATATTTTATTTGAAAAGAATTGTATGCTTATGTATTTGTAATTTTTCTGCCACAACGACCTATTATTATCAAATGAATTAGGTACCAATGAATAGGATGTTGTGTCACAATGCCCCATAAATGGGACAAGTCTATGGGGAAAAGTACAAATATTTTATTAAGTACATTTGATAGTGTCCTATGCGCCAGAGGTAATGGGTTTGAATCCCAACCAGGACAAACACATAAGTGATGAACATTTGTGTTTGTTCTGTGTCTAGATGTTTATTTGTATTTAAGTACATATTTGTGGTTCCTTCGTTGTTTTTGTCACCCATAACACTGTAACACAAGTACTTACGCTACTTACTTTAGGGTCAGATCAATGTATGTGATGTTGTCCAATATTTATTTATTTATTTATTTATAAATAAACATATGAAAATTATGTACAGCAACAGAGACACAGACGTAAAAGTATTTTTATGACATTCAATCAAAAGTCCTATGCAAGCTACTCACTTTGATAAATTTAGGTACATACATACATAAAAATTAGGTACATACGCAGACTTGACCTTGGGAAAGGGTAAAGGCTACTTTTATTTAATGTGTGGGTTGATGCATGGGTTCCCGCGGGATAACAGAAATAGAAGTAGGTATTTTTGTTTGTCATTGTCTTTCACGTCGCAACGGAGATGCGACAGATCGACTTGATTTTCGGTGTAAAGATATTTTAGGGCTGTAGCATTGATAGTGTCTTTTTTAAATACACTATCAATGGGCTGTAGACTGAATTAGGCTTCATGTAGACGACGCCGGAACCGGACCGGCGCCGGACCGGATGTTTGTGTATACGGATGAAAACCGCGCCTGAGCTGGACCGGCACCAGACCGGAGCCGGACCGGCGCCGGACCGAAACCGCGTGCGCATCGGGCCGCCATGCTTTTCTGAACTAAAATCAGCATCAAAATAGAACACGCGGTTTCAGTCCGGCGCAGGCACGGTTTTCATAACAATATGCGCTCCGGCGCCGGTCCGGTTCCGGCGTCGTCTACATGAAGCCTTAGGCTAATTTTAAAGCCGGAAAAATATCTCATTCCGGTGGTACGAGTATAACGTCGTACTCACCACACGCACAGAATATATACTAACGGACGATGGAAAAACTTAAACTTGGCTAAAACTAGCCTTCTAGGCGTGGTTACTCACGTGTTTTTAATAAAAAAGCAGTGTTTTATTAAAAAGCATTTGGAACATAGTTTTTTCATTGTCCGTTATAGAATAGATAAATACATACATAGTTTGAGGATATATAAAGATAGAGAAGCAAATGTCCAATTATCTACTGTAAATGCATACTATAGTAAAAAAGGGAGCTAACTTAAGTACGAATATGTACATGATCCATAGAACCAGCAGTAAAAAAAAGATTAAAAACATCTTACATGAAAACTATCAAGTACGGCACTACAAAAATGAGGCCTAACCAGGCTTAACTATGATCTTTGGGCATATCTCAAGATCGTAACTTAAGTCACAGACTAATTAAAAACTTAAAAAAATATCCAATTTTCATGGTTGCGAGAGGATCATTAATCTTTCGGGAGTGTCACGAATACTTATTGCGCTTGCATCTTTTTTATCTTCCCTGAGGTTCGGTTATTTGAAATAACATGAAATCGAATTTACCAGAGATATACGATGAACTCCTCCGTCGAAAAGCTGTTGGGGTGATAAAACTTGGGGATTTGGGTTCGCTTGCCGCCTTAGGTCTTCCCCAAAAAACTCCCTGTCCCCAAAAAAGTCTGACTGGCTAATTAGTCGCTACGACCCTCACAGGTGAAATCTACCTCCAAAGTATCTCAGCTGTGGCTGTGTTCCGGCAATTATAATGTGGAAGCCAATTGAAATCAAATGCTCCAAGATCAGCTTACAGTATGGCAGCTCATTGAAGGACAAGGTGTCATTCAATGGAATAGGCGGCCTATTATAGGCCACAGTGGCTGTTTTGGGACACATGTGGTTCATATATTGGTAAATGAAAAGAAGAACAAAGTATTATTTCTACGTGGCACTCAAAACATTTATATTAGGTTCTTTTTTTGTCGTTCTTCGTAGATTTATCAAAACGCTCAATATATTCAGTAGAAGGTTTACGATTTATCACAAACGCTGTAGATGTTTGTTTGGGAAGCGGCGGCGCGATCGCTGTAATCCGGGACAAGCTCCAATAGGAGCGCCGCAATTAATAAAACTCTCTCCCTCCCTCACCGGGATTACGTCCGCGTCCCGGGAAATTGCCGAAACTTGCCGGGATAAAAACTCCCACCCGGGAACTGTGGGCCCTTAAAAACTTGTGAATAGACAGAATCGCCGTTTGGGTATTTGTTTGTTCAGTTTTTTAGGTTGCTACGAAGTTTTGGGCAATCGCGGAGATATTTGCTTTGCTCGTGTACTCTTTATAAAGTCTACGTCGTAAGAAGGTGGTTTATTTATCCAGATAGTTACTGATCTTTGTTTTGAAAGCATAACATCGTGTATCTGGTTGGCATTTGAGGTTTTGGATTTTGTAGACTATTATCCGAGGTTTGGGTCGCGATTTTTTTTATTGAAATGTGTAACAAGACGAGCAGATCGTACACCTAATGGTAAGCGCCACGTCTGCCCTGAGACAGTTCAGTGCCAAACAGTAACTAAGCATTTACTGTCCGTTAGTTAGTTGTTTAGGGTCCTATCATCGTGATGGTGACTTCATTTAAATGGTGGAGGCTTTTGTCCTACAGCAGAATAATAAGTAGGCTTATTTACTTTTCATTATTGGTTTTGCAATAAGTATAATAAATATCAAAATATTTTATATGTACCTTTTATTTGTACATCTATTTTATTGCATAAAACGAAATAGCCAAAATAAAAATAAAACAGGTACGTACTCGTAAATAACACATGTGATAAAATAACTGAATAGTACTCTACCGCTTTGTCACAATTTATTAGAGTTGACTGCAGAATGTTAATAACTGCTCCAGTATTATGAACTCATGTTGGAATAGTTTTGCCTTTTATGCCTTGTGATAACATGCTAGTATGAGCATAGTTTCTAGTTAAAATGAATACAGTTGAGCTTTCACAGTTTTGTTGGTGTATATTTAAGGTGAATATTATTATCCTGCAGGCTGTTCTTTCATGAATTAAATAATGCTTATACGAGTATAATATAACGAATACTTTGCTCTGAGACTATGCTTCTGGGCGAGTGAATATTGTAATGAGTATTTGTACTTTTTATAAAGTTGTAGATACTCTAGCAGCTCGGGGAAGCAGCAGAGGCTATGTTGGACTTCACTCCACATTGGGAGGGTGTCCAACTTAAACTCCAATAATATTTTTTTAAGTTTAAGCTCCAGATAAAACTGGCTCCGTAAACGCTCAAAGAGTTCCGTCAATATTGATGTGGGAGCGAATAATTTTGAAATAAACAAGAAGGAACTAAAAGGAGGAGTATACACTAGCATCATATTAAGCTACGATGCTTGCTGGTGAAGGGTCCCGTAATGGAGTAGGCAGTGGTGGGTAGCCACTTGATATACGGTGACCCATTTGTCTGCGTCATAGAACATTCAACCATAATGTTCTGAGTGTATGTGTGCTAATTTAAATCATATTGAGTAAAGTGCTCTCATGTTAGTAATTTCATAAATTAGGAAATGTCTACACAATACTCGTATTTTCTTAAGATGATCTAAAAACATAATGCATATCTGGGAAACTTGCGACTCAAGCTGACTTGTGTGGGTAATATAAATAATAAATAAATATCTCTGGACATTATTCACACAGCGCCATCTAGCCCCAAACTAAGCATTAGCTTGTGCTATGGGTGCTAGACAACGGATAAACATTACTTATATACTTTTTTTTTGTAAATATATACATATTATACATAGAAACACCCAGACCAATACAAACAGACATGTTCATGCATACAAATGTTTGTACCGTGTGGGGATCGAACCCGCGACCTCTGGTGTAATAGCCGACTTCTCGACCATTACACCAAATGGCTCGTCAAAATAAATAAAAAAGCTCATAAAAATGAAATTTTTTTCTTAACCCGTTTTGCTAGCAGATCTCCAAAAAAAATATAATTACGGACTTGTGCTAATCATCTAATCCACGTTAAGGTAAAAAGTTATTTGAAAAGTAAGCAGATGTTCGCATGTCTTGCGAAAGGTTCTTAAAAGGGAGATCGTGTACGATATTAGAAAGTTTCGCCATCCACCGTGTGCGGTTAGGGGCAATCCATTAAAGATCCGTAGGTTCCAAATAGGTGTTTTTCCTAATCCATCTCGGCGGCAGATGTCCGACGTCCGTGCATGATTCGCCCCCGCCCTCCGGCGCTCGCCGCTCGCCTCAGTGAGAGTTCGCGGCTCGGCCATTCTGAACGCACCCGAGCCGCTACGTCGCGTTTTAAAAAAGTTATCTCGCGCTTTATATTAAAAAAAAACTGTCCAGTCTATGACGGACCATTAAATAAATTTTAAGGCATTTTAAATATTTGTTTATAAAAGTTTACTGATTTATGATATTCATTATAAATTAAAACATATAGATTAGATGTCATTTAATATTCGTAGTATTTACATGAAACGTTATTTTGTATAGTAATGTTTCTGCATTTAAAAGTTTAAGCGTATTATAAAAGTAAAAATTTTACGTAGTAAGTGATGTGCCATTAATTAATTTTAGCATCAATTGTCATCTCCGTGGAGAATGGTTTGTTATCCATTATAGAATATTATGAAAATAAGTAAAAGAAGATCTTCCTTAGAGTATCTATCACAACATTTACATAGGTAACTGTCCCTATAAATAGTGGCTTGTATATTTGATTACTCTTAAATTCAAAACTACATATTATGAGTTACTTAGTGCACTCGCTAGTATTTATTCACGTAGTTAAGTAGCCATAAAAATTTTAGTGTCGATCATTCGCAATATGGATATTCTATATATCTCAAGGTTTCTGAATTAATAAAAAA
The DNA here is from genome assembly GCA_949319885.1 of Mecyna flavalis. NCBI lineage: Eukaryota > Metazoa > Arthropoda > Insecta > Lepidoptera > Crambidae > Mecyna > Mecyna flavalis. The sequence continues at coordinate 12,754,349 of OX439433.1, forward strand.
AATACTTTATCCAATTTTAGGGTACGGTTTAAGTACCTATACGTATATCCAAACTCAGAAAGAATCCAATAACAAAGTTTTGCGCGAAACGAATTAAAAGCATCCACGCGGAAAGAAATCAACCAGATTCGAAAATAAAAGGAAGTCTTTCTATAAAAGAGAAGCTCCAATGTTTTCTCTGTATTCGATTGTTAACTTTTTAAATGAATCAAGATAAAATATATTGTATTTTTCCACCGCAGCGACCTTTAAGGATTACAATATAGTACAAAACCCTTGAATATAGGTACTGATGTTAAATTCATTTGATGATTATGATCACAATAGGACGAAATTCAGATATCTTTTTTCTTTAGTATACGTCCGTCCATCATTTATAAAACGTCTCATCTTACAACTTAAAATCTAAAGCAGAAAAGTAAATATTATATTATATTCATACTTATTGGTGCGAAAGCCTCACGGAATGTATTAAAAATATTTTTTGCATTTACAGACCCAATTATTGATTTATAACATACATGTATAATGTATATGTTGTTCAATAGATTAATTGTATTGATAACTATTTAGACTTCTATAGTTATCATGCGAGACACAAAACTAAAGTAATATTTGCAAAAAATGATCATACGACATAATAAAGTAAAAATAACAAAGACGCATTGAGGATGTAATCTGTAATTTAATTTGTAATTAGTAGTCGTGAAATTTTCGCTTTGCGTACATACTTAATGCATTTTAATTAAACAAAAGGTGTGGAAATTGATGAAGATTTTTGAACGAAAGTGTCTGGTTAATTAAAAAGTTATTCAAAGCCTTCGCATGAAATGAGATCTCTATTTTTTAGGGGTTATTTTGATCTCTTTTGATGTACTATATAATTTAATGTCAGTTCTTTAACCATTTATAAAATAATTACTCAACATGGGAGATACTTAAGGACATACTTACTGAAGCTTACGAAGGTATCATCAAAGAAAGTGTTTGTTGTTCAGGTGTAAGTAGGCGCATAATACCATTAACTGGTGCTAACTAAGACCATTTAAGTTAATTGTGAATTAACTGTTTAAAATTTCATCTCATCAGAAATAAGTACGTAGAGTACTTATCTCGTAAGAACAGGGATCCGAGAATGAGGATACTGGAATATTATATTTTAAAAGCACGTAATATTATAGTGAAGATACCATTCTAATGCAGAAAATAAAGCTGTGTGGCTGTGTTCCGGCAATATTAATGTGGGAGCCAGTTATTAAAGGCTCGAAGATCAGATGAGCCTACAGTCTGGCAGCACATTGAGCGACGCTTCCTGATGATGAAGTGTCCCTCAATGGAATAGGCCGCAGTGACCGCTTACCATCAGGTGGGCTGCGTGTCTGTCTGCCAACTGATGTGGTATAAAAAAAGTTGTTTAAGATGATGTATACCTTACTTTGTGGGTGCCTGACATTGTTTGATGAGTCGATTTCAATAATGGAAGCCTTTACTCTGCTGGAATATGTATTATTTTATTAGCCTTATACCTACTTGCTTATGCTTCACTATGATACAGGCATGTTTATCCACATACCTAAATATTTGAATGTTAAGAAGATTGAATCCTCAGATTCTGGCGTAGACGACTAATCGTTAGTAGTCGGGTTGACTTCGCAAATACTGCGTCTATTAAACGATCCAGTCGGTAGATCAAGTAAATAAACCATTTGCTTTCCCCTTCGTCATGGTACCTTCCTACTTAGCATTTGTCGAGGTTAGGTATTATATGCGAAACCTTAAGCAGTCAATGAGAAAACAGGGGGCCTAGACAAAGGTAACATTTTGACAGCGATAGCGAAATTCGCTAACTTCAAATTGTATATTATGGATTTGACAGGTGCCTTAGAAAAGTCACGTGGTCAATCGATATTGAAAGAACGGGTTGTGACATTAGCTATCGCAAATTGAACTATAACGAACGTCATAAATGCCGCCTGTCTAGGGCCTCAGGTTATAATTAATTTTTATTCCATATCGTTACCATAATATTATATGTTATTACATCATAGGTACATATGTCATTTCATCTTCTTGCGTCGATACGTCACTGGAGGTCGTGACCTTTCTGTAATAACACTTTGCGCTTAATTATGGACAGCCATTGATGCCGATCTGTGGCTGTGTGGAAAGTGTCATGGAATATGGTTTCGAGTGAGGTGTATATCTGGTCTGGTTTTCTTAGGGTTTCCTTTAGATGTGATTTTTATATTGATCAAGTTATCGGGTCACCAAAAATGTAAAAGCAGTAGGTATAGGGTAGGGTAGGGTCTTCCTAGGACCTGTTTTGAGGTAATTTTCTACGTGGACGAATTTTGGTACGGCAAATGTTTAATCGCGATGTCAAACCCTTGTCAACAGAGGTACGGTACTTGCGACCTCCAGTGTTGTGATTGTTGAAAGGCGGTGGGCAGTTTATATCAATTTTTATTTGCTAATTTTTCATGATAAAACTCTTCATAGTACGCAGGACCGAAATCAACCTCACAATGTCAAGAGCGTTTTTAATACTGTGAAAAGAGGAAACGTAATATAGGAGTATATACTGTGTGTTTTTTTAGTCGTTGTTTTCCCGCAGCAGAACGCTTCACCTTCAGTAGTACTATCGATTTATGCAAGTAATTTTATTTTGAATTTTTTTGTTGAACTTTTTTTTAGTTTTTTTTAATTTTTTTATTAAATTTTAATGGGAAAATGGAAACCAAATGTAAGTTAATAGTAAATAATAATTTTTTTGATAAACGCGAAGGGCAATGACCCCGGCCGTGGACCGTCCGTGAAGCAGCTAGTACTATTGGTTCGAGTTTCGTCTATCATAATCGTAAAACTTTTGATTTGACTAAAAAAAGAACTTAATTAATTTATTTTACTACTAAGATAGAATCATTTTTCAGCGGAAAAACAACGACTAAAATTCCACGCTGTATATACATACATCTGTAATGTGTTCCTAACTTTGGCAGTGGAGAATCTAAATTCCAGCAAGAAATAAAGTAAGGTAATTGCTGGTTGTATAAAGTTTCTTTGAAACAAGCCAGGAAAATACCACAGAGAAAAGCTTAGCAATAAAGCTGCTCGTACAGTTGCTTTGCTAGTCTCTTTGCTCATCATGAATATAGACTCCGCTGAAATCCTATAAACACCTACTCGACATTCAGATATAACTCGAAATGTGCGCGCTTGTATGCAGAAAAGTTTTTGTACAGAATCAACTTGTTACGGGAGTTGCTCGCATGTACATAGAAGTTTTTGCCGGAATATTCAAAGAATCTCATTTCTTATCTACTTATTGAACAACGTCTAAGTGCAGAAGACTCGCATTTTTTGCTATTATCGCTTCACAAGATTTTAAGTTGAGATACCGAAATTTTTTTAAAAAAGGTAATCAGTGAAAATAGCTTTATGCTGAGGTATGAACCCTATTGGCCATACCATCCATTGTGTTTTTATCTGTTTATTTTCTTTTTTGTTTAACTTCTTTTTTTTATGATTTATATTTTATTTAATTGTATTTTTTGTGTTTTTTAATTTTTGTATTTTTCGTTTTGTTTTTTTTTTTATGGTCAATAAATGTTTTTCTTTCTTTCTTTCTTTAGTTATGAAACTTCTTATTTAAAAGTTTTATTTTTCATTGCTATTGGATAATGTGTATTGTATTTTGTGCAGCTTTACGAAACGATAATATTGTTGTATTATCATATTTATGAACAGACTATTATAGGAATAGTGACCATAACAGATTCATGGAATCAAAACTTCATGAAAAATACGAATAAGTATTTCTTTCACCCGCGCGTTTTTACTTTTTTCATATAGGTACTCTTCCTTTCCACAACATTTCCGGGACCAAAAATACCCTATGTCACTTGGGGATAGTGTAGCTTTCCAATAGTGAAATTATTATTCAAATCGGTTTAGAAGTTTCGGAGCCTATTCAATACAAACAAACAATCAATCAAATCTTTCCTCTTTATAATATTAGTATAGATTGGCAATGGACAAATCACATCTCTATGGTTAGTAATACAGGAGCGTGTTTCATGTGCAAATACCTTAAGGGATAAAATTTGTCTATCAGAATGAAAATAAAAACGTTAATTATTTATTTTTATTTGTGATCATAGCATCTAAACAATACATCTTGTTGGTTTTTATCAATATCTAATCTATTGAATGCTCTAAGATTTTTTCCGACTTCAATTTGCCCATCTGATGCCATTTGGAGCCGATGAGTCTTCCTTGTCATTTGTTCACGATTTGTATACGAAGACATGTACGACTCAACGCATTTTTTTCAATTATATGAGGGTTTGTGTATTTTAAAAATGATTTGATTGCTCCATTATGTCCAAATTAGGAAAAATTGCGTTAAATTTTCGGAAGTGGATATAATCTTTTGCGTAATTTTATACACAAAGCTTATTCCTTTTATTCCGTGCGCGAATTTAATTTATCCGGATATGGGATTGTTTTGCAGAGTAATCCCTTTGGTTTTGCCACATGAGTGAATATGCGAAAATATAGTCCAAGATTTGTACAATCGGGCGAGAGAACGAATCGGTTTATGTTCGCTCGAAAAAAGATCCGTAAATTGAAGGTATTGTGATAAAACTCATAATACAAACTCGTATTGGTTGTGGTTAATGTACCCATGTTTTTATTTGACCGTTGAACTTGTAAGAAGCAATAAGTTTAATTCGTTAATTCGCTCCAATTACTTTACATGCCCGATTACGTATCAATATTTTGAGAGACGATAAGTGGAGAAATTTCAAAGATATCGATGTAGAGAATCATATAATTATAGCTTTTGAACTAATATTAAATTTTCATTTAGCTAACGATCGAGGAAGGTTATCGCAGCCTAGCCTTCCTATAATGAGCGGCGGACGACAGCGAAGCACCGGCGAAGAGCTCTTCATGTTATTGTGTTCGCTGCGATATTCCATCCATTCCGTCTTGTTCTCCCCTTCATTGTAAGTCTTCGGCATTCCCCGACCAATTAAGTTTCGAGTTAGGCATCTTGTCTGCATTCATTGACGTACTTGGTGGTGCAGCAGGGAGAAGGTCACATTTAAGAACGATGGATAAGATTGGATTATGATATTTATGATATCTGGGGGCGTCAATATTGTGGAGGTGGGCGGTGTGTGACTTCGGTCCACTGATCATTACGGTTGGGTAAAATAAAAGTATTATTAAAAGCAATAAAATTTATATTTTTTTTGGAAAATTAGAAAAAATAGAATAAAAAATGCTTTTATTTAATTTAGATACTTAATATTGGCAGGATTATTATATTTAATTACAATTTACTCTAATGATGACAATTTACTCTGAGTAGTTTATTCTGTTTACATTTAATTATTATGACATGTAGAATATACATGAGTCACATTTGGAATTAGACCCTGGCAAATTTAAGGAGTGACGAAAGTGATGAAAGCTATTATGCAAATGAATTACCACCAGTAATGGAAGTGTTGCTTTATGGTGGCTTAGGGTGGTTACCAATATCTTTTGGCCATGTAGATGAGAGATACAGGTGAAATCTACTTCATAAAAGACTCCTGCTGAGATAGAAATGACTGTTATACATATACATATTTTAGATACGTTAAAACAGTAATTACCAGAGTTGTTGATTAAATCAACAAGGTTAACGAAAACCTAATCGGTTAAAATATTTGATTTTCTTTGATCAGATCATTTTAATGTGACTGCTACCTCAATTCTGCCATGAATAAAAAGATTCCGTCAATTTGCAATATCGCTTAGGTTAAATCATTTGAAACACTACCATGTGTTGGTTTGTTCGTAAGTAGAGCATGGAATTTATTGCCAGTAACTTTTAAAATGTATCATTCTCAACTCTGAGCTGTCTAAATATTTGAAGTTTCCACTGGATTTTATACAAACTGAATGTAGCAAAAAGCTCTTTGAGCACATAGTGTTAATTTGTTGTGGCTGGATGCGTGATTTATCTTAGTAAACATCGGTTGTTTTTGGAAACTAGACTTTACTTTTTTATATGGCTAAAGTCTACACCTTTCGGCCGTCATGGCAACCAAACTTCGCAACAATCCTGATACCTTTCACACAATTTCAGTTAAAGACGGAGAAAGAATTTTGCCAGATGAAGTACTACAAGTGCCTTCATTACAAATACATACTATAATAATAATACATAGTTAGACGTGTGTATTACAATTAATTAAAATTAATATTTTATGATCAAGGGATGTAGGAAATTATTATACAACATAGCTTAACAATACTCGTATAAAACACTTCCATAATTAAGAAATGCAGTCCCATTAAATAAGTGGAAATTACTCATAAAACAGTGGTCCAGGTTCCTAGAGAATTGATGCAAGCGGAAAAAATATCCCTGAATTAGATGAGGGCAATTATTCCTTACACGCTTCTTGTTTACCGTTTTCCCCCTTATCCGATGCCGCGTAACTTTAGCTCTGTAATCCCAGCTCCGGATAGGTGTTATTCGCTATTTAGCCACACTAATAAGGCGCAGAGGCCATATCGGCCAATTATAGCCGCTTAATCTCGTTTGTCTGATATACGGAACCGCTAACAGACGCTCCCGACCTAAATACGCGATCAATCGATACCTACCTTTGTTTCGAATACCTCTAATGGACGTGTTATGTTGTACACATAACTATGTTCATGAATACATCATTAAAAGGTTTTAAAACAGTATCATCTCTGCACAGTACTTAACTACCTACTCTATTTAATTAATTCTGTAAAGAATTTTTAGAATACCTCAGTCTAAATATGTCTATATTTTTGAAGTTCCTGTCTCCTTTATCATTTTAATAACAAAAGTTTGTGTTTTTTTTGCAAGATGCAACCTGAAATATTCAGACTTGCGGGCTTTTTCTTTCTACCTTATCATGTGGGAAAATACGTAATTATATTATAAGCATATGCTAAAAGTATTGTCTTGATGGTATTTTTGCAATCCCAGACAACAAGGTTAGGACCTTGGGAACGACACAACGGTCAATAACTTTTACGGGACTTTTCCATCGCTGGAAAAACGACACACCTTCCACATAATATTATGCAATAAATGTAACCTTCAAGCATGTGCTCTGTAACCATGTCTTGGTTTCAATAATGAAGGCTCTTATCGTGCATTAATATGCTGAAACTTTACTTTGTCACAAAATAACAAATTATTGTTAATGTATTAAAAGGTGTTTCTATGTATAATATGTATGTATTTACAAAAAAAAAGTATATAGGTAATGTTTATCCGTTGTCTAGCATTATATTTTTATAATTTTCAAAGCATATTGCCTGCTTAATGGCGATATTAATACAAATATATTAGAAAAAATTCAATTTGTCCAGGTATCAGGCGGGACTCGAACCCACGTCCCTCGCTGTCCGGGCGAGTGCACTACCAACTATGCTACCGAGACCTTAGTGGACCCGTTGAATTTCTTCTAGTATTGATTTACGCTACGGCAGCGCCATCTCTTCAATGTTGCAGTAATTACTACTTACAACATCCGAAAGGAATACTTTTACAAGTATTTACCAATCTTTGAGAAGAGATTATTTTTATAGCGAGGGACGTGGGTTCGAGTCCCGCCTGATACCTGGACAAATTGAATTTTTTCTAATATATTTGTATTAATATCGCCATTAAGCAGGCAATATGCTTTGAAAATTATAAAAATATAATGTAAAAATAATCTCTTCTCAAAGATTGGTAAATACTTGTAAAAGTATTCCTTTCGGATGTTGTAAGTAGTAATTACTGCAACATTGAAGAGATGGCGCTGCCGTAGCGTAAATCAATACTAGAAGAAATTCAACGGGTCCACTAAGGTCTCGGTAGCATAGTTGGTAGTGCACTCGCCCGGACAGCGAGGGACGTGGGTTCGAGTCCCGCCTGATACCTGGACAAATTGAATTTTTTCTAATATATTTGTATTCGTTGTCTAGCACTCATAGCACAAGCTAATGCTTAGTTTGGGGCTAGATGGCGCTGTGTGATTTATTATTTATTTATTATTATTATTATTTGGTAAAAAATATGTCAAAAATGAATATTTGCAAAAAGTACATTAGAGCCTTTCAGCGTGATACGTCATTGTTTTTTATGTCGGATCCACTTGCTAGAGTACTGAATGTGGGAGCTTACCATTAATTTAGCCGTTTCTTCATGTTGTAAGTATCTCTAAGATTCTCGTTATTATACTCGTATTGTTTTCGCTGTCTGGATACTTATTTAGTTAGTTTAGTGTTACTTAGGATGTTTATTTGTATGAAATTATCTTGCAGTCATGTTCTTTTACGAATAGGGTAATACACCCATCAAGTGTCTTAACTCACTTAGGATAATGCGCCATAGGACTAAATAAGTATAAAATGGCCATATCTCATCACTGAAGATTTAGAGATTTTTTACAGATAACCTTCATACAGACGACTGTAGATAAATGAAGAGTTATATTTTGAGGTGAATTAATGTTTTTATATTACTTAAAACATTCGTAATGCTAAGTATTTGCTTTTATTCCTTTTGTGCGTTCACTTTCATTATTACGTTTACGCTTTTAAATAATTAAATGTTTGATATTTTGTGAAAAGCTCGCGTTAATTATCTTCTTATCCAATTACTTTAACGTGATAGAAATTAGTTAAAGTGCAAGTTGTGGTAAAATTACAGTTAGGTGTTAATTGCACATAAAGCTTAAGTGGTAAACACATTAACTACTAAGCAAAGTAGTAAAGTCTTGAACGATCTGGCGTCATAGCTGAAACTAAATGACAATATTGACCCAATCTACAAGCGGAAGGGCCAAAGTCAACCCTTCGGTTAACACGTGCCCAAATTTATGTAACCCATTTTGCGAAATGGGAAGCTGTTACTCAGCTGTTATCTATGGGGCGCCACCCTTACGCTGTTTTTCTTACTTTGACGAAAGCAGAGCGGGAAGGGAAATGTCATATTTAGCCTTTTAATAAAGCAGCCTTTATTATATCAAATGTCAGTATTTATTTGCTACTTTATAATATAGCTTCATACTTTTGCACATCACATTCTTTTAACCTTCCAGAACTTTGACGTGAATGGCCGCTGATAAGATTTATGTTTAGATGTTGCTAACAAATTGTCTGTAATATTGATAGGTATCGACCAGGGGGCTTAGACAAGACGACATCGCTTCATAGCTGGCGAATTTCGCTAAGTCCAATTTGTATGGATTTTACAAATGCTATAGAAAAGTCACGTGTTGAAAGTATGGGATTTGACATTCGCTATCGCAAATTGAGCTATAACGAACGTCATAAATGCCGCTTGTCTAGGGGGGCTGTTTATTCAAATATTCAATTGACTAGCAAACGCTTCCATATTTGAAATCAAGACAATCGTCACAATTTCGAAAACTTGTTGAAAAGATTTGGTCCGCCTTTTTTTGTTCGGTTGTATTGAACTCAAATCATGATCAGGTAGTATAGTATGATTAGTATGTTATTGAGGAAAATAGCTGTATCATAAACTGACGAATTAAATAATGTTAAAAAATGTGACGCTCATGACCTCTTTTTATTTTTAAATTACATGACTCTCTTATGTTTTACTTTTAAGTGTTGTGAGAAATAAATGCTAATAGTCAGAACAAGGCTTTGGGTAATATTTAGTAATTAATAAAAAAAGAGAATATTAAAAATTGAGAAAAACAATACGATTGTCATTTCCAATAACACCATAGAGCAGACACATATCCCTGGATGGAATTCAAACCCACGACATGACACTCATGGCAAAAAGATCAAGGGTATGATTAAATGCGATATTAAGCCTATCAATCTTATTGTCTTCATTTTACCGTTTTAACGGCTCATATAGATACTAATTGGCGTGTATCTTCATTACCAGGTAAGCACAAATTGGATTACTGAGTGATGAAAAATAGCCGTTATATAACTTCAGGATCTCATATACACCGGGAAGGCCACATGTGAATGGAAATATTCTCATCTCGGTCCTAGCTGTAATACCGTCATTAAATGCCGGGTTCCCATTCCGCGTGACGGCTCTATAATAATGCGTCTGGCGTCATCTCACTGCTTTCATCCGATTACTTTATTACGTCACTAACCATTCACTCTGACTTATGGAAATTAAACTGCTGTACTTGTTCGCATGGTCTCGCCTCGATGGTCTAGTGGTTTAAGTACCGGGCCGAGATCTCGGGGTCCTGGGTTCAATTCCCGGGTCGAGCTAACTTTGTGTCGGTTTTTTCGGACACAGCTCGGGTTTGTGATCACCAACCCGCATTTGGCAAGCGTGGTGATTAAGCCAATACCCATCATTGTAGCGATAACTCTAATCGATTACTTGATTTCAAGGATGGAGGCCTTTCCCCTGCAGTGGGACATTAATAGGCTGATACTTTTTACTTGTTCGCATACGGGTACGTAAATGTGGCATACATTGAATTCATAGTTAATTTTTTCGAAATACCTACATCTACAATTAAATTCAGAATTAAGTGCGTACATGCATGCTCTACCAACCCGCACTGGGCCAGCGTGGTGGAGTATGGCCCACACACTATCTCACAATTGAAATAAGGCCTGTGTCCCAGCAGTGGGAACGTATATAGGCTGATGATGATGATGATACATAATTGCATATATTATGCCATTTAAGTTAGTAATAGTGAAATTGAACAAACTTACTTTACACACTTTTTTAAACTACACGTGCCTTATTTATGACGACGATTTAAAAAAACTCCGCGAAGAAGATGTTTTTCAAAAGTAGGATTGGTCTTTCCTGAGGATTCCAGCTTGATATTTTAGCTGTGTAAAAGCAATTGACAGTCTTATTCAAAATTTTTGCACTAGTATGGACTAGAAACAATTATTATAATAAGCGATGTTTTAACTGAGAAATGAGTCTAATTTGAATTACATTAATTCGTTGCTTAGAATGCGTTAATAACTCTTCTCTTTTATGTTCTTAACATTGGTCTTATTATATTACCTTTGCAGCCTATTTATTTTATTTATAAATATTCCAAAAAGAGTACAAGATATATTTCTGATATTTCATGTTATCCTTTACAAGTTACAACATACATTTTCCTGAATCTTGATAATTGTAACTACTAAAGCGACGAATCAGAAGCAATTGATTTTCTGTCAGCTGATAACTTGGAACGCAAGGAAAATCTCTTTAGAGCAAAATGTGTAATATAATGCGTCACTGCCTTTATTGGATTACGCACTTACGCACCCTGTGTTATGGAATTTATCAGTCTGTAAACCGAAAGCATATTCTAAAATGTAGAAGCGACGCTTAAAATATTGTCGCGGAGGCGTCGGAATCCGCCCGGAGAAGCTTACCCACAGCTGTGTATTTCCTCTGTGCTACATCAAAGTAATTTTCCTGTTTTTAAGCCTTGTGGTTTCTGCAATGTCTTTGAGTTTCGTTATACAATGTAATATGGATGAGGCATTACCGTACTTTTAAATGAAATTCATAGATTTTTAATATTTTTTACGCAAGTCTTTACAGCCAATTTGTTTCCGGACTTAATATAAGCCGATGACTTAATAAAAAAAAGGTTTTTGTAGGACGTAGGTATTACAAAATTCTATGGATGATAAAAAAACTTTGTTTGATATTAGTAGCTCAAAGAAATAGAGCATAAAATACAACGATTCTCGTCCTAATGTCCCGGGCGCGGAAAGAGAAAATTCTGTCTATAATCCAATTTATCCAATAGTCTTATTAAATCGATCATTAAGCCATCTAAAACAAGGTCAAGCAGATGCAGACTCATTCAGCGGCGGCTAAGACCTTCCGCTCGGGCGACTCTTCTTTGTAATTCCGATCCGATTGTAGTTCGACGCCATTTGTCACGGGTTTGATTTAGCGTGGATAAAGGAAAAAGTGGTCGAATTAGGGGCAGGATAGGCGCTATTAACATGGATATACTTTGCTAGTCTACCCTCAAGACGATTGACGATCAGTCAGTTCAGATAGATAGCTTTGTTTAGACCCAGAATTTTCTTTCGTTTTATTTTTTATTTATTTGTGGGTTTAGTTCCAATAATATACTATTTAAACATAATTATAAACTATTTTAAAAAGGCAGTCCATTTTATATTATTCGTGTCAAGTTTAAATTAAAAATAGTAGTATTCGTATACTGATAACATATTTTTTATACTAATGCGGAGAAGTTACTCCATTAATTAAAATTACCGTGATGCTAAAGGAAATAAGTTTATGAAAAGGCCGGCTCATAGACTTTCAAAAGCATAGATATAATCACAAAAAAGTTATACGTTTGCTGAGAAAACCAAATGACAATAAAGATTTTAGCCTTCCTAATCAATATTGCGGACCAGTAGGTAAGCCAGCCTTCATTCAAAAAGCTTCATAGTCCTTTGTTGACCTTTGAATTTTATTTTAAACGATTCTAACGACAGCGTTTGAAAAAAAAATCATTAGTAACCTCATTACCAGTCATGTGAATTAGGGATTGTAATACTACCTACCTACGTGATTCAGATATTGGATTTTCTCAGCCGTGAATGGGAGCAAGCTCTGATGATTTTCTGTTTGGAACCCGAGTCTTTTTATTGAGAAATGAAGGTTTAAAGATAATTAAAATAAAATAATGATCTTGTTGTCCTAACTAAAGTATGTGTTATTTTTTTCTTAAAAAATGGCGCCCAACGTGTAACATTACCTATACCTAAGACATATAATTAGATAATTTCACAAAAAAATATTTTAAAATATCAAAACGAATTATGTGTGTTTGAGCGATAGAAATTTGCGCGATACTTTAGGCACGTCTAAGATTAATAATTTTTAAAAGGCACAAATAATTCAGACTTTGACATTATGTCATCAGTGAACCGATGGTTGAGGTGGCTTATATTATTTGCGGGTAGTATTCCCTACTCACTTAATTGAAATTCAAATTAGTAATACGCAAGACGCGTACGGAATGAGCCGTTCTCGTTTAAACCGGCATAATTAGCACACCAGAATAAACGAGCTTTGACTTAAATGCAAAGGTATGAGTACTTACTTGTGACGCGAATCCCGAGAGTTTAGTTTCATTATCAGTTCTCTCTCTCTCTACGCATTAATCGTAAAAGGAGGGTATGAATGTTCAAGAACTGTTTTCAGGTCGAGTTACTTTTTTCGGCTCTCGATCTAATTGGAGCCGCGAATACAAAATAGCCGGCGGCTAGGGAGTGGAGCGGAATTGGAATATGCCTCTTGCATTTTAATTTCGAGATGGCGGTCATTATGAGACCTGTAACAATTATTTCCCTGTCGTGCTAACCGTTAAATTGAAATTCTTTTTATAAGCTGTCGTCGCTTTAGTCTGCAAGTTTTGAATATTAATAATAACGAACTGTGTTACTGGCTTCTGTTTATTGTTCCTATTAAATTAATTGCTCTAATTATAAGTCATACTTACCGAAGTTGTTTCTAATAGTAATGCCCGCTGTACGTAATGCAATTGCTTTTTATTTTATTAAGTATTAAATTTATTTTTTAGTTTGAGGAAAACATTGGATAGATTTTTAAAAATACATTTATTAGAATATGAAAAATTGTATTTACTAAATTGTTAAAATCACGTGATAGCCAAAAAATCAAAGTAAACGTCAAGTAAACGTAAACCCCGTTCCACATAAGTTGTCCGTTTGCCGCTATATTGGTAGTATTGTTTTTCAATACATTCAATCTGTTTTTTGACAGATTTACAAAGCGTAGGCAATGCTGCCAATATAGCGGCAAACGGACAACTTATGTGGAACGGGCTGTACGTTAAAAAGAATATTTTGAAGACTGATTATAAAGCCTAAACCGTTTTTAAATAGTGAGTGTAATGGTGCAAAATGACAAAATCAAACTCTTCACTTAAACAATAAAGTGTGCAAAAAAAAAGAAAAATAATAACAAGTCTCAGTTCAATTTTCGAATTTGGAATGCGTGCGGCGGGAAGCGCGTGAGTTGTTCGTCGCGGGTGGTGAAGCGAGGCAGGATTAGCGCGCGAGCGTCCGCGGCGACGCTATCCGCGGCCGCGTGCGCCGCGCGGGGCGCCGCCAAGCTGGGCGAGCACGCGGCTATGCTCGCGGTCGCCATATGCTGCATACTGGTACTGCTGCTCGTTTTCATCATACTGATCATCGTCGTCGGTCAGGACATGGAGCCAAAGACTGGCTCCTAGCGGAGGAGAGGTAAATTACTATTCATTTTATATTTAAAACTGCCCAACCCGACAAACATGACGTCTTGACAATAACAAAAATATAAAAACTAATTTGGGGTGGCTTTATAATATTGGCCGCATATAGGTAGGTACTCTACACCGTTATCATTACCTATTGTGTATGGATTTAATGGGTTGTATTGTAACGTAAAATATATTGAATGAAGACAAGGAGGTTAAAGAAAAGCGATAAAAATGCAGTAATTTGCTGTAACGTACAAATTGAAGCAGCTTAAAAACTTACTTTTATAGTAACCTTTTACTCCAGATTCATAATACGTGTAGATTAATTTAATGTAGAGCAGTTAAGCCTCCTCCAAGTTATTTTGAGTCCTAAAGCTACTTTTATTGCTGATTGTACAAACAAAGGGTACAGTACATCGAGTGACACATGTTACTCGATATCTTACGTAAAGCAGAGCAGAGGTCAAAAGCTTACGTGTATCATCCGCCGTGTAACTAACGAGTTGGGCGAAGGTCGGACACCTTTGTAAGACCCAATTAATACGAGCCTCTTCGCAACGCCTGTGGCATCGGGGTTTGGCACAGATTGGATGTCTTGTTTAATTAAATACACCTTGAACTGAATTTTATATTCACTCTCAGTCGAAATTCGATATTCTGGGAATCAATTTACGTGTTCTGTTAGACCGAATAGGTACGAACTCCCGTATATTATGTCGTTAGAAATATTGCAAAGTTCTTGTAAAAGAAAAGTTGGTTACTCCCGTAAATCTTCGAGTTTGTGCCAACTGTGTCCTCGTAAAAGCGTATGAATAAAAGCTGTACTTAGTATTTATCAGCGCGCTCTCTCTAGTCACAATAGGGTATGTTCCAGTAAAGTGCATCCTCTAAAAACTTATCTTTACGGAAAGTTAGACATTGTATTATTGTTTACTATGTCAAATGGAGCGAATTTCATAATTAAGGATTCAATTTATATGCATTGTAAGACCAATTAATGACAAAAGATTACAATAAGCAATATGTTTCAAATGTTGGTGTTCTTTTTAATAAATTAATGCCATTATAAATATATCAATTATGAATATCTGACATACGAGTATACCATCTTATTTAATACCTAACCACCATCAGTGGCGACTGATTTGATGGGGCTCGTTGGAAATAATCCATAATTTATAACTTAATACGCCTATAAAAATATAATTATAATTTTTTTTTAAATTGTTATTGATGCTCCAATTAAAAAACAACAGATTTCACTTACGCGACTTCTAATTCTTTGTCGTCTGTGCCTACTGTCGTGGTTCTCTTTGTTAGCGCTCTATTCACATATGCGCACGTTTTACGTAGAGACGTGCGTATGAATACTTTATAGCTAGTCTGTTGTTTATCAACAACTATCGCACTAGCTTTTTCAGCGAGTTCACCCGAGGAACACAACAAACTTTTGTTTTTGTTGTCTACAGTGTCTATGTATGAGACGCTTAAAGGCTAAAATTTTCGCTTATGAGAAAGATTTCATTACACATTACACATCATTTTTTACAGTACACATTATTGCAACATGGTCTTACTTTTAATAGATGTCAAATAAAATAAATGTCAATGGTTTATTAACTTTAAATTCATTTAAGATCATCTTGGCATATCTAAACTTAAAATATATGCTGTGTAAAAATTACTTAATTCATCCCTCAATCGATTCTTCCCTTAAATATTGATAGTGTCTGTCATCTGTAATGTTGGGTTAAGTTTAATTAAAACTCTACATTATACTCGTACGTCCTGTTTGCATTGCTTGACTTGAACAGCCCTGCCCTTGATTCAAACGGAAGCAAGGAAAAGTATTGATTCCTGTTTCACCTGATCTTCGTATTAGTTAGGAATATTTTATGAAGTAATTACAACTGTATATTACGTAGTATTGCGTAGTACTCTACGCACTGGTAAGATCGATGGAATCTCGGTCTATTTATAAATGTTAGTGAATGTATGTTGAAAACCATTAGCTATGAATAGAACAATTATACCTAAAGGCAATTCGTCCTTATCAGAGTGGTTTTCCAGTTTATTGTACGAATTATCTGTGCACGACGACATCATTAATTTGAACAGTACCTAATCAAGAAAATAATATAAAAATATAATTAATAGAAAGAAATTATGCGCGGGCGCAATAATCGATATTTCAAGAAAAAAGATCGCGCACCTTCGTGGCAATACCTCGTTTCCCACGCGCACGCCTTCGCTCCAACAATGGAAAGCAATAAAATAGCATTCCAGTAAACACGCTTGAGAAGATAGAACGAGTATCGACCTAATGCGCGTACGCATAAGGTCCAACCGGACAACGCGTCGGGTTTTGGGGAAAACCGAACATAACAGGAAGCGGAGCCCTCACACAATACACAATAGAGAGCAATTAGGCAGCCAACTAGTAAACAACCCTTAATATGAGCGCACGATTATCGACCTTATGCGCGTACGTATAAGGTCCGATCGAATAAAGTGTCGGGCGTGAGAAAGCCGACACAAACAGGATGTTTTGACGAATTTTTGAGATCCCAAATAAACAGAGGGATTTTTCGAGAACGCCACTCGGCGCATATATAAACCGCCTGCCTTGCAAGGGCAGTCAGTTGAACTACAAACTCCGCTCCGTCACGTTGCTCCGTTCAGTTCGCAATCAGTCTTCGTGCGTCACCGCTGCTACCGTCCGGGCTGGAGGCTCCGTCAGTATACCTCCGGCCTCGCCCGTGACGTCGCCTAACGTCATCGGGGAAAAGTAGCGGTTATCTCCGTCTCCATTCCGTCACCGTTCACCGTAGTTCACCGCAGTTCAACGTGAATCTCCGTTCCGTCAGTTCAACGTCAGTCTCCGTCTCCGTGTCACCGTACCTCCGTCACCGTTATCATCGCCATCGTCACTGCCGTCCCAGCACTCCATACACCGTGACTCCGTATCCCCGTGTCCACCAGGCATCAAGAAGTTTCTGTAGCGAAGACGCGGCGACGATCCACCACCGTCTATCTCCGTGCAAAGTGGAAGACACCGACGCCAGTACTACACTCTTCACTTCAAGCACATCGACCAGAAACCGAAGCAGCATACCCAGCCCACTACAGACCATCCAATACTCCATCATCAATAGTTGTATTTGTACTAGTCAACAATAAAGGCCATTCCGCATATTTTATGGTCTTTCGTACTGACCTTCCATTCTGCACATTTTATGATCCTTCGAGCCGGATCGTCGTCACCTCTAGAAGACCGAAGACCTTCAAGAACCCCGACACGTCTCCGTTGAAGCCTCAAGATGCCGGTCACCCGATCACAGAAAGGCAAGAATAACCCAGTTCTGCCTACCGTGGGAGTCCAACACTCCGACTCCGAACACAGACCAGCTGCTACCGTCCAGGACCTGGAGGTCCCTGTCAGTACACCTCCAACCTCGCCCGTGACGTCACCTACCGTCATCGGGGAAAAGCAGCAGTCAAAACCATCATCGCGGGCCTCATCGGTGAAGTCGACTCACGTTCGCCGTGTTGCCCTTTCGAAAATAGAATTGGCCGAACGAAAATTAAGATTAATCCAAATCGAAAAAATAGAGGCTGAATTCGAATTAGAATTAGCGCAGGCAAAGGCAAAAGCCATCGAAATGGAAACAGTCGATCAGGAAGACGACTGCGATTCTGTAACTTCCGAGGATAAAGATACCGACGTGAAGAAGTGGCTCGACACCCAAGATCAACAGGATAAAGAAGAACCGCTTCACCATCCGGCGCCAATCGTCATCAAGGAAGATCCGTCCTTAACAGTTAAGAAAAATACGATGAAAATGGAGGCGCCTACGCATACCCACGAGCCGCAAGCCACACCGCAAGCGCCAAACAGACAACAGATCGATCTGAGTGAGTTGGCCTCCGCAATCGCATCCGCAGCGCGCGCCGGCCAGCCACCACGATTTCTAAGCAATCTGCCCTACTTCAACGGCGCACATTACGAATGGCTGGCCTTCAAATGTGCCTACACTGAGTCTGCCAGTCAATACAGCGAATTAGAAAACATAACAAGATTGCGTCAGGCATTAAAAGGAAAGGCCAAAGAGGCAGTGAATTGCCTACTTATTTCGAACGCAAAGCCGGAAGAAATTTTGTCAACTTTGGAAATGCGTTTCGGTAGAAACGACTCAATCGCAATGGCCGAATTGGATAACCTTCGAAATCTACCGAAAATCGTCGATTCACCTCTACAAATCTGCATATTGGCAAGCAAAATAAAAAACAGTGTGGCAACTCTACAGGCGCTTAAAAGAACGCACTATTTATACAATCCAGAGATAGTGAAAAGCCTCATTGAGAAACTGACTCCAAATTTGAGATACCGGTGGTTCGACTACGTCGCAGGAAAATCAACAGATGAACCGGAATTGTTTATATTCAGCCGATTTATAGAAGGCGAAGCAGAAAAATGCGGAAGATTCGCGCCACCTGAAATCATTACCGAAGAAAGAGCCGAGCTTCGTAACCGTCAACACCGCGTATTTAAATTAGAAGAAAAGAAGAAGCCAATAAAAAAATCACCGTGCCCAATCTGTAACAACGATCATTTCGTCACCGCTTGCGACCAGCTCAAACAAGCAGACAACGACGGGCGATGGGAACTCGCTAGGAAACATCGACTCTGTTTCCGCTGTCTCCGCACTAAATCAACTGACCACAGCTGCCAGACCCGTTCCTGCGACGTCCTAGGTTGTAAAAGAACCCACCATCCGATGCTACACTTCGATCGAGTACCACCGCGTCAGACAGAGCACCGAAGCAAGAAAATAGAAACCGTCGCATCAGCCCACTGTCCTCGACAGGGATATGCATTTTTAAAGATGATTCCCATCCGCATCTCCGGTCCCAGTGGACACGTCGACACCCTGGCGCTCCTCGACGATGGGTCTACAATAACCCTCATCGAAGAAGAGGTGGCAGCACGCGTGGGAGCCCAGGGCGAATTTGACCCGCTTCATTTAGAAGGTGTAGCCGGGTCAAAGATCACCGCCAGTGAATCGCGACGTGTCAACATCGCGCTGAAGGGACAGACAGCCAAGTATGTTATTAAAGCAAGGACAGTCGACGATCTCCGCCTCGCCCCGCAAGCAGTCAACCGATCCGACATAGAAGGCTGCCATCATCTCAAGGGCATTGAAAACTTACTGCAGTATCCGGAGGACAAACCAACAGTATTGATTGGCCAAGACAACTGGCACCTTCTTGTAACAAAACAGTTCCGCCGAGGTCAATATGACCAACCCGTTGCATCACTCACGCCATTGGGGTGGGTACTCCATGGCTCATCAACTAGAAGATTGGGCCGCTCCGTGCATTACGTCTACAAGTCCGAAACCGTCCACATCGAGAAAATCGCCAAGAAGAAAAAATCCGCTAAATCGTCCACGCCTGGAAGTGAATCCGCGCCACCAAAACAACACCGTTCCGTCCAATCTACAATCGTACAGAAAAAGAAAATACAGTCCGAAAGTAATAGACCGAAAATTAAACTCAGTGCCAGTGCGCCCTACTCGCATGACCGGCGGGAGAGCATGCAACGTGGACACATTGGACTAAAACAACCTTATCGTCGTGTCCATCGATCACAAGACTTCGCCACCCGCAAGATTCGAGTTGCGACACCGGCGGGAGCTCCGCAACGACCGCAACCGTGGGAAACATCGACCGTCAGAAAAAGCAATAGAAAACTGAAAGAAGTAAAGAAACAGAAAAAACAGAAGAAGGTCACACGTCCCAAAACAGAACTCCATCCCAGTGCGCCCTACTCGCATAACCGGCGGGAGGGCCCGCGGTCAACAGCACCGCACATCCGTCGACCACCGCATCGCCGACCTCCGCTCTTCGACAAACGCAAGCCTGCAGTTACAACACCGGCGGGAGCACCAAAACCGAAAACTACCATCGCAGGTCAACGACCTCTCCCGCGATGTGCCTACTCGTTGTCACAGCAGCAACCGCGACCAAATGATAACAGCGCTTGCAGAAGAAAATATCATCCGCATTACAGAGAAGATGAAGTCAAGGGAACGACATCAACACCGAACCGATCGCCGACAGTACAGAAAAGATAGATGTCGCCGTTTCCAGCGGTTTTTTTATGCAGCGACTAGTACGCCGCTGCACGGCGGGAGTATGTGCACGACGACATCATTAATTTGAACAGTACCTAATCAAGAAAATAATATAAAAATATAATTAATAGAAAGAAATTATGCGCGGGCGCAATAATCGATATTTCAAGAAAAAAGATCGCGCACCTTCGTGGCAATACCTCGTTTCCCACGCGCACGCCTTCGCTCCAACAATGGAAAGCAATAAAATAGCATTCCAGTAAACACGCTTGAGAAGATAGAACGAGTATCGACCTAATGCGCGTACGCATAAGGTCCAACCGGACAACGCGTCGGGTTTTGGGGAAAACCGAACATAACAGGAAGCGGAGCCCTCACACAATACACAATAGAGAGCAATTAGGCAGCCAACTAGTAAACAACCCTTAATATGAGCGCACGATTATCGACCTTATGCGCGTACGTATAAGGTCCGATCGAATAAAGTGTCGGGCGTGAGAAAGCCGACACAAACAGGATGTTTTGACGAATTTTTGAGATCCCAAATAAACAGAGGGATTTTTCGAGAACGCCACTCGGCGCATATATAAACCGCCTGCCTTGCAAGGGCAGTCAGTTGAACTACAAACTCCGCTCCGTCACGTTGCTCCGTTCAGTTCGCAATCAGTCTTCGTGCGTCACCGCTGCTACCGTCCGGGCTGGAGGCTCCGTCAGTATACCTCCGGCCTCGCCCGTGACGTCGCCTAACGTCATCGGGGAAAAGTAGCGGTTATCTCCGTCTCCATTCCGTCACCGTTCACCGTAGTTCACCGCAGTTCAACGTGAATCTCCGTTCCGTCAGTTCAACGTCAGTCTCCGTCTCCGTGTCACCGTACCTCCGTCACCGTTATCATCGCCATCGTCACTGCCGTCCCAGCACTCCATACACCGTGACTCCGTATCCCCGTGTCCACCAGGCATCAAGAAGTTTCTGTAGCGAAGACGCGGCGACGATCCACCACCGTCTATCTCCGTGCAAAGTGGAAGACACCGACGCCAGTACTACACTCTTCACTTCAAGCACATCGACCAGAAACCGAAGCAGCATACCCAGCCCACTACAGACCATCCAATACTCCATCATCAATAGTCGTATTTGTACTAGTCAACAATAAAGGCCATTCCGCATATTTTATGGTCTTTCGTACTGACCTTCCATTCTGCACATTATCGATTGGGTTTGTGGCGTGGATTATCGGGCAAGGAGGGAATATTGTAATGAAATGCAATCACTTGATAATTACTGAAGTATAATGATTTACTATGTACTAAAATATACGTAATACAAATTGTAAGATTTGTCAAAGGGGGCTTAAGTCGGAACGGAATGCACCTAAGACTCATAATTCTCATAAAACATCATCGTATATCTCATACATCGTAAGTACAAGTAGGTATTTGTTCCCGAGTATCGCCTCTAGCGGATAGTTAGGTTATCGGCTTGTGGCTGGTGGAGCATCTCTAGGGTCTCGAAGAAGCCTTTGATGAACCGAGCACCTCGCTCGTTACGCGGCACGCTCCGACGACCGCTTTCACTGAATCCGATGCACCCGCATCGTGTATTTGCTGTTGAAATGGGCTTTGGTTTGCCTATATAAAGCTAAGTATACTGTAGGATTTGTTTACTATAGACTCGGTGTTATGTCACAGAAAAATGACGGTTTTGGTGATGAATGTGTCAATTGGTACAAGGGAACGATTATTGCCATTGGACTTTGTATGGATGTGCTTTGCTATAGAACTTTAAAGCAAAGGTCTTACAGTTGTTCATCATCATCATCATCATTTCACCCAAATGACGTCCACTGCTGGACATAGGCCTCCCCCAAGGATCTCCAAACCGATCGGTCCTGCGCCACCCGCATCCAGTGGATTCCGGCGATCTTTATGAGATCATCGGTCCACCTTGTGGGAGGCCTACCACGGCTGCGTTTCCCGGTACGTGGCCACCACTCGAGGACCTTTCCGCCCCAACGGCCGTCAGTCCTCCTTGCAATGTGTCCTGCCCACTGCCACTTAAGGCTCGCAATTCTTCGGGCAATGTCGGTGACCTTGGTCCTTCTACGGATCTCATCATTTCTGATGTTATTATTCTGAAATTACCTTCAATCTCTTATTTACACGATTTCAATTTCTTTCTTTCTTTCTACTTTACGGTACCAACAAAGTCTCTGAAAATGTGCACGGAAATAAATTTCTGTTTTATATGGCATTTAGTGGGACAGCCTCCTGCAGATAATCCGATTTGTAACTAATGGAGTTCGAATATTTCGTGAAAAGTGCGAAAATGTTGGCTCCACGTTTAACTTTCACAATGCCTCTGTAAATAAGGTTTACGTTTAAAATTATCTAATTCGGAAAATCACTATTTGCTTCTTCATAAAAACACTTAAGTAAAATTATGGTTATCTCTTGGAATTGTAATAAAATAGTTTGTGTAAGTTTATCGGTTTAGGAGGTCGATCTTCAGAGGGTCGATAAATAGCGGTGACTTTTTTTTTAAATCGTCATGAATCATGTACAGTCAAAAGCACGTCAGACGTAACACTTTGGACTTTGTACCGCTCTTATGTCGGGGGCATAAGCGCTATTATCGAACTGCAAGTGTATATCGTGATGTGCTGTTGACTGTACAAATAGTACTTTAAATCATGACACGAACACAATAATCTCATCATCAAAAAATATGATGACAGTAAAGACATAATCTACTCACAAAGTAGTGTATTGCTGCCTTGACTAAGAAAGATTGTCGGGGTTGCTCGGGAAACTGTGCGAATTTTTCCTTTTTTGTAGAACATCTTGTGAATTCATTACGTAGTTTGGGAGGCGAGCCGTTTCATAAGGGCCAAGTTGGTGCAATAAGTCTGGTCACCCTCGTCACGCCTCGCTGACGGACCCTTTGTAACCTCGCCAAACCATCTATAGCTAGAAATCTCATTTTTACTTTGTAGCTTGAAAAAAATAAAGACTTGTGTCGTAATTTGATGTGAATAAAATAAAATTACAAGTGTGTTGTAATATAATAGCTACTCAAGGCAAGATTTACCAAAGTCAGACAAGTAAAAAAGCCGCAGTCTTTTTTTTTGTAAATAAATAATAATTTTTAATTCATTTGTGTAGTAGGTATTGCCAGATACTATTAGGCTATCAGAACTAACTGGTAACAGATTCAAAAGTTTCCATTACCAAACAAGATTTATCAGATTTAGATATATGTGGCACTCGTTAAGTATTACAATATTATTACGTTTACGATATAATAAAGATATTTTCCCTCACAAGGAATACGAGTTTGTCTCGCATAAGTTTCTCCGCCGACTATTTGCTATCATCTCGAGACAGCCCTGCCTCAAATGGGGAGCTACCCTCATTTGCTTACCGGAAATGGAGCGGGACGTGGTACCGGATTGCTGCTACATTGCTTCGCTTCCGCTCAACTTTGAGGACGTCCCTTTTGTCTCACTTGCTTGGCCATGCGTCGCATACTCGCTTCTAGTTGCTACCCAACATTTCACGTACGAGAAATCCATTAATTCTGGAGTAAATTAAAATTATGTTGTAATTACGTTTTATGATCATCCAATCACTTCTTGTACTGACAATCAGGCAAAGTACTATACTGTAAAGACAATTGCGAGTAGGTTGCATGACTGCCCCATTACATCATATTGGGTTGCCTCCAAATTATATTAATTTTATGATAAGGCACTTTATTACCAAATTGACTTAAGTGGTTTGAACAAGTTAATAAAAATATAGTAATATAGATGGGTCATGGTTTACAAATATTTGATGTGACCTTGCCATATAAGCCACTCCTGTGGCATACTCCCGTGTAGTTGCTACGCAAAAGTAAACGAGCGTGGAATCAATATATTCTGGAATGTATGTAAATTAAATCATGCATTTATCGGTCGTTCAATCATCTCCTGTATTGACATTCAGATTGGACTCGATATAGTTAGACCGGTCGTTGGTTCCAGTCAAATTAATTTTTAACTAAATATGTTTGTTTTGTTTGTATGTTAATATTTATAAGGAAAAAAGGTAACTATATTTAATTCTGGCACCTACAGCTGAAGTTATTAAACATAACAACTTTACGTTTAGTTTAAAAAAAATAAAAACTACGAATATGTAGGTACGGCATGAATATTACTGTTTTATACATTTAACAATAAATTTTCACTCAGTTGTGTATAATTCAGCAAGATTGTGGGATATTTAGATCAAAGGCTACTGTGCTTGCATTTTTCGGAAGAGGCGTAGAAAGTGATTATGTAATCGCTCATAAATTTTAAAAACCCTTCTATACGATGGTGTGCAAAAGATATCTGTGTGAAATATTCATAAGGTGGATAAGCGGCTTTGCACGAGCTTGCCGCAGCCGGGAGCTCAATAGGAGAGATTTAGACTTCATCGAGCACAGAAATTATTGGTGTGCGTTGCGACGTGTTTGTATTGAAGTGAATGTATTTTCTCACGTTTTTCATATCACAGAATGTCGTATGTCGAGGAGAATGTCGAGGAATTTACGGCAGGAGAGTAATGTGCTAAAATTATCAAAACCTTTATGATGGCTTTTATACCGTGGTTATAGGTATGTCTTTGATCCTGCTGTAAAATTGTAGTATCGGTAAAATAGCACTAAATATTTTATGATAGATACCCCATACAAAAAAGTATAACTCAAATTGATGCACATTTAGAGAACAAAATATATTGTCCATTAAACGATTCTGCTGAGTACTGCAGTTGTCGGTCGTAGTTCAGTTAAACTGTATTCAACTTCAACAACAACATAGTTCTACAGAGTTTCACACCTTTCGCCATTCAATATTTCTTACTTTTAGTATTGCGTAGTTTTTTGTAAATGGTTTCTTCTATTGTGATATTCTTTTTGTGCTCATGTTGCTAGCTTCGTGTTTATAAGATTCAGAATTTCTCAATGTCAGTATCAAAGAATTTTGTGCACCTAAGTTTATTTTTAGTTTGTTTTGAGTTATTGGCTGAGCGAGCGACCCTTCTTGGATCGCAATAAGTCGGTTATTTGGTTATTAATGAACCCTAAACATAACAAAAACATTATCACAGGCACATCTTTGTTGTCGCTAGAAACTAAAATGTTATCCATTCTTCACCTTTCAGCCAATTGCCTTCTTTAGATTTTAGAGTCCTGTCCGTGAGATCTGTCTGATTACAATTTTCATTATCCTAATTTTTTTCTGAAATTGTGCATACAATTCTTAGCGCATAACTGCCTTTGAAAACTATACACGTGTGCATTATAATTGTTTATGTGGTCTCTTAGCGTCGGTTTCGTATCTTCTTCTCTGTGTATATTTTTCCTTAAAGTCTGTTTAATTATGTTGAGTGCTTTTGAGGGTAAAGATATCTAAGCTTAATAAAGGGCCGTCTGTTTTTTACATTTGTTTATTTTTTGGTCTTTTTTGATGTAAATGAGGTCGGTCACTAGTCAAGCTTCCTTTAGTGACCTTGCTTTGTTCGTACGGGGCATTCGTTGTCTGCCGCTTTTGTCTTATATTATTTAAGAAAAAATAATGATAAAGAATTAAGATCGTACATTTATTATCTTTGATGCACGATCTGTATTTTTCAAATTATGTGTTTTCAGTACTCGTATCTAGAAAGTGATATAATACTTTCTAAATACGAACTTGAAGTTCTATATAAAAAAATCAATTTGTTGTAGAATTATAGATCGCACAAGAAAGATGCCGAATACACCAACAAGGTAAGTCGGACCATAGTCTTCCAGAAAACGAGGTCCTCAAATTAAGATCTTTCACTTTTAGTGGGACATTGATCTACTACTACAGAGGTAAAACGTTTTATGCTCACTACGTCAATTCTCAACCATTTGGTATAAGAAAGTGCAGAAAACCATTTGTCGAAAATCAACGTCGTCCTATATTGACTTTTTCACTGTTCTTGATTACAAGCGAGAACAAACATTTTGCTGTAGTAAGTTTGTTGGATTCAATAAAAAAAATCAAAGTTACAACTCATACACGTATGTTGGTCTTCTGCGAGAAGGTGATACTCTCCTTTTCTCATTTTGACTGCCAGATGGGAATTGTAAAAACAAAAAAAAAATACTAAAACAGCACACACAAGCACATTCCGAACACAGTAAAGTGTAACATGGATATCCAGATAAACTC
This sequence comes from Mecyna flavalis, assembly GCA_949319885.1. Taxonomy (NCBI): domain Eukaryota; kingdom Metazoa; phylum Arthropoda; class Insecta; order Lepidoptera; family Crambidae; genus Mecyna; species Mecyna flavalis. Next base: position 12,781,010 of record OX439433.1, read on the forward strand.
GTAGCTGTTGTCATCTCGTAGCAGCATGTCGATGCGAGTCGTAGCACAAAGCGTAGCACGATTTGAGCGTAACGTGTAGCGTGTAGTTGTCGGGCTCATCCATTCTGGTCCAGAACTCGATAGTCTTGTTTGAATGCCCGTATAATTTGAATATCTACTATAATTATGCTTTTTGTATGGTACAATGGCAGATGCAAACTCGGATATTGCTACTCTGTTAGAATGTTTTAGGCAATCTGATTTGATTTATACGTTTTTGTGTTTGAACAGAAAAGTATTTGAAACAACCGAAAGACGATGGGAAGTATTTGTTTGACAGCGAATAGCACCATGTTCTGTTCTGATTATGATAATAAAATTAACCTATCTTGTTTTACTATCTCAGGCAAAAACGATTTCGCTAGTTTTAGAATATTACACTTATAAATTCAACGTTTGTAATTTATAAGATGAAGCACATGTTGAGGGGTGCTTATGGTATTGGTAAATTTGTTATTTTCCTTTAGAATAAATGTGTTCTTTGACTGGCGAGCAGACATGAAGCCCGCTAGATGCAGTCACGTCGTTCTATTTCACTGAGAAAAACATGACTCAACAGGCAACCTCACTTGGTATAAGTAAGTGGAGGCAGATTTCATTTGAAATTCCTAACATTAAACAGATCTCAAACAGCAATCGATGCTACGACCTTCGGGATTTTAAACTAAAAGCTAACTGTCCTGCGGGTCGGACCAAATGATATTGTCTTATTTCACTAAATTCGAAATCAATTACAGACTAAATTACGAGTACATAAGTAAAACATTTGTTTGTCCAATATTTTATTCAGACCAAATCCCCGATTGAGGCCACGCTCCCTGTAGGCGTATAACCTTTTAATTTGAACTTCGGATAAGCATTTTTCTATATGCAAATACCAATTTCATACAACCGTTACCGTGCGTCCGAGTGATAACGCAATCGCGGCATCGGGAATTATATTACGCTTGCGTGCGTGCGCGGAATACTAATAAGGATGCTAATTTCAATTAGCGGCACACGTTTATTGTGGTTTGAGCGTTTCATAATAAACTAGATTCATAGCGTCTTATATTGCTGTTTGTCTGCCTTGTGCACGATGGTACACAGGGTCTCAAGTTTGAATTGGTGAGGTCTGGTCCGAACATAATGTATTTCCAGATGTTTTCCTCTTTTCTCTCTCATATCTCGTATGTCACACTACCTTGTACTAATGCCTCAAAAATAAGGGAACATGGGCGTACCGAGGGGGGGGCAGGGGGGGGCAGCTGCCCCCCCCTGGAAATCTCGCAGATCATGTATGAACTCGCCTAATTACTAGTAATCAAAGTGTAGAGGGGGTCTAAATGCTCCATCTTTTAAATTTTGTACAAAATATAAAACTGAACTTGTAAACAGTATGGGCGATTCTTTTACGGACGACCTTATAAACCATTTTGCAGAAGATCCTCGAAAATTACTTTTGATTTACGAGCGATTTAAATAAAATTAAAATGCATGCATAGTTAAATTTATTTTTATTTATTAGGTCGGTTTTCAGGTTTTATTGTTACTGTTAATTATTTATTTCTGGATAGAACTTTCAGCGTATTTCGCGTTTTGACGTCTTTTCTTACTTTCACTCTATCTGATAGTGTAACCTTTGAGGGCATTTTCATTTCATTTCATTCAGCATGTCTAAGGAACAATTTCGTACGATTTTTTATTTTAATTGGGACAATCCGCTGCCAAGACAGCTCGCCATATAAACCAAGTGGCGATAATAGCGTTGAAGAAAGCACCGTTTCGGAGGTATCAGCGTTGAAATTGCACCTAGTAGTGGTCGACCTAGAGTACTTCAGGACGACGAATTGAAGACCCTGGTGGAAGCTGACCCGTCGCAAACGGCTCGAGGAATTGCACAAGAACAATGAGTCAGTCACCATGTGGTCTTAGATGGTTCAAAATGCATTGGAAAGGTGAAAAACCTCAAAATGTGGTTGCCCCACGATTTTAACAATCGATAGAAATCATCACATTTTGAAGTGTATTCTTCTTTGATTCTGTGAAATCAAAACGACTTTTTTGGATTTTTTGGATCGAATCATAACGTTCAATGAATAATAGATTACTTATTTACGATAGCCGGAAACGTTCATGACAGTAGCTAAACGCCGACGAGCCTCCCAGACACTTTCCAATGGCAAAAACCCATCAAAAAACGACTTTGGTCAGACAATCACCGCAACTTACATCATAAACAGCCAGCACTGGTCAACAGAAGAGATTTGATCCTCATCATTATCAGCCCGTAACAGGTCCACTGCTAGACAAAGGCCTTTCCAAATGCTCGCCACGCTGATCGATCGTTGGCCACTCCCATCCGGCTCCTGACAGCCATCTTGCGCAGATCATCGCTCCACCTGGCCTGAGGGCGTCCTACACTACGCTTATCGAGACGCGGTCTCCACTCTAGGACCCGGTTGCCTCAGCGGTTATCGGTTCTACGGCTGACATGACCAGCCTACTGCTACGTCTTCAGCTGGCTAATCCGTCGAGCTATGTCGGTGACTTTGGTTCTCTGCCGGATCATCTCATTTCAGATACGATCCCACAGAGAAACGCCGAGCATAGATCTTTCCATATCCCGCTGAGCGACTTTAAACTTCTGGGCCAGCCGTGCCGTAAAAGACCACTTTTGAGCTCCGTAATTCCGTATGTCATGACGGGTAGGACGCACTGATTGAAGACGTTTGTCTTTAGGCATTGTGGAATCGGCGATGAGAAGACTCGACGTAGTTTTTCAAACGCTGCCCAACCCAACTGAATTGTGATCCTGCTCTACGACCACGCCCGTCCGCATATTTCACAAATCAGTAATCACCATCCGAAAATTAACCGTATTTAATTGAGCGTAGAAGTTTTTCCTCACCCACCACACCTACTCTTCAGACCTCTCGTCAACCGCCTAGCCTACCACCTTTTCAAGCACTTCGATAACCTTCTCACAGGTAGAATCTTCGTGACCAGGAAAAAACAACATTTGTCGACTTCATCGAATCCCGAAAACCAAATCGACGCTTGAAAGAAATAAATGACTAATAAAAGCGAAATTTAGCTAACTTTATTAGGGAGAGCTGTTAAAAGTCAAAATGTTTAGATGTGCAATGACATAAGTGCATTTAAAACTGGTTCTGCATTCCGCGTACGACGGGCACCCCCCCCCCCCCCCGTGTCAAGGGGCCTTGCCCCCCCCTAGGCCAGAAGCTGGGTACGCCCATAGGGAATATGTAGGTAGGCATGATAATGTGGTAGAAAAGGCCTTAAGTCACTCCACTATTATTACAATAGACACAATATTAAAGTCCTTACTCGCTTTTTGCTTTAAATAAGCTCATTCTTAAATAACCTAATAGTATTTTGCTGAAAACTTTGTTATAAACTATAATAATCCCTTATAGATATCTATTATAAACATGCTAGACGAGACGAGAGTATAAAATTACAATAAGCTACTTGTGTGTTTATTTTAAGAGCGACATAAGCCACACATCAAGTCTTTTACTACCTTGTATTTATTGGCACATATTCGAGACGAGTCGCGACGCCGGCTGCGCCCCGAGCTACCCATGCGTAAGTTATTGCATGCGATTGAGAACCAATCGAGAAACCACTGAAGACGTCCGCGAGGCTTTTATTATCAAGCATATAAAGTATTGGCCCATATTCTCTTAACAGTGGGGGATAAGTCCTCGTATACTCGTATTTGACGCAGTTTTAGTCTTTTCTACACCCAACGGATCATAAGGGTAAAGATGTCAGTATGTGAGTAAAGATGGAAGGAAGTTAATTGTTTCTATTGTGAATCTTTCACTTGAAAAATCCGTTCGTCCGGGAAAGTACCTCCCTCTTATAGAAGACCACAGTTTACTAAAAACTTGTTGCTGTTGGTTTGTGGGAGTGCCGGAGGCCGGCAACGCTTCAGCGATCCCCCTGGTGTTGCAGATGTCCAAGGGCGGCGGTGATTGCTTACCATCAGGCGACCCACTGGCTCGTTTACCGCCTCTAACATAAAAAAAAGAAATGCTATATTTCTGTCGGCGGTGTAAACTTGTAAAGCAGAGGAGAAAACTTTTCTATTTTCGTTTCAAATTATAGGGTTGGCAACGCGCGAGTGATGCATGCCTCTACAAGCGTGCATAGACGGCAGGTTACGCTAACCTTCGGGAGAGTCGTAGGATTAACCGCGACCCTCGTGGTATAAACAAAATCGTTTCACAGAAAATATATTTCCTTGATTAACTTTATATACTGCTTATATTATTGTAAGCATCGAGCCCCGGGCATAGGTAATTTATTCAAGTTAAAATATTTGTACATAATTTAAGAGCGATATAAGCCACACATCAAAGCTCTTATTACCTCATACATATTTATTCCTGTAAGCCAAGTTGACAAGATCATATTTTAAAATCAAAATGTTGGCTACTAGGCTCATTCAGTAAGGTTGAACAAGCATTTGCAAATGCATTTCTATACAGGGAGCGTTTTCAAAGTACTCACAAATGATGCGTTAGCCCCTTCGTACACAAGGCGACGCAAGTCTCCGATACTCGGCGACTTGCGTCGCCTTGCGACTACCGCCATACAAATCCATTGAGGCTCGTACACTAGTCGACGCGACTCGCGTCGCCGACATTCGTCGCGCGACTCGCGTCGCGCCACTCCTACGATACCTGCCTGCCGAAGTCGTCGCTACTTAAGTCGCGGCGATTTTCAAGATGGCGGAGCAGTTATTGAATATTAAATTTGTTTCTGAGGTGGAGAAATATCCTTGTTTATATAACTATACTGAACTAGCTTACCCAGTGAACTTCGTATCACATACCTCTTAATATAAACCATATTTATTTAAACCCTATCTTTTTTCCATATTTTCTCATCGTTTAAACCTTCCCTGGACTTCCACGAATATTTCAAGACTAAAATTACTCAAATCGGTTCAGCCGTTCTCGAGTTTTAGCGAGACTAAAAAACAGCAATTCATTTATAAATATATAGATAGGCAATTCACGTCGCCGTGTGTACGGACCGTGCGCTACTCGATACTCGCGACTGGATACTAAAGTAGTATACAACATTAGTATCGGAGACTTGCGTAGCGTTGTGTACGAAGGGCCTTAGTTGTTGCATCCCAGTTTCGATTGGGAAGCAATCACAAAGTTCCGACGGGCGCGGAGTTCCAAGCCGTCGTGGAGAGGAAGATAGGAACTTGCCTATAATGTTTTCTATTTGTCACGACCCGGCGAGAGAATCTGAAAATACTTAGGGCTTTTCTTAACCTCGTTTTGGAGTAGTTGTCGCATAAATTACTATCACTGCCATCTTTCCCAAACGGAATTTGCCAAGACACGGAATGAACGAAGTAAATTCTTGTAAACAGCTAGCAAATATTGGGTCTTGAAGACGACTTCCCTCTCGGGTCGGTTTCAATTTGGCAAAACCAATAACAGTTGTTGTGTCCTCTTATCATTTTCAGGCGATAAGGAAATTGACAAGCTATTTCCTTGGGCTGACAATTTATGACTATTTGTTTTAAAATTTATATATAAACACATTTCGGTAACAAATTGTTTTTTAACATAATAATAACATTGTTACTAACAATGTTATTATTATGTTAGAAAATCAACTTTATATTATTTTTATTAAAGAACTTAATTCATAACTGAATGTTGCATATAACTTATAACTAAGAAATAACCAAAAATTCGTTACTGTCGAAAACATCTGGTGCAAGCTCTGAAATCTGTGTTAAAAGTCGTTAAATTTTGTTACGCCTCCTTACATATAGCTGCTCCTTTGACAGGCTAAAGGGCCCTCGTCATGAAGTGTTAAACAAAACTTGGGACCTCACCGATCCTAACCCTCAACTTGCTTCGAACGCGATTTTCACTGACCCACTTTCTCACGTTTTTTTCCTTGTGCGAACTAAATATGGAGCATAATTTCTAGAGCAATTAGTAAGGCGAGATTTTCAAATGCTCCCCGCAATTAAAGAGTACTAGTTACTAGGTCGCTGAAACATTAATGTTACTTTTAACTTTTCAACTAGATTTTTCTTTTCGATGTTGAGCAAGGAGAAAATTTTCTGTTTAGGATTGCTTCATATTCAAATGAAATCAAAAACTCCTTTATTCGTATAGGCATAAGAAAACTAAAATTGAATATCTGATTATATCGGAAGTAAGAACTTTACAAAACTGCTATTCAGTACAATATTGTATAATTATGTAACTTCTATATATTTTCTAGTTGAATGTTACAAGACCTGTATGAGGATCTTTAGGAGACACGCCATACAAGTACAATCAGCACGTACAATTAAAACGCAAACCAGCTTTATACGAATACCCTAAAATATTTAGTTTAATAGTTTTTTTTTTATAGTGGCGTCATTTTATTAGGTAATATTTGACAGTTTATTTATGCAAAGCAAAATGCTACTTATGTACATCAGGAGTAGATTCTAATTTTCTAAATAAATAATTGTATTAAAAAAACTGATGATGTTTTCTTGAGTTTTATTCCTTTAGCGTAAGGTATATTTTTCTTTGCATACATGAACACTCAAATGTTACCTATTAAAATGACTCCACTTATAATTATAACACTACATGCATTTGATAACATTATAGCAGTCAATCCAACGTCATCTTTATTCAATTTTGACTTGTTTATCTAGCTGTCACGACCAGACACTGCCAGCTGTAACTTTGCCCCGAACGGCCACAGGGCGGGGCCCGTAAATCTTCAATAGAGCTGCTATCTCCGGAGCCCGACAACTCTGAATAAATACGAGTCGTTTGCGAATCTAGCCCACAGATATTTAAGTCTAGAGTCGCTTACATTATCTCCCTCGAGTGCTTAGATTTGGGCAGACTAAGTCTATCTGTCTAACGTTATGCAATTACCGAAAAGCGTTTATCTACGTTTAAACCAATAGAAGAAAGAATTTTAAAAGATACAACGGTATCACAGAAAATTAGGATATAATTGGAAAATTGGATAACTTCTGTAGGTTTGCACATTACATTGTGGCATTATGTTATTGCATATCTATTGTACCTACACCAAGATTATTTACACACATTATTATAGCACATTATGTATGGTTAAAACATTTTGATGGATAACTTACACAATTAGGATTATTTTAGGAATGTATCATTGGATTTCTTATTCACCATACGTCTCGAGTATAATAATTTTCGATACAGCCTGTATTAATGTATTGATAGTCATTATCTTTAAGCAATTGCCTAAACATCAAATATCGCATCTCTATTATCAATCACTGTTAGGCAAGGACGTAAAGAACAATTCCTCTAGACTAGATCGTGTACAGTGGGCCATGCATCAAGCTTTAAAAATCTGTCAAATTCCAACGACCAATTTTCAGCAATAGGTATGTCTGTGTCTATCGCATAAAGTTCTATTTCGATTGAGACTTTTTTAAAGATTTGTATCTGATGTGTTTGTATGGCCCAGTGTACTTGATACCTGTCCTTTACTTGCCTCAATGGCTTTTATAAAATATTTCATTCGCGCGTAATTTCTTTTTTCAAATATCCCCCCCCCTTCCTCCCACATTTCTGGGATCAAAATTACCCTATGTTCACCGGGGATAGTATAGCTTTCCAACAGTGAAAGAATTATTCAAACCGGTTCAGTACTTTCGGAGCCTATTCAATCAAACAAACAAACAATCAAATCTTTCCTCTTTGTAATATTAGTATAGACGTAGTAGAAATACATAGAAAATAATCTTTATGGCTGACAACATAGTGTTTATTCTTTATTGCTTCACAATCTGCGACTGAAGTAGAACAATGGCCAATAAGGGCAATAAGTATTGGAAATGAAATAAGTGTTCGTAAATGCATGCTTGAAACCGACAAGTTTGTTTCATCGTTGTTGGCGCTTGTTTGGTTTCCAATTGAACTGTAATGAGTTTGAATGGACTCACTCGTGCCGAACAAGTGGAGAGCCGTGTAAGAGCTTTCCCCTACTAAGGGAAATTATTTTTCATGGAATATTACAAAATATATTGCTCCTTGTTTTATTTTTCTCATCGTATATTATTTAGGAAATTAGGAAAGGCCTCAACCTTCTCTCAATTTATTAAATAATTTTTTGCCAAAATATTATATCAGAACAGTCCAAATAGTTTCATTAAAAAGTTTAAGATTACTATCAAACAAATAGTATAACCCAAGCACAAACAGAGAGACAATGCTTGCATTTAAGTTGGGTAAACTAAACTTAAAATCCTATCAAATATCGCCATTAGCGAAAAAAAATATAATCGAGATGTAACTTCGTAACTATCTAAAATGGACTATATACCATACCACATCATATATAAATTCCACATGGTGAACAAGACAAAACTACGATTATGTAGGAGAAAGATGAATTCAATATCTGTATACCTGAAACTTGATGCACTTTTAGTATTTATGATGAAGACTAGAAACATATACCTATTATGAAAAAAGCTCTGAATTCAAGGTGGTGTGAACATAATTATACTTTGAGTCCTGAAATATGTGTAGATGGAGATTTAAGCAGAGAAAGGCCGAAAAAGCGATGGATGGATTGCGTGAAGTATGATGATATGAAAATGAAAAGAGTGAATGTAGAATTTACGGCTAATAAGAGTAGAATTGACGGCTAATAGGAGTGTGTGGAAGGAAAAAACATGTTGCGCCGACCGTGTACCAAAGCGTGGGATAAGGGCAAGGAATGATGATGATGATTATACTTTAAGTCCTGAAATCCATGTCTTGACTTTGCAGCAAATAAAATGTTAAAGCGAGTGTGTTTCGAGTTTGAGTTTGCGGAGATGAGAGGCACGCGTCAAGTGAACTGCAATCATTCGCAATGTTAAGTGCAGCTCGCGAATCAAGTGCCTTTCGTATCGCTCGATCAATGAGCTGCCAGTTATATTTTTTTAGGAACATTCACTTTTCTGAAGAAATAGAAAAAAGTTTCGAGATGAATGCTTGCCAAAGCTGATATGTAGGTTTTTTTTATCAACAGAATTCTTATATGCGAAATATTGATGAGATTGCTACTACTTCACTAAATAGGTGTTATTATATTATAATAAAAACATGATCTATTGATGTGAAATTCTCCGAGCAAATTTTATAGTTTATATAAAAGTGAATCTGAATGGATAAAGACTAAAAAACAAAATATCAGGGAATCCTGAGAATCGGCGTTATTACTTTTCACCTCATTCCAACAGGTAGCGTAATTAATTTCTTGTTTTCTGCTTGGCGGAAATATTAGCAATTCTTAATTGAAAAAAGATACTTGGCTTAATTTTATCATGAATAGGTGGATATTAATTCATTTATTTTAAGGAAAATCATACATTGTGTAAATCATGTCGAAGTCCTGACAAGGCAGCTTGGAAAAATCTGATAATTTTTGGTAAACCAAGAAGCTTACAAGACGGGGAATGGTTTTTGAATTTACGAGTATGTTCGTTAAAAAAATCATTTTCTTGCTTTTGCAACCATTAGTTCCTATGCCCAGACCACCCATAACCAGTGAGGATACGCACATCTTTAATATCCTATACCTTACATGTACCCTTTGCCAGTGGCAGTTACATTAATTGGGTTTTGAAACCCCTAAAGTTAATTTACCCTCAATCAAACTTGAGACTGAGGGTAAATTTTGGGGTCATGATTCATATTTCAAAAGTAAATAATGCAAACAGATAAATGCTTTAAAAAAAGGTACGATACGGGAAAACGGTCCAATTTAAGTTTTTTAAATATTTGTAGGTAGAAAAGTATGTTTGTGATTTAAAACTAACCTTTGAATTGTTTCTACTTTTAACAAGATGAATAAATCCTTCAAACAAAGTTTCAAATAACCTTTATACGAAAGTTACGCAATCCAATCAAATGGAATCCAGTGTATAATAGGATCCGCAAAATAGATTTCATGTTTTATGACCTTTATTAATGCGACGAAACTCCGTTCAGTTGTCCGTAATGGTGTGGCTGATGTAGAATTTAATTTTACCCCAAGCTCTTTACTTCCATAAATTAGATATAGGAATTGATAAAGGATAGATTACGCCAAATTAGCGGCTTATGGTTATTATTATATGTAACATAATAGATATAATGTAACCAACGCATAGATCATTTTAATAGGTATGTGTAGTTATACAAATAAGAAAATGATTACTGTTACACGATTAGACAAGTTAGGGAGCGTTCAAGTATTACGTAACGCAATTTGGGGGGGAGGGGGGGTCTCGTAAAACGTTACGATGCGTTACAGGGGCGGGAGGGGGTCTTTCGAACAACACGTTACGTAACATTGTTTTTTTTTAATAAAAAATTTGGGAATAAATACTCCCAAATTGGCAACCCTTTTCATTTACGTTTTACGGGGAAAACATCGATTGTATAGTCTGGTCGTCATTTTTAATATTTGTTTTCGCAAGTTCAGGCAAACCTTTTTTGTTTATATTTCGCGGGGAATCCCTAGATTGTGTTGTACGTCATTAAATTTTGTTTTCGTTGTCAGTATTCGTTAGTGTTTATGCAGAAGCACATTGCTGTAGACGGTGTAAAAAATAAATAAAATACGCAGATGTTGCGGATTAAAAATTTCTTGTTTTAATTAGTAATTATTACCGCAAAGGCAATTAAAAGTAGGTACACCAAGGATAAAAACTATAACGTAACTTTTTGCGACTTTAGGGTAAAAATGGTCACTTGAGTGTTACGTAACGTTTAGAGAGGGGGGGGGGTACAGAAAAACGTGACGGTGCGTTACAAGGGGGGGAGGGGGGGGTCAAAAATCTTCAAAAATTGCGTTACGTAATACTTGAACGCTCCCTTATTCTTCAAATGGAACTTCAAAATGTTCCAAGAAACTCTACTTCTCATTTGAAATTATTCGAATGAAAACAGGTATCACAGACAAGGGGCCGTCCATTAATCACGTGAGGCTCAAAAGGGGGGGGAGGGGGTACGGAAAACATCACGAAACATCACGAGGGGGGAGGGGGGGTCTCGTTAGACATCACGTGTATTAATTTTATTTATTTTACTGCCCACGACACTGAAACTGTTCGGCCCACGCGTATCCTCACGCTACGAGGGAGGGAGGTTCTCTGCGTAGTGCGCGAGGATGATGGTGCCGAGTGGCTTGACGAAACCGAAGTTAATATGTCACAAACCTCTCAGCCAATAACAACTGCCAGTGAAGAAGAAGCTTTACCAGTTGTAACCTTAAATGAAAGTCTTGCCACTCCGTGGGACGAAGACAACATTAATTAATTATTCATTAATTTTATTACAAATACATAATTATAAATGTTTTTCGAATCAAAACGCCATTTTTTTAATATTTTTTTCCAGTCAAAAATAGCCTTTACATAGACTTCCAAAAAAATACACGTGATCCAGAGGGGGGGAGGAGGGGGTGGTCCCAAACCTCACCAAATATCACCAGGGGGGCGGGGGGGGTCAAAAAATGAGAAAAACGACCTCACGTGATTAATGGACGGCCCCCAAGACGTTTTAGCTTGACTGAATTTCTCGAAGCAGCGAAAGAGGCTAAAGGCGGCTCATGAGATCAAAAAGCCCTCTAACGGCCACTCGTGCATACGTGTACCTACCTGGCATAGGCGCGTCATCCGGCGTCGCTCGAGCCAAGGTCGGCTATTGTTGATCAGCTTTTGTTCCGTGACCCGCCTGTTTGTAGGTCAACCGGACCTCGCGACACCGCGACGGTTCAACCGGTTGTTGTATGGGTCTAGTGTGCGAATCCTAATACTCGCTTTTCCTCAAAAAAATTTACTTAATGTAGTTAGGTTTCTACTTAATGAGTAACGAGTACCTGTGTATTGTTCCTACATATTTACGGAATATTGTGCCAAGAAGGAAGAGTGTGGTTATAGTTTTTTAATTTTTTCTTCCTTGTTCGTATATTCATATTGCTCTTAAATATAATTAATTGTACTTATCGTGAATTTAGCTAAACATTTAGATTGTTTGAGGAGGCATATTGGTTCCGAGAGAGTTAAATATTAATACGCTTGACCATTCCATAAAAGTGAAAGTATTTATATAAATTTATGCTACCTATTAGTTTTCTAATTGAGTTTTTTCTTCTTTTACAGGTAAGAAAGCTGTCGGTTGGTAATTCCTTGCAATCTTTTAATTTTTATTATTGTATCATAAAGTGCGTGTCTATTAAAGTTCTTTGAGGAATAAAGATAATGAAAAGTTTCCAGCTTCGTAGTATAGAGTCGTTTTGTATCTTCTTGATATAAATTCGTATCGTTATGATTGGCATTTCAACACTACCATAGCCAGATCACTTTTAACAATATGGTGTGTATCGCCTTCGATTATGAATTATATAATAAGTGGTTGAACATTGCAGTTGTAGGTATCACGGGTCGGGAGCGTAAATATCTACGTGTATAAACAATGAACAAAACTTGATTGTGTTACAATGGGTGGTTAAATTACATACAGCAGCACATCAACTTTCTCTGCTCTCAACCTAATAAACCTTTTAACTTAAATCTCATTTTGACAATATTTATTCTAACAAATGAATATGGAATTAATATGAAACTTTATATTTTACCTTACCTGATATAAAACCCGTCCCTATTTAAAATTGGACGATTTGTTAAAATTTTCAGAGGCAACTTTGTTCCGACGAAAGGCGTAAGCGGCGTTTATTTCATAATTTACTCTCTCCCATGGAAATAAGTAATGAGCTCAGGTGCTCGGAGACAAAATGCGTGAGTCACTTAGCTCACAGGTGTGATGAGAGTAACGGCAAAGTTTCATGAAACTTTAAACGTTTTGGACTTAAAATATGTATAATCGTGTTAGACTATTTTTAGATGAAAAAAGTCAATGTAATAATAATTGAATATAACTAACCTCCTGCTTGCTGACTTTTTTTTAATATGGAACATAATTATATACTTACTCATGTATAACGGCTCCACTAAAAAACCTTTAACCTGAAGTCTTTAATCCATTAGTAGCTTATACATAAAACAATATTGAGCCGTTTTTTTAACTTACATAACTAAGAAAATTGCCTTTTATTTATTTCTTATTTAATAATGTACGAGTTATTAACATATTAAGAAAGAACATCGACTTAAGGTACGAGTATATACCTGGCACCTAAAAGTTTTCGATAATATCAAGACATAAAATGAATGAAAAATAAAGTTAAATGTATTCCAACAATGAGTGTAGGAAAGACGCCGTGAGCCTCAGGTGCGCAACCATTTTTCTTTTCTGTGTGAGCACCCCACCTTTAAAACAAAAGAAGTTCAAAATTTAATTTTTCTTAATATTTTAGCGGCCATTGTCCGCACAATGAAGGGTAATGGTAATCTTTGCCGACCCCGAATTATCTCAGCCCAATGGTTTTAGATAAAGATTAAGCCATTAGAGGTTCAGTTCAAATGTCCCGCCCGCCATTCATACTTTACCTGCTTTTAACTTGGAATATTTTTTCGGCGACTAAAATTAGTATTATGAAAAAAGATTGGGTAGCATTAAATTATAGAATGCTACCCAATCTTTTTTTCTAGAACTATTTCTAGAATGCGAATTTATTAGTTCAATATTAAGCGTGCTTAAATATTTTCTCATAAAACCAATGACCATAATAACGTTTAAAGAAGCCTTATACTAATACTTTTGTAAAGAGAATACGATCGTCTTCTGAAAATATATCACAATAATATCAACTCAGTTACATAATATTAAAATAACTTAAACTATCTTGTATTATAAAGATTTAGTCAAAAAGCCTTATACAAATAAAAGAAAAACGTTTTGTGCTTTATGCAAAAAAAATAAATTATTACATGTTATCGAAATACGTAGTTGGGCATGACACATGAAGCGATAGAATCACTTAGCCAAACTTTTTGCTAACTAAAACGGCGATCTCGGTCGTATTTCATCATTTTACTTTCCTCGCTATAAATTACGTTATCTAAGAGGTCAAAAGAGTTCAAGTGCCACCCACGATTTTATCAGGGAATTTCCTCTAAGCAAAAAAATATCAGTTGCTTTTTGCGAAGAAGTGCGACGGAAAAAACTGCTTGTCTCCTCATCTTCAAACAATTTTCCTGATTGAAGAATTGCTATTCAATTACTGCATTTAGGCCGGGGTTATATTTTTGGGAACATAAACCGGTAGGATTGTATTTGTCTTAAAAGTATCAATCACAAAAAAACATCGATGTCTGTGGATACTTCGTCATCTTGTGGTGGTGGTCCGATACAATTTTGGACGACTTGACAACAATGCAATGCAAAGTAAATTCGAACATAAGTTTGTTAGTTGGTTTGTTTTTAATGCAAAATAATGTAGTCACCATCATCTTCTGTTTGTACCGTTTCAATGCAAGTGGACGAACGGTAATGTAATAAGTTTTGATGGATCAAATGTGAGCCGACGCCTCCGGCCGCGATATTGAGTTAGAAATTACGTTTCCACCCCTCTAACGCGATAACGTTTGGTGTGAGATCGGTACGTTAAATACAGGCCTGCAAAGTACACACTATGATCATATAGATATAGATGAGATTAACATGATACATTGTGAGATAAAATGGATTACACTCACGTAACATCAAGAAGACTTTTTAAAATGATTTTAAGTGATATACTAACTTTTTTCATGTTTTAGGCGCTTACCACACTGCACCGCGCTCCGCCGCGGTACGCGGGACGAGAGATTTAATCATTGTATGCAAGTACCTCAGTTTGTATAGAAAACACGCGAACACACTGAAAACGCGCCCGCGTGCGGCGTTTTCACCGCCTTAGTCATTCCTTTCATTACAGATCAAATGAAATATATTCGCCACCTTGGGCTTTGGTTTAAATGAGATAAAATTTGAATTAGTTGTTTTAACTATTCAATGTCAGGCTTCGATCTATATGCACACGAAAGTGTCATTTTGGCATTCATATATTTATTCAGTTTAATAATTTAATTTTTGGGTTAATATTTCTTGCCGGCTGCGTTTGAACATGAAATAATTTATCTAGCCTCGCCATTCTTTTGAAACCATTCATTATTATCTAACCCTTGCTTAATCCATGATGACAGGGTCCCCTAAGTCATATTAATTCCATTTTAATTCGGGAGAAGTCCGTTGGGTTGATAAATAATGACGTCATTTAATCTGTGATTCTAAGCTGGCTTTGCTTTGGGTTTTCAATATTTTATTCATCTCTCGTAATATTTTCTCACAGATTGGTCAAGTGCTCAATAAAATTAAATGGATTCGTGAAAAAGGCCATAGTTTAGAAGTGTTCGTAGTTTAACCTACTTTAAATAGGGTTGTATTTAACTGCACATCAAAAAATACTGATTGATCATGAAAAAAATACTGAATTGCTAAGTCTAACCTAAACTTTGGTGTGCAATCAGTTATTTTAATGTACATCTCAGTATTTTTTGATGTACACTTATTTCCCCTTTAAATAAACCCTGAAATAGGCTTTATATGCTGTGGGTGCGAATGTACTTTTTTTAAATAAAACAGTTTTTGCCACATTCTTTTGGGTCTGTGGCTTTGTTTGGGTAATTGTTGTAGATGTTGCTCCACGCAGAGACTCGTACTTTTTATGTGCTCCATAATTCCAATTCACTTGCAAGTGTATTTGCAAGGAAGTACATTTGATAAGCGTTTTAAGTGCCTCCTGTAAAGTGACAGGTTATTGAGTTTATTTATGGATCAGTTGTTTTCCGCAATTTGGTTGTGACTGTACCGAAGTATCGGGTGGCATTAACGCCTGCCGTGTCACGCACCGGGCGCGCTTCATATTCTGATCCCGCAATTTATCACGCTAATGGGCGTGAAAAGTCGAGGCGGAAGTGCCTCATGTGAAAACCAATTACTTTTACCGATTTTGATTTTGAAACATGTACGAAAACATGTATGAAACATGTACGCCATAGTGATATTGTATACCTAAATCCTTTCTCTTACCAGTCTTGGATAGAATATCGTAACTTATCATTGAACCCTTTTAATTTTTACTTCTATCTTAACGTAAAATTAAAGTCTGCCTATGGTATTCATTAAGCACAATTCATCGACAAAATGATATTGGCTTTATCACCACACTTGCCTAATGCAAATTGGTGATCACAAACTCATATTATTATATATTTTGCCCGACCTGAAATTTTAACCCAAGCTTCCTAGATTACGCCTAAGTACTTAAACCAATTAGACCAAAGAGGCGTTCTACGCTTAACTACTCATAATCTAAAATTTGCTTCTAAATAACCTTGACAAGAGAGTATTATCTATGTACAAAGACGTAATATTATATCTTTGTGTTACGAAATAACATTAGTTGTATGGAAGTCAACTTCTTATTACTGCGAGCTTAGTGAATGTTAACGAGCCAAATTATACAGAGCACTGTACTCTCAATCTTCATAATCACTAGGGGATGATGCTACCTTATTTGCGATGTTATCCCTAATAACAATTGGACCCCTTCCTTCGTAATTGTAACGTTTTGTTTCCATATAAATTGCATCCATTATTTTTGTTTCCTCCTATTTATATCCCATTGTGGACTAAAAGCTTTTATTATTGTTGTAAGAAGGGCAGTCTATTAGAGCAGATGAATTCTGTTTCATGGGTATTTTCTACAAATCTGCAATTAGTAGAGATTTTTTTTTTCTTCCGAAAAACAATACAAACAAATGACTCACAAAATTATTTGCTCATTTTGAAAGCATAAGTGGTATTTTCATTACCATTGGCAAAATGATATTAAGCACAAATAAAAGCATTGTTAAAACAATACTCGTAATATGGAAAGTAAGTCAGAAGTAACTTTAGCATAGTTAGGTAGTACTCAGTCATACTTGTACCGGTGTTGTCTACGAGTCACGAACAATTAACACTAATTTGATTGAGCTTGTTTCTCGTGACTAGTAGCAACAAACAGTGTAGTTATGTCATTTAGCAATTACGTTTAATTTAATTTGTGATATAGGAAAGAGTATACTTATTAATGTACATCACTTGTAATACACACTCTGTTTACGTAGGGGAGATGTGCCCAAAGCGGGCACCTTAAGGGAAAGTTGAAGAAAAACTGGTTTAAAACTTAGCTACATTCTTTTTTTTTGATAAGAGCTATTATCGAACTGCAAGTGTTTACCGTGATGTGCTGTTGACCGTACATAGTCCAAATAATTCGTCAAACGTTAAATTTACTACTATAGTATACTTTATTGATTAAGTTGCCAAATGAAAATTGTAAGTCGTGCTAAAAACTTTTTACCGTGTATTGTAGTGTAGTGTATTAAAGTTAACGTCCAACAAATTACTTGTCGAACTTTTTACATCCTGTCGTGTCCATAGTGGGTTGACTTAACCAAAAATACAAGGAAACTTTTTCCATTTTCTACGATGCCCCTCACAGAACAAGAAAATTTTATGCCCCTTAAATATTTATAAACAAATAAACCAAAGAGTAAATAAGCCGCTCGGACCGCACTGTGACACATTTTGTTTGCCCACGGTCCCCGACCGCAAGCTGACACGACGTCGGGCGAACAAAAATGTCCGGCCACAAATCGCGGAAAGCCAAAGCACGCTGTTTGTTTAGGCGGGCTGCCCTACCGACACTCGATATGCGGCACACCATAAAGTGTCATAGGATACGCAACTCAAAAGGTTATGAGTACACTTTAGTTTTTTAATGAACGGTTTGACGGCCGTGTGTCATTAAAACGATGGGCGAAAATATACGTGAAGTCATCATATTAATTCCATGGAAGTCATTGATAGTGTATTTAAAAAAGAGGTAGATATGCCATCCTTTGACGCACGGCGATTAGAATTTGATCCGTCGAGTGGTCGAGATATACTAAATCTATGTGCTTCATCAACCGTTGACATTATGCGTCTAAAATGATTTGTGTCAATTAACACAATATGAGCGGAGCATTTTTCGAGCGCTAGTGCGGTATCTACCTCTTTTTTAAATACACTATCAATGCGTGAAGTAGATACCATCAGATACCCTCATATTTATATTCAAGTCTCGACGGTGACAGTCATTGCTTTAACAAGTAAATAAAATAAGGGGTCCACGAAATCCTTGATGGATGAATTTGGTTTTGATTGTTTATATGGTTGGATCTGTTATAATTCATAGTAATTAGTAACAACAAGCTTCGGTTGTATCATACTTTTGTCTTACCGTGCTATGAGATTGAGGAAATAAAGTGTTCACTCAAGTACGCTATATAAATATTATTATTTGATTGATTGGCCACCGTAGCCGACCGAAATTCGTCTAAGAGAAAATTATTTTTGTATTCTTGACCACAGAAATCTAAAATTCTTGACTTATACCAGTATAGTAGAAAATCTTTTTTCTATGGTTACACATAAATATATAAATAATTAATAAATAATTAAATTACTTCAAGCAATAAAGATCTATTTATTGTTACCTAAGTGTTTATTAAAATACAGAAAATAGGTTGTGGGGTGCCTACCGTGTAACTAAGTAGATCAAGCTGCGAGGGTGTCATATGTACCTAATTAAAATGAACCTTATGAAGATAATTACTTAGCTGATTTAATAATAAATGTTTCATGTAAGTCGCTGTTGACATCTGAAATATGTGAGATGATGAGCAAGTGCGGATATTACTAGAATTTCTCATCTACGATATTTATTTTATTTGGTTTATTTTGCACACATATTTTCACTTCCGCATTTTGAAAAACGCGTAATCAAGTTCGATTTGAAGAGACATATTAATTGTATTTAGGTTTGCATGTATCAAAAATATTGATTTCAAATTGTACACATAGTTATAGACAACAGTAATACCATGTTTTTTACATTAAAACTTTACTAACCGCTAGCCAATTAAAGTGTTTTATACAGTAGACGAAGACTGTCTTATTCAGTAAAATAAATTTAATGTATTCAAGTGTTTTATAGAGTAATTAAGAATGTCGTAGTGTCGTATTCAGTAGTTTTAAAACAAGTTAGTTGACGGACGTAATTGCATAGTCGTTAATCAATCAACAGTCTCTCCCCATGTTACGTGACATGGCAAATTAGCGCTAACGCTAACTGCGCGATTAGACCTATTGTATCATACCCCGAATTACTGAACTGGATGATGTGCGGAAGTGCATATGTTATAATAGTTCACAATACTCCGATTCGGTTGATTAGTTTCGGAGTTCATGAACTAAGTATATGGTCAAGCAATAGACAGTTTGAGTGTACTCGTAGTTGGAATTATGATATTTCATGACCTAATTCAAAAATACAACACAAGTATAACATTATTGAAAAAATGGTTAAAAAACAAGTGACTTTCAAAGCAATGAATTTCCAGTTTTGTTTCTTTCTAAAACTACTGGTGATTTAATAATTAAAAACCACTGTATTTACAAAAAGCTTGTATTATGATTTATAACAAGAGGTTGAGTTGAGAGTAAAAATTTACCAAGTGACATTTCACTATTCTTTTTAAAAATATTTTTTTGTTTTTTATCAAAGAGTTTGAACAACTACATTTTGTACAACACGTATATGGTGCTACAGACAGGTGACTTCACGTGCTTATAGCACTCTCTTTATCTAATCGTTAAGTTCTCTAACTCTTTTTCTCCGAAAATACAAAAGAAATTGTTACATTTTAAAAATCTCGGTATATTTTATTCTGGGAACAGTATTAAAAGCAAATAAAAATCTTGTTACATTTGTCTATTCGATAGCAAAAGAAGTATCTACTGCTACGTAGCCAGTTAGCTACGACGGAACTCCCTGAGTTCCCGTATGCAGCACTTTGTAAATGTCGTAGCAAAGAATTTCGTAGCACTAAAATGATGCGACTACGAACATTCGCTGCGTTTAACATCTGCGTGCTTGAACATTTATGTACTTATATAAAAACTACGAGTATTAAGGTATGTGTACTTTCTTTATCAAAGTACACTTTGAAAATTCGTCACAATATTGGATAGTGTAAAAAAAGATTATTGTTTCGTCATTTTGCTCATAAGCTCTTCTTTTGAATGTCTTGCCGGAAGGAATTCTCAGGTGGTTTCTATTGTCGTCACGTCAACTAATCTTGACCGAGATATCTCAACGTTGTGGCCATTTTTCCATTGTATCAAATGTAATATTCCCTTTCATTTCTACTTTTGCATTTACTAATTTCGTATGTTACAAGTATTTTTTTAATACACTCATAATAGGCACAGTGCGTCCTAGCTAAGAGTCGCCCAAAGCTATTTTCTTACCAGCAGGCAGACCGTATATTTTTCATTATTATAAATTGTATTTATTTTGGATAGGATTATTTAAGAGTGTTCGCATTATAATTTTTTTCCTTCGTTTGATCTTCCAACTATATTTTTTAATTTATTATTCAGATTTCACAAATAAATAGATAGGACTTTTACATTTGTACAATAATATAATGTTTTGGTAGGTATTAAGTACATGTTTATCAATTAGTTTTGTAAGTGGAATATCATTCTATGTTACGAGACTTTCCATGAGAGTAGAGTCAAGGTCTATAAGTTAGTTCAAAACAAATGAATAACACGTCTAACTGTCCCAAACTGTAACACACTGACTGGCTCCACACAAGTTGTGATTGACCTTGTGCCTAATAACTTCCATCCAAATTGTAACCCTGAGCCATTGAGTTAAGGTCCATTTGAGCGATTTATAGTGGCAGGTGAGCTACTGGCAAAAGTACCCAAGTTTATGATGAATGACTTCTATTATTAAAGCCAGAAGTTTACTCGAGCGTAATTAATTATCACACGGTCTTTTCCACTTTGGAAGTTCTTTCATTAAGGCGCAGGGAGGTAAGTGAATTATAAAACTGTTGTTGATACAAAAACAAACCTAATATTTAATTTCTGATCAGGAAATAATTTGAAACGCAGGTAATAAATGTAATTGTTTTTTTTTTTATCTGCGATTTAATTATACAAAAGTTTAAATTATAAAAAACTGAAAAGCAAAAAATAATTTTAATAAGACATTCATCAAATGCGCTTATTGTCTAAGCCTATTAATTAAATTGTATTTTACGTGCTAGGTAGGTACCTACTAATCTGTTTGAAGTCGGTGCCAAGCCAAATAGTAGGTACCCAGATTACGTACCTACGTCCGCGGATTAATAAGTAACCCTTTATAATACATTATTATTATATATCATTTTTGATTACCTTTGGCTTGGCACCGACTTCAAACAGATTAGTAGGTACCTACCTAGCACGTAAAATACAATTTAATTAATAGGCTTAGACAATAAGCGCATTTGATGAATGTCTTATTAAAATTATTTTTTGTTTTTTAGTTTTTTAGGTAGTTTTTTGTTTCTTTTTTTTTTGAAGTCGGTTAAATTTTTTTTTAAAAAAGTTTGTTTATTTTTCTATTTTTAGTGTGAATAACACGTAGGTAGTGAGTAAAACTCTTTTATAATAATGATAGCGAAAATACGAGTAGAATTGTATTATTTGATAATAATATTAGGTATTCATTAAGTGTTCAGCACCATGGGTAGGAGGAGAATGCGTTTATGCGCCATAACCGCAGGCTAGCTAGACCCGAGGCCGTGTGTGGGACTCGAGACCGAAGCGTCCGCTACCCACTACACTCCCCCGGTTTCTCCTTCACACCCGATTAGGACGAGCCGGTGCTAACCTTATTGGCTAGTGACCAGCCCATCCCCGGGTAATCATCAGCTTAGCTGCAAAAGTACATGAAATACAACTAACGTTTCACATATTCCTACAACACTGAAAGAATTATCCCCTAACTCCTAACCGTTAAGGAGTTGTACTTTCCATCATCACCTTAGCTGCAAAAGTACATAAAATACAACTAACGGTCCACATATTCCTACAATACTGAAAGAATTATCCCCTAACTCCTAACCGTTAAGGAGTTGTACCTTCCATCATCAGCTCATCAACATAAAATGATGTCTATCGGACGCAAAAACTTGAATGGCTTCAGAAAAAACAAGTAACGCGTAGGCGCAGCCTATAAAATTTGAGGTTTTCCCTTGATTTTTCCGGGATCCCATCATCAGATCCTGACATGGTGACAATGGGACCACCTCTGAACTATGCACTTTCAAATAAAAAAAGAATTATTTAAATCGGTCCACAATTGACGGAGAAATCGACGGACATACATAAAAAAAAAAAAAAAAAAATACATACAGTCGAACATATAACCTCCTCCTTTTTTGAAGTCGGTTAAAAATGAGATTTTACCTGTAGCTGGTAGAAGCAAGAAGAAAAAGTTCTCTGGAAAGAACTACTCCCAAGTAAGTCTATTATTGTGTAGGTAAAAAGTTCTTAAGTGTCTTAAGTGTTCTTAAGTGTTAACCAATGCTCCTGGGATCTGATACTTAGTTTCCAAACTGTTGCAATAGATTCATCACAGTCGATTGCAGGTCAAAGGAACACGGTAAATTAATATAGTTGAGTCAATTGGAGCTTTCCTTAAAGGAAATTGAATAACTGTTTCTCTTTTATTTTGTATAAGATTTTTTGTAATAATATTTGTAATTTCCAGTAGAATTGTGCGTCTTCTACTCTGAATGCCAAATGTCTGATGAAATGGCTGTACATGTATAGAGTAGTACGGATCGAACTAATTCTAAACTCTGCAAAAATTTAAAATTCACGGGGTACATATAAAATAAGCAAGCAATCAGAGGCACTTCATTAAAAATGAACGTAACTTTGAAGTCAGGAATATTTAAGTAAGTTTCTTATTTTGTCAATAATGTGGACATAGACGGCCGAGTACAAATTCTTAACTTTGGCACAACAAAGTTAGAACGTAGCGCGGAGCAGGAAACTGAGCCGTCGTGAGTACATACATATGAATTA
This sequence comes from Mecyna flavalis, assembly GCA_949319885.1. Taxonomy (NCBI): domain Eukaryota; kingdom Metazoa; phylum Arthropoda; class Insecta; order Lepidoptera; family Crambidae; genus Mecyna; species Mecyna flavalis. The sequence continues at coordinate 12,804,037 of OX439433.1, forward strand.
TATCGTCATTACTCGTATATGTGATTTATGTACCACGTGTGTAGGTAGAAGACTAATACGAGTAGAATGCTAATACATTACCTGCCAGCAATAAATACGCATAGATATTAAAACCGCAACAACTAACACGTTGATTTTATAAATGACACATAACTAGATTCTGCTATAAAGTTTAATCAGCGCTTTAAACTGAATTTTTCAATCCATATTCAAAGTTGGCATAACTAAAACAAGACATTTTAGTCGGTTTCCATATCATGACTATAAACTATTGTTTGTATGAGTAGTTTAACATACTTTTAAACTGGTTTGTTTCACTCTATTTGACATGCCGCTAGAGAATACGTGCCTAGAAAGGCAAGCATGAATTATTTGAGTAATAACTGAGCAACTATGAGTTGGTGGGTGTTTTGGTTACAACGGTTAACAATACATATTATAAGTTATTTTCACTTTGTTTATTTTCCTTTACTCCGAATTTATTACAATCTAATTCATATATCGTACAGATCCTCTCACCCGAGCTTCTGCTACGGTTACCACCTCTACGTCTAACTAAGCGGGATTCACTACCTACCTCACATTCTTATAGCACAATGGGACAGCCATCTGATACCATCGGAGAGAGATCAGGCGCAGGACCAACGGATTTACGTTTTGTCACCGCTGACTTCCAGACTCTGGACTATACAAGTATCTTCCAAACATAAAAACCACCAATCCTACTCTTGACTTATTTAGTAATAGCTTTCTGTGATTATCCGAACACTTTAACTACTTCTCAGGACATCTTATCGCGATGTATACTTGCAAGTAAGAGACATCGTGATAAGATTTCCTGATTTTATACCTACCTTATTAAAATAATTTGTATTGTTATGGTAAGTGCAATTAAAATAATTGCACTTACCATAACAATACAAATGTTTCCCTCTGTTAAATTATACTCCAGCGAATTCAGGACACTCCCTAGAAGGACGAGAGCAATTCCGCCATTCACCGCAATCCGATTCACTATGCAACTTGCATCAAGGATTTAACTTCGGTTCAACTCTATGAAAAGTTACATATCGATCATTTATTCTTTGCACAACAGGGTTTCCAAGATATAAGCCGTATAAGAAAAGGGCACACCGGCACAAAAATAAAAATCTCTCGCTTGGCAGACGAGACGTTGAATCTTGTCCTACATTCGTGAATAAAATTTAATTTTCTTTGGCAATAAAAGCTGTCAAAACAGACCTATTAGATCTCCACCACCACAGTTGCTGTAACTTAGAAGATTTTATCTTTAGCTTTCGAAAACACAAACAATTATGAGGACATTTGGTTTACAAGCCTAACATTCCTCCTTCAAAGTTTCTATTTTGGGATTCTTCGGAAAGTTTTCTAGTATGTATAATTGCTAACTAATTGGAATACTGGCACTCAATGTAACTACGCAATGGCACTAAGTCTAAAAATTCCAGCGTTTTTGAGGCTCTTTAAAAACCTCATCATCATCCCAGCGTATTCCCGATTGCATCCAGTACGGAGCTCAGGGTCTGCTTAGACAATAATCCTAGATTTGACTAGCCTGGTTATTACAATGGAGCGATTGCCATCTGACCTCCGTAACCCTAAAGGGCTCTTTAAAAACCTATGACTCTCAAATGCATTTATAAGACTTTACAGAGTTGAATGTTCATTCTATACAAATGTAAATGTAAAAAGCAATGTATAGAGTATTGACGTAATCTAAATAGGTACATATTCAGGTTAAAATGTCAACTACGTCAGACTATTCCACCACTAACATTCGTTTTAACTGCTCGTTAAAACTGACGATTCATTGTGTGAAACTGCCTTCTCCGACGGGCGAATAAAGTTATTTTCGCGTTTGAAAACCCCCACATTCCGCCATTAAAGTTTCTATTGTGGATTCTTCAGGAAGTTGTGTGGATATACTCAAATACTGAGACGGTATAGTGCCATACCGTCTCATCTCATACACATTAATTATAAACATTGAAAGTGATGTTAGGGGATACTTTGCAGAAAGTCAAACTCTGTAACGTACTCGTACTTCTTAGTTTAGTTTACGTTGAAGAATTTTAAGTTCAGTCCTATGACGGTATCCTTAAAGATATTTCTGACCAGAAATTGTTCTTGAAAACTCGCATGATAACTGCACATTTATGCTTCTGTGAGTTCCATAACAAGATATTTAATTATCAGAAACCCTACAGGGTTCCTAACAATAACTAGAAGAGAGGTTTCTTTCAGAAAACGACATCTTGAAATAAGTAAAGAAAAATCTTGTCCAACTACTTGGACCCTGCTCCTTGTTACTGTACATAAGGTTGGTAACGAGTTGTTATTTCTGTGCAGTGCGCGCGGGAGAGGCCGCGGAGCCCGCCAGGGGGGCCACGCTCGCTGAAACCTCGCCAACTAAACTTCCAAGTACGTCCACACTTATGTCTACACGTAAATAACCGCTACAATAAGATCTCGCAATCTGACTCAAGCTTCAAAACCAAAACGTCATATTTATTTACGGAAAAAACTCATAGCGAGCGCTCTTATTAACGGAATTCCATGTTGAACTATAATTTAAAACTATTACGGGAAGGGGGAAGGGTTAAAAAAGTCTTTATAAGGCAAGTTGAAAATTATTATAAATTAATCTTACAAGGAAATTGAATTATTAAAAGTACATAATATCTTCAGTATTCGATGTCATTGCTTTCTAATTATGACTTGATTTGGTGTCTTTTGGTTGGTTTATATCTACGAGTACTTCGTTATAAGTAAGGACTGATTTTCATATATTTTTTATTGTTTTAGTGTAAAGATCTGTCGGACAGCATATGAAAACTTTGTTAACTTGCCTTGCGGATTAGGTACATCGTCGTCAACAGTTAAGTCCAAGTAATACCTAATTATCAGGTTCGCTGCTAACTTGAGGGCTTAGCCCAAAGGAGTTTCGCGACCAATTGGTTATTTAGGTATTCATGTTGCATAAACATGTATTTTAAATGGATTGACGGAGATCTTGTTCTAGCTTAAACGTACATATTTCACATTCACACTGCACTGATAGATTACGTTCAGCACAACCCTGTGGAACCCCCACGAAGATCCCAAATCGAGCGAGCACATTTTTACAGCAAAACAAATCATAAATATTGAAAAATTGGATATAAAGGTCAACACATTAAAATTGATATGCCTAACCTAACACAACATGTGGCCGCTCGGATAGTGTAAACCCCATTATTTGGTCAATTTGGCGTTTTTCCAATACCTACGTTACCACAACCTGGCACGGTATAGATCCTATCACTGCCATTCCATTCCATGAGAGTGTTCCACGTTTATTTATCTTGATTTCCGTACACTGTTGTAATTAAATGTCTGATTGGATGGTTTTCGATGTATTTTTTTTGTAGCTCCAAAAATGCATGATAAGTGTGTCAATTCGTAGTTCAATGTGAGTAGACTAAGGAAAAATATGTTGGTTTAATTTTAAATGTATCTCATAATTCCAACGAAATGAAGCTCTTAATCGAGTCGGGAACACCGTCAAAGCCTCAGTTGGGCAGGGAAAGTTTTAATGGGCGGGCTAACGGCCACCGAGGAATGGGCAACAGAAAAGACTCAGGGTAACTCTGCTAAGTCGACAGTGTCGCCACGCACGATAAACATCGCACCATTGTTCGAAAACAAAGGATTTAATTTTATACAGTTATTCCTATATCAACCATAGAAGTGATCTATGAGTTATTTGAATAATTGAAAATTTTATCATCATCATCATCAGCCTGTGATAGTCCACTGCTGGACATAGGCCTCTCCAAATGCTCGCCACGCCGATCGGTCCTCGGCCACTCGCATCCAGCTTCTGCCAGCCATCTTGCGCAGATCATCGCTCCACCTGGCCTGAGGGCGTCCTACACTACGTTTACCGAGACGCGTTCTCCACTCTAAAACCCTTTTACCCCAACGGTTATCGGTTCTACGGCTGATATGGCCAGCCCACTGCCACTTCAGCTGGCTAATCCGGCGAGCTATGTCGGTGACTTTGGTTCTCTGCCAAATCACATCATTTCGGATGCAATCCCGCAGTGAGACGCCGAGCATAGCTCTTTCCATAGCCTGGCTGAGCGACTTTAAACTTGTGGACTAGCCGTGCCTTAAGTGTCCACGTTTCGGCTCCGTATGTCATGACGGGTAGGACGCACTGATTGAAGACTTTCATCTTTAGGCATTGTGAAATCGGAGATGAGAAGACTCGATGTAGTTTTCCAAACGCTGCCCAACCCAACTGAATTCTTCTATTCACCTCGTCCTCAAAGTTGTTTCGACCCAACTGCAATGACTTCCCAAGGACCACTTATTTTATTTTTGAACAAATTAAAAATTTAATTTTCACAAAATTGGATGATGTGTTCGTCATAAATAATATTATAATATTCTGTGTTATCGTATCTCATAGTTCTATTTATAATTAAAACTTTGTGTGCCTTTAATCTCAACCACTATTCTTTAATAAATTGTGATACCTATGAAATTAAATATTATGGTTATTCATTGAATTGTACATACAATAAATAATAAGGTTACAATTTGTCCTGTATTAAACTTTTTCAAATCCTGAAATATGTATCAAAGTTAGGTCTCATAAATGTATTAGAATAGGTAAACCAAACAAGCTAACAAACCAAAACTAAAGCAATTTGAGACTAGTTTGCCACGACTTCCAATGCCTGAAGAAGTTTCAGAAGGGATCACAGAATTGATAATCTAGTTACTTCAGAATACTTCAGATAAGTTTTCGTCTAGGTTGATGGGGCATGCGTTCCTAATTTTTTTTAATAATTAAGGTAATATCATATTAAAAATTAATCTTTATCCCAGTGATTTTTTTAACAATTGTTCAGGGTGTCATTAATCATTCCATTATTTTAAGAAACATCAACCTTATTTTTTCATAAATGCGTTCTGAAGCAAAGAATTTAATATCTTTAAAATATTTCAATCTACGCCACGCGTGTGTGTCACCTCGTCCGCCTTTACCAAGCGAACCTTGAATATCCGTTGCTTTTGAATCCGCTGTCTCTCGACTGAAAGACTTTCCCACGGCGCATTTGCTGTTCAAAGAAGCTACTTTTGAGATAAAAATATAATAGTTGGCTTACAGTGAAATGTTGAATGCAATGAAATGTACATACTTTAGTGTGTATTGTCGCCCCTCACCAATGATACTCCTACTTTAAACTGTTAGCTAAGCCATTTGCTTATCATTTTGAACAAATTAAGCATTTATCTTATCATTTTGAACAAATTAAGCATTTTTGCTGATTAACATTTCTTTACTCCTTTATTTCAGAAATCTTTCTTAAAAATGTTTGCTTATATAACATGCAAGTTAACTGCAGCTTACTTATTATTGCAAGACAGATGATTTTGAAACGTGAATAATTCTTCGATGTTTTAATAAACAAAACTATGTATTGATAAACCAGAGAGGACTGCCCTATTCATAGTTCAGAATTTACAAATAGCATCTTCAACAAGCCGTGAGATTTTTTCCAATTACGTAAAAAAAATTGCGGCAACATTTTCATATACTTAATGTTTACATACAACCTCTGCTTTATTACAAATATTTAGGTATATTTTCTGCGAAATTATTCTGCTTAGTATAGGATAAATAAACAGCTTAGCCACTGACGGCTCACGTCTTCTTAATCATAATTTTTAAGCAAAATTAAACCGTGAAATAAAGGGATTTCAGGGCAGCCTTCGCCTCCGGTATTATGTTGAGTCTGAACCCTCTGTATATTGCCATTGTGTTGATGTAAAAAGGGATTACGTTTACATTTATTGTTTATTTATTCATAAAATGAAGTTAGATGACTTATTAATATGATTTATTGAATTAATAATAAATAAAAATATAAAACAATCTGAAACAAATATTTAACTGTATCTTTTCATTATAATTACTGTTATTTAACATTATTATGTAAGTTAATTTTTATAAAATTTGCTCTCTCAGTATATCTACTACCGTTGATTCTCAATAGCATAACCTTTAGGTCACGCGTTGTCCTCCTTTGTACGCATTACGCATTACGCATTAGAAAATAATTCGTTCCAGAAACGGAACAGAAAAAACAAGGTTCCAGAGGTAACCTTATCATTTATTATAGTATTTATTACAAAATGACATTATGAAATTATAACGTAGATAATAAAAATAGGACCAACATAAATATATGGGGAAATCTTATCAGAATGTAAAAAATTTGTAATATAAGACTTTTGACTCTAATTTGATTTTTGAGAAAACGACAATTGCAACAAAATTAATAAAAAATGTATTAAAAGGATAATGTCATAATTTATAACCCCGACTGATCGGGTCTTTAGCCGTTAACAAATGGAATTCTTACTAAAGTGTGATTTGAGCGGGATTTAACGAAATGTTCCCACAAGATACGAGTAATATCTTCCAGGCAAACAAAATATTATATTTCACCACAATATAAATGAATTATGGAAGAAAACATAATATAGGTACTACTTTCAGTTTATGCGTCTCTGACAATGCTTAGCAAACACGAAGAAAGACTTCTATTGCTATTTAATTCAAATAGAAAGCCGTATATTTCTCGCACGAGCGTTGCTGAAATCGTTTGATATCCAGTACAGTATTTTTCCGACATAGAATGCGAGACGTGGAAGCAATGCGTACTTTTATTTAAGAGGCGGCTGGAATAGAAGCTTTAACTGCCGTTAATAGCCTTATTTGCAGCATAACATCATGCGACGGTTTCTTGAACTTGGAAGAAACTCAGATAAAAATAGTAGTACACTATAGTAATAATGTTCATCAACCGAGTCACTAAGAAAAATAATTTCTTTAGCGGAAAAGGACAACTCAGTTACATGAATAGAGGGATAAGGCAGCACATTGAGCGACGCATCCTAAGTGTCCCTCAATGGAATAGGTCACAATGGCCGCTTACCATCAGGTGGGCTGCGTGTCTATCTGCCAACTAATTTAGTAAAATAAATAATAATAATAATAATAAATTTGTTTATTTCTAGAACACTTTACAATTAGCACAATTATCCAGCGGATTTCGCACTAAGCATATAAGCTTGTACTGCAAAATCCAGACTATAATCTATCGAAATGATCTGACAGTATCGATAATCGGATGAAATGCTTTATGTCATCAGAGTGCGACCGCACGTTCGTGAGCCGTGTGGGCGCGAGCAATGGCACCTTCCACGCGCCGGAGCTGGTGAACCCCAACAACCACAGCCGCCAGTGCCTGTACACGTTCCTGGCGGCGCCAGGCCAGCGCGTTCTGGTCGAGTTCCACACCTTCGACTTGCGAGGAAAGCCGCCAGAGTACGTGCTTATGTCTTTTTTTTTTGTAAGAGGGAGGCAACGAGCAAGCGGGTCACCTGATGGTAAGCAATCACCGCCGCCCATAAATACCCGCAACACCAGAGGAGTCACAAGTACGTTGCCGGCCTTTAAGAAAGAGATACTCGGTTCTTGAAGATTGCCGGAATACCGCTGCAGGGAGCTGGTTCCACAGTTTGGTCGTACGTGGTATGAAGTTTGTCTACCACTATCTTCGTACCTTGCTGTGACATCCAAGTGTTTAGGCCCCTTTACACAAGCGTTTATCAAAAACTACACGACAACAGCTCGTGTGAAGGGGCCTTAAAGCTTCTCCCTCAATTGAGAAGTACACAGATAAGACAAGTGTCGCATCGCACACATTAATGTAGACCGGCATATTCCATGATTTAATTGAAATCGATCAGTAGAACCTTGAGATTCAAAATAAGAAAGAGAAGTTGCCTCTATATTTTTAGAACCTTTTATAGCTCATGTGAATAATTTGAAGCCGTTCTGTGTAATAATAATTATAGGACAACATTACATACATTGAACTGACACCAATAAGTAGCGTTTTAAGCACTTGGGTAATGGGTATCAGAAACAACGAAGGTACCACAAATATATACTTAAATTTGTGTTTGTTCATCACAGAAGTGTTTGTCTTGGGTGGAATTCGAACCCATGACCACTGGCGCATAGGGCAGGGTCATTACCAAATGCGCCATCGGGCCGTTAGTGAAATATTTTTAAATTGAATAGTTGGCGCGATCATTAGATCATAATATTCAGAGAATTTGGCCGGCATTCACACTATGATTATTTGTTTTTCCAGTGGAGCCGCGGTGGGGGAGCTTCCAGCGTAAGTATTTTTCAGCCTTGTCTGTCGTTATCATTTCCCTATCTTCTTTTCCTTATCAATAACGTGTTAATAAATTATGCGACGCAAACATGTTTTCTTTTCGCTTGAAGTATTATTTGTTTTGTGTGGAATTTGGGTCAAACTGCCTCAGGAAACTTTGACTCAGTAAAAATATTTTGATTTATCTGAGAGGCTTCGTTCGAATACATTAGGGGATATATTAGGATGAACCGTAATAAAAACACACGAGAATTTTGTAAAAACTGAAGGAATTTAGTAAGGAGAAAACCTCGGACAAAATGTATGAAATCATGTTACAAAAAGATGTTGAAGTAACTAAGCCGAGCAAGATTAACAATATCAAAAATGTTTTGGCTTGGTACCTATTTCCTTGTTTAAAAAAATATAAGCTAGGGTCCCGCTCCACATACATAGTTTCCGCCCTTAGACACCAAGATCATGGTTAGAAAATGAAATGAACTTTGACAGATGTATGCACGAGTACATGGACATCTACTCGGAGATGGCGTCCCTGGAGCCAGGCGAGTTGGTCAACTCGGCGTTCGGCGGGCGCTACTGCGGGCCCATCCCGCCGCGGCGGCGCGTGTCGCTGCACCGCGCCGTCGCGCTCTCCTTCTTCTCCGACAAGACATACGTCCCGCCCACGCTCTTCACAGGCACCTATCGCTTCATCAACGCATGTGAGTATCTACCGTGCGTCCTCACCGCAGTAAGGCTGCGTCCCCAGTAGGCAAACTGTTAGCGGCAGACTGAGTGAGCCGCAAAGTGGTGAACTGAAATTTGAATTTCGAAGGTCGCAACCGGTGTTGCTGGGAGTCGGCCGCTCGCTGAGATAGTCAGCGCGCGTAGCGCTGCAAACTGCGTACAGTGAGCGCAAAACTAGCAAACTGTGGACAATAACAATTCATTTGTTATATTTGGAAAGGCGTCCGCTAACAGTTTGCCTACTGGGGACGTAGCCTAACTCAGCAATCGACAACAAAAAGTTCATAAATGTTAATACTTTGTAACTTACATGATGATCAACCTTGCCCTATACGTCCTAAGAACTACTAACTGAGGAGTGAGGGTTTAGTGTTTCTATATTTTGTTAGTTTCTGTTTCTGGAGGTATGGGTGCGATGAGTTACAATCAACTAACAGTAAACAGTGACCACAAAAGTTACTGCATGTTACCTTATGTTACCGTTACTGCTTTACCGGATGCGCTGAATTTGTTAGGAGTATTTACGTACGACAAATAAATCTTGCTGCTTCGCTTCAGGGCTCTATTTAACTTATAAAACTTCTATCATACGTACAATATTCAATCGGCACATAGGTACTCTGCCCGCAAGTACTTTGCACTGCTAGAACATGACTGCTGCCACTGATAAAACTCAGTGAACTGACATCATTATTATAAACCGTAGCATTGACTCATATTTCGCTTTCTCAGAAACTTTTGTGTCCCAAGTGTAATTATTACTTTCATTGACCCTTGTTCTGGTCTTTTTCATTAAATAACAGAGGGTTATTGGTAGTGCATAAACCTTTGCAGCGTAATGAAAGCGGACATAAAACCAAGTTGTTAAACTGTTATGGTAACTTATATGACATCATTAACAACTTCGACACTTAAATACCAATGGATCTGTATTTAATGAATCTTGAACAATTTTTATTGACGTCAGTATTCGACTTTATGATCATAAAAACTTTGAACATAATATGTATGTACGTTTCTAATCACTAGAAAATAATTCCATATTCGTTACTCTAGATTTACGCGTGTTTCTAGTACCAAGACGTTAGAGTTAACAAAAATGTTCGTTTAACAGCGGAGTTCGACGTGGGTACCCCAGTGCCAAATACATTGTGCTCATTCGTGATCGACGCCAACAAACGCAAGACGGGCCTGCTGCTATCGCCGACGTACCCCGGGATCTACCCGAAGGATATGACCTGCAACTATCTGTTCAGCGGCCAGCCGGGACAGAGGATCCGCCTGGAGTTCCGCGACTTCGACCTCTTCTTCGGCGGACCTCAGTTAGTATTGAAATTAATACATACAACATACAACACACTTTTATCCCGCAGGGGTAGACAGCGACCAAATCCTTCGACTTGCTACGAACTTAGCTCACACACAACTAAGTAAAAAAAACAACAGAACTAAAATAAACTTTTAAATGCGTTTGACAGGCACTCACCACGGTATAGTAAGCTGCAACTGCGGCCTATAATATTCTATTGAGGGACACTGATTAAACGTGACTCAATGTGCTGCCCCACTTTTTTTTACACTAGCTTCCTCCAGCAGCTTAGCCTAAGTCAATACGTAAAATCAATAATTTGGTCCTTGTGTTATTCTAATGTATATGTGATCTGTTTTTGTAAAGTTTCATCCGTCCATCCATTACGAGTAGAGTGAATAGTGTAGAGATAAGTTTGGTAGAGCCAGATTCCAGCCTGTCAGTCGAAAGCCATTCTCGATTAGAGAAGCACCATCTTTTCACAAAGATCGATCCTGAGGCTAGCTATATTCTTTCAAAGGCGACAACGCATCTAAGGTCTGGTCGCAGGTGTGGGTAATGATCACTTACTATCAGATCACGTGTCACACTTACCCCTGTGCCTCACTTTTTTATTAAAAAAAGCTATCTTCTTACAAACTTTCGCATTTGTAACGTCAGTAAGATAGGTCACTGCACTGGCTAGCTACTTCCCCCACAGTTGAAATATGTATGTCGCCATAACAGCTCTGGCTGTGTTCCGCCAGTATTAATGTGGGAGCCAGTACCTTTATAATCAAAGGCTCGAAGATCAGGTGAGCCTTTTGTCTGGGGCAGCACGTTGAGCGAAGCAATGGCCGCGTACCATCAGGTGGACTGCGTGTCTATAGTAGGTAGTATAAGAAAGAAAGAGAAGAAAAAGGGAGATTGAATATTATGTCTTAAATTATGTATTACATATTGTAGTATGGACGAGCCATTTAGTGTAATTGTCGAGAAGTCGGCTATTACACCAGAGGTCGCGGGTTCGATTCCCGCACGGTACAAACATTTGTGTGCATGAACATGACATGTCTGCTTGTATCGGTCTGGGTGTTTTTATGTAAAAAATGTATGTATTAAAAAAAAGTATCTAAGTAATGTTTATCCGTTGTCTGGCACCCATAGCACAAGCTTATGCTTAGTTTGGGGCTAGATGGCGCTGTGTGAATAATGTCCAGATATATTTATTATTATTTACGTAGCTGCCCATTCGACTGGGTGCGCGTGTACGACGGGCCCGACAACTCGTCCGCGGTGATCGGCACGTACTGCGGGCAGCAGCGCAACCTGGTGCTTTACTCCAGCGACGAGCGCCTGCTGGTCACCTTCTACACGCTCCCGCGCTCCGCCAGCACGCAGAACCGCGGGTTTAAGGGTATCTTCGAGTTTTCAGAGAGTTTTGTTAAGTTAGGTAAGTTGTTGTTGTTTATGCTCGTATGTAGATTGCAAAATAGGAAGATCATTTTTAACTCTTTGACAGCCGGACATTTTAAAGCAAGACTTATGCCACCCCGTACCCAGTACGTGATCGGCTGTCAAAGTGTTAAGTCTCTGTTAACTAACTAGATGAGAGTAGGTACCTCAGTTTTTTTAAGTATTTAATTATGTCCTTGATAAAAATCATCTAACTATGTATTAAATAAGGCACTTATTGACGTTCTTGGACTCAATAATAACCGTAAGCCAATCCTATATTTTGTGGCCCAAACTGTTCCCGGTGACTGTGGTGAACATAAGATTAGAATTGTTAAAATAAAACCTTTACTTTAACATTTATGAGAAAAAAACTTTAATTTTTTTCCAGATTTTATAAGTAAACACGACGCAGAGCACATTAGGGGCTCGGAATGCGACCAGAAGATCCTTAGTAAAAAGGAATCTACAGGATTCGTGTACCATCCAAATTATCCATTCCCCTATATACAAAAAGTTGTTTGTAGGTGAGTTTCGTAATCGCAATCTAAATTTAATAAATTGGCGTTGAATTTAAAATCAGTTACACAATACCTTTTCTACTTTCAGATATTTTATATACGGTATGCAGGATTCGCAAAATTTAGAAAGGGTACGATTAGAATTTCAAAACTTTTCTATACCAAAAGGGTATAACCCGAAACCAGAGTAAGTGTTTTTTATGATGTAGATTATCGTTACTTATAATACCTACTTGTTCTTGTAGATAGCATTATTTATAAATGGCTCGGATGTATAGTTATAATTAGTGATTGATCATGACTTATTTATACAGAAAAGACGAATCGTAACTAATTATAAATTAATTGTTTGTATTGTGAGTGTAAATTAGTCATGATCAATCACCTTATTTTCCAGTACATGTCCGGATGGCTACTTGAAAGTGTACCTGCGGGGACAGGAAGCGACGGACTCATATGACAAACACGACGCAGAGCTCTGTGGGGAGGGGGTGAGTGGTCCGCCTGCTTTCCCCCCACCACTGCTCTCCGACGGACCAAGGCTCGTGATGGTCTTCAGCTCAGGCGAGCTGCAAGGAAGGGGGTTCAAGGCCAAATATACTTTTGAGACTGGTGAGTTTCAATTGATTCATCGAAATTCCAAACAGCCCTTATTTTCAGAGGAGAATATAAGCTAGCAAACCCTGCGGATGTTCGTGTGACTCGGTATTAGAGACGTTCCTCCCAATATTCCCCGGTTTCCATTCCAAGCAGAAGAGGGAAGAGCCGATCTAAAACACCCGATATCCTTCCAATTTACGTGAAAATTTAAAAAATAACAGAACGCCTTACTTTGGTTTTTTTTTTCAGAATTATTAGAGAAAGATAGAATTAAAATTAAATCTTTCTTGTTATTAGAATATCGAGTGCCAGGGACGGCGGCACCGGGTGGCGAGTGCGCGTTCACATACCGTTCGGAGGCGAAAAAGCGCGGAGAATTCAATTCCCCGCGATACCCCTCGAACTACCCGTCGCACACCAACTGCACTTACACGCTCGACGCCACGCCTAATGAGCAGGTCACTGTCGTATTTGACCACTTCAAGGTGCGCGCAGACGCGTGGAATGCCACTGCCGGCCTATATGGGTAAGTGTGTAACTTAATGATTGTAGTACGCAAAGTGCAAACGAACTTAAGCATGCATAGAACATTACTTATTGGTATAGTGTCGGTTTATAATCCGGCTCAAAGGACCAAAATTTGTAGAAGCCTCGATTCTTTCGTCTTTTTTACAGACAACTCCTAACATTTTATCTCTGTAATCTTCCCATGTTTTATCTCATGAATACGGGTTAGTTAGCCATACTTGAGTGTAAATATGTATTATACATACATGCACATTTTCTTAGTATGCGTAGCCTCGAGAGCGCCCATAGCGACCAATCCACTACTCATTTTCTGTACACGTTAATGGTGGCTGTTTTCAATTGTTTCTATTATTGTACGGTTATTCAGCGGCGCGACATGCAGCGAGGACTGGGTGGAGGCTTGGTGGACGGGGCGCGAGGGGTCCCGCGTGCCGCTGGGCCGGTGGTGCGGGCTCGCGACGCCCGGCCCGCTGCAGTCGCCGCGTGGGGCGCTCGGCCTGCTCATCGCACTGCACACTGACCTCGACAGTGTTGCCTCAGGGTTCAAAGCGCGGTATGTCTTTGAGGTGAGTTCTTTGTATTTAAAAATCTTATGAATATGATAGATTTCAGGAGACGTGTAGGTAATGGAATTTGTCTTTCACAAGCGAAACAATTTTTTTTTTCTAGATCAATTTGTCGACAGTCACGCAGCCCACCTGATGGTAAGCCCTTCTCCTCAAACTGTGGTCACTTTAGCCTATTCCTTTTAGGGAGGAGAAGTGGCACACTTGTAGGCTTCTCTGATATTTAAGTCTTCGATTTCAAGACGTGTACATGGATTTTGCCGAAAAACTGCTGGAACTGTTATGGCGGCAGATTACACCTGTAGGGGTGGGTGGTGATTAGCCAGTCAGACTGAAAAAGTTCTAAACTAGAAAAATAATCCAGGTCCTATTTTTAACCTTCGTTTTCTCGTAATATTCCAGCCGGCGAAGTCAATATTTGGCGACTGTGGGGGTAACATGTCTGGCGCGGAGTGGGGCGTGATTACTTCGCCACGGTTCCCGCTTCCGTACGAACCGCCATCGCGCGGTGCCGCCTCGCGCGTTTGCAACTGGTTCGTCACCGCGCGCCCCGGCAAGCGACTCTTGCTCAATTTTGAACACTTCGCCGTTGAAGGACATCTCACAGGTGACTGAAAAATATACCTTCATGTAAACTATCAAAGAAACTAAGTTAAGACAAGTATTAAGTACGGTTAATCCTTTTTCCAGAACGTGGGTGTCCTGCGGCGGTATTACGGCTGTGGTATGAGAGTCCGGGTCCGCCTCTGGAGCTGTGCGGTGAGAAGGCGCCTACCGATCGCTGGCAGTACCTCTCCTCTTCCAACTCCATCAGGCTCTCGTGAGTTTCTGGTCCTTTTGGCTATCATGTAATTTTTAGTTCGTAAGTTAAATTAATATTTAAATGTGGTATAGGGTAGTGACACCGGTTTGCCGGCCAGCACCAGTTTGCGACCACTTCACACGTTTATTTGAATAATAGATAGTCTATAGACAGCTCATTTCTAATTTCGCGCCAGTCGACCTGGACAAACTCCACGGTTCTTAATCCAACAGCATGACTTTATAATTTGCGAACTGAGCCCTCAGTCGCCATTTCAAAATTTGGTGTGTTGACACGTGACAAATTTAGCAAAAATAATTGCAGGTGGATCGATTTTCAAATGTAAGATTTTGAGTGTTACTATTATTTTATAGGGGTTTGATTTAGTTTGTGTGTAGGATAAGATGTTTAATTTCAATATTCAAGTGCCCAAACTCACCAAACATTTCATAATTTGTAATATTTTTGGTGGTCGGGCAATAGGTTATCGATTCATATCAAAATCTAGTTTCCGACCGGGTGGTCGGAAAACCGGTTTATTTACGTCATTTTTCTTTGCCTACATTGCGGAAACCTTAAATGCACCAACATAGATTCATTTACATTTGTGAACAGCTAGGAATTTGTGACTTGACAACCAGTTTCCGACCGCCAGTATACCTCATAGTTTCAAAGATAATGACCTTTAAAAATACCAAAATTTTAGCGGCCGACAACCGGTGAAAACAAACCCTGTTAACGGCCGTCTTTAACAGGCGGTCGATAACTGGAAAAATTGTACCTATTTCCAGCCGTTCAAAAAAATCCTACTTCCTACTATATAATATTATATGTATGTATTTTGTATATGTATGTATATAATATTATAAATGCGAAAGTCGGGATGTTTGGAAATTTTGATGTTTAGATGTTTGTTACTCAATCACACCTAAACGGCTGAACGGATTTAGATGAAATTTGTCACACGTATAGTTTATAACCCGGATTAGGATA
This sequence comes from Mecyna flavalis, assembly GCA_949319885.1. Classification (NCBI taxonomy): domain Eukaryota; kingdom Metazoa; phylum Arthropoda; class Insecta; order Lepidoptera; family Crambidae; genus Mecyna; species Mecyna flavalis. The sequence goes on from OX439433.1 coordinate 12,819,786, forward strand.
TAGGCTTTAAAATTCCTACGGGAAACGTCTTATTTCTGCGGGAATAACAATTTTGAAACTACTGAACCGATTTGAATAATTCTATCACTGTTGGAAAGCTACACTATCCCCGGTCAACATAGGGTACTATAATTGATCCCGGAAATGTGGGGGGAAGGGGGGTTATTTGAAAAAGGGAATTACGCGAGTGTGAAACCGCAGGCGGAAGGCTAGTAAGATAATATTTCTGTTTGTTACATTTTTTGTTTGTGTTTTTGTTTTTTCGCGCTTCGATGGTCTAGTGGCTTAAGTACCGGGCCGAGATCGCGGGGTACTGGGTTCAATTCCCGGGTCGAGCTAACTTTGTGTCGGTTTTTTCGGATACTGCTCGGGTTTGTGATCACCAATCCGCATTTGGCAAGCGTGGTGATTAAGCCAGTACCCATCATTGTAACGATAACTTGATTTCAAGGATGGAGGCCTTTGCTTTATAGAGAAGAGCATGCCGGCAGAACGGAGTTCCAAGTAGAGTTGCCCATCGATAGTCCACTATCGCTAAACTATCGATAGTCTATCGATAATTGACGTCATATCAATAGTATCGATAGTCTATCGATACTATCGATAGCCCAAATCCAGGCAATACTATCGATAGTATCGATACTATCGAGCAACAATACTATCGATAGTATCGATAGTTTTTTAACTATCGATACTATCGAAAGTATCGATACTATCGATAGTATCGACAGTATCCATAGTTTTTTAACTATCGATCAACAATACTATCGATAGTATCGATAGTATTGCTTACCCGCGATAGTATTGCCTGGATTGGGCTATCGATAGTATCGATACTATCGATATTATCGATACTATCGATAGCACTATCGATATTGTTACTATTTTTCAAGGTCAACTATCGATAGCGAAACTATCGATAGTTGGGCAACTCTAGTTCCAAGATCCACTATCGATAGCCCAATCCAGGCAATACTATCGCGGGTATTTTTAGGTCGCAAAAGAGAGTAAAAATATACCGCTTTTTTGATTTCATTAACTGTTTCACTTGCATACTATAATATACCCTTTGGCTATTGAATAAGACTCATTTTTCATCCGTAAATTAGGCGGTCGATAACCGGTGCACCAGGTGGTCGATAACTGGGCCAAACGGCCGATAACCGGTGTTTTTGCTATTTTTACGAATAATACATTTTTTAAAATTATGTATCTCTGCTACGTTTATAAACGTTAGGTTTTAGAAAACTAGACTATTGTAAGATCAAGTGTTAATTTTTTGGAAAATCTTGACGTACAGCATCATGATAGAAATCAACTCTGAAGTCAACAAGTCGCTTAAGTGGTCGCAAACCGGTGTTCCTACCCTACATAACTATCTCCATGTGGAGAGAACTCGTAGTATGTAAGTACTACGAGTTCTTTTCGACTTCGTCGAAACACTTTACGAATCGAAAAAACGTCTTATTGGGTTAGTGGTTTAATACATTGAATGCCAACTGTGATGTATAGCTAATAAATAAATGTAGTGGGCACGCTTGCTGGCGGGGCGTGCGGTGGTGGGGGCGCGGGAAGCGGGAGCTTGCCGCGCACTCTCGATCCGGCCGCCCGTGCGAGTAGGAGCGTCTACGGTTGGATACTTACACTTTGTGTTTTACTACCATACCATAAACAGTACAAGTGGCGACCCTGCCAGCGACTAAAATATAACCGAGGTAATGTACTTAATGAGTATTGTTCTGGTAAACAAAATACAAAGTGTTACTAGAGGTAAATCAGTGACTGAGACCTGTTTATTTCGGTTTTTTTTGTTACCATGAAAGAGTTACAGTAATAACTAATAATATACATTATTAGTTATTACTACTAATACTAGTAGGGCAGGTTGCAAACACTGATTGGTACCTAAACTGTAATAAATAACCGTAATAAAGTATAATTACTTTAAAGTTATCTCAGTCTGTTGTCAAAAATACGTTTAGCGGCAGCGCAGACGACAGACTATCCGTGACAGACTTTTTAGTCTGCGAAAATAGAACGTATGCAACTGTATGGAGTAACGCAGACGACGCGCAAAAAAGTCCGGCGCGCACAAAATCCGTGTGATTCCGGCAGACCGCGCCGCGCCGCGCCACACCGCTCCGCACAAAAAGTGTGCGAAAAAAATGGAACGTTTGCTTCAACACGGGCTAACGCAGACGGCGCACATTGGCGTACATTTTAGTCTGCAATCTAGTGGTGGGACGTAACGTACGTATGCGATCTATTATGGCGCCAGACATCGATGTAACGATGCTAATTAATGAAATACAAAATAGACCAATAATTTATGATACTTCTATGGCAGAATATAGATATTACGTAAAATCATTTTAACTCGGTCCGCAGTGAGTTTAAACATTAAAACTTGTTTCTTGGTAATATTCTGTATAAGAAAATTTTTGTAAACAAATTGTAACTAGTGATTGCTCTGTGTAATTGGTAGTATTATTATTATTATTTATTTATTTATTTTTTGTTGCCGGATAATTTGTTTTATTATAAATTTTAATGTTCTCATGTACCTAAGTCTTCCAGGGCTCACGGATTTTTCTCGATTATAGTCTCATTCTTATACTTTATACTGTATGGCTTGGTATTCTAAAACTAATCAGTAATTGTAACAAACAAATTGTAAACAAACATGGCGATGAAAAAGAGTAACTGTCGAGTTTCTTGCCGGTTCTTCTCGGCAGATGACTGCATTCCGATACCGGTGGTAGAGTCACTCTGTAATTGACGATTCATAAATACTTGATACAAGTTTACATGAATAAAGAATATTTTGATTTTGATTTTGATTTTAAGTGTTTATGTAATTTCTTTTTGAGAATAAAGTTTCTTTAACCGAAATACTAATTTGACGAGCCATTAGGTGTAATGGTTGAGAAGTCGGCTATTACACCACAGGTCGCGGGTTCGATCCCCGCACGGTACAAACATTTGTGTGCATGAACATGTCTGTTTGTATCGGTTTGGGTGTTTCTATGTATATTATGTATGTATTTACAAAAAAAAAGTAGGTATATAAGTAATGTTTATCCGTTGTCTAGCACCCATAGCACAAGCTAATGCTTAGCTTGGGGCTAGATGGCGCTGTGTGAATAATGTTCAGAGATATTTATTATTTATTATTAACTTCCTCATTGTTGTGTCTGAATGAGTCAAAGCAGGTCTTAAAATAAATAGCAACTCATCATATTATGTAGTAACAGACATTTTATAAAACTTAAAAAAAAATCCGGTGTTGTTCAGAATTGAATGTTTAATATAGAACTCTCCCTTCAGTAATCTTTCCGAAAGTATAGGATGTACCCAAAATTTTCTTCGTGTCTTTTTCTGTCTGTTACATCAAGTACAAAATAATACTTCGCGATCTTTAATCTCTGCACGATTTTCATAGCGTCTACGTCCCTACAGTTCTGCCGACAAAATGATCGAAGATGTGCGTCGTGTGCGTTGAGTCTGTGAAAAATCCGCGACAGACTTTTTGTGCGTTGAGTCTGTGAAAAATCCGCGGCAGACTCTTTCGCACAAAAAGTGTGCCGTCTGCGCTGCCCCTTATGAAAATGAAATTATCGGTTGGAATGCTGCTTCTATTGTACGCGCGGACAGGGATCGCGCGTAGGTGTTCACTAATTATGCCCGCTCGATATTAAACGTAATACTATCCTTGCTACTAAGAATAAAAATGATATCGTAGGTAAGTTAACATAATAAATATTTTATCACGTAGTGATCATAATTTTATTCGAATATTTAAAGTGAATGCGTGTGTACCTATGTGTATAATGTTATTAAACTTACACATATATGATTATATTATGTAAACATATACCTACATTTAATATTTCATGTTTTAATGCGAAAACTTAGATTATATTTAAATTTCATTTAATTAACGTTAATGTTTAATGTAAGTTTTGGCAACAACTGAGACTAACACTAAAGAGGTAGTTCTATGAAAATTAGAACGGTACCTAGCTATAAAAGCAAACAAAGGTAGTTCGATGAAAATCGGTACGGTACCTACAATGTCCAAAGAGGTAGTTCTATGAAAATTAGAACGGTACCTAGCTATAAAAGCAAACAAAGGTAGTTCGATGAAAATCGGTACGGTACCTACAATGTCCAAAGAGGTAGTTCTATGAAAATTAGAACGGTACCTAGCTATAAAAGCAAACAAAGGTAGTTCGATGAAAATCGGTACGGTACCTACACTGTCCAAAGAGGTAGTTCTATGAAAATTAGAACGGTACCTAGCTATAAAAGCAAACAAAGGTAGTTCGATGAAAATCGGTACGGTATCTACAATGTCCAAAGAGGTAGTTCTATAAAAATTAGAACGGTACATATAAAAGCAAAAAAGGTAGTTCTATAGCGGTACCTACAATAATAATAACAATAATACTTATCAATCAATATTAAATCAATCCATAATCACAATTAATAATAGTCAGATAAAATTCAAATAATAATAACTCATGTCAAAAAAAAAAATGCTCAAATTTAATTAAAATGAAAACTAAATAAATTTAATTAGAAATTAAATAAAATGTAAATTAGAATTTAATTAAAATTTAATTGAAATGAAAATTGAATTAAAATTAAAATAGTCACACCTATAATGTCATTAATAGGCGAGTATAAATCCTCTGCTACTATTTTCAACAATGTCCAAAGAGGTAGTTCTATGAAAATTAGAACGGTACCTATAAAAGCAAACAATCTGCTTGGTTACAAGTAGTCCCAAAGTCATGTCACAAATACCACCATTAGAGTCTTTAGACTGTGAGGGTGAGCCACCTTTCATTGGCATGAAAAAATAGGAAGCGAGGCCTAGTGCTAAACCTCTTTTGAGGAATTATGCAATTCATCAGGAAATATTTCTAATTTCTCGTCGCGAGGAAATGAAACGTTTATGGCAAGGTCAGAACTAATTAATTGAAGTTATAATTATTGGCGATTTGAATAAACATCAGTTATCTTTGAATCCTAATTTTAAGTCAGACTACAAAATATGTTTAGACGCGTTTGAAGACCTATATCTTTCTGTTAAACGCGTTAGAAATAATATAATGAATGAGTCGCAAATACAGTCTGTTTCGTCTCAAAATAATGCAAGTAATGCTAGTGTGTGTACCATTAAGTTACCACCAATGGAGCTACCAAGTTTTGACGGAAAGACAGAGAACTGGCCTAAGTTATATGAGTCATTAAAATTCAGTATTCACAATAACAAATAGCTGACTGATTCGCAGCATGTGCAATATCTCGTAGATAAACTTACGCATATTGCATTGAAGGTCACGGCAGACATTGTACCTATCGGGGTAGCTTTTCAAATCATTTGGAATAGTTTCGTTATCAAATATCAAAACAAACAAACTTAGATACACAAACTGTGCAATCATTCGAATTATTATTGTCCGTCCGAGATAAAGAAATACCTCCTTATGCTGATTTAGTTTATTTATTCAAGATCAGGTTAAAATAATACAACGTTCAAGTAATAATAATAATAAATGATACTTTCGAACATCGAACAGTAGTGCTAGGACGAGTAAGATGTCCACTACTTCTATCGATCGTATAAAACAAGTAATGATGACGCACACTCTGGTTCTCCGGTAAAGTAGTGCATTTTTTGTAATAAAACTGATCATGCAATTAGTGCGTGTACTTAGCGCGCTCGTTTTGAATTTATGAAAACTAGGCGCGGGTAAGAAACAATTAAAATCGTCAATATTTATCAGAACTTACGTTTGAATAAAGCAAAGTAGTAACTTTAACAATTTAATTAGTTACGAATAATATCAACGAAGGTAAAAATACCTATAATAACAAATAGGTATGCAGATGGAATGCAACCATAACCTTGACACGGCAATGTTACCGTGACCTTGATTTCGCACTAATGAGATGCTTCACATAAAAATACACTAATTCATACCTTATTTATTGGTGCTTAATAAATACATGTAACGAAATACAGTGTATTTATGCAATTAAATAACGTTGGAGTTTGGACCGTTTTATTCCTAAATTAAGTGTATACGGTGTTAGTGTGTTGTCATAATTATGTAAATAATAAAACCTAAAACGTGTTGGTTACGGGTTCGATTCCCGTTTAAAGATGAATATAATTATGGTCAACAATGAATAATATACCTATCTACCTACATATACCTAAAACAAATTCTTACTTGATAGCCTTATGTAAAGGTTGGTGCTAAGGAGCACAAAGGCCACAAAAGTTGGTGTCAAGGAGCACAAAGGCCACAAAAGTTGGTGCCAAGGAGCACAAAGGCCACAAAAGTTGGTGCCAAGGAGCACAAAACACATTTAGTGTGTAAATATGAATGTGCCAAGGAGCACAAAGGCCACAAAAGTTAATTTTCCAATGTGAATTGAGATGCCAAGGAGCATGAGTAGATAATATGAATCTTGCCATGGTCAGGTATAATTTGAGATTGTTTAAAATACTTATTGCAATATATTTGGATCTAATTAAGAATATGAGTAAGGAAAAATAATAAATTTTGATATTGATATTTTAATATAGGTAAATATTAAACGAATTTATAAAAATAAATATACTTGTGATACGTATTAATAGTTAATTAAATTGGATCTCAAGCGATCGTGGAATATTTGTCGTATTACGATTGTAATGGTTTCTCTAAATATTGCTAGCATTACAATAATATTATTGTGGGGATAATACCTTATAACAATACTTACTTACTCATTTCTATATTAATTGGAAAATATTTTTGTATAGATAGATAGATATTCTTTATTGCGCCACAAATTTGACAAAGAAAAACAAGTAACATAAATGAACTGCACAACACAGGCGGACTTATCGCTTCTAGCGATCTCTTCCAGTCAATGTATGTATATTTAAGCTGAATACATGCTGAAGTGAAAACGCAGATTCAAATTAATCTGTTTCATTACACCGATGCAGGACTCGGTTATGTGTTGACATAGGTGCTGTTTATGTGTTTGTTTACCTGAAGCAGTTACAAATTAACTGATCACTAAATCGATTTAAATGAAGTATGGTTAGGCCATCATGTGTATGCACAGAGCAGATTAAAATCTGGATCATTAAATTGAAAGCAGATTGTTTTTATCAATCTGGGTCATTAAATTGACAAGCAGATAAAAATCTGATCATTAAATTGAAAACAGATTGTTTTTATCAATCTGGGTTATTAAATTGACAAGCATACAAAAATCTGATCATTAAATTGAAAGCAGATTGTTTTTATCAATATGAGTCATTAAATTGACAAGCAGATAAAAATCTGATCATTAAATTGATGCTATTGGCAGATAATACCTATTTATCTGAATCATTCAATTGATTATACTGGGTTGTCCCAATACCTATTTATCTAAATCATTCAATTATTGATTATACTGGGTTGTCCCAAAGTTTGCGGATAAAAGTAATCCCATCGTTAAATTGATGTTAAAAGCAGATAATACTTATTTATCTGAATCATTTGATTTATTTTTCAAGTTTGCGGGATAAAATGATCCGATCATTAAATTAATGTTAATGGCAAATAATACTTATTTATCTGAATCATTCAATTGATTATTCTGAATTGTATTAAGTTCGCGGATAAAATAATCCGATCATTTAATTGATGTTAATAGCAGATAATACTTATTTATCTGAATCATTCAATTGATTATTCAAGTTTGCGGATAAAAATAATCCGATCATTAAATTGATGTTAATAGCAGATAATTACTTATTTATCTGAATCATTCAATTGATTATTCTGAATTGTATTAAGTTCGCGGATATAATAATCCGATCATTAAATGGATGTTAATAGCAGATAATACTTATTTATTTGAATCATTCAATTGATTATTCAAGTTTGCGGATAAAAAATAATCCGATCATTAATTAAATTGATGTTAATAGCAGATAATACTTATATATCTGAATTATTCAATTGATAATTCTAAATTGTTTTAAAGTTCGCGGATATGATAATCCGATCATTAAATTGATGTTAATAGTAGATAATACTTATTTATCTGAATCATTCAATTGATTATTCAAGTTTGTGGATAAAAATAATCCGATCATTAAATTGATTTTAACTGCAGATAGTACTTAGTCATCTGAATCATTCAATTGATTATTCTGAATTGTCCTAAAGTTAGCGAATATAATAATCCGACCATTAAATTGGAAGTATTTCGGTTCCAAGATCTCCATTAAATTGGAAATAAATGCGATCTTAGACGTCCATTAAATTGGAAGTATTTCGGTTCTAAGATCTCCATTGAATTGGAAATAAATGTATTATAGATACCATAGATAAAACAACATTTTGTACGGCGGAAGTGATTTATTCATTACACAATTTATTTAAATCATAAAAATAAACTTTAAGATCAAATGTATGTCCTACGAGGATACAGAGAATTTATTAGCCGTTTGAAGTAAATAGATAAATTATTATTGTATAAAATAGGTATAGTTTCATACTTTTTAGCACTAAGTATTCATTTCACCTTCCTATTTCACAAAGTGATATAATTATTTATAGATCATTAGAATTTAACTTAGATTTTCGCCTGAAACACAGCATTTTAGTTCAGGCTCATAAAGTTAATAAGATCTTAAAAAAAGGTTTTGTACTAGACTAGCTGATAGAATAGTTCTAAGAATTTAAATAAATTGATTTTGATTTTATTTGAATTCCGAGATAAATTACCTTTAGTTGTCCATGTAGAGTTTTTTTAAGAGATCAATTTAGAAAAAGGGTTAAAGATGTACATATAATCGGAAAATGAAAATAACGGAGTACGACTAAGGAGAAATGTGGTACATTTGAAACGTGTTGAAGGAGAGTGGAAGGTATGTTCTGATGAAAATATGAGAGATTCTATTGAGTGCTCTGAAAATCATGATGGTAGACGATTAGTGAAGCTGGCTATCTATATCTATGTTTACTTTGATTTAGATTGTTAGATTGTTGATTTGTATGAAGTATTTAAGTAACTTGGTTGTGTTAAATATAATGATGTATTTGGGCAATTATTTATAGAGTCTTGTTTTATATCATTGTAAAAGGTAGATGTGATGTATAGCTAATAAATAAATGTAGTGGGCACGCTTGCTGGCGGGGCGTGCGGTGGTGGGGGCGCGTGAAGCGGGAGCTTGCCGCGCACTCTCGATCCGGCCGCCCGTGTGAGTAGGAGCGTCTACGGTTGGATACTTACACTTTGTGTTTTACTACCATACCATAAACAGTACACCAACTACGCAACATTGCGTAGGCACTAGTGATATAACGTTCGTAGCACCTTATTTTACGTTTTATTAGGAAAACAAACACCTATTTAAATTGTAAGAAGGTGCTACGTTGTATTATGTAGTTGGCCCCTAGCACCACTAGTGCCTACGCAATATTGCGTACTTGGCATTCAATGTGTTAAGTATCGGGCAGTGATCTCGATAATCGAGGTCGGGATCGATTTCCGGTTCAAGCATAATTAGGCCACACCTTGTGGGACTTGTCTTCCAATCCTAATTTGTTAAGCGTGGTGTTTAGGCCTGTGTGTGATTAGACCCATAAATCGCCGACTTGATTTTATCAATGAAGGCCTTTGCCCTGCAGTGCAACTAGGCTGATACTTTGTATTGTGCAAATAATCACAATTGTAGGATTTTTTACGCAACTCCTACAATGTTGTTGCTACAATGATAATATTTGTACCTCCATTTGAAATATATGTTTGGTAAGGTGAAGAATGTCAATCCGACAGGTTCATAATAGCGGACAAGTCGGTGGGCGCGGCGGGCTGGCGCGCCGTGTGGACGGAGGTGACGGTGCCGGAGCCCGGCGAGGCGTGCGCGGCGGACAGCTCGGCGGGCGAGTGCGCGGGCGCCTGCGTGCCCGCCGCCGCCGCCTGCTCCGGCCTGCGCCACTGCGCCTCCATGCCGCCCCGCCCGCATCACTGTTAGTATGCACGCTTGCGCCGTTACACCTTGCACGCGATCTTTATCTAACAACGGTGTTATCGTGATCGATCTTTTTCTCTCTTGCATCTCGTGCCGCGGCAGCGGCCGGCGAGTGCCAGAACCAAATTCACTACCTTTGACCGCAAAAATCAGTCAAAACTGTTTTTGACCACGGGCATTGGTCAAAACTACTTTTGCCTGTATTTTGCAGTCAAAAGTAGTTTTGAACGGTTATGAGTTATCTGTGTGTAACATATACATACATAGTTTGAAAAAAAGTAAACATACCAGGGAACTTCAATGGGCATACCACTCGGGTGAACAATCACGATAGCACAACTCTCAAAACTATTGTTCAGTGATTTGTGAAAATTTATTTAAATATTCTTTAAATCTCTATCCGGCAAGAATATGAACACAATTCTATTGTTGAATCACTGAGCAATAAAAAATGTAGGTTCTAGATAGGATTTTCAGGAATCAACAATCTTTCGCCTTTACAAAGATCGTTGACTTCGCAAAAAACGGGATGGAACCCACAGCATCCTTTCTCCTATTGAGCAGATTACAAATCAGTAATCAGTATCTGCTCTGTGTATTACTATCGAATGAAAGTATTATTACTTCTAGTATGTATCTGCCTACATTTTATTAGGGTAGTTGTTGTAATCACAGTAACTAGTCCGATTGACTTTCCAGATTGTCTAAAAAATTACTCGTTCTAATGTTGATGAAAAATATTCTTACTGACCAACCTACCTTTAGGTAGAATTGCACGTAAGGTATAAATCTCCTTAAAATTAAGTATATTAGCCCTAATGGAGGTTAAACTTATCTTAATATCTTACTTCAAGTTGAAAGATAGAATATTCTCGTTACAATAGATATGCGTAGATTTTATTCAATCTATAGATATTTGTGAGGATATAATGTTTTCTCTAGCATTTAAATAACATAACAAATTGTACCTACTAAGATATTTCAGGTTCCAGAATTATTTTTCACCTCGAAAGAGTGTCTCCATTGAGTTTAAGTTTTAACATTACGTTTTAATTTAAGTAAAGAAATTATGATGCGTATAATTTAAGCGATTTTAGGCTTTTTCCAAATTTATAAGTCCTGAAAACTACACTGTATTATATACAATTGGCACTGCACTTGCATTTCACTTAATGATTGTATCTTCACATTGCATTTGGTCGTCGCATCATAGGGTTATAATTACGATATCTATAAAACATTTCAAATATAACGATGTAGCTTGTTGACAAATAAATGATAATTATGGAGTAAGCAGTATATTGTACAGTTGTGTATCAGTATTCAAATAAGGACTTATGGATATGCTCAAGTGAGTACAGTAATAAGTACCCTAATATAACTCGGATTCACAGAGTTATGAATTCAAATATAAAACGGCAACCAATAAGTACTTAATTGGTTTGAATAAACTTGGACGTCGAAAACACTTAATAAATTATTTCAAAAACATCAAAAGAATTTTCTAGATTTTTAGAAATATTTACATCCCAAGATATTTCAGAAGTCATTCTTTCATTTTACGACGTAGGTAGATATGTTATACCTATCGTCATAACATTTTTATTATATCCTTGCCAAAGATTTAAATCCTTGCAGTTTGCATATTAAGTGCCGTGTCGTTTGGCTGTCGTAGCATGATAGGGGTATTACTGTTCTACTCTACAAGTTTCGCTTCTCAACTCATACGAGCTGCTGCTTACTCTAGCTTTTACCTTCTGTATTGTTGTAAAATATTGTACTTTAAACACGGTAGTTCTGTTATAAAATTATCTTTAAAATTAACAATAATATTATGTTCACTATACTTTCAATCTATTGATGGTTCAATGCAATCTTTGTCTCAAACAATTTAGGTAGTTATGTATAATGTTAGGTGATAGCTTACATATAAGGGTTTTAAATGACATATTATTGTTGGTGAATTAGCAGAATATATCAACTATGTTGCAAAGATTACGGATTTTTTTATTTATGAACGTCCTTATGAATACTTTTTTAATATCTCAATGTTTTCATGTAAAATCATTCTTACATCCATATATTCCGCTAAAATTTTTTCTCCAATTTTTACTTTTATATCTTAGTGTTTCGCAATACTGTGATGACTCAGGAGAGTTGAAATAAACTTCGGAAGTTATTATTTATTGGCGTGGTTCTGAGTTGGGCTTTGAAAACGTTAAAATCGTAGTTTCAAGACGTTTTGATCGAACGGACGAAGCTTGCATTGAGTCATCGCACTATGGGGCCCGGGGTACCGAATCGACTACTTCTCTCGCATTCTTATAAGAAACGATACTTTCTGATTCGTCGCTTACTAACTAGAGTCCTAATAAAAACTACGGCTGAACGGGCATGTATAAACTATGAAAACTAAAAACTGCACGCTGGGTATGTACGACCATGACCACCCTCAATACTATTTATGCACATTTACTCTTCACAAAGGTATAAGTTATACCGACATAACGACATAGATACAACATAGAACTATTACAAGCACTATACTGTAGCACAAGAGTTGAGAGTCGCACATGGCCAGCAGTGGTACGGTACACGGATCAGAAAGTAGTCGCGAGGTCGATTCGGTTCCTCGGGGCTGCTGACGCGGCGGTGTGCGCAGGCGGCGCGGCGACGGGCCGCGTGTCGGCGCGCGGCGCGCTCGTCGTGCTCTCGCTTGTGCTCGCCGCCCCGCACTGACCGGGCGCTGCACACGTGAGTCTATATTACCACCGCCTCGCCCCGCCCCGTCCCTACACTTCCACCACCGCACTACCCCATAACCTGCCCGACACCCTACACCCAGACGCTCCACTACCGCACGCTCTTCCCGCTCCGCTTCTCATTCTCGCTCTAATCTTCTTCTACGTTTTGCTATCGTGGCATACTCGCAAATGCCGCTAATTTAGATTCAGAATACTACTTAAGTTTTCACCACTCACTCCAAAACAGCGGCTATTCGACACCACGACTGCAAAACACGACTGCGCGCTTATTGTTACTTCTTCTTTTCAAGTCACGTTGCTTGTGCAGTTTTCTCATTAGTTTGCAAATAATGTACTTGGATAATTGGCGAATATTAGTTGTCATGAACTATCAAGACCGGGTCAAAAACTATGAATTCCACATCCAAGAACACGCTTGTATTCGCCAAAATGTACCTACATAAAAGTGCTTCGTAATCGCAGTTCATTTTTAATTTATTGTTTAATTTTTTTGAGTCTTCATCGACTCGCTGGTTTAGATGCCTCATATTTGATCATGGTTATATCCATAAAGTAAGAATCAGTTAAAGGCATCTTAACTAAAATTATGCTCGACACCATCAATCAACCATCGTCATTCATCGCATTTAGCTTCCTAAAATAAACTCGATAAACCTATGTGTTGCATGTTGTAAAAATATATAAACCTAAACATCATCAAATAATATTTTATAAATATTATTAACCAAGTGCTTTACAACATTCGACTCTACAGTGATGCGCGTAATTTTAAAGTGTTTGTATATAACGGGCATAATCTTCTCATCTAATGAAAACTCACATTCCCTGTAGAATTTCTTAAAAACGATTGTCTTGGTAAGGTTTTATTTAACGGATGTTGAATTTTGTAAAGCTATTAAAGAACCAATATTTCGGAGTAAAATAAAACCTTCTAAATGCTGCAAGTCGATTCCGTGCTCTTGATATCCATTACAGTTTTTTTTCGCTACATTGTCTATGTATGTTGTAGGAATTTTTGGTATTGCCATCACATTAAGGACAACATAATTTGGTACCATACCACGAAGTGTTACTTCTTCTTAGGTAAATAACCTAAAATTGGCATTTAGGTTAAATTTAACTGGAGAGGTAGCCACGGAGTGTAATTTTAATCGTTTGCATTGTGAACTGATTCCTCGATTATTTTCTTTTGCAACAAAATCTGCATTTTATGCTGATCAGGAACATAAAACAAGGAATCCTTTGATTTTAATGTAGAGAAGTATTAAAACTGTGATGACATCAAGTTGTTTGGAGTCAACCTACGGCTGAGGGTACTCCACCTGGAAAGCGTGCCAAACGATTATTTATCTGGCGACGAGCATTGCATTTTATTACATACGTACATAGTGTATCTATTTTTGACTACCTAGCTTTGATAAACTAATCAAGGTTGACGAGGTCATATTTCGGAAATAATATCACTCCTTTGTGTTGCTTCAATAAAATTATGCTGAAATAACAAAATCCATACATATCTATCATATCGGTCCCCAAAGATAGATGGCTACAAAAACAACGCAAGGCTTCCCTCTACTTTATTAGTGACATATTGTCGAATCGATTTATCATGCAATGGTCGTCGTCGAGCGACGTGGTCGAGCACGCTATCGGCTGAGGAAGGAAGGACACGAGCATGGGCGTAGCCAGCTATGGGCTGAGGGTGGGGCAGTCATGGGCCCAAGGCAGCAGTCTAACCATGTAACTAGCAAACTATACTCGCGGCAGGGTGGGGCAAGTCCCCCACCCTGCCCCACCGTGGCTACGCCCGTGGACACGGGGTAGCATGGGGTATGGCGATGCGCAGGCGGCGCAGCGGCGCAGGGCGCGGGCGGCTTGGGGTTCGGCGCGGCGGCGCACGCGTGGTGGTGGGGCGGCGGCGTGGCGGCCGGCTGCGGCTGCGCGCTGGGCGCCTGGTGCCGCCGCCGCCGCCGCCGGCCGCGCCGCCCGCCGCCGCCGCCGCGCCCGCCGCCCCGCGCCTGCGCCGCGCGCCTGGCGCACCACCCGCCGCTGCAGGACACCGTATGACGGCGGGCCAGCCGCGGCGACCGCGCTCCGGGCGCCCTCGCCGCGCCGACACCGCACCTCCTACTCAAATACACCACTTTAACGTACTCCTGACTTTTTATTTTGTAACCTCCTCCCAAATTAGGTATGACGCGAAAATTAATGCGATAGGCATTCCTTACACGAATCCTCAAATTAAGGACACGTTTTTTGTATTTTGCTTTGTGCTTTTGTGAGATTCAAAAAGACATCTGATAGAAGAAAGATGCAAAAGGAAACTAAATAAATCGGGTGCTTAGAATATGTAATAACATACAGTTGTGGTCAACTAATCAGGGACGCTCTATCACTGAAAGATAAGATCGTGCCTTCAGTCCGCAAAATATATTCCACGAGGCTTTGAAGCTTGTGCCTATTGATAACAAGTAGTTTAGATAGTATTCTAAATATTGTACTCAGTAATAGAGCGTCCCTAATTAGTTGACCACGACTGTATATTCTCAGCTCGGGTGCATAAACGGAATAAGCGACTGAGGGTTTTTCTAAATAAAAAATCTGCTAAATAGCGCTGCGTAGCCATTAAGTGCAAGTTGCAACTAAAACGTGAGGGTTGTCCCACAGATCCCCATCGGAAATCCGGTTCTTCCGGGTGGTCAAACTATTTTGTCAAACTAATTTGACCACGAGGAAAAATATTCCTGTTGGTCAAACTTCTTGAATAGAGTCCTCATAATAAAAATTCCGCTAAATGGCGCTAGGTGCAATGACGTTCAATTTTTAATTGAACGTCATTGGCTAGGTGAGATCATGGGTGAGATGAACTGGAATAACTCAAGCCATAAGGTCCAACTAGAACGTAATTGGTTTATTTTCTTACGGAAGATGTCAAACCGCCATCATGAATGTCAAACTGAACCAATCACGTTTGGGTTATGTTATTTCACAAATCCCCATCGGAAATCCCCATCAATGGGAATTTTTATTATGAAGAACCTGAAGAACCCACATCGATTCCATCAGATACCTGCATAAAAGGCTTATTCCTCGTCGTGCCACCAACTTGTTCCACCAGTGGCACGACAAGGAATTGTCATTCCTCGTCGTACCACTGAGTGCAGGTACATGCAGGGATGGTAGCTCTACTTAATTTCCCTTCAGATATCTATATATCTATATACAGTCTGAGTTTTCATGAAGTCCTTAACCACTCAACGCCGAACCGGCACTCGCGTGCCGCTTAACAATAGATTTTCTATTGTGTCTGGTGTTCCGGGGCTAGAAGGATTAAGAGAGTAATTTACAAATGTACTAGGGCAACATGACCTTATTGGAGATGTAATACTTTGTCAAGCTTTTTTTTACGAGTTGATTATTATGACGAACCAAGCGTATAGAAGAAAAAAAAGATTTTAAAATCTGCAGTGTGATAAACCTTGATGAAAAAATGCATGGCAAAATAAAATACATCTCCATTGAGGTCATGTTGCCCTGGTACCATACCAGTATCCGCTTTATGTGGATGGGGACAGATTTGAATTAACAAATAAAAACAGACCAACTAAGAAGTTGTATCCTTGAGAAAGAAAAAAGTTGGTCCGTTTGGAATAATATTTCTCAAAATAAAATAAATGATCAACTAGTTGGTTGGATTGGAATAAAACCTTTTATCGGGTTCCAAACCGCAAAACCAGTTGGTCCGTTTAGTTGGTCGGATTGGAAGGACAGGTTCGTTGTACACAATTGAAAATATATTTAATATTCGTTACAAGTTTTTAAATTGTTAATACAATTTCATTCCATTTTTTTACCAAGGGATAAAAAAATAATTTAATAAAGTAGAGCAACAATCATTCAATAATCATTCAGTGGTACGACGAGGAATGACAATTCCTTGTCGTGCCACTGGTGGAACAAGTTGGTGGCACGACGAGGAATAAGCCGCATAAAACCATTCCATTGATAAAATAGCCTTTTCATTTTATCAATCTGTTCCTTTATCTCAAGTTTAAAACATTTCAATCCAGAATGTCAAATTCCTAAAATGTCAAGTGGTTTCAAAATGTCAAATTCCTAGAGTTAAGTTTCCAAAATAACAAGTTCCTACAAAGTCAAGTTCCCAAAATGTCAAGTTCCTAGAAAGTCAAGTTCCCAAAATAACAGTAAATTTATGTTATTATTTTGAAATGTCAAGTTTTCACAGACAGAGTAATAAAAACGCCTCCGTTTTCAGACAGTCCAGTCGACTTTCTGAAAACTTGACTTTTGGGAACTTGACATTTTGGAAGCGACTTTCTAGGAACTTGACATTTTGGGAACTTGATATTCTAGGAACTTGACACTTTGAAACTGCTTGAACCGCATTTTTGGAATTTGACATTCTGGACTGAAAGGGTTTTAAAATCCTGACCATTAGAAAAACAGATTATTCCCCGCCTGCCCCTATTCCCGTTCGTCCCGTTACTAGTGGGACAAACGAGAATGAACCATTCTGCCACCACCGCAAAAAAACCACTGGAGACAGGAAACTGTTTTAGTTCCGTCCGGTTCTTCCGGACAGCAGGAAAAAAAGGTTGCCCACTTGTTACAATGGTCCTGTCAGACATCTTAAGCAGCATACACAAACGTACCCTATACCACTTCCTGTTCCTAGACCCGGGAGAGCCTAACTACCTATGTATTTGCTAGCGACAGAGAAAGGGAATGCTTGAGAAAGGAAACAAGTACATAATAAGGCAAACACAGTTTTGCAAATTTATTCCACATATTAAACTGATACAAGATTGATACAAGTCAGAGTTCTAACAATATGGACATGCTATGTGGTTGAAATACAAAAAAGTTTAGTAGAGCAATAATAAACATTACAGAAATCCTGAACTTTACAATACTACTTCCTCACACTAATGTATTTTAAAGGGAAATATGTAATAAAAATAAAGCAAAAAACTAAAGCAGGAACACAGTCGGGAAATGTTATCGATTACAGATAAAGACATGGGTGGTTCTATTTTAGCCGTAATTGAGTCTAGTTCAATTCATTCCATTAATTCATCGTCCTCGTGTAACCTAAGTTGTAAGTATGTCAAAAAACAACAGTCAAACTCCTTATAATATAATAATTACTGCTAAAATACACATCACATCGCAAAATGCGTTCGCAGGAATAAAATATATTGAATAACATGTATTAAAAAAACAGTCGACGGGTCCGCGACCCGAGCGCGCGGCCGCAAACAGGCAACCGCGGCCTCGCGCCCTCCACAAATATAAAGTATATATTAAATAATATATACGGCTAATACGACAGTGAAAAACATAAGCATAACGGGAAACTTACATTCGAAACATTTCATAACTTCCTACTTTAAGATTTTTACGGAATCAATGCGATACAAAATCGAAAACTTGAAAATCAAATAAAAAAACACATATATAGAAAAAAGTGTGATCCCCTCGTTACAGAGCGGGGATCGAGCGTAAACGTAACCGTGTGCCGCTTGTCGCGCCGTCGAGGGCGCCCCTGCTGCGTTTGTAGTGTCTCCGGGACAGGGGCGGGCGCGCGGCGGAGGTCGGGGGGGCGAGCCCCCAGCTCAGCTGGCGGGCGGCGGCGGCGTCGGGCCAGCGCCCCAGCCGCACGCCGCCGCCGCCGCCGCGCCCAGTCGACGCTTCGTCTCGCCCCCTTGGTTCTGGTGACCCCCGTCGTATTTACGTTTACCTGCAACCGCACCACGCACGCATTTACCAAATGAACCACTACCAAATACACATTTACTTAAAATTTCCTCTAACAATAATTTTCTCTAATAAAATTTGCAATATTAGGTACATTGTATTGATTTGTAGTCTCTAATGAAAAATAATGAACCTTGAAATATGCTACAGTATGTACCATAAAAATCAGCTACACTTTGTTTCATTTCTACACTGTCTACCATCAATAACACGTTTATGTTCAGAATGTTCCAATTTCGAAAATGTCCAAGATATTAATATAAAAAAAAATAACCATACAAGTAGGATAATCGTATTGATTTAAAAAAATAATGTCAAGATAATAAAAATCAAGAGGATAACGTAAAAAAAATCATAAAAATAATGTTAATCATAATTTTTAAGAAATTTGTAATTTATGAAACTGAACTTTGAGATTTGGTCACTTTGGGACACTGAGGTCCATGGAAGACATAACAGGCCATAAAGCTTTTGGAAATGCACATTTCGGGCGCTAGAACGTTGCGGGCAGTTGATCGGGTACCGAACATTTTGCAAATTGGACATTTTGAACCTTAAAAAAAATGGCTTACGTCAACTTTTCTACGCCTGCAAAGGATTAAGTTTTTACAATAAATACCAAAACTACCAAAAGGCCTCCCACAAACTTCACTCAGCTCCGGAAACAACAGTGGACTCTGCTCGATCGAGCTCTACATGTGGCAAAGTTTGTGGCAGCCCAAAGGCAAGAAGAGGAGCGAAGGGTAGTTACCGATATAGAATCAATTATCCAGATTACACGCAAACCATCAAACATGCTGAAATAAACAAAAAATAGTTCAGAACCTCATCGTTCAGCAAATTGAGTTCGACCGAGAAAAAGAGTCCAATGTTATTTAGGAAATTTTGAATTTTGTATGCTGTCGGTAGGAGTTAAGGAATAATTTATGTAATGAAAAAAATAGCTGTCTTACTATTAATATCTACAGAGCAGTGATATGTTAACTATAAATAATATGCAATTAGATTGCGCATTCAGAGCAATAGTTAGAAAAATATTAACTGCACCTGCAACCTGTGAGCTTTGTATATTATATAAATGTTGGTATCATAAGGAGGCAAAGGCATAGCTGTGCGTCGCATGGCCTGTCTCGTAGTAAGCGAGTAACATCACCGTTTAATTTACTTCAGTCTGGTAATTGACATCCGATTACTACTACTACTTCTTGACTGTTCAGGGACGATGACGTAATTGCTGTTATTTAAAACTTACTTACCTGTATCCTTTATTCCCCGCGGTCCCTGTGATAGTCCCTGGAAGGTACCACGGGGAATCATTTTCCCCGTGGTCCCTGAATTTAGTATAAGCCAACTAATTTAAAAAGGTATAATAACTTAATTAATTTTATTAAAGACAACAACAAAGAAAAACATAAGTACCTACATAATTATACACCATGCCTTTTTGCTCTATTATAATAACAAAATTAATAACTAAACATTTTTTTTAATTTTAATAAAAATAATGTGTGCGAATTCTGGAAAACAAATGAATGTCGGAAAAACAAATGAATTAGAGGAAACAAGTGAATGTCGGGGAAACAAATGAATGTCGGAAAACCAATGAACATTGGGGAAACAAGTGAAGGTAGGAAAGCATTGTCTAGTAATCTGTAGTTAAAAAAACAGATGCAAGCGATTTTCGACCTTATCGACATTTACCAAAATAACGGGTTTTAATGAAATAGCGAAGTTAGTGAATTGAGCGTTGGGGAAAAGCAACAAAAATTTATAGGTCTGTTTTTTTAAATACAGATTACTAGACAATGCTCTCCTGCCTTCACTTGTTTCCCCGACGTTCATTGGTTTTTCCGACATTCACTTGTTTTTCCGACATTCATTTGTTTTCCAGAATTTGCACACATTATTTTTATTAAAATAAAAAAAAATGTTTATGTTGTTAATTTTGTTAATAATTAATTAAGTTATTATACCTTTTTAAATTAGTTGGCTTATACTAAATTCAGGGACCACGGGGAAAATGATTCCCCGTGGTACCTTCCAGGGACTATCACAGGGACCACGGGGAATAAAAGACCTGTATAGCCATTAGCCATATATTATTGTGGCCATAAGTGCTAGATGATAGTACGAGTAGAGAAAAATAAGAGCATATCTTAATGGTAACAGAATAGAAAATAATTATGTGAACAAAAGGTGCACATAAGTTAAACATGCCTATAATTAAATCAGAACTATAGGAACATTATAACACAAAGGTTCAAACTAATTGAGATCCTCCTAAAATGGTATACTTAGGTACTGTATCATTATAATAAATAATCTCCTGCACTGTGTCTCTGTGACAGACAATAATAGACAATTTTACTCGAGGACGACTATAAAGTCAGTGCTATTATGCATTTCATTCCCAATGAATTCAAGAACCTACACATTGACATAGCAATCAATCCGCTTGCTATGGATCGCTCTATACAAGTATTACATGCTTGGACATGTGAAAAAATCGACACTTGCAGAGGAGGAGGATGATGCTTAATAAAGCTGTGCACAACTTAATACACATTCATTTGGATGTGATGTCGATGAGGAAAACTTGTACTCATCACAAAGAGATATAAACAATCATAAGGCTTGCATCGATTTATTGACGAGAGTCACCCAGAGACCGGGTAAAGAGCAAATAATCCACCTTAAAATCAAGTGAAAAGAGTGTATAATGGCTTGTCTCACCTGGTAAACTTGGCTTGGCGCGCGGGTGGCCACGCATGGCGCTGGGCGTGCGGCGGCCACGCGCGGCGCGCCGCGCACCACCACGGGCCCCAGCCGCGCCCGGCGCCCCCGCCGCCCCCGCCCCGCGCCGCGCCCATCGCGCGCCCGTCCCACATGACCCAGCCCCCTGCGCACACCCACAACGCTCACGCACCCGCCCGCTGCAGCGCGAGGCTGCACCCGCGGGTGCACGAGACCAGGGGGCGATCGAGCTAATTAATTACAACCAAACTAAGACCGACTCGCCGCCGTTCTGCCGACTTCGTATGGCGCTGTCGTGTGTTTTAGACGCGATAGCACTACCAACGGCTGAGGTTTAGTTGTTGATTATTTAGCGCGATCGCCCCTCAGTGCCGGGTCGGTGACTACTCCGATACTTTTGTTTGTTCGAGCGGCGATTCAAGACACCAAGCCTCCGCTACCGGGTTTATCAAATAGTGACTTGCTATATTTTGAAGTCCAGATAATATTACAGTACTTATTTTTGCTCACCTTGAATCGTCGCTGTCGTTGCATATACGACCTCAGAGTCTAGATACTATTCATATTTAAATGAAACATAGAAGCATAATAAAACCTAATAAATAAGTCTGCTCCAGGGCTTTTATATCGTGCACAATTTTTTAAATACTTTCATGCAATATTTCTCATGCTTGTGTCTGTAAAATGGCACTCATACAGTCGTGGTCAACTAATTAGGGACGCCATATGACTAAAACACAAGATCGTCCCTCAAGTCCGAAAAAAAATCTCTATGAGGCTTTGAAGCATACAGTAATTCATAACAAGTAATTTGGTTAGTATTCCAAATATTTAAAGGCCAGGAAAGCTAATAGCTAGTTGAGATCAATATTATTTAAATAAATAAATCCTTGCCACTGACACATCATTGACTTAATGGATGGACAACTAATTAGGGACACGTAAAATTTTAACTGTAAATATAAATAAATGGCAATTATTGAAGTGTTTAGGACATAAAAAGTTTTCAATAATCAAAATAGAATACAAAACAAATCATTAAACGTATTTTTAATACCCAGTATGGTTGTTTTTGTTAGTTATAACCATTTGGCATTAACGCAGTATCGATGCAATCAAATTATTACAGGTTTCCAAAGAAATATTATTCCAAACACCTTGAAATGTCCCGTAAAGCTTATTTTTAGGGACAGTACGTTGAGCTGCACTTTCTTCTTCGCTTCATACCATAAATGCTCTATCGGGTTTAGGTCTGTGCTGTTTGCGGGCCATTCTACTAACAACACTGACTGTTGCGCTAGGCACGATTTAACAGAGTGCGCGGTATGTTTTCGGTCGTTGTCGTGCTTAAACCGTCCAATAGACTGGTAAGACTTCTTCAGCATACTATAGCATCGTTTCCTTCATTATTTCTTTGTACTGGAATTGATCAAGTTTACTTTAAATTATTTTTAAAGGCCCCACTCCATGTCTAGAAAAAAAAAGCCCCTAAATTGAATATTGTCGCCTCCATGTTTCACCTGCTTTTTCGTGTACTTTGGATTTATTTCGGACTTTATCAGTCATTGCACGTATTTCTGTATTATCAGCCATCGAATGAAATAAGATTTATAGCTGATCTCGTCAGAAACCGCGAATTTCTCCATTGAGCAACAGTCCAATGTCCATACTTTCTTGCAAACGCCAACGGGCTGTTTTTTTGGACATTGAATAGGATCTATAAAATAATTGAAAGTAAACTTGATCAATTCCAATGCAAAGGAATATTGAAGGAAACGATGCTATAGTATGCTGAAGAAGTCTTACCAGTCTAATGGACGGTTTAAACACGACAACTACCAAAAACATACCGCGCACTCTGTGAAATCGTGCCTAGCGCAACAGTCAGTGACGGTACAAGATTGGCCCGCAAGCAGCCCAGACCCAAACCCGATAGAGCACTTATGGTATAAAGCGAAGAAAACAGTTGCAGCTCAACATAGTGCCAGTAAGGTGTTTGGAATAATATTTCTTTAGACACCTGTAATAATTTGATTGCATCAATGCCGCGCCGATGTCAAATGGTTATAGCTAATAAAGACAACCATACTGATTATAAAAAATACGTTAAATGATAAGTTTTGTATTCTATTTTTAGAATGAAGACTTTTTATGTAATAAATACTTAAATAATTACCAGCTTATTCATATTTACAGTTAAAGTTTTACGTGTCCCTAATTAGTTGTCCATCAATAATTCAATTGTGTGAAAGAGGCAATGATTTTTTTATTTAAAAAACATTGATTGCCACCTGCTATTTTCTTTCCTGGCCCTAAAATATTTAGAATACTAGTCAAATTAATTGTTATCAATAGGTACAAGCTTCAAAGCCTCGTAGAATTTTTTTTTTCGCACTGAAGGTATGATCTTATGTTTAAGTGATAGAGTGTCCCTAATTAGTTGACCACGACTGTATATATTTTAATAATTTAATTTCTTGAACTAAATATTATGATGCATAAAAATGACATCTACATAAATATGTAAAACTACCTAATAACTATAGATTCATTATAAAATCGTGAATGCAACTTAATCTTTATTGTAGAATACTCAACGTTATCATAAAATAGTTCCACCCAACCCCGGCACTGATACGCTCGAGTCGTGCGTTTATGTACAAAACACCGCCACTATCCATTCTTCGGCTTATCTCTTTCAACACGCCCACCAACAAAAAGCCAACATGATTCCAGCCAGCTACACGGCTGGTCGGACGAAACATTTCAAATCACTACTGCTGTGCCAACCAGCAACGTAATGGATAGTAACATATATGTGTCGTTCCATAGTTGATTCCCAGTCTTTGGCCCAGCAATGTTTACAAGCGATAAGGTTCCACCTATCACGCCGTAACCTTTGCTCTAGTTTTAACTATTTCGTATCACAATGACATTTAAGAATGTCGTATCTAAAGCATACTTTACTTGCTCATTAAGGAATAATAGTTATTATTATTGTAAGACTGAATGTCGAAATTAGATATCCCAAAGGCAAGATGGGCGGTGTAATGTACACAGATATTATAACTGAACTAATAGTAATTAAAAAAATAATATAGTTACAGTATCTATAGTGTCTAAATGGGCGCTTACACGTATTATTAGGTTAGTAGAAAAATGCTTACCAAGTAGTTTTATTAAGCACCGATTTAGAGCATTTTTGCAAGACAGTATGTGACATCTAAATTAATTATTAAAGAAACATGAACAATCTTAGACGCTAGTTAAACGACACATCTAGAGCATACATCATAATTGTTCAGCGACTTATTATTGGGGAAATTTTTAGGAACACTAAACATCAATATAAATCAATTAGGTTCTCTTAAATTTCCCCAAACCAAATAATATAATTTATCATGCTGCAACACAAACGACCGCATCGCATTACTTTGTTTATAAGTATGTAATGCTACTGAAAATACTGTTGTGTGCTTTCCAGAGCAACGTTGAACATAATCTTTATCTAAGGCACTATCTTTAACAAGATTCAACATTTGCCATAGATGCAACACAACAATAACTAATATCTATGTATAATTATGTAATAAGATGTATTAAAATCGAAACAATCAGGTACCTACTTAATAAAGCTTTACTTATTTCAACAAAAGGTTTATAACGCATTCTAGGAGAGGACTACAGTATTTACGGACATTCTAATCCATTCGACAAATCTACTTCTAATAGTGGCATCAATGACAACTCTAAACACGGATACATCGACTAGTTACGTATCGGTAAACGTATAGTGGATTCGGGTACCTGAATGCCTCCGGTTAGATCGTAGTAAAGCGAGTTGGGCGCGAGACCGAGCTCATCGTCCTGAGTGAGGCATTTACCAAGCGGGTCAGTAAGTCTTCTTAACATATTCTCTATCTCGTTGCGGCAACGAGAAATATAACAACGTTACACGAGCGTCCCGGGCTTAGGACAACATTCCTCATCTAAGTGTGCGAGGGTGGCGAAGCTCCAAGCGTGTTATCAGGTTAGTAACAGAGCAAAGCGAAGCACTACATGATGGGTGACAAGCGCCGGGATGGCCTCAAGCGGTTATAATGTCAAATGGCAACTGAAAACAACAGGTACAAAGGTCACGCCGCCCGAGCCGGTGATGGATACAAAGCGGCCGGGCCGGGCGGCGCGGCCAGGTCAGGACGGGCATGTTAGTCGGAGTGGCCTCAGCCATATAGACCTGATGGTGAGATCGGCCGACCAGCCACCCCGCGCCCTCTACTACTTTTCCCGGAATCGGTCGCGTCGCGGACTGCTGCGGCGCGGCGGCCCGCACGCGGCCGCGTGGGTCCGCAGTACGCGCGTGCGGGCCGCCGGCGCGACGGTCGGCCGCCGGCGCCCGCCCGCCGCTTCACAATCACCACCGTCAGGCCTACACACTACCGTCTTTACCGAGTCACTAACTCCGTTCGAGGATGGGATAAACAAAATAAAAAACAAGATGATAAAAATTTGGCAACTCAAAAAAATCGAAACGATGATGAGTACAGCGACTAGTGACTAGTAAATAAGAGTGATAACATTAGTGAGTGTGTGTGGGACCCACCGGTTGCGCTCTGTTGGGAGGCTGGCGGACGGCGGACGGTTGCGGTGGCCCCGCGTAATCAAAATAGAACTCATCGTACCGGTAAAATGGCTCATTGTAGCCACCTCGGTAATCACCGTACCCGTAATAGTCGTAATCATAATCTATAAACACACAACACAGGCCTTTTAGAGGCTAAGCTAAACTAACGCTAACTTAAAATCTACCGTATTGGCTGGCGTTTTGCGAGCCTCCACGACACTCGTACCGGGAAAAGATTAACGATTAACGCATGCTAACATCACTTAACTTTGGGCAAGAACACTCGTTAACGCCGACACCTCTGCCCCAAGCGAACCACACGCTTGTACGAACGGACCGAAGCATCGACAGTCACACACGGAAACAACATGCGTCCTCAACTCCTATCGCCTGCTTCCTCTTGTTCATCAATCATGCTGATTCACGTATGTTATCAAAGGTTCTAGTTCTTCTTATCCCACCACCAGTTCCTACATTAAAGCGGCATGAAACCTCGTCGCCAAGACAGACTGACGCCAATCGAAATGTAAGATGAGTTTCTGTATGTTTGAAGCATGCACTGGAAATTGTTAATATTGTTATTACATTACGACGATGTGTAGCCCTGTAATTTTACCCTATAGATTGAAAATTTTCGAATTTTCTTTCCTATACCATGCATTGGTCCTACTCCTAGCTCTTTATTATTTCTAGCTTAGGGAATAGCGTTAATGAAACATGTTATGTGGCCTATACTATACACTGCGTTCGAGTGTTTGGAATCGTTAAGTTAAGCTGTAATATTATGCGAGGGATTGGGGACATTAGTGTATAGTAGCGGCCATCTTGTTAGTAGGGGAAGTAGCAAAATGTGCGAGTGTGCGCGTGGAGACCACACCGTGTTTATATCTGTTCAACGTGTGGTAGTTATTTGAGGTGAACAGAGGGAAACGCGAATCGTAACTGCCGACTGATCAGCTTAAAACGACCATAAGTTATGGTAAGATAACTAAAACATAATATTTCTAACAGATGAACCGCTACTATGTCCATTGACAGATTGAATCGTATTTGTTTCCCTCAATCAAACCTCGAGTGCCTTAAGTAAGTGCTTTGTGTTTAATCTGTATTGTTATGAGCCCGTTACGACATATTTGATTTTTTCGATAATTGTAGGTCCTCACATATTAAGTATAAATAAATTATAATCACCAACATAATCTGGGATCTCTTATAGTAAAACGGTGGACTTCCATAGATATCAAACATTCGTTTACGGGCTAACTACGTCGCGGAAGATCCTTCGTGGTACCATACAACAATATAAAATATGACAAATCGTAAAAATAAAGTTGAGAAAAGTCCTCATTCTCAAAAATGGATAGGTTGTCAAATTGACCACCAAAACAATAATGCAAATGCAATAAGTTAAAAAGCTGAAACGTTACGTTTCAGGAGGAATAGTTTTGTCCTATGAAACTAACTTGTCAGATTCGTAATCAGTACTAGTAGTGATGGAACCACGGCGGAACCCGCACGTGTTGTGTCCGCGTTTTTGTGTGTGTGGGTCGCGCGGACCGAGTAAGGTGTGTGGCTCGCGCGGAACGTGAGCTCTGTAGGTCGCGCGGACCGTGTGAGATGTGTGGGTCGCGGACCGTGTAATGTGTGTGTCGCACTGGGTGCGTGCGCGGAGGGGTACTGACCGTAGTCGCCGCGCGCGGCGGGCGGGCGCGGCTGCGGCTGCGGCGTGCGGCCGCGGAGCGCGCCGTGGACCGGCGAGCAGCTGCACCAATCAAATCTGACAGTTAATAGGGGGCCGTCCATTAATCACGTGAGGCTCGAAAGAGGGAGGTCCATAAAAAATCACGAAATATAGGCTGGCGACGCCTGCGGCCGTGTGTGGAGCTCGAGACTAAGTCCCACGACCCACTAGTTTCCCCTTCACACCCGATTGAGACGAGCCGGTGCCAGCCTTGTGGCTATTGGCCAGCCCATCCCCGGGGACCCGGGACGCGCCACTGCCCAATGGCTTACAATATCTCGGTACTCATCTTCAACCCTGTGCGTTGAGGCGCAGGTCGTCCTTTGGGCCGCGTCAATGTGGGCAGTTGAATTTACGATGAAACAAGGAATGTGAAACGTAAGATTTGCAAAATTAAATCGGAAGGATATTGTAAGAGGGAGCAAAAAAATAAGCGATTGGGATAAAATAAACGTCCTTGATTCGGCAGATCATGATCTCTGTCAACATACAAAAATGTAAATGTACAACAGTTTCAGGTTGTGATCGCTGTTTTTCCAGTTTCAATATTGTGGTAGGTACATAGTAGTTTTGCGGCGATTGTAAACAGTGAGACGAATAGGTTTTAACAGGCAATTCCATTACTGGGGATTACTAGGTACATTAATGTAAAACCATCCAGTCACGAAGGGAGACGACATCCACTGAACACCAGCAATTCCAATTTCTCGTGAGTTTGCTTGATAAGTTTAGTTGTAACAAATATCTTGAGGCATAACTTATGTTGATAATGTGCTACTTACCCTCCTCGGCCATGTATCATCTGCATCATGCGCCGCTCCCGGGCGCGAAGGATCTCTTCTTTCTTCTTCTTGTCGGAGGGAGGCTTCGCCAGCGACACCTCCAGTCGTGCGGTCCCCATCTCTTTTCCGTCTAGCTCTTGCATTGCCTGTGTGTAACAGACATTTTAATAACCTAATTATAAAAAGAGTTCTGACACGATAGACAAACCTCATATTAAATGTTATAAAAAAGACAGGATATCAGGCTAGGCAATTTTTTTCAGGCTGGGCTATATAAAAAAAAAAGTTATTTTTTATTGATAACATCAATGTTTTTGGGTCTGGGTGTTTCTACACTTGAAAATGTATTTATTTACAAAAAAAAGGAATGTTTTTATTATTTTGGGACTAGATGGCGCTTTGTAAATCTATTCTTGTTTTTCAACTTTTTTAATATTGTCTTTAATACAGAAACTGTACATACGACTTGGTAAAAATATGCCTGGTCTACATATGGAGATTGTATTGATATAATTATTGTAAACTTTGGTGTTTGAAAACCGGTTCTTCTTGAAAGATAACACTCAGTTGCTTTATTAATTGACGATTCATAAGTGCATAACTGAGGCCTACATTAATAAAGATTTTGATTTTGACAAGCTTGTGCTATCCGGTTCAGATGCTATTAGGAATGGAGCGAAAATAGACGTCAATTGCGCTTGTCCGTAACGTTAACAACGCAAAATAATATTATGTGTAAGTCATCACGCAGTTGACGTAATTTTTCGCTCAATTCCAAAAGGGAGGTATACAAAATACAACATAATAATAAATATCTCTGGACATTATTCACACATCGCCATCTGGCCTCAAACTAAGCATTAGCTTGTGCTATGGGTACCAGACAACGGTTAAACATTACTTATAAACTTTTTTTTTGTAAATACATACATATTATATATATAGAAACACCCAGACCGGTACAAACAGACATGTTCATGCACACAAATGTATGTACCGTGCGGGGATCGAACCCGCGACCTCTGGCTCTATAGACCGACAAACTTATCTGTTCCGGTGGCCAAAATTGGAACTACGTGAAATGTCAGTTTTTGCTATGCAAAAACGATATTTAATGACAATACTAAAACGACAGTAGCGACGCCGCCAACGGAACAGGTAAGTTTGTCGGTCTAAACACCAAATGGCTCGTCAAAAGGTATCCTTGAGCATTTGAATCTGATAGTAGTTATTATTGGATATCGTACTTTTACTGCACAGTCCCGGTCGTCGAAGTGCACGAACGCGTAGTCCTTGATCTTCTTGACGCGCTCGACGGTTCCGTAGCGCTCGAACTCCTCCTTCAGCGCCTCCTCCGTGATTTCTTGCGTCAGGTTCCGCACGTACAATACCTTCACCTGCCGTCAGACACTCACCGTTAGCGCTTGTTCACGTGAACGCTTGGCGCGGTGGCGGGCGCGGTCGCGAAATATCAAACATAATGGCTAGGTATCGAGGCGTTCACGTACTGCCGCGCGCGCGGGCATGTAGCGAGCACAAGCCCGCGCCCGCCACCGCGCCAAGCGTTCAACGTGAACAAGCACTTAGACTCGGCAATACTTAATAACTCATGCGTTGCCCGTGGCCCTACTGCTTAGTTCTACTGGAGGTAAAAAGAAGTAAAGTATCAGCCTATTAATGTCCCACTGTAGGGCAAAGGCCTCCATCTTTGAAATCAAGTTATCGCTACAACGATTGGTATTGGCTTAATCAACACGCTTGCCAAATGCGGATTGGTAATCACAAACCCGAGCAGTGTCCGAAAAAACCGATACAAAGTTAGCTCTACCCGGGAATTGAATTGAATAACTGGTAGTTTAAGGGGTTATTTAATTTTTCGGTGGTACTACTACTCAATTTAATAATGCTTATAGAATCATTGATATGACCATTCCAAATTATATTTTCCATGGTTCTATCAGGTAGGACTGAGAAGTAGGATCAGGGGCAACGCATGAAAAATTGTGTTTGCAACAAACCCATGCATAGAAGAAAATGATATGTCAATTTTGTCCAATTTATCGCTATAATTTCAGGATATAAGCTTTCACAAACCACCCATCAGCCAACTACGTCAGCAAATTTATTAAAGCAGCTTTTTGAACCTAAACGCTCTTATTGTATATCGCGTGTTTTTTAAAAGCTAAAATACAATAAATAAAATTTCAAATGTGAAAATGTTTGATCAATCTAACACTGTCACATGAGAAAATTTCTCAGACAGTCCAATCAAAAAATTTATGTAATTTAATCAAAAAAGTAGAAATGTATGGCAATTTACTTACTTTACTCATCGTTTGCTCGTCAGGCTCCTCTTGTGGGTCCGCCCAATCCACTATAATATCACAGCCCCATACCTAAACATATCACACACGTTAGTCCTTATATCAATTGTGGTCAATTATACATTTAAAAAGCTTCAATTCAATTATACAATACAAAAACAATTACCTTTATTCTACCAGTTCCCAGTCTACGTTTAGCTAATGACGCCGCTTTGTGAGACTCGTATTCCAAAAAACAAAATCCTCTATTTTTCTTCTTGTCATCGGGCGAACTATATATTATAACTTCCACGAGTCCCGCTGGAATCACACCAATCTAATATAGCACTAGAAGTCGGACACAAGTGCACTATAATTAAATAAAGCTTCCCACGGCCCCAACGCGCAAGTACATTCCTTTTAGGCTACAAAATATGAAGCAAATCAAACGATATTCCAGGAGAACATATACGGTACTGAAAAAAGTTCTAGTCTATAGAACAACAGCAAGATTCTCCAGTCATTACCAGTGTGCATTCTCGATGCGTTGCCAATGTTGGGTTAAGATCGATTGCAGTTCTACGGATTAGACACAGCGGGCCGGCGCGCGAGCGCAGGTCAGCTACCTGCCTCGCGCGCCGTCCCGCCCACTACCAACCGAATAGCACTTATTATGAATTCGACAAGGACTTACGTGCGTGCCTAGTAAACTCCTCAAACAAATCGTCCCGATCTCGATTCTTAGGGATATTCCCCACGAATAACCGGTGATTGTTAAAGGAAACGGTAACGCCAATCTTTTTCCCCTTTCGAATTTCATAATCATTCAGCTGCAAGAACAATTCGAGGGAGAATAGCCAACGGGCGGGGCCGGGTCGCGATCTGCGGCCGCGTCCGGCCCAATGACTGGAGACGGGTGCGGGGGCGGGACGGGACGGGACACCGGGACTCAAGCGGGACGCAAGCGGGGCACCCTCAGCGGTCCACACCAAGCCCCACGCACAACCCACCAACTCTATTAACTCCTTAATTCATTCGAGTGACACTTTACCTGTTAATTTACCAAACTCTTCCAGTATCTCCTCTTTGCCTTTAGACTTGGGAATGTTGCCGACGAAAAGTCGCAGATTCGGTACGCTAATCTTAATTCTCAGAGTCTTCCCAGGTTTTATTTCGTGATTATCGAGCTGTGGGAAAAATAACAAGGGAAAAATTTTGAAAAAAGTATCGATTTGGATCCGGTCTGCCGAGTCGTCGTCGATCGGTGCCGGTCGGAGCGGGCGATGAATTTCGAGACGGGCGATGAATTTGGAAGTTGCGATGAGCGGGCGCGCGGGCCCGACAGCTCGACGGTGACGGTTAGAGCCAATTGATGAGTTAACTGGACTGATGAGAAGCCAAAGTGTTGTACGGAGCAAAGAGGAGAGCCTGAGATATATTAAATTCTCAGTTGGAGAACTTTTCGAAGCCAATTAAGTTAACCCTGTAAGTGGACCGTTTGATGAAGTGAAAATAAAAAGAAGCGAGTACAAGTGTAATGGTAACAAAAAAAAAATTAAAGCAACTTAAAATTGAACGAGGTGCACAGTAAAGAACGGGATGATATCTCAGGACAAGCGAGGCTGATCAGTTTATAAGGTGTTATGTTTGCACATTTACACAAATTCAGTGATTACATACTGCGAGAGCGGCTGCACGTATATTTATATTTACAATGCAATATAACAATACTATCACATGTCGCTAGACATTTTTTAGAGCAAACAAATGTAGATTAATCTGTTCGGAAACAAAACTGAACTTCTCTATAGTGTTTATGAAATGATGGTGACAATGCATGCAACCGCTATCATGTGGGATATTAATGACATGCTGTTTAAATGATAGAAGAAGCTTAAATCTAAATCTCCCAAGTGTGACTGTGAATATATTCGACAGGCAAATGATTGGGACTTGCAAAAATACTGGCTGATGAGTACTAGTAATCTTGCAAGTGACACCTTAGTTTGAAGACTTCAACATTTAAGGAAAGCCATCAACATTCTGAATAAAGTATATACAAGGACGAACTAAGCGGGACTCGAGTCAACTGCTCTTATGACCTTGATGGCCTTACCCGGGGAGGCAAATGTGAAGTCAACAAACTAACGGCAGCTAAGTGCTGTGATCTGTTAATCTTTCAAGGGATTATACTTAAACATTCGGCGAGTCACCTGGAAAGTAGATGTCAAATTAGAATAAATTTTGTCTCAAATCAATACACCAATTATACAATCAAATTCATGAGAAAATATTCCATTTAATACAAGCTTTAGATTGACACAATTTAGTGTTACCAATTACAACTGACTGATAATGAACAATTGCATCTTTATTTAGTCTTGCAATAACACAGTGTGCTGGATATGTCGACTATTGGTACTGATGTGCCTGATAACATCCATGACTCGAAACTGGTGCCTCCTATCGCAAGCGTTTTTAGGTCGAACATTTGCCAATCTTCAAGGTCGAGAGCGGATTTAGCGCGAGTGCGACGACCGATGGCACCAATTTCAGATTCAATGTTCTTTCAACAGCTACATGTATTGTACAATTTGCAACAGAGCAGAAACGTAGGCACTGTCACATCTTTTCGTTTCTTTTCAATAAAACTGTTTTAATTCGTCTTTAACGGAACTAAAATTACTGAAAAAATTTACCGCTCTGTTGCATACTTTTGTAAAAGTACGAACTTTGTCGTCTGCTGTAACTTTGAGAAGCACGAAATACACTTAAAGCACAATAACTAAATAGCAGAGATTTAGATTTAAGTGATTTAGATTTCATATTACTGAGAATGTTGATGATACATGATCGAAAGACAAGACCATAGACATCGAATCTTTGATCCTAAAAGAGTCAATCATAGCATAAGTAGACAGTATATCTAGATACATCCTCTAAGCAGCCGGCAACAAAATTGGTACTAAAATATCCGTTGCAACATCGAGATGAGCGCATCCGGGGGGGACCTCACCTCTTGTACGGCGCGCTGCGTGGCCTCCCGCGTGGTGAAGGTGACGAACGCGTAGCCACGGTTGGTGCCCGTCATGGGGTCCATCATGAGCCGCAGGTCCCATATGGTCCCGCATCGCTCGAACAGCGGAATCAGCTCGTCCTCGTACATATCCTTAGGGATCTTGCCACAGAACACCTCGCAGCCGGCACCGGGTGTGCCGCCTTCCCATCCCGGTGGCGGACCGCCATACTTCCGTTGACCTGGAAAAGTGCAGAGGCCTTAGCATTATCATCTGTTCTACTCGTATTTGTAACTTAAAAATATTATTTAGTTTAACATAAAAGTGGACTTAAACTAAACGAAACCACAAAAGGCCGGAATATATGGAAGCCCTTTGAAGCTGCAAAGTAATTTACGCGCAAATTAATTTCCTAGAATTCCTATATCACACTTGGTAACAGTTATCCATAATGATAAAAGGGGACATTCTTTGTTACGATACGCCGAATTTATCATAAAGCGCGCGAAAACTGCGCGCCTTACCCATTGCTATGCTCAGTACCAAAGCAATGCGCTTAAACATTAAGGATATAACGCATTAATATAATTTATTTTATCAATATCTTTCTTCGTTATCTTCTTTAATAGCATATTACACAACTTTTTTTATTAATTTATATCATGTTATACTTTCACAGTCAAAATAATAAAAAATATGTATGACACTAAAACTATCTTACTGATAAAATGCTATCCTTAATGCTAGGTAACCAAAATAATGCCATACGAACCTGTGGTCACGTCTAACGTGTACCCGGTCCTCGCCAGAATCTGTTTAATTTTATCCTCATCTGGCCCTTTGACCTGGACAGCGGATGACAGCGCGGGAGCGCCCTGCACCCCCGCCCTGCTTTTCTGTCTGGAACAGTAAATAGACAACATTAAATAAGATTCTAACCGATGTGGTTGGTCATGACCGGTTACGAAGGTCCTCTGTGACTTTAAGAAATGAACAAGGGTTAATAAGCTTTAAAAATAGGCCACATTATTATTTTGAATTGTAACCAAAGAACAGTAAAAATATAAAGTGCAATTAGCCAATGTTATACGTCATGAATATGTAAGCACTAATTTGTTTTTTATTGCCTCCATCCCTAAATAGAGCACTTTTTTTCATTTTTAGAATGGACATGTATAGTGCAATAATCCTGTCGACCGGACGCTTGTCAACAAGTCTTTCGGCCACTCAATCATGGCTAGGAATGTCACATGCGCGATCATACAATTGACGCGAATATCACCACGACACGACCCCCTCGTTACGCACCAGTGGTCAACATTTATACACCGTAAGAACGTGTTCGGTTCTTGAATAGGCACATATTGCTCAAGTGAAATGGTGTATAATGTTCATTAAGTGAATATTAGCATATCCAGTCATAAAACCGCTCCTAGAATTATAGTCCAAACCGCATTATCGTAAGGGCACACGGCGGTGCGGCTTCTAAGCGGACAAGGTCTGTGGTCTCATGTAAACGCCCATTTGCATCTTATAAATCATGCAAACAGGTTTTGCATCAAGTCATGACTTTGCCGAGGCTAATGACCATTCGTAATCTAATCTTGCAACGGCGACACAAACACATGGGTAGGTAGTTACAGTCACATCAAGCGACTCATCTGCAGTCCAACTTTGATTACAAGTGCCACTCTATTGTCGCTATCAGTCAATGATATTTTTTCAATATAAAAATAATACACAATTTTTGTACACCTGGATTATGTAAATTTTAGCTTACCCACCATAATATATTTTATACGCATTGCGTGTCGATAACAACTTATGAAGTTCGAGCTCAGCCAGTGGTAAAATTTTTATTGTTTAACAACCAATTTATTCGGAACTGGCTATCACGTATTCTATTATTTACTTTTTCTCACACCTCGTGTGAGATATTGCAAATTGTCAAGAGCCAATGAATCAAACCTCTTTGCAATTTTTCCACGGGTTCAATTTATGTGTGCCATTCTCGTCTTGATCGCTTGTAAAATATAAAAACAGATGGCGCCAATAGCTGTGTCGCCATGTGTAAGCAGCTTTTGCGAGCTCGCGTATGTTTCAACGCATAATAATTACTTTACATTAACTTTTGTTGTATAAAAGACATCGCGATCTCAGTCACGACTGCAGCCATTCTGTGCGCAGCGGACTTTCGCTCGGCTGTGTCATGCGAACGCAATCCCAGCGCATTCTAGCCGCAATATGCAAACTAGAATAGGTACCCTCAATGCCGCAAAGATAATGGCTCTCGAATTTTAAACTCGATGGTCGTCCGCAACGGCTCGATAATATGTCAAATCAATTTTTCGAGATTGTGACCCAGATACATGCCGGTCGTTTGGCAATCATCCAATATTTTGATTGAGTTACAAGTTAAAAGATATCAATACAACTCACCTATAGGTCTTCATGACTCCACATAAATAAGCACTTTTATTAGATACATGCTCGAGATTTGAATCTAAAAATTGTCCAAGAACACTTAAAGCACCGTCGGATGGAAATTCTTTTAAGGCATCTAGCGCGCGCTCATCCAGTTCAGCGTGCGCTAGCTTTCCAGTCTTATAAATATCGTCTAGCTTGGCTGCTACCTGGAAACAAAAGAAATACCACTTACAATAGCACCTACTAACTACCAATAATGAACTCGCAAATTGACAAATGCAATAAGTACCTAATTGGCAAAATAATATCTGCACATTTTAACGAAGTATCCCACACTATTATCGCAGAAATAACTAGCCTTCCGCCCGTGGCTTCGCCCGCGTGAACTATAGGACGTTATCCCGGGGGAATATCTTTGTAAATTGTAGCCTATGTGTTATTCTGATGTATGAGCTATAATATTGTAAAGTATTATTAAAATCCATCCAGTAGTTTTTGAGTGAAAGAGTAACAAACATCCATCCATACATACCTACACACAAACTTTCGCCTTTATAATATTAGTAAGAAGTAAGATGACCCTTTTAGAACTAAAGATAAGGATTAGCTAGAAGACAGGCCTACTCGATTTAATTCACTGTACTTTTAACGGCGAATCAGGTTATTAAGGAAACTTGCACACGCAAAGTTTTCCGCGTTTGTACCCGCGAACAAAAAATACCTAGGTAGTTGATTTTGATTCCTTAATGTACAATAAGGAACAAATCAACCTACGATCATTTGTGTATTTTTTACCTACATAGGAAATATAAATCTATGCGATCGACAATAAACTCAAAATCGATTGAGGAATTGTTCATTTACGTAAATATGTAGATACTCAACAGAATATCTTACAAGAAAGATTTGGAGTAATTTACATAATTTTTTAAATACCTACTCCTGAATAATCTTTGCCTAAGGGTTCCTTCCCATCATTAATAGTCTTTTCCTTGATATCAAATTATGATGAGTGCCAAATTCGCAAGGTCACATCAAGGAATTTTAAAGCATGCATAATTCATAGTAAAACTAGAGCACAAGTTATTATGAATATATTAACTAATTGTAAGTCAAATAATGTAAGAAGACTAATGTTTAATTCATCTAAGGAGTCAAGGACAAACATTTCAAATTCTGATGAAATGAATCATATCTTATCAAGATGTTAGTACTATGTAGCTAAGTGAAACAAAGGACCAGATGAGATGACTAAAATTAATTCACACCACTATCAATTTATTGGAACATGTATCAGGCATTTACTTTACAAGCACAACAGGTCTCAAGATTATTTAAAAATACCTACTCAAGTGTGGCTAAGGCCAACAACAAGGAAAATTACTTTGTATCCCCACTTCACATATAAAAGAATTAAAATATATTTAACTCAAGTTATAGGAATACAACTGAGTTACATTTTTTATGTCAAATTGGTGTGTATTGTAGATTAACAGATTATTTTATAATACTTATAAATATAGATAGCAGTTAAAAAAGGTTTTAATATAACAAAAACATTTAAAAAAAGTTTTGGTGTATAACTTTAATTATGGGTAGAAAATTCTAAGTAAACAAACATTCATAGCAACTGTTATTTTGAAAATGTACAGGTATAGCACAGATAAATATGGCAAAGGTCAGAATAATAATGGCTGCACTATCAGAGAGAAAGTGCATGTTGCAGACATGCAGTTGTGTGGGTGACATGCATACACTACTGGTTTGTCAGGTTATCAGTGTGCTCTAGGACCATTCTAGGTGTGGCTGATTATGTACTAGGAACGTGTGCAAAAATAAATAGATACAGGTATAGGTATGAACAAGATTGCAGCAGTGATGAGTTCACACCTTTATTACTATTGACATTCAGAAAGCAAGGAAAAAAGTTTTTTTCATTTTTCTAAGTAAACTTTATGACCAATAAAAAGTTAGTAGAGATTTGGCAACCAATTTTTTTTCCAATAAGAATCTTATAAGAAAATTATTATTAAAATATATATAAAATACCTAAGCAAAATTTATATTTCTACAAAAAAAGTGTATTCCTTAATACAAGACAGCTTCAGTAGACACATTTTTATTTCAAAATAAGGGTAATTTATGATGGAAATAATTTTATAAATTTAAATAACCAAAAAAGTAAAAAGCACATTATTGATCTTCAGCCAATATCTAGAAATTGAATTTTATTCAGTGTTCATACCAAATAGAGAACAGCTAGGTCAGAAAAAAATACTTAGGAACTTTTGTTGTCCGTCGAGGAATAGAATTTATTTTTTCTTTTAAAGTCTAGTAAACAGACAAGCTTTTAGAATGCTTTTGTTATATGAATGGACTTGTTATAATGTAATACCATATAGAAAAAAATAATTAAAATCTCACCTTGGGATCCAAGCCATATTCAATGAGTTTGCGGTAATCCGGTGTGCGGCCAACATCGGAGTCCTTCCCAGGTACCTCTTCAATGGAAATTTCTCCATTGCCCTCCGCCATTCTGTACAAATGTTCATACATATACACACACTGCACTGTTCTCTGTTACTTCTGCAGTTTCACAAAATAACTCAAACTTTTGAATGATGTGAACGCTGACCAACTGAGCACTGGATAGCTTTGGCTCACCTAGAGATGATGTCATACAATGTGATTTCAAGAAAGCCACGCGTTATTCCACCAAATACCTACTACCTATCATTTTTTATAAACTTTTAATTAGTTTATTTACTTAAGTATTTTAAACAATAATATTTACCTTTAATTTGTAATTTTTGTAATTTTGGAAGAAAATGATAACTCTGTAATCGTCCGAAAAACAAAAAAACAAATGATGTTCAAACATATGAAACTGTGAAACAATGGGACAGTGCACTCCTCATTCCATCCGGGCGAAGGTAAAAATTTTAAAAAGCGAACGCGCGGGTCATTTCATCCTTATAGTGAAGGGACACGATTTTTGGTCCTAAAAAACAAAATCGAGATTTAATAAAAAAAAAACTACAACGGCACTAACATAAAGGAGATGTGAATTCCGGCGGTCAATGACCGAAATAACACAGCAGAGTAACTGTGACAGCTCTTTAGAAACTAATGCACATATCACTTTTAGCGATTAATCACTTTAAAACACTCTTACAGTCCTTTTGTAACAAGATACAAACACTAGAAACTTTCCGCGCATGAAACTTTAGTAAATGCAAAACTGCAATAAGTTGAGAGTGCAACTGCATTGCACCCGATAAGAACCGGCCGGCGCGAGCCTCGATTTTCCAAAAAGAATCCAATTGGAATGAGCACAGAAGATGCCAGAAGGTAAAAAAACACTTTTACACTTAGACACTGATGAAAATATATAACAGGAGCACTGTACACTAAAATAATTACCTATTAATTTTGCTAGTTGGTGGCCGAGACAGATATGGCGGCACCGCGCGACGTCAACGTGACCGCCAGTACGGGGTTCTCATAACGACGCGCGCGGGACATGCAACGAGGAGTGCATTCAAAGTTTTAAAGGCACTTAAATTGTTTGTAAACTTTTAAGTCACTCTCTGTTTTAAAAACTAATTGCGACCGCATCGAAAAACGAAATTATATTATTATTGCACAGAGAGTTTTTGCAATGGTTGCGAATAATTTTGAATGTGAAAGAGCGCGGCGCGTCGCGCAAGGCTGCCGGCCGCGAGGTGAGACAGGCTAGCGGCAAGACGGCGGCGAGCGAGAAGCCGAGAGCGAAGGGGGGAGGGTGTTGCAACTGGCGGTGCACGCCTGCAGCAGCGACGACGCCGCACCGAGCTCGGCTGCATACTTGCATACACACGCACACTCGCAAACCCTATGACCTTCGTTATTCGTAATCGATTTAGTGTCAGTGTTTCGCCTTTGTCATTACATTAAACATGTTAACTATTTTAACACCTTTTTTGCTAAATATTTATTAATGAAAACATATGGAATAACTTACTAACTAAATTTTTTATGACCTTTGTTATTACCTTAGTAGAACTAACAAATAAAGTTGGAATAAAATTTCGCATATCTAATAAGATTTAATTTAAAACGTATAGGAAATTATAGGCTACAATAATTTTAAGTTAATTATCATTAAAAATATAACATAACCCTTAAAGGTAATTAACAACAAAACAAATATTTATTTCATTAGTCCTTCAAATTAATAATTATCTAGCCGCCAAAAATTAACTTTAAACGAATGTTTGGTGTCTCAGTTTGTTCCCGTGTAAAAAATCACACGGTTACTAATCAACAACGTCCAATAGTAGAACAAGGTTCATTACTCTTTGATATGGAAACGAAGGGATAAAAGAGTTAATCGCAGTAACCCCTTGCTTTAAGTTCGCTTACACCTGCTGATCATCGAAGCCGTACGTATTCGCGACACATACACATATTTAAAACTGGCCTTCGTACTTCATGTGTATGTGTAAGAAACTCGGATCTGTGTCCGCCGCATTATGTGGGTAGGTAGGGCGGCTACTGCGGGTGCCTCGTTTTGTGCGAACAAGGTTTCAAGATAGCCCTTTCACCGCTAATGTGAATCTTACATGAAGCCGGTGTCGCGTCGAAAATCGCTTAGCTGACCAACGCAGACTCTTCCTTTCTTTACAAAAAGCTCAAGCGTAATGTGTATTGTAGCTTGTAGCGGCACGACAGACACACTTCCTTTCTCACATTTTCTTTGTATCTATAGCATTGAAGTATACCTTTAAAATGAACTCTCTTAGTTCCCCGCATTTCCTACCTGCCTATCAAGTTTTAAAAAAGAATTAAGTTCCCGTTGGCAGCATAAAACAAACAAATAATCATTATTAATTTAACGATTTTTTTCAAAATGTAATCTTTATAGATTTTAAAAAACATTATACAACACTATTGCGATCTTTGACACTTTAATTCAAAATAATTCGACATGTGACATTATGTCAAGTCAAAAAATAAAAATAAACAAAACCAGTTGTACAAAGATGATGAAATTAGCAAAAAGTTTGTTTAAATTGTCAGGAAGTAAAATAGGTACAATACTTACATGAGAAATGAGATCCTTTGTGTTGAAATATTTGGTCATTCTTAGGTTCGATTTTCCCGATCGAATTCTAAATGGCTTAGTCGCTCTCGGGATAGCAATAATAATAAGTAAGATATTTTTAAAAATATTAATGCTCTCTAATCCTAATAATATAATTAACTGCATTTTAATTCTTGCCGAGGTTTGTTTTAGAAGTATTCACTATTTCTATCAGATAAACTACAAAACTTCAGACTTGCTTGTTAATTAGTTAGGTTTACCACAGTTCGTCCACTCAGACCTTAGGAAATGGCACAGAATCATCCGTCACGGACACTCACGTCTATAAATAACCATTTTGCAAACATACATAGCAAGCGTTCGTCTCACCGCGCACTACATTCGCGCGATAAGGTACTTTGTGCGTATTTTAAATACGTCAACAGTTCATTGACCCGCGCCGTTTCGCACCGTACGTTGTCGAACTTATTGTGTCTGTAGATTTGTGGGTCACCGTACTAGCTGACGTCAAATTGGGGGCCCAGACATGATGACGTCACTTTATCAAATTTAACTAGCCGGTAATTCTAGTTCTAGTTTAGTACCTATTTACAAAACGCGTATTATGCATTATAATACTCGCCCTAATCTGACCTGCCTTCTGAATAATAGAGTAAGTATAATCGTCTATCGCGGTCATGTGTGTCGAGGTCATTGCTATTTGTTTTTTTTTTTTTGCTAATTCAAGCCTCAAGGGCACTGATAATATTTTGTTGGTGCGCCGTGCCATTGATGATGGTAAGTAACCAACAACGTTTGTATTTTTTGCGAATTATTTATGGGTAGGTAGTATATAAAATTATAAGTTTAAATCATTCTTCAGCTTTGCCTTGCGCGCGGCGCGCGCGGCAAAATCTCCGCTATTGTAGTGGTGGAGGTTCTCGACCTTAGCCAGTCTCAGTGCGCGGCGTCGCATATTCAATAGATAGACCCAGAATTATTTTTTAATAGGCGCGCTTGATCTACTCCCCATTATAAATGTCTGGTCTCATAGGCCCATAGACTTAGTAAATGTTAAGTCCATGCATAGGCCAGTGCTCATCGAAGATATCAGAAGATATTGCTTTAATTTATTATTTATGAGGATTAATATGTAGATATCTATAAAGGACATCCGACCTACCTACTCGTAGGTAACTAGTTAATTTTATGAAATCAACAACCTAAGTAACGGGTCTGCATTATTAATCAAGTGTGCGTCACAATGATGATTTTATACTTACTTAAACAAAATTATATTATTATCCTACTAATATTATAAATGCGAAAGTCTGGATTTCTGGATGTTTGTTACTCAATCACGCCTAAACGGCTAAACGGATTTAGATGAAATTTGGCACACGTTTAGTTTATAACCCGGATTAGGACATAGGCTATAAAATTCCTACGGGAAACGTCTCATTTCCGTGGGATAGGTACCTATTTGAAAAAGAAATTACGCGCGGGTGAAACCGCGGGTGG
Organism: Mecyna flavalis; assembly: GCA_949319885.1. Taxonomy (NCBI): domain Eukaryota; kingdom Metazoa; phylum Arthropoda; class Insecta; order Lepidoptera; family Crambidae; genus Mecyna; species Mecyna flavalis. Next base: position 12,862,605 of record OX439433.1, read on the forward strand.
AAAGCTAGTTGTAAATATGTAATATGATGTAAATTGTATTTTAATGTTTACGTATCCTTTTCTTCCATAAATAAAAATGAATGTGAGCGAGTTTTTCGTAGACGCAAACAAATAAACCAAACCAGTGCAACATTAAATATCCAAAGAAGGGTTTTTGAGTAAAAATGCCATTTTTAGTTTACTTTTATTTTTCTCCAGTCTAGCAGGCCATTTTTACATACATAAGTATGTATACGCGAATATTATTCACAAAGCTAGTACCTATGAATGTATGAGTTAGAAACACCTAAGTTTATCACGTCAGATAATATAATTTTTTATAGTATTTAAAAATATAGGTATGTACGTACCTATTTTATACTAAAAAGAATACCCAGACCTCTTATATAGGTAGTCATGCTCATAGAATAAGCGAATATCAAATCCGAGACCCCTGATGGTGTTGTAGACGAGTTCACAGTCACACACAAGTTAAGTACAACTATTACACCAACAACTGGCCATCAAATAGGTACATTACATTGCAGAGCAGATAAAATAATTTGATAATTGACTGCACTGGGATAAAGTAGGCAACAGTAACAATAGTGAACACTCAACTAACTAAATGCATAGGCTATTGTCAACACCTGATGTGTCTTTTGGTAATCCGTCTATGAATTCAATTTAAAAATGCGCAAGTGATTGCGTTAAACAGAATTTACAATTCAAAATTGGGATCAGATCGCCGAATAGCTGACCCTATTTAACCTTAACAAACGGGGTCTCTTTGCGGAAAATAAAAGAGCGAGAATTGTCGCCGTCTGTGAAAGATTACTCTCACCTATCACAATTTCTTTGCTATTGTTCGGACATCCATTAAATATTTTTTTATCGTCCGCTCAGCGGCAACGGGTTTATCTGCCCTCGGCAGACAAAAGCAGAATGGAAGAAAAGACGGCACTGTTAAATTATACATACATTCACAGACGGGTCAGGTTATCTGTGAATAAGTGTGGAATATGTATGGAAAATTGGGAAGGAGGGTGAGACAGTAGAATGATCGCAGAATATCACGGCTCACTGCCTAGTGTTCGTCTAGGATACAAAAGATCATTCAGAATCAGAACTAACAAAAGCTCTGCTACTGATCTCTATCTTGCTTCTGAATGATTTATTGTTGTCTCTAAAGATTGAAAAGGTTATAGGCAGATGTCGTATTTCATGTCTATAGGAACAATCATATAATCAAATAATATTTGCTCTATTTACTTCAACTCATATTACATAGTTGTATAGGTATCACCTGTTTAAAAATATTTCCAATAGGAAATAAATAACATTATATTCTGATAAGAATTGTTTCATCATTGATAAAATTTAATAGGCTTCATAAAATGGAATAGATAACGATCTGTTGGCGATGGCTATCGCGACCGCAACACTTCTTCCATGAAAGCTAGTCTTAGAAATAAAAGCTAATAACTCCAAACACACGTTTGAAAGGCCTATTCAGTTCTATAAGCGTAGTACCACCACCCTACCATTAAGAAAAATCCAGTTGGGCCGCAGCCCGCAAAGTTAGCATGGGAATGTTCGGGGGGTCAACGCCATTCGTTTCGCGTACTTGTCCCGAGTAAGGAGTGCGTATTATTATTTCGATAGATGTTTTTATTTTAGGGTCTGAGATCCGGTCTGCGCGCCCCCTCGCGGCTTGTGGCCGGCTGGCGGACGGTGCGGGCTGCACTCGCTTCGGCCATCTCCGCCGTAACACAGCATCCGACTCGACTTAGACATTTATCTCTTTATTAAATTATGCGTAAGTTTCTCTCAACTCACAACTGTCTTTTACACACTTTTACATAAAACAATCGTGACTAAACATCGTAAAAATAATAACTTTTATTATCGTAGTCTAAACCGCTTTATATAATATCATATTACCTATCTACGTTACTATTTTTATAAAGGCTTGTGAGATTTCCATAATAATGTAACTACCAACATTATAAAAAAAAATTATAAAATCTAAGTTAAAAAGGCCGCGGCATTTTCCTCCTACCATTTCGTTAATGAAACTTTCCTCGTGTAAAAAACATCAACGAGATAAAATTTTGTAATGAGACATTATTTTATTCTTCTAGGAAAATTTAAATATACATATTACACCAATAAGAGGTTTGAGCAACAAAATATATAGGTACATATGTGTTTTACATATTCTACAGATCAGATACAAACAAACATCTAAGGCTACTTCAGATAATATCTAATGGACGTCCAATAAAAAAAATACGGTGCGTAGCATAGGAAATATATTTGATACTTTGAATAATTTCATCTTATGTAGGCATACGAGTAAGTTTGTTCACACGTTTTGATTTCCAATATAGATGATTTTATATTTGATTGTAAAAATCTAAATCTTATAACAATGAAGTTAATACGCCAATACTTCCTTAGAAATGCCACTGCTACGATCTTTTTCTTCGTATTCATTTGTTTTTAGACATTAACTGCTAATTCTAATATAACTTTAACAATGCCATTCATAGCAAATGCTGTGTCCCCTAACTTATATCTATGGTGATTGTTGTTTGTATTTTACTGTTGGTGTGCCTATAAATAAATAAATCTGCGAGCCAATAAATTTATCCGAGTAAAATACGTTAATCCCAATTGCGCATAGACGCAGCGGGACGCATACCCCAGTCTAACCGGTTCTCTCGATCAATCTGCACCATTGAAATCGCGAAAGCGATGGCCGGTGCGAATTTCACACCAGTCTAGTCTAGACTCAAATGTGTCGCAATAGGCCGTCTAGGCTAGAGATGCAATCCTGTCCTGGTAACTCGCAATGTCCCAATAGGTCTGCTATATTTTAAATCGCCTTCTTTTAATGACTGCTGTGTGATGGATGTCAGGTACGACGAGATTTATTATCTATACTTCGATACCTACTAATATGATGTATAAAAAGGGAAACATTTGATTGTTTGTTTGTTTGTATTAATTAGGCTCCGAAACTACTGAACCGATTTAAATGATTCTTTCACTGTTGAAAAGCTACACTATCCCCGGGTGACATATAGGGTAATTTTTATCCCGGAAAGGTGGGGTGAGGGGGATAGCTTAGTTAGAGTGCCATTAGCCATTAGAAACTGAAAACAAAGCAGGCTGAAGTGTTATGTAAGGCTTTAGCGTAAAAGCGACCTATTTTTAAGTGGTAAAAAATTCAATATGACTCACTGGACGATTTCAAACCATATCTCTTCCTAAACTGGTAGGTACTATAGGTACCTAAGTACTTTGACTGGAGCAATAATTTATCCTTTACGAATTATAGAAATAAAAGAAAATAATGAAAAGTTATAACTAATCAACATAAAAACATATCAGAGATGACTTATAAATAGTTTATTATTCAAATAATAAAACTATATGTATTTTTTTGGTAGTATTAGTTACTTACCGCGTGTTTTTTAGTCGTTGTTTTCCCGCAGCAGAACACTTCACCTTTAGTAGTCCTATCGATTTATAATATTGAACCACTAACAATAATTTTTTTTTCTCTTTTCTCTTCCGTTATTAATATTTTTCTCTACCGTTTGGATACTAAAACGTAAGTAGGTACCCATAGCTGCTTATACTCGTATGTATGTATAAAGTCGGCAGAAGTTCTTTTACAATAAGCATTTAATGCATGTGCTCAAGTAGAAAAATTGTACCTGCTATCATTTACTTGGGACATTAGATTAGAGAATAAGGCAGAAGCATATTAGGTATGTCCCATTCCACGTGACAGCGGTGTACGTCACTATGGCAGCCCTAGGCTATGTCTCCTCATTGCCTAGCTGTGAGAACAAATAACGGGCAACGCGACGCATGATTGAATTTGCACGTTTCATAATCTAGTTTATGCCTCGCTGTAGCATTATACGAGTTGCTATGCACTATAATGGCGGGGTGGAAATACTTAAGCTGAAGTGGCGGTTTTAAGTCTTAACTTATGCCTTTCCTTAATTTAAAATCTTATTTTATAAAATATTTAGCGTTTCTGGACCGAATCAATTGAGCTGACAATCCTAAGTGAGACTTGCAGCACATGCGTTAGTGTATTGTGTAATTTAATTTAATTAAACTGGCTGGACTTGGTAGTGTCTGTCTATCCCACTGTTCTTTCCACTTTTATACGTAGGAAATCTGCCTTTTGATGGCATATAAATTTCACTTTACTAGTTAAGTTAGACGTTCACCTGATTTAAAAATACATAAAAAATAAAAATATGTAGTTCATCAAAGTTAGCAACCCTATCAAAGCTGCAAATAAGTACCTAAGTACAAATCCCAGAAAATGTATGATGATTTTAGTTCAAAAGTTGACTTCATACTAAACACGAATAACCTCCTTAAACTTAGGTAGGTACATACTAATATTTTTCTCATCCACAGACCAAGTTGTTCTCTTCATTGCCAAATTAAATCCTGGGTCAATGTTCAAGCGTACCCTCTGACTATAAATCGGGACAAAATGCTCGGAAAAAGAGTGTTGTTAAGCAATTGACAAGCTATTTGGTGTAATGGTCGAGAAGTCGGATTACACCAGAGGTCGCGGGTTCGATCCCCACACTTTACAAACATTTTTGTGCATGAACAGTCTGTTTGTATCGGTCTGGGTGGTTCTATGTATAATATGTATGTACTTACAAGAAAAAAGTATATAAGTAATGTTAATCCGTTGTCTGGCACCCATAGCACAAGCTAATGGTTTGATGGCGCTGTGTGAATAATGTCCAGAGGTTTTTTTTCTAATGTTTTATTTAACTTAAGTAGTGTCGTTTCGCAAGCTGGTTGACAACAGCATGTGCAGCAAGCCGGTGCATGTGGCGCGCCTGCATGTGTCGGTCGGCGGCGGTTCTAAGGCTTCCACTGATGCACCACTCCGTCTGAGGGAAGTTGTTATCGATCAAGATACCTATTCTAACTCACTTAGCCATGTTTCTGTTGCTGTCTTAAAAGACCTTATTAAAGTTAAAACTTTAGACATATTTCGTTTAATAACCTAGTGAATAAGCAAAAACACTCTTAGCGGAAGCACTTTTCTTGGCGTAAGAAATATCTATACTAATATTATAAAGAGGAAAGATTGATTGTTTGTTTGTTTGTATTTGAATGTTTGTTTAATCCCAGAAATGTAGGGGGAAAGGGGGGAATATTTGAAAAAAGAAGTTACGCGCGCGCGGGTGAAACCGCGGGCGGAAGGCTAGTATAAATATAAATTATTTATTATTTATTTAGGGTACACTGATATCGGGTATAGCCAAGACATTACATAAAAATTATAAAGAACTAGCTTTCTGCCCGCGGATTCACCCGCGCGTAATTACGCGCTTTTCTTTTTTAAAATATTTCGCGGGAATGAGACGGTTCCCGTAGGAATTTTATAGCGTACATAAATGTCCTAATCCGGGTTATGTACCTATACCTGTGCCAAATTTCATCTAAATCCGTTCAGCCGAGACGTGATTTGGAGTAACAAACATTACGCATTTATAATAAGAGTAGGATAGTAGGATACTGTATATGGTTCCTAACCTGATAACGCTGACAAATTAAGAAAGTAATAATTTAATATGCCAGTTTATGTGTAGTGGGATAAGAACAATTTAATTTTGCTTGCGTTTTGTGTAACAGGCATTGTTATCAGTTTATCACCCACCCACGGTCGCCTGACTTTTGAAAGGCAAATCAATTAGAGTATGCACTTAGTGACATTTGTAGATAGACCCAGCTACAGTACAATACATGTGTATCTACAACTAAAATGGTCAAGCCATTGATATTAGGTACTGCACATTTCAGTACCTATTGTACTATCCAATTTGATGAAAATAGTGGCGAATTGGCGATGTAAAAATAAATTATATTCTTTCAGATTAAGATTTTAACAATATTCATTCCAAACATGCAAAGACATAAGTAGTTTATTATCTATATAACGCACATGTGCAAAAGGGATACAATTTTTAACCTAACCTGAGAATTCTTTTTACCAGAAAGTTTGCCAACGTGTTTGTCAAAAGTACGTACCTACTCGTAGTTCTTGTAGCTTAGCCGACTGGATGCATCGCACGCTGTCGCTAACCGGCTACGAAAGCAAAAAGACAACACTTCATTGCCGCAGAAAAGAGACAAATACAGTAAAATAGGTGCACAGTACAACAAAACAAAAAGTATCAGCAGTGGACGCTCGCAGCGGTTAATAATAATGATGACTGCAAAACAAGTGCAGTACCAAATGCACATTTGGGGTTTTTAAAGCAAGCAAGTACACATTACAGTAGTACAATTAAATATTCTATATTCAATAAATTTTATTGGTATGACTTCATAAGAGCTTATTCAATAATTATACTGCTGAGATTGCCCACGTCGAGTATTTTGGTTGTCACATGTTTTCTGATCTGCAACAAATGAAATCAAAATGTTGATGCTCTGAGCAAGCAGGTGCCAATGTTGGCAGCGATGCAATGGGGGGAAATCGGGGGAATTCGTAGCAGACTATTGTAGGTTTTTTTAAAGATGAGAATTATCACAATGCTACGGATAGATACCGGCTTTACTCTTCGATCAACTTTATTAGATGTGGGCAAAAGCTATTACTTACCGATATGTTAGTTTGTTTGTCCACCACAGGCTAGCATTATATCGAATTTGAAAGCGTGCGTGTTTTTCTGGCTACTTTCCATTTGGTAAACTTCCCATTTGGTAAACCTTAAACTGTACCTACTAAAAAGTTGCGATTGGTAATATTTTTATTACTTTATACATTTAGTCCTATTTGGTTAGTTTTCGAAATGGGACTAAATGTATGAAGTAATAAAAATGTTTACCAAACGCAACTTTTTAGTAGGTACAGTTTGAGATTTACCACATGGGAAGTTTACCAGATGGGAAGTAGCCGTTTTTCACTGTAACATGTAGGTACTGCAGATCTACTAGGCAGCAAGCAAGAAACCACGTTTGCACTATGTAGATGTATTGGAAATTCCTGATTTTCGCATCTTTCTTTTATTATTGTGGTAGGCATGTAGATATCTATATTATATCATTCTTACACTGTAACTACATATTATCATATAAATACTGTGTTAGTAATCATGTTGCTCTATTCATGTAAGGATAAATTCGTTTATGTAATAAGTAGATGGTTTTACTTACATAAGTAACTTACCGAAGCCAAAGAATTTAAATATAAATTCCAGAGGTAGGTTTCAAAGGGCCGACACCGAATACCTCCTACATGGACACAGCGTATTATATCGATTGAGGTGAACTAACCGATGCATGTAATCACGCTAGCTTATTATTAACTACGAGCCCCAATGCTACCGTCATGTGAAAGGCAATCAAGGTCTGAAAACACAGTAAATACCTAAAATACCGATGAATTTATCATTACTTATTTATTCTTGCATCATTCCATATTGTTACTGAGAGTTTTATGACTCATTTGTTCATCTAGAACAAAACAATTAATTTTATTTACCTTTCACTAGATAAGTTCTTACCGACTCCGTGGAACAGTTGTTAACCCTTTCCCCGCCACGCTTTTTTCCGAAAATGGTGCCCCTAACGTAAGGTTGCCATCCGTCCGGGTTTCCCCGGATTTGTCCTAGTTTAGAGGGCATCCGGGGAGCGTCCGGGGAAGGTTTCAATTGTAGACCGAGTTTAAAAAAAAAAAAATTGGACCGCTCGCGAGACACGCACTATGCCCGCTCACCACGATGTTTTTTATTACATTGAATATGTTTAAAAGATCTTGTTGACATGTCCGGCTTTCGGACTCTAAAATCCGGGGTTTTCACGCGTCTTGTCCTGTTTTCCAAATGTTAGAGATGGCAACTCTACCCTAACGCCACGCCCATAAAATTTTTTTTACCAAAAAATTATTAAATTATACGCAACTCATTCAGGCAAGTAAAAATACGTTTCTTGATCCAGTTTTGTTTTGTCTGATTATATCAGTCATTGGCGTGGTGGGCACTGAAATGGTTTGTCTGATATATCAGTCATTGGCGTTGAAAGAGTTAAGCAGTCAGGTCGTGGTTCGGATCCCGCCTTTGGTCTGGTTGGTGGTCGGACTTTTTCCGAGTCCGATTAGCTGCAACCTTTACAGGTTAAATAAGACGTAATAATAGCTAATAGCTTTTTTCTGGCTTAGTTAACGTGGGAGAGTACACTTGAAATAAAGGCTTGAAGATCATAGAAGCCCGTAGCCGCACATTGAGTGAAGCTTACCGGTGAAGTGTCCCTCAGTGAAATACCTAGTCGTTCAACATCAAGTGGGCTGCATAGCTGTCTGCCAACTGAAGTTGTTTAAAAACAAGTTTACAATAACTTAATCTTCCCAAAATTCCAGACCATTAAATTATTTCTTCTTTTTCTTTAGTTGTCAGGTAAAGTTTGCTTTTACGATTTTCTAGATCCAATTCGTAGTTTCGTGGGATATACTCGTAAATACCGAAATACAATTGAGGAGCGTCGGAACAAAAACCGATATGTCGCATTTATGCCATTATTTTTTTTTATTTTTTTTCCGTTGCAAAATGTTGTATTACATACCCATACATACACATCAGGAAAGAAATCTATACAAAAACAGACATTTCCAGCTTTAAAAAAATATCACAAAACAGTGGTCTAATCAAAACCCGACACATACATATCTAAGGAGGTTCAGTTTCTAGTTGTCGTATCAAAAACCGATAATTCCTTTAACTTTTTTCTAATTTGTGTAAAATACGGTAACTTGGATATATCGTTTTTTGTTCCGATGCTCCTCAATTAAGTTTATGGCCTTCTGCATTGCGGAGGTAACGGCCTTCCTGGCCCAATTGAGGAGCGTTTTCTGAAAACGATACATCGTAAAATTTCATTTTTTTGGGAAATGATTTAATTAAAGAAACCTCATAACTGCATCATAAAATAATTTGCGTTAAATATTGGTCGTACTTATAAATCTTGTTTTGATATTCAGCACCAATCACATGAGTTTGATTACAAAAAAAAAATGCGATGCTAAATAAATAAAGATTTTTTTACTAAATGAAAATAGATCCCACTTTAAAACCCACAGTATCAATCGTCCCTTTGGCTATCGAAACCAGTCCAGCTAAATGCATGAATTAAATAAATTTGCTATTCCAAAACCAGACTGCATGTCCGAGCATTATCCGTTGTGCAAGTGCACATATTCCCACCAGTAGCTGAATAATTAACGTGTGATGGGAATTTTTATTTGAGAGGTAAAAACTTCTATTGGGCACGATATGACAGGTTAAGTTGTTGGGAATCAATACTCTATTTAAGTAATTAATTAGTAATTTTATTTATAACTTACCTTCCGCTAGAAGGGTCACCCTCGTGGACTTTATGACGTTATCATGAAGGAAAGTGATTTTCTTTGGACAAAGTATTATTACCTTTACAGTTCCCAAACTATCTTCATTCTAAAAATCATGTCGATCATTTCGTGAATAAAGTACCTACAAACTAAAACATGGTAACTGAGCATTATCCTGCCTGGGATAGAAAATGTAGCAAAATGTCCTTTCCTAAGATCGTGTCGGCACCAAAAATTGTTTCAGAGAATGCGTAAAAAACAGACAGACACAGTAACTTTCATATTTACAATCTGAAACACACATTTAAGTCCCATCAAGTATACGCAAAAGCTTAGTTAATAGGATTTTAAGTAACTGTCTTCCATTCTAATATTAACTTAAAAGATGGGAAGAAGTACATATTTATTTTCCATTGGTTATTTTTGATTTTCAGGTCAGTTGGCAGACAGGCACACAGCCCACCTGATGGTAAGCGGTCACTGCGGCCTATTTCAATGATGGACACTTGACCAGCGTCGCTCAATGTGCTGCCACACTGTAGACTTGTGCTGTAGACTCATCTGATTCTTCGAGCCTCAGATTTCAAGTGTACTACTCCGGAACACTTAATAACCAAAATGAAAATCATCCTGCCGTAATAATCATTATTGCCAAAATTTTTCATTAATGCGACTAGTGGGGTCAATGATCTTTCATAAGTTGAAGTTGCATAATAATACGGGCATAATACGAGCATATCTGTTTTGTTTATTAAACTAAGGACTTCTCGAACATTTACTTACACGTACTTCAAAATGTAACATACTCGTATGTATCGCGAGTTACCTACAAGTAAAATGAAATCGCATGTTTTGCTAGTGGTTATCCTTCACCTATAGGCAAGTGATATTAATAAAAACACGAAATGAGAAGTTAATTACAGGTACCGATGAGCCAGAACATAATTAATCTTTAAAATGAGGGCGAATATCATAGTTGTATAAATAGGTACTTATTGATTATTAAGCTACAGTAAAATCTTTGAAATTGATATTTTAATTATTTACACACACACGGTCTTGGAGTCGCTTTATTTTACTACTCAAGAGAACCTTCTCTTACAAACTTCTTAGGAGCTCCTACAAACTATAATTTAATAAAATAAATAGACTTACTTAATTAAATGAACAACAATATTTTGCTCATTTTTATTCTAAGCAATTTAGTAACGTTTTATACTCTTACGACTTACAGCATAACAATATAGCAGATAATGGGAAATGCCCAAAGTGTTGTGAGCGTCAGAACCGCGGGACCACCTCAAAATTCGTCGTAATTATGAATATTGGACCACTCAAGAAATTAGTACTCAATTAGTACTATTTGGTACTTTCATATTAGAATTAGTACTTATATAGTTTTTTATTTATCGAAGTTTTAAAGTGGTCCGCCATCCTGACGTCAGGATGGCGGGACCAATTATGGTTTTACCATTTGCCTAAAACGCTAGTTTCTAAGAAGTAAACTTATAAACGCTTTTCTGAAGTAAAATTATAAAAAGTTCCAAGAAGTAAACTAAGGAAAGCTTTTCTAAAGTATATTTTATAAAATGCCTAGTAATTGGAAGTTATAAATGATGTAATAAAATGTGCTATACCAGCTGCTCTGCTTAAACTGGCTGCATTTAGTTGGCCAACAAAGAAAAAACAAAACTAAAGCTCAGTTGGACAACGGCATTGCAGCATCAACGCGGGGCCGCATGCGGAACAGCGCAGTGGCTATGCACTTCGTAGCTATAGGGTTCACGTTATGGCGCAGTGACCAAACGACTATAGGATCGCAAGAATACAGTACTACACTTCATTGGATAATTAGTAGAAAAATAACAAGCTGGCCCCAAGGTGGGCGCCAAAAGATTGTATAGTAACTTGCTCGGCAGCTCTTAATAGAGATCAAGCCTGTTTTCTCAGTGATGGTATTTATTTTAAAGTACCTTTCAATCTTTTTTCGTTTTTGTCGTAAACAAACGCTAGATCCTATAAGTAAAATCCCATGAAGTATGTGCTTGGACCATTGGAATACCTTTAATGTACTAGCAGAAGTAACACTTTCCCTCTCGCGTGTATCACTTCAAGAGAGTTTTAACTTTCTGTAACGGGAAAATGACGCGCCCTCCCTGTCAGGGGAAAAAGAGTAGATTATGTCGGGCTTCTACCAGACCGAACTGTCCATTCAGAACGTACTTATACCAAATATGGCATATGAGTTAGCAGCGGCAATTAAACAATTTAAAATAGAGCCCAATAAACAGATATGATTGGTTAACGATGACCGCTCACCCATCATTAAATTGCCGATCACTGAATAGTTTTGTTTCATGCATCTTTTTTAAGGTAACGTGAAGTTGTTTCAATAGAGCCGTCTTTTTTTTGGATTCATGTACACAACCAAAACCTCGTTTGTCAACGATAAGAAGAGTGCGAATATTTTTATTTTTAAATAACTTTTTTGTGAAGGAGCAGGCGGCTAGTAAGATCTGTGACCTGAGACTGGATTTACGTTCATTCCACTACCCAATAACACTCCCCGATTTCCCCTTCACACTCGAACAGTGGTGATGGTGATTATCCTGTTCTTTATGCAATAACTCAAGTATGAAAAAAACATCTTTTATCCTTTGTTTTCCAAAGAGATGGCTGCCCTGCGTCCATTAATCGCGCGAGAGCCTGCACCTGAATGTTCCCGGTGAAAGCCGCCTCGCCTACTCGAGCTCACAAGCTGGCCTATGTGACCGAACGCGCCTTTATTATTAAATTCTTCTCGATCACTGGATACGTTGATACGATGTGATTGGAAAATTGTAATTTCGTGTTGTTATGGAACTTTATAAAAGAAAAGTGATAGGTATAACCTTTGTGGCGAATTGTGCTGGTCTATTTGATATAAATTGCTCCAAACTCTTTAAAGTTATCGGGATGAGAAAACTTATAAAAAGACACTATTATAGTGGCCGCCATCAACGCGCTTTCACCCTCGCGTCATTTCTTTTTTCCAATAATTCCCCCCTTTTCCCCACATTTCCGGTATAAAAAGTACCCTATGTCACCCGGTGGGTGATAGTGTAGCTTTTCAAGAGTGAAAGAATTTTTCAAATCGGTTCAGTAGTTTCGGAGCCTATTCAATACAATCAATCAATCAAATCTTTCCTCTTTATACAGAGTGGTGGGCCAGAAAGGCGTGTGAATTAAGTTTATGTAGATATTATGTATTAAGTATAACGTATACGTATTATGTATTATAAGCGACGTAAAATTAACTTTCATTTTATTTTTTACAAATATTGAGTATTTCGATTCGTAAAGCCTCTTTGGTCTAATGGCCGTGACATCTCGGGGTCCTGGGATCATTTCCGGGTGGAGCAAAATTAGTATCGGGTTTCGGTCCTACCACGGGTATAAGTATCACCAACTCCCATGTGGCAAACGTGGTGATTACCGTACCTATCATTGTAATGACATGATTTCAATGATGGAGCCCTTAGTCTTGTTGAGGGACAATAAATGCTAATACTTTATAGGTACTAAGGTACTTATCGTGTTTTGAGCCATGGAGCCATGGAGCTATTTTAGCACACTAGCGCCACTAATCGAAAATAATTCGTAAATATAGAATTATTTAAAAAAAATGCAGTGAGGTGTGCTCTTCTAATTAAAAGCAATGATATTTTAAAAAAGCTTTTTTTACGCATGGTCTAGAAATTTTATTTGGAAGACAGGCACGCAACCCTCCTAGTGACAAAAGAAGAAAACTATTTAGGCTCAGGAGCACTGAGGTCCATTATAATACGCGCGGCGCTCAGGAGTCAGGAGCCTCTTCATTGGTAGTGTCGGGTGGACGGCAGAGACACCTACATAAGGCTTATGTTATGCTCACAGAGACTGGTCTGTGGTTATGCTACATAATGTACAGCAGATATCAACCTACACTTATGCCTCACATTTCAAATACAGCATAATATTTTGCTCTATGCGATGGACGTTGAACTAAAAATCGGTTGCAGGAATTTAATAGATAAATGGGAATTGCTGCTGAGCCGACTGTGCAGGTCTATGGCAGCAACGATCAACCTATCAAAAAGTTTTACTTGAAATAGAACTCTATGAGATATACATTAAGGTGAAAATTGGTTGCAGGAATTTGACAGATAAGGGTAGGTTGATCAGTGGCTTGCTGCATGCCAGACTCAAAAATGATATAGTTATGTAGTAAAAATATTAAATAAGTTAGTGCTCATTTTATTCAATGACTTTATAATAATGTTAAATTAGCTGCGTGCTCAGCTCAATTACGAGTATTGATGACAAAATATTAGTTAGTTACATCTAATAACGGAATAAATTGTTTTTTACTGACTGTGTGTAAATGAGTAAATACTCACCGAAATAGTAAATACTCAGTATTTACTAAAAAATAGTACTTACTCACTCAGTATTTACTGCCTTACCCATCCTTATGTACAATACAAAATTACTTATTGTTAATTTACTCTTTAATGTATAGTCCAAAATTAAAATTATACCATTTCGAGAAAATTCCGTATGTGACAGACAATACTGTTACAGATCGTTCATTAATTTGTCCCCCAGCCGCTATATTAGCTCTATTGTTTGTCAAAATTGTCATACATATTAATTATAAGCCCGCGTGATTTAATACCGGCTTTAAAGCGGAGATAAGAGATACTTACTTAAGTACTTACCTACGTGATTTACTAAACTTAATCTTGTATATGGGCGTACCGAGGGGGGGGCAGGGGGGGGCAGCTGCCCCCCCTGGAAATCTCGCAGCACATGTATGAAGTCGCCTAATTAATACTAATCAAAGTGTAAACAGGGCCTTATGCTCCAACTTGTAGATTTTGTTTGCTCACATATAAAACTGAACTTGTAAACAGTATGGGCGATTCTTTCACGAAAGACCTTATAAACCGTTTCGCAGAAGATCCTCGAAAATTACTTTTGTTGTAGAAGCGCTTTAAATAAAATAAAAATGTATGCGTAGTTAAATTTATTTATGTTTATTATTTCGGTTCTCAGGGTTTGTTTCTGAATAAAACATTCAACGTATTTCGCGTTTTGACATCTTTTCTTACAAATAATTTTTCACTCTATCTGATATGTAGATTTGTTTTTTTTTCTATGTTTTATTATTTGTGACTTTTGAGGGCTAAATTCAGCATGTCTAAGGAATAATTTCGTACGATTTTTATTTTAACTTCAAATTGGGACAATCCGCTGCAGATAGCTCGCCATATAAGCCTAGTGTGGGGCGATAATAGCGTTGAAGAAAGCACTGTTCAACAATGAAATTTCGTTCCGGAGGTTTCAGCGTTGAAAATGCACTTCGTAGTGGTCGACCTAGAGTACTTCAGGACGACGAATTGAGGACCCTGGTGGAAGCTGACCCATCGCAAACGGCTCGAGGGATTGCACAAGAACTATGAGTCAGTCACCAGATGATTTAAAACGCATTGGAAAGGTGAAAAACCTCAAAATGTGGTTGCCCCACGATTTGAACAATCGACAGAAATTATCACGTTTGGAGGTGTGCTCTTCTTTGATTCTGTGAAATCAAAACGATTTTTTGGATCGAATCATGACGTTCGATGAAAAATGGATTATGTATGATAACCGGAAACGTTTATGACAGTGCAGTGGTTAAACGCCGACGAGCCTCCCATACACTTTCCAAAGGCCAAAACCCACCAAAAAACGACTTTGGTCAGATAAACACCAGAACTTGCATCAAAGCAGCCGGCACTGGTCAACAAAAGAGATCCGATCCTTATCATCATCATCATTATTGGCCCGTAACAGTCCACTGCTGGCCACTGCCATCCAGCTCCTGCCAGCCATCTTGCGCAGATCATCGTTCCACCTGGCCTGAGGGCGTCCTGCACTACTTTTACCGAGACGCAGTCTCCACTCTAGAACCCGTTTACCCCAACGGTTATCGGTTCTACGGCTGATATGGCCAGTCCATGGGAGCCAAGTGGACGGAGGCGTCCATTGCCACTTCAGCTGGCTAATCCGGCGAGCTATGTCGGTGACTTTGGTTCTCTGCCGGATCACCTCATTTCGGATACGATCCCGCAGAGAAATGCCCAGCATAGCTCTTTCCATAGCCCGCTGAGGGACTTAAAACTTGTGGACCAGCGCCGTGCCGTAAGTGTCCACTTTTCGGCTCCTTATGTCATGACTCATGACGGGTAGGACGCACTGATTCAAGACTTTCGTCAGGCATTGTGTAATCGGCGATGAGAAGACTCGGCGTAGTCTGATCCTGCTCACCCACCATAGCTACTGTTCAGACCTCTCGTCAACCGCCTTTTCAAGCACTTCGATAACTTTCTCACAGGTGGAATCTTCGTTAATTGCACATTTTTCCTGGTCATTTGTCGACTTCATCGATTTCGAATTCAACATTCCCGAAAACCTAATCGACTATTGAAAGGAATAAAATATGACTAATACTGCAAGCTCATCTGATCTACACACCATTTATATCCCTAAAGTTTCAGTGTTGTTGGAGTGTTTGTGTATGAAAAAAGGCCGCGGACGACGCGCTCCCCCCCCCCCCCCCAGTCAAGAGGACTTGCCCCTCCCCTAGGTCAGAAGCTGGGTACGCCCATGCTTGTATAAGTTTAGATAATAGGGCTAAGATGTACATACATAGTGAATAGTGATACAACGACTATTAGGGTAGGTAGGGGACAACATAGATGTAGTATATTTTTTGGGCGACAACTTATTATTGTGTGTGCACCATAAATTCGTAAACGGACAATAGAAGATTTACTATTTGTTAAATGGCAACATTTTAAATTCCAGTCATATAGCAATGGGGGTGCTGTCAGTTTCTATCAAACCCAATTTTTTGGGTTTATTGAAATTTTTAAACAGTTTCAATTGGTTTATTGTCTTCTTTAGCTTAATTAATCTATCAGTATGTATTTACGAGGATCAAATAGGCAAATTCGACTGGTAATTTTACATTTTAGGTTATACTTTTCATGTCACTAAACGATCTAAGTTTGGTGAATTTTTAATGAAATTATCTCTTTCAGGCGTCAAACTTACGTGGGAAGGATCAAATTTGCTCAGTTTGATACAGTTTCCACCGCCAAGAAGATAATTGTTGCTACTGAAGAAAATGTATTGGCGGCTTTGAATTTGAAGACAGGTAATTGATTTTATTGACTATATCCGTTTTTAATTAGAGAACCCTTGTTTATTTGAATATAATAGCTCTAAACAAAATGCAATTAGTCGAATAATATCATTAAACAACCGTAAAGGCACATTATGTCAACCTTATTGTGAATTACTTGATATACTGAAAGAAAATTTTGACAAAATAACTAATATTATCCTTATGCCTGACTGTTCGTTCCAATTAGATGAGATTTTTTGTAGATTTTTAGTCTTGCTTATAATTTTTCATATCAGAATATATTCTAGATATACACAAAACAAATAATGTTTTGTGTCAACAAGTTAAAGTTCAAATATTGTAATTTACTCTGTGTATTTTTAGGACAAGTAGTTTGGCGACATGTATTTGAAAGTGCCTCCACAGGAAATATCCAATTATTACATGTTACTGAAAAAGTGGTCACAGTGTCTGGGTCAAACCCTTACCTTGTTCGAGGATGGGATGCCTCTACAGGTCAGTACTATTTAATTAAAAAATATTATCATTACTGTCATGCAAACTGTAAGACAACATGACTATGTATAAAAGTTTTCATTTGTTTTAATCCAATTAAAACAAACAAAATTAATTTTTTTTAAAAACTTGTTTTTTATTTGCAACATTAACACTGAGTTAACATTTTAGGAGTTCTTCTGTGGGAATGGTCACTCACCCTGCAGAGAGACGACCAGGCTGAGTTCTCAGAGTGGTGGGTGCAGCAAAACATGCTGGTCCACATGTTACCCGTCTTTGGATCCCACATTGAAGTCTCCATGTACAACCTGATGACTGGCCAACATAGAGGTTCCACATCAAAACTGCCTGCAATATGGACTAATGAGGGGTAAATTATAATTTAATTATTGACACCACCACCACCATCAAATTCATTTTTATACACACTGAGTATGATTTCCTAAGTTTTGACTTAAAAAATAAGACAAAAATGTTTGTATCGTAAAGTTTAGTCTTGAAGTACGGTCAACGGCATATCACGGTAAACACTTGCAGTTTGATAATAGCACTTATGACATGCTTTTGACTGTAATTTAATTATTTAGTCAATTATATTTAAATTATAGCAATACAAAGTTAATGTCTCTTAATTAAAGAGCCAGTTCATAATTAATTTATTTATACTTTCAGGTGTGTAGTGTCACCACCATATTATACCTGTATATCGGGAAGCATGGGCAGTCAGTTGCTACTGTCTCTTGATGTCACATCAAATGCTGTCCAAATCATAAGCAAACCACTATCTCAGTACATCACAAATGATGATGACAGCAGTCTACGGAACATTGATGGTAACAGCAATCAGCCTGGATTTATTATTGGCGATAAGAAAATTATAGTAATAAAGAATAATGAATTTGAAGTGCAGAAAATTGGGCTTGCTTACGATTCAGCCAGTGTGGCCTTAGTGGAAGGTACAAATGGACCAATGGTGTTGCAGACTTGGAGTGATGAAGCAAAGGTTTGTATTAAGTCTATTTACTACTTTAACTGCACAAATGTTAACAATAAAGTGCACTTCCTGATTGGCTCGGCCTGTTTTTTTCATTAGGGATTTTAACTGTATGTTTTCCTAAACTGTGCATTTTATTTTTGTGCACCGCAGTGCCAGATATTTTCCCATGAAATAGGAGTGTGTCAAGCACTTCGGTGTTTCGGGAAAAGGGCACTGAAGCTAGTGAAATTACTGGTTATATGAGACCTAATAACTGTCGTCTCCTAAGGCGGGCAACGCGCCTGCGACCCCCTAAGGGGGTCTCGGGTGCTTATGGGCGGCCAGTGATCACTTATCATCAGGTCACCCAATTGCTTGTTTGCCCCCCTATAATATAAAAAAAAAATCTTACTTAATGATCTCAACTGCAATGTTGAACATCTTCATGATGACTATGGACTATGTTGAATATTTCAGGGCTTCTATCTAGTAGCGCACAGTGCGTTGTCGGGTGCGGAAGTGCGCGAGGTGCGATGGACGGAGAAGACGCTGCACGTGCCGGAGCCCGAGCTGGCCGCAGTCATGTGCACCAAGACGCCGCGCGAGCTGCACGCCTGCAGGGTTCTCGTCAACGCCGGCGATGACGCGCTGCACTTGTTCCAACAAGGAGGTATGATATAGAACCATTCAACTCGTATAAAATCTGTCGTTGTGATAGCTGTTGCTGTGGCAGTATTCGTGTAGAAACCCGTTGATATTTGAGGCTTTATGAATAGAAGAGATGCAATAGAGCAGTCGCTCAATGCAATAGTATTACTACTACTCCCGTCAATGCAATAGGCCTGACTGAAGGTAACACTGGTTATTAAAAAAAATATAATGTTCCTAAAATAATGTATATAATATGGCATTATAACTTAATTGTTCCTTAGAATTAGGTAAAAGAACACTTAATACAAACTGCCTCCAGCTGTATTGTAATCTTTTTATTTAAATTTCAGTAACACAGCATTTGAGGTGTTAACCACTCAACGCCGAACCGGCACTCGGGTGCCGCATAACAATAGATTTTCTATTGTGTCTAGTAATCGGGGGCTAGAAGGATTAATTTCATATATGCTAATGAAAATTTAATTGCCATCAGGTCGTGTCATATGGACTCGAGAAGAGGCGCTCGCAAATGTCGTAGCGGCGGAATTCGTGGACTTGCCTGTCTCGGAATTGGATGCGGCTATTGAATCAGAATTCGATCAAAAAGAAGGTGAGACTAGATAAAAACGTAAAATTAAGTATAACGAAAAATAGAAGACTTTTTGAAAACTATATGAATGGTAAGAGGTATCTGCAACAGGAATGAATAATTGTCTGGTAGTTTATACAACTGATAGAGATAAGTGAATGAGTAAAACCATTTTCACTGCAACAATACAGACCATTAATTAAGTTACTAAAATACTCATGTGAATTTCTGAATATGTTTGGTCATTTATTATATAGAGTTTGAGCTAAGTAAATATTTCTACAATAAGTATGTTCAATTACTTTCAACTAGATAAAATGTCTAAACAATCATTTTGTTTTTTCTAGCTGCCAAGATGTATAGTAAGTAATGTTTACTGTGTGGATGAGCGTAACCAGTAGTTGAGTTAGATTGTTGGCAATTCTCACTTGACTGAGAATTAGTTGTAGTATCAAAAAAGCCCTTCTTGTAAATCTTTTATTGTTATTGTTTGTAACTTCTGTTTAGTAATAACAAATTTACTTACATTTCAAAACTTTAATCAGAAGCTAAGTCAATGATTCTGTCCTTATTGTTTTATCCTATTTTTGAATTTGTTCAATACAAAAATGTATGTATGCTACTACAGTCCACCAGAGTAAAAGTAATACAAATGTGTGTGTGTGACATTCTAGTCTCAAAGTAATAATGCAAGCATGAGCTGTTACTTTTTGTGATCTAATTTTATTTTGAAAATACATCTGCGCACAAGAAACATGTTATCTAGATACAGAGACACATAATAGGCTAAAGTAACCAGGAAACATTCTAAGTCACTTTGCCAAATCGAACGTCGAGGAAAATAGATGTTTGTCATTATTAACGTGTATCACGCTTCGTTAGTCTAGTGGTCTAAGTACCTGGTCGTAATCTCGGGGTTCTAGATTCAATTCACATGTCGAGCACATTTTGTGTCGTACACTGCTCAGGTTTGTGATCACCAATCCGCATTTGGCAGGCGTCCTGCAATAAAGAAAATAAAATAAAAATAGCCTTTATTCAATTTAACAAAATTTATAAATACATATTAAATTTGTGGCATCTACTTTTCAGTCAGGATTTTCGGACATAGGCCTCCTTCATATCATGCCATTGGCATCTGTCCTAAGCTGTCCTTAGCCAACCGGATGGAAAGTCATCTTCCCATCGTTTGAATGGTCTTAATCGTTTCCTTGCAGCGGGAAATTAAAAATGGGCTGATACTAACGTGTATCATAATTTCCGTAGGTTCAGTGTGGGCGGCGTTTTCGCGGCGCCTGCAAACGCAGTTCCAGCAGTTGCAGACGCTGATTCAAAGCCTGCAGAGCTCGGAGAGGACTCCCGAGCAGACCGGCACTGCACTCGTTCGCGACTATTTCAATCTACATAAGATAATCGTTCTGGTTACCGACGTCGGGAAGGTAGGTTGTATAAGTACCTATAAGTAGTTAACCCTTAACCAGGTATTGGGAAAATGGATCTCACCTTAATTTGAACCTTACATACTTGTAATACTGGCGAGAACCAATGAAAAATTTAATCTACCCAGGCCTGGTTAAAGCGTGTAAATGTATATCAGAATAATGTTATTTTTTTCTTTCAAACGAGGTGGTATTTATATCTAAAAAAATTTAGATGTGTAAGTCGATTTCTGGGCCAAATATAGAAAGTGTGTTGTTTAACTTACTATTGGTAAATGAAATCGAAGTTAACTGGATCTCAAAGCTATTAGAATAATCCTTTTATTTTTACCTTATCAAAATAGTTACCTAATTACATCTGAAAAAAACTTATAACGTTGCTCCTTGTAGTGAATGCTTGGGTGAAACTATAGTCTTTAAATAAGAAGACGAAAAAAATGGCATCAATAGTAGCACAATAGATGTGAACAGAAGTAAAACTATAGACTGTGTGCAAAAAAAAGCTATCTCTTCTTAAGTCATGACCCGCTTTATGATCTAGTTAACCATGAAGTTGATTGGGTAGGTTCTCCGCCTTAACTTTGCATTCGCACAACCCTAACATAAATAAAGAGAGAAAAATCTAAGAAAAAATTAAAAGAAAATACGTGTGGCACTCGGGGACTGCCGCGGTAAAGCTATTGCATAGCATTTTTATCAACTTATGCGGCAGACTTCGGCACAGTGTTCGTCGGAGCAGCTCGTCCCGATCCGTGCGAGCTTCGTACAGTCTACACGCATTACATCTAGACGCACGCACACAATCACCGTTCCGAAGTTTGCCAAACTGACACGACGTTAGACGAGTGTCAGGTATTTTCCTTAGGTTTATTTTAGTTACGGAATTTCTTGGTTCCGCCGCCGCGCTCAAAGCCCGGGATAAAATCTATGCAATAGATTAAAAGGGGAAAAATTATCAGATCTTCGGCATGGACAACCTGTCGGGCGCGATCCTGTGGCACCGCTACGAGGCGGGGCTGGGCGCGCGCGGCGTGTACACGCGCCGCTCCGCAAGACACCCGCCGCACGACGCCGTCGTCACCATCGTCGGCAAGGATGAGGTACGTCGATTCTGTATTTACCTCTTGTAGTTGAACATACGTGACCCAGGTACCACTGGAAGGATAAGGTCTTAACGGCCACTTCTTAGCCACTTACCTTTCAGGTGATCTACGAGTATATAAATGTTCTACTTAAATTATCCTTTGTCTTCAGGAAACTGGGAACGGCATAATAATTAGCTTGAATCCAATCCGGGGCACTTTGGTGGGAGAACGCCGCCTGCAACTCGACGTGCAACTGTTGCAGTGCGCGCTGCTCTACAAGCCAGACCAGGAGAAACTGCACGCGTTGCTACTCTTGGACAAAGACGAGAATGTGCTGGTACGTTTTGGCCTTTCATTTTATATTTATGAATCACGATGGATGGAACAAAGAAAGCTTTCTTCGGTCATAAAAGTCACTAGCGGCCGCCCGCGGTTTCACCCGCGTGGTTCCAGTTCCCGTGGGAATTGATCAAAATCCTTTCTTAGCGGATGCCTACGTCATAACATCTACCTGCATGCCAAATTTCAGCCCGATCCGTCCAGTAGTTTGGGCTGTGCGTTGATAGCTATCTATGTCAGTCAGTCAGTCACCTTTGAGTTTTATATATATATATTTGAAATATGTTTTCAATTCAGCGCTGGTTTTAGTGCCCAATTTGGGAGCCTTTGGAAAAATTGAGAAGTGTTTTGTCTTTGATAAGGTTATTTATTAAGAATTTTGAATTTGATTATTTCGTGAAAAATAGTGAGTGAGCGTGGTCCCGCGGTTCTGACGCTCACGAAAAATAACGTTTATTGTTTTTTTGTCAGGTATTCCCGCAATCGGCTGCTCCTTTGGTGGAAAACATGTTCATCTACGTGGCTGAAAAGAACACAGCTAAAGTACAAGGATATGCTCTGAAATATGATGGCAGGGTAAGCATCTCTAGTTTTAGCTACACAACATACTCTGAAATTGTTATCAAACGCATTAAGCGTGAAACGTGGCTCATTAGATCTTCTTTGTGGTTAATAAATAGAATGTTTTTAATTGTGGTAGGTAACCATAAAGTTTTAATATTTATCAAGGGTAATTTTGTCCCTTCAACTTATTGAAAACTGATTTATTTGGTATCTATTTAACCTTTGTGTGTTCAGGGTGTGTGCATCAGGGTTCTATATTACTTTTATATAACTCTTCCATTCAAATAGTGCAGTCATTGAAGCGAAAAATATGGTCTTACCTCCGATTTTTTTTACTGTGAACCGATTTGCATGAAATTTTGGAATTAGGTTCATCTTACCCTTAACTTCAAAAGTGAAAATGATCTGAACTCCGCCTATTATTTTTAAGAGGTGTATACAACCCCTTAATGGAAAAATTTACATTGAGCCATTTTATCGCTGAAATATGATAAGTTTTTGGACCATAACTACCTCAATTTTCATGCTATAACAATTTATAAAAAACCATTGTAAAGGTAATTAAGAGAGCTACAACATCGTATATTGCAATATATAGCAAAAAACCGTTTTCTAAAACGGTGAAGGGTTAAAGGGCTTAAGAGAGGCTGTGATTGCGCTGCCACGCGCTCTTTAAACAATCATATCTCCGTCAATTTTTGTTTGACAGAAAAAACAAAAAAACTAAATTGTTTGTCAGAAAAATACCTAAATTTTTAATCCGTACACTTTTATACGTATCTGTCGTCATTTTTGAGATATTATGAAAAGAAAGTGGGTTTTTTAAAAATTTGAAATTTTGATTTTTTATTTAATCGTGACTTTTTTGAAAAATATGTGTCCTGAAGCAGCCAAACTGATACTATCTATCAAACTCTTTATAATAAAGTTATTTCTAGGCGGAATACGATTAATTTTAATTTTGGTGGAAATGGCACTTATGAAACCCATTGATTTTAAAGAAAAAACATTAGATGCTCCCCTTATTTGCAATACAGCTCACTTATTTTACGTGCAAAAGACTTTTAATAGTGCTCATTTTAAAGCTTATTTCAAGCACTACAAAACCCTTTTGTATTAGACTGCATAAAATGCATCTGCTCGCCGCTAGATGGCATTGACCACATCGATTAAATTTCAGACAAAATAAAAACGGCTTTGATCTTTAATATCTAGCTTAATATTGCACTTAGAATACTTTATAAAAATTCAAATTGTTCATTGTTTTACCTGCTACAATTTTGGTCTTTATAAAATTTTCGATAAAACGTATATTTTTGGAGATATTTGCAAAAAACCGATGAAATACGTGAAAAAATTACGAATTTTCAATTGCCAATAACTTGAAAACTATTGAATTTTTTTAAAAACTGTATAGATGATTTTTTGCTTAAAATTAGGCCGTCTGTCGATATCCGAGGTTATTTTGATAAAAAAATAATTCACCCCCGAGAAGGGGTGGCAACCACCCCCATGGTGGTTGCGGAGTTCAAATCATTTTCACTTTTGAAGTTAAGGGTAAGATGAACCTAATTCCAAAATTGTATGCAATTCGGTTCACAGTAAAAAAATTCGGAGCTATAATGCTTCAATGACTGCACTAAAAGTCAAAGTATTTATTTTGCAATTTGATTTACCAAGAAATTCTTTTGCACGTCATAAACTTTTTTTCCTACCAGCACTTCGACGTGAATGAATGGCCTGCTGTTGAGAAGAAGTGCCGCAAGAAACTCAACAGTTACATATGATAGCCTTTTTTAAATCATTTTGTGTTGTACAATAATAACTTAATAATAATATAATGTAATGTCAAATTAATAAAATTACATTTAACAACATTTAAGTGATATCCATGAATATAAAAAACCTTTCTAAAATATTGTCATTACATCCTTTCCTATTATTTTTTCCAGTTAGCCGACGTTTTGTTTTTAGTATTTAGTGAATACAATATTAAGATTTTCACATGATTTACGATTTTTCATTATGTATCACGAAGTGTCTTTAAGGTAGAGATATAATTAAGTAGTTTAGGCTGTACGTGAAATTAGCCGCCATAATAAACATTTTACGACTACCACATCGAAATTGTAAAAATTAATTAATAAATTTAATTGAAATAGGTATAAATGAAGGTAGGATTTTAGTGAATCTGTATTTTTAGCAGAAGATCTGCAATTTTATGTACTTGATTTCCATGCACAATAAATGGTTTATTATTATTATTATAAACTGTTTTACAGTCGGTAGTGGCGCATAAGACGTGGTCGATAAACCTCGGCGGGTCCCCTGGGTCCGGCCACCGCATCGTCGCGCTGGCGGCCAAGCCGGCCAGCGAGCGCGTGCACTCGCCCGGCCGCGTGCTCGGCGACCGCAGCGTGCTCTACAAGTACAACAACCCCAACCTGGTGCTGTTCGTCTCTGAGGGACCCGACGCTCTGCATAAAGGTATGTTGAGTCTGGGTGAGGTAATTAAATAAATAAATAAGACATTATTTACACAGCGCCATCTAGCCCCAAACTAAGCAATTAGCTTGTGCTATGGGTGCCAGACAACGGATAAACTTTACTTATATACTTTTTTTTTAATACATACATATTATACATAGAAACGCCTAGACCGATACAAACAGACATGTTCATGCACAAAAATGTTTGTACCGAGCGGGGATCGAACCCGCGACCTCTGGTGTAATGCCCCGACTTCTCGACCATTACACCAAATAATGAAAGTGCTATACTGTATGTAGCAATAAGCCCTTAGTTTTATTTAAGTACTAACCCAATATTTTGTCTACGCGGAGCAATTTGTAAACTAACCCAAAAATGTAAACCAAAAAAAGGCACGGACCCTAGTCTGTGGAAAAAACTTTCATTAAAAAAAAAAAGAAAAAAAAGTGCTATAATGAAGTCGTGTGTTGCCCATTCATCATTTTGCGACAAATTTTTTGTTCCGTATAGCCTCTCTATACGTAGTACTTATGGTGTTGCCAGACGTGGTGGTGGCGACGTGCGTGGACGCGGTGTCGGGCGCGGTGGTGGCGGCCGCGACCGTGCGCCGCGCGCGCGCGCTGCCGCTGGCCGTGCACAGCGACAACTTCATGGCCTTCCTCTACTACAACGACAAGCATCGCCGCACCGAGATCGGTGAGTGCTTCTCCTTTGTCCTGTTTTTAAAGGTGGGTCTATGCTTCCGAGCCGAGCACGAGCCGCGCACGAGCGGAGCACAAGCCGAGCCGCTCTGCTCGCGTGACAAGTGTGGACGCACAACGAGCCTGCACTGCGAGCGCGATGCAAAACTGCTAAATATCGAAAAACCGGCACGCGGTGCGAGATAAAAATTGTGTAGTTCTATCTCTTTCTTTTACATGGTCTATCCGTATCGCCCTCTTTTTCTTGTGTGAATGCGATGGATACTATCAATTTGTCTATTAGTTTTCTCTGTCTACGGGCGGAGCACAGTCGAACACGAGCCGAATGCTCGAAGCGCGCGCTCGTTCGAGGCTCGAAGCCGGTCCACAGTACACGAATTTTGGATCGGCTCGTGCTCCGCTCGTGCTCGGCTCGTAAGCATAGACCCACCTTAAGGATTTTTTAAATTTTAGCCCTCTGTTTATCAATTTGGCGAAACGTGAATTCTTTGTAATGTACTTGCCTTCTAAATTTTAAAATCATGACATGTGTTCCCGTCAAGTGCGTTCGATTTCGTCGATCCTAATTCAAGCGTCCCCTGTTCTCCCCCAAAATGCGGGGGTGAGGTGCGGTATTCGAAATTCGTGCGGGGCGGTGAATGGCCGTTCTGTACGTTAGATTTAGTACTATTATATTATGTATATTCTGTGCTCTAGATCTTGCACCAGAAATTCTGAGAGCTTACTCATGCGCAGCCGTTTTACCGACGCGAGCGCGTCAGTCAGAAGTACAGTCAGCTTCAATAATTTCTAAGAGCCCAAAGAGATCAAAAATATCTTATCAAATGAAAATTTTCTCTGCACTTATGTAAAGCAGAATTTTGTGTGACATAAAATCTTTCATAGTGCCAGTTAAAATTTGTGTTATAACTAGTAGTTATAAAATACATTTTCCTTTGGAGCCAAGATATTTTTGACTATTTTGGGCTCTTAGATATTATTGGAGGCGACCATACCTAGGGCTTCCAAATCCGTAATTACGTAATTACGCAAATACGTAATTAGGGGTAAAATTTGGCATTTTAAAAGTACGTAACTGAATGCATGAATTACGGAATTACGTAAGTTACTTTTTTTACAAAAATCACATATTAAATTCAATTTTTCAGTTCTCATTCATCATTTATTACGCGCAAAGCCCATAGAAGTGTTAGATGCAAATTGAATTACATTATGTAAGGGCAACACTTACTATAATTATGAAACTATCTAAAGCGAAGAAGTAATTCCCCGTCAGTAACTTATTTTGTTGATTCTTCGTGAACAAGTGAATTTAGTTTATCAGCAATAAAAATAAGGGTCATTATTGAGCGATTTTCAAAAGAAGGAAATTCCCTTTTGCGTCAGTTGCGGATAGCTACGTGCGTGTGGTCTTTGTAACTAAAAACGAAATTAAAGGGAATTCCTACGATTTGTATGTTCAAGAAAGTACACCTTAAACGGATTCGTAAAAATTAGGTCTTATTGTGCCATTGCCATTTTGTGTTGAATGAATGTAATTAATTATGTATGTGTATTAACGAAATTGCTGGTGGCGATCCAGAAGATTTTTTTACAGCCGTTTCCAATTATTTGCTCTTGATCATACCCACCAGTTTAGAGGCTGAGCTGGCTTTCTCATCTGCTGGTATTTGTTGCAATAAATTAAGAAGCTCCGGCGATCAGACCTTTTTTAACACGCTTTTATTAGCTTCACTTGTAACTATGTATGTAAGAAAATCTTGGAATCTTAATTTGACCCACTTCCCGGTCTTCGATTTTGCACACGCTATGACTTTTGATGACAATATACCTATGACTAGCTAAGAAACGTCATTACAAATTCAATATGGCGGCCTCCCCAAGATGGCGGCCACCCCAAGATGGCGGACTGGCTGTTTGAAATCCACCCCCATGATATGGGTATCAGATGAAAGGGTTTGCTGTCAGGAAAACGAAAAAAATAGTCACGTGACTTAAATCCAATATGACGGCATTATAAATTTGTGCTAAAAGTGTGTTTTTTAGTTTTTTAAGCTATTTACAATTTTATTATACTTTTTTTATACTAGGTCAGTTGGCAGACAGGCACGCAGCCCGCCTGATGGTAAGCGGTAATTGCGGTCTATTCCATTGAGGGACAGTTTACCAGGAAGCATCATTCAACGTGCTGCCAGACTGTAGGCTCCTCTGATCTTCAAGTCTTATATTGCAAGTCTACTGGCTCCAATATTAATATTGCCGGACACAGCCAGAGCTGTTATGGCGGCAAATTAAAATTCTTCGTTATTTAAAGAATAACTAAATTAAAAAAATATCATCAAATAACGGTTTGTTTATCTAATAATTGTTTTTTGACAAACATAACAATGTCCTTGTTGATGGTGTATTTTAAAGAATAATTACGAATTTAGGGTTTGGAGTTCTGAACTCTGATCGCGCACGGTGCTTCTCAATTTATTGTATGTTTTCAATTTTAAATCGTTTCAATGGATTTTGAATTTTGTATAAAATGATTCCATATAATTCTATAATAACAGGCATTGATTTAGTCGTTCTATGTTTTTCATAAAATACATCAGTTACGTAATTATTACGTAATTCCGTAACTGACCCGTAAAATGCGTAACCAGTTACGTAATTGATATTTCCGTAATTTTGGAAGCCCTAACCATACCTGCAGAATAATTAAGTGTGGTGTGTCCTCGTAGGCACGATGGAGCTGTACGAAGGCGCAACACGCTGGGCGAGCGAAGGCACGGCGTTCTCGTCGCTGCTGGGAGCGCGCGCCGCCCTCGTGCAGCGCGCGGCGTACGTGCTGCCCGCCGCGCCCGCCGCCGCCGCCGTCACCGCCACCGAGCGCTCGCTCACCGACAAGCACGTGCTGCGTGAGTACTGACACGTACGCCGCGCGCCGCCCTCGTGCAGCGCGCGGCGTACGTGCTGCCCGCCGCGCCCGCCGCCGCCGCCGTCACCGCCACCGAGCGCTCGCTCACCGACAAGCACGTGCTGCGTGAGTACTGACACGTACGCCGCGCGCCGCCCTCGTGCAGCGCGCGGCGTACGTGCTGCCCGCCGCGCCCGCCGCCGCCGCCGTCACCGCCACCGAGCGCTCGCTCACCGACAAGCACGTGCTGCGTGAGTACTGACACGTACGCCGCGCGCCGCCCTCGTGCAGCGCGCGGCGTACGTGCTGCCCGCCGCGCCCGCCGCCGCCGCCGTCACCGCCACCGAGCGCTCGCTCACCGACAAGCACGTGCTGCGTGAGTACTGACACGTACGCCGCGCGCCGCCCTCGTGCAGCGCGCGGCGTACGTGCTGCCCGCCGCGCCCGCCGCCGCCGCCGTCACCGCCACCGAGCGCTCGCTCACCGACAAGCACGTGCTGCGTGAGTACTGACACGTACGCCGCGCGCCGCCCTCGTGCAGCGCGCGGCGTACGTGCTGCCCGCCGCGCCCGCCGCCGCCGCCGTCACCGCCACCGAGCGCTCGCTCACCGACAAGCACGTGCTGCGTGAGTACTGACACGTACGCCGCGCGCCGCCCTCGTGCAGCGCGCGGCGTACGTGCTGCCCGCCGCGCCCGCCGCCGCCGCCGTCACCGCCACCGAGCGCTCGCTCACCGACAAGCACGTGCTGCGTGAGTACTGACACGTACGCCGCGCGCCGCCCTCGTGCAGCGCGCGGCGTACGTGCTGCCCGCCGCGCCCGCCGCCGCCGCCGTCACCGCCACCGAGCGCTCGCTCACCGACAAGCACGTGCTGCGTGAGTACTGACACGTACGCCGCGCGCCGCCCTCGTGCAGCGCGCGGCGTACGTGCTGCCCGCCGCGCCCGCCGCCGCCGCCGTCACCGCCACCGAGCGCTCGCTCACCGACAAGCACGTGCTGCGTGAGTACTGACACGTACGCCGCGCGCCGCCCTCGTGCAGCGCGCGGCGTACGTGCTGCCCGCCGCGCCCGCCGCCGCCGCCGTCACCGCCACCGAGCGCTCGCTCACCGACAAGCACGTGCTGCGTGAGTACTGACACGTACGCCGCGCGCCGCCCTCGTGCAGCGCGCGGCGTACGTGCTGCCCGCCGCGCCCGCCGCCGCCGCCGTCACCGCCACCGAGCGCTCGCTCACCGACAAGCACGTGCTGCGTGAGTACTGACACGTACGCCGCGCGCCGCCCTCGTGCAGCGCGCGGCGTACGTGCTGCCCGCCGCGCCCGCCGCCGCCGCCGTCACCGCCACCGAGCGCTCGCTCACCGACAAGCACGTGCTGCGTGAGTACTGACACGTACGCCGCGCGCCGCCCTCGTGCAGCGCGCGGCGTACGTGCTGCCCGCCGCGCCCGCCGCCGCCGCCGTCACCGCCACCGAGCGCTCGCTCACCGACAAGCACGTGCTGCGTGAGTACTGACACGTACGCCGCGCGCCGCCCTCGTGCAGCGCGCGGCGTACGTGCTGCCCGCCGCGCCCGCCGCCGCCGCCGTCACCGCCACCGAGCGCTCGCTCACCGACAAGCACGTGCTGCGTGAGTACTGACACGTACGCCGCGCGCCGCCCTCGTGCAGCGCGCGGCGTACGTGCTGCCCGCCGCGCCCGCCGCCGCCGCCGTCACCGCCACCGAGCGCTCGCTCACCGACAAGCACGTGCTGCCTGCCGGACGCCGTCATCATTATGCATATCGACCACAGAGGCTTTGATAGTTTATTTTATGTATCGTAGTAGAGCTTTGCTGCAGAGAGTTCCTGTTATTCTTCAGATGCTCATTGGAACAAAGGCTTTGCTACACTCTGTTTGGTGATAGAGTCCCGGAGTCTCGAACCCTTCCCCCCCCTTCTCTTCCTTTCCTCTATTCTCATTCCCACAGCCTTTCTCATTCTCCCCTGGTCGCAGGAGTTTTTGGGCGATAGCGATCACTTACCATTACGTCTGTAACACAATGTGAAGTGAAAGCGAAACGGACAAAGGTTTTAGTGTTTCGTTTCGCGTCCGCTTCGCATTCGCTGCAGTGTGCTACAGGTGCACGGTGTCACGTGTTCGTTTGCATAAGCATATAATAAACTGTTTGTGTGTCCAGTGGCGCTGTCGACGGGCAGCATCGTGGAGCTGCCGTGGGCGTACCTGGAGCCGCGGCGGCCGGCCGCGCCCACGCCGGAGCAGCGCGAGGAGGGCCTCATCCCCTACGCGCCCGAGCTGCCGCTGCCGGCCGAGGCCGTCGTCAACTACAACCGCTCGCTGGCCCGCGTGACCACCATCTACACCGCGCCCTCCGGCCTCGAGTCCACGAGCCTCGTGCTCGCCACCGGACTAGGTGACTACTCGAATATAATAATGCTTGTCGAATATGCCTTGTTGTCCAGCATTCACATATGAAAGACGCATTCAAATTTGAATTTACCGTCGCAGCTTAAAACCTCATGTGTACATTTTATTGCACGTGACTGTACAAATCACTAGTCCCGCTATATAACCCAATCATTTTATAATCATTTTGTAAGCTGTTCGTTACTTTTTTACGTAGAAAATATTGAATCGAGATGAAGTCTGCCAAATAATCTATTAAAGTAAAATATCAGCCTATTATTGTACTGCGGGGCAAAAGCTTCCATCCTTGAAATCAAGTCATTTACAAAGATGGGTCAACACCTATCTTTGTAAATGACTTATGATGATTAAGCTAATGCCTAATCACCACGCTTGCCAAATGCATATTGGTGATCACAAACCCGAGCTGTGTCCGAAAAAACCGACACAAAGTTGCTCGACTCGGGAATCGAACCCAGGACTCCAGGATCGCGGCCTGATACTCAAACCACTAGACCATCGAGGCATTTTATATAATCTATTAGGCTGGTTTTATTGTTATACGGACCGTCAGTACGGGTCACTCCGCGCAGAGCCATCTGATTAAGCTTCTAGGAGCATTTTAGAGTAATGCGGACGGGTCGGTACTAACACTAAAACCAGCCTTAGAATGAGTAAAAAACGCCCTTAAAAAAGTTAACTTCTCAACTATTCTATTTTTTTCACCAGACCTATTCTACACAAGAGTGGCTCCATCGAAAACGTTCGATCTGCTAAAGGACGACTTCGACTACTACCTGATAACCATCGTACTAGGCGCACTTATCCTGGCCACGTATAGCAGTAAGTACTTCGCGTCGCGCAAGCTGCTGCGGATGGCGTGGAAGTGATGCGCCCGCGCCGGAGACGGACTGTGTGGCCAGTGTCGGCAGTGTGGCGGATTTAGCCGAGGCACATCGCTAATTTTATTAACCTTCTCATTTAAAGGGCTGTGAAAAATTTTGTATGGAGATCTACGTACCGCCATTTTTAATTTTATTTAATAGCGTTCACTTAAAAATCTTTGAAAATTGGTACCTTATATCAATACAAACGTACATAACCCTCAAAATGGCGGACCAGTAAGTAAATCAATCCGATGAGTTTGCCCCGAATAATTCTTAAAGTTTTTTTTTGCTTTTTATGCCCAGTGAAAAATGTATCCACAAAATAAATTTTCAATCAATTTTCTTGTTTTTTACTATTTTTCATGTTGTAGGTACGAGCAAATTCTAACACTCAGCCATGAAGGTTGATAAATATTAGAGATGTAAATTCGGTTAAAGAATTTATTGGTGACGCAATCAAATATTTCTAAAATCTAATAACAATACGAATATATTAGATAGATGTCCTGTAAGACTAGAAAACTTCATGTAACGTTTATAGTAACATCGCCGCTTCAGAATCCTTGTTGTCGCCGTTTAACGATATCTATAAAGTGTAATTACTGTAGATAAATAATTTGCATTATATTATTAGATTAAAAAGGAATTGATTGTCCACTGCCAACTTTTCTACACAGTCCAAAAGTCTCTATAAATAAATATAGAATATATAAATGAATAATATAAATATAGCCTCGTGATTCGTGCATAATGAGTGTTTACGTAAGTAAATAACTGGTCAATAGCATACACATTATCGATACATAGATATCAGAAATAGCTCATTACAGATCTTCGTATAGATGAAGAAGTGATCAAATGATAGTATTTATACATGCCTATCTGTAATCAATGATTTCTTGCAGCGTGATAAAGCTGTCAGTATTAACTAACTGAAGCTATATTTCGTCATAAATTAATAACCTATTATGGTGTTTGTTAAAATATTATATTTGAGTTTTTGAAATTTTTGATGAGAATCACGTTGCAAGAATTTATTTACGTTTTATGTAAAAATTAGCTAGTGCAATGTAGTTATAATATTATTTATTAGTGATGTGTATGATTTGTTATGAAATGAAGCCATTCCAGGATATGATAATACCTATAAATTATAAATAAAACTAACCAAACCTGGATTAGAATAAAATTTATAGGTAGAAGATAAATATTTATAACTATTTAAATTTGTATTTTAAACAAAGTTATGTCTGTATTTTATATCTCAAGCAATACATTAGGATTCAGAACATGATCATCTATAAAGAAATGTAACAAAATGATGTTAAATTTATTAATTTTCAATCTTTTGTTCCTTTTAGATGTGTATCGTGCGATGCTATTTGATCGTTAAATATCGTCGTAAGACTCGTTAAGGTCTAGAACATTTGTTTATGTTTTGTTAGGTAGATTTTGTACTTTGCCCACTACAAGGTGTGGTCAAGATAGATAATATCAACATATTTATGACTTAAGTTTTTAATGTGTACAATACTTAATGCATTTGTTAACTTCTTTAACATAATACTGTTATATCCTCTATTATATAAATTGCACATATTTACATTTATTTAGAACACAATCCTCAAAATAAATGAATTTTAACTTGTAAGATATCGGGATCATATATCATGATTATGGTTTTTGTTTGTGGATGTATTGCTCACATGATTTGTTACTTAGAGGTTAAGGTTTAAAGTATTGCGATCTTTTGTTTAACATGTTATTTAATTTATCATTTGTTTCTCAAATATAGTTTTTGGTGGAAGCTAACAAACAGTTTCTGAGCATATTGAGCATGACCTTCCGGCTTAGGGAAAAACTATGTATATTTAGATTAAATTAAGATTACGAAAATCAAACTCTTGATTTGACTAACGGAACTCGTTTTTAGGAATGATTTGAAGCTGTAGCCCTCGAATGTTAGATAATTATTGAACATGTTACACTTTTTATGTGGAGGAGAATGCATTTGAGCACCATAATTCCAGGCTATTGATTAGTCTATACACCAAAAGATGGACAAGACTGCCTTCGTGGTACAGTAGTTAGAGCGTTGGGTTGGGCTCTAAAACCCAAAGGTCGTGGGTTCGAATCCCACGGGGAGCATCACATTGTGTGATTG
Source organism: Mecyna flavalis (assembly GCA_949319885.1). Lineage (NCBI taxonomy): Eukaryota > Metazoa > Arthropoda > Insecta > Lepidoptera > Crambidae > Mecyna > Mecyna flavalis. The sequence goes on from OX439433.1 coordinate 12,896,890, forward strand.
TTTCCAGATTGGTTAGGACATTGCAGGCTAGAATTACCTGTTTGTTTGTAAAGAATCATGATTCCGTGCTTCGGAAGGCACGTTAAGCCGTTGGTCCCGACTATGTTCCAAGTTGGTCTGGTTTCCCTTGTAAGGGTTACGAAGGTCAGATGGCAGCAATCACTCCATTGTAATAACCAGGCTTGTCAAATCTAGGATCATAGTCGAAGCGGACCCTGAGCTCCATACTAGATGCAATCGGGAATACGCTGGGATGATGACGACCAAAAGAGGGACAAGCCGGCCGGCATATCCCCCAAACTGTATTTCGACTTGGGATGTGTCTTTTCTACGAGTAAATCGCCAATAGAAATAAAGCCTGTTTAGCGCTAACACAATTGTCAAATATTTAAGCATATCAATCTGTTTAAGTATAATATTGTTAGCCGTTGGTCATTCTTTGGAATTGTGATTGTTCAGTTTAGCAGTCTTTTACATTAAATTGCAGAATGAATAACCCTACTATTATTTTCCGGAGTACCTACTGAGCGTACTATTAATTTTTAGCTAGTATCTGCCAAAGCAGTTAAGAGAGTCCGACCTTTTTAACTATTGGAAATAGGTTATCAATTGAAAAATGTTAATTTCCCTGAGAAGCAAGATATTTGGCACTATCGGTTTGTTTATTTAACGATTCCTAAGGTCGCATTTCTACTAGAATGCACTCTACGCGAAATTATTTTTCTTTGTGAAACCTTTACTTCGTTACATTAGTATAAATATTGTGCCTAAGTAGTCCAGTTGAAACTTAACGTTCAATGTATATTAGCTAAACGATTATAAGGTTACCATTGCACTCGTATATTATATAGAGCAATATAATTTATTTAATATAAGTTTTATATAAATGCAAGGTCAAACATTTTATGTTCGGGTTTTGGTGGACACCCTCACATCTTTTATAAAAAATGTTAAAAAATACTTTAGAAGGAATAAGTAATTTAACGAAATAATATTTGATCTATTCATATCTCGCATGTCTATGGCACACCCGCTGTAGATGTTCTTAATATTCTACGCCTCAAAACGCATTTCTACCTAAAATATACGCATATTAGACTGAATTCACAAAGATGTGGGAATGGTGGAAATAGAGTATTTAACGTTATATTACATTGTAAAATAAATGGGTATTTGTTTCTGTGACAATTGTGTTTTTATAAAGATAAAAATGAATTACTGCCATTCAATTGTTTTATTTCGTCAATTTATAAATTTTTAAGTAAGATTTGTATAAAAATAACTGGTCTAATATTACGCTTAGCTTAGGCCGAGGTCGAATATAAGTCTTATGTTGGCGTCGAGATCTTTGTCGACCGGGTCGAAGGGGGTGCCCACCACTGGCTTCAGCTGCACCGCCTTGATGGTTGGCGGCATCAAAACTCTTTTGTTGTTGCACAACGATCGCAGGTAATACCATGTGGCCCCAGTGTCATACTCTAACAGGTGTTTGAAGAAATACACTGCTAACGCCTGTAATAAATGATAATAATGGTTTGTTACAATATTTCATGGAAGAACCGTATCAGATAAAAAAAGGACTCTATTCAAGAAGTTTGGCCAACAGGAATTTTTTTCCTCATGGTCAAATCAGTTTGACAAAATAGTTTGACCACCCGGAAGAACCGGACCGTTACAATTTAGTTTGTAGAATTGTAAAATTATTAAAGGCATAAACATTCTACCCTGATTGAGAACCAACGTTTTGAAGGGTTATTCCACAAATCCCCATTGGAAATCCCCATCAATGGTGAATTTTTTTTTATAGGATAATGATGAAGTCATGGATTAGAGTGTACTACTAAGCGGAATCTAATCCATTAATGGATTTGAACAGTGGATTAGAGTGGAATAGAGCAAGAATAGTTAGGGTAGGTGGTCCGCGTCAAACGGTGACCATGCTGGACCGCTTTCGCTTCCGTTTCCGCGAAGTTCGAGACAAGGGCTATTATTAAAAACTCAGTATAAGTAAGCAAGAGACTGACCTGCAAGGGTTTCGGCTGCTTATTAGACAGGTACGGTGCAACAGCAGTCAAAGCTTGCCGCAGTCGCTTCCCGCGCAGGCCGAGCGCCGGTGCCAACGAGTGCAACGCCGCGACGCCCGCCAGCTGGCAGTCGTACGCCGCCGACGTGCGGTACCACGATCCCGCGTCCTTTAGTGCGCTCTCCGCCGCTGATGTTTGCAGGAACTCATATAGCTTCGGTAGCACCTCTCTGGACAAGAGCGCTTGCGTTAGGGTGCGTTTCTACTGACGCGGAGCGGGGCGGAGAGGAGCTTAGCGGTGCACAAATTGACCAATCACTATGCTCGAAATCTCCGCTCCGCTTCAATGGAAACAGCACGAGCGGAGTGGAGCGGAGCTGAGCGGATATTCATATAAAACTACAGCGATGCGATGCAGAGCGGAGTTCAGCGGGGCGGTGCTGTGCGGAGTACAGCGGGGCGGTGCGTGACTCGCTCGCAGTGCCTCAGTCAGCATGCTACTTCATCAGATTCTGTATCTTCGTCTTCAAGTAGAGAAAGATATAAAATGATTGCTTTTTTCTTTCTAAACGACAACATGACGTATGGTCTCTCTGAGAGATTGAGTGTAACTAAGCGCAAAAATGCGCGATTCCAAAAGTATGCTCTGCTCCGTTCCGTTCCGCTCCGCTCCGCTCCACTCCGCTTCAGTTAAATGACCACTTTTCACGGCTCTTCACCGCTCCTCTCCGCCCAGCTCCGCTTCAGTGGAAACACTGACCACGTTTCACCGCTCTTCTCCGCTCCTCTCCGCGTCAGTGGAAACGCACCCTTATAGCTTGTTACTTCCAGCTGGCTAAAACACTACTTCATTTATTATAATCTGAACACCTCATAACATTATTTGAAAAGTTGATTCGTATTAAATAGCAAACGGCTAAATACTAAACTACCAAAATACCACACCGCATCTTTTAAAATACATGAACAATATTAAAATTTACTGGAAATGAATCACCAGTTCAAAAAATGTAAAAAAAAATAACTGGATGGACCATGAAGTGATCTGATTATTGGTGCCTATCCCAAATACAACACTACAACGGTAAGATAAGTAGAACGAGGGTTTGACAGCGGGGACTACTTAATTAAAATAACTTAATTTTCATTGAGACTCGATCGCAAAAGAGGCTATATATATAATATAAGATTTTTAAATACGTACTTGATGCATCTGCTGTGTATGAAATCTTTGGATAATTCAGCCATAGTCACGAGGAGGTTGAGGGCAGGCCGAAGAACAATTGGTTCATTTGTTTGAAATCTGAAAGAACATCAAAGAAAATCAAAATTTTAATAATGCTAGAGTCATGTTGCGGACGGTTCCAGTTTATCAATCGAAATGGGATGGCTCGATCTTTGAAAGGGCACAGTTTCATTGGGTTTTTTTTCGGAGGACAATGCGTTTAGGTTTACCACAGCCTGTGGCCATGTGTGGGATTCGAGACAAAAGCGTCCCACTGCCTACTAACCGCCCCCGGCTTTTTCTTTCCACCATCCACGGTACATTGGTGTTCCTTCTCAGCGAGTCGATGGTAATTTTTTTCCAGACCAGCATTCGGTCACCCGGAAGCATTATTCTTAGCGCGTAACAAGTCTTCCTAATAGGTGTTACATAATAGGTCACTGCGTGATGTCAGGCAGTCGTCGCTGTGCGCTGACGTCACGAACTGCTCTTGCGCTGCAGCGCTTGCAGCGACACGGCCACGTGCTGTGTTACCTGGCTACGAGCGGCGCCCAGGCGTGGTGCACGAGCGGCAGCAGCTGGTCGTGGTGCGCGCGCAGCAGCGGCAGCCCGCGCTGACGTCACGAACTGCACTTGCGCTGCAGCGCTTGCAGCGACACGGCCACGTGCTGTGTTACCTGGCTACGAGCGGCGCCCAGGCGTGGTGCACGAGCGGCAGCAGCTGGTCGTGGTGCGCGCGCAGCAGCGGCAGCCCGCGCTGACGTCACGAACTGCACTTGCGCTGCAGCGCTTGCAGCGACACGGCCACGTGCTGTGTTACCTGGCTACGAGCGGCGCCCAGGCGTGGTGCACGAGCGGCAGCAGCTGGTCGTGGTGCGCGCGCAGCAGCGGCAGCCCGCGCTGACGTCACGAACTGCACTTGCGCTGCAGCGCTTGCAGCGACACGGCCACGTGCTGTGTTACCTGGCTACGAGCGGCGCCCAGGCGTGGTGCACGAGCGGCAGCAGCTGGTCGTGGTGCGCGCGCAGCAGCGGCAGCCCGCGCTGACGTCACGAACTGCACTTGCGCTGCAGCGCTTGCAGCGACACGGCCACGTGCTGTGTTACCTGGCTACGAGCGGCGCCCAGGCGTGGTGCACGAGCGGCAGCAGCTGGTCGTGGTGCGCGCGCAGCAGCGGCAGCCCGCGCTGACGTCACGAACTGCACTTGCGCTGCAGCGCTTGCAGCGACACGGCCACGTGCTGTGTTACCTGGCTACGAGCGGCGCCCAGGCGTGGTGCACGAGCGGCAGCAGCTGGTCGTGGTGCGCGCGCAGCAGCGGCAGCCCGCGCTGACGTCACGAACTGCACTTGCGCTGCAGCGCTTGCAGCGACACGGCCACGTGCTGTGTTACCTGGCTACGAGCGGCGCCCAGGCGTGGTGCACGAGCGGCAGCAGCTGGTCGTGGTGCGCGCGCAGCAGCGGCAGCCCGCGCGCCAGCACGCGCAGGGCGAGCACGCAGTCGTCGCGCCGCGCTGACGTCACGAACTGCACGCAACGCTGCAGGACTTGCAGCGTAACTGTGACGTGCTGCGGCAACGGCGGCTGCTCCTCTGAGGCACCAGCGATACAAGTGGTTAAGTTAAACGAAATTTCTCGTGGTTGTTCATGGATTTCTGAGTCCCAAGGCACTACCACAACGCTAACGCTCTTGTCACACGGGTTTCCGAGTCCTACATTACCACATACATACATATCTCGCCTGAAACCATATAGTCCGCGTCAACTTAATTGGCTTGTCTGAAGTTAGCTTTTACATTATTTTGTGTTCTGCGCCAGGATTTCATAAAATTAAATGTTGTGCTATGTATGTGTCTACTATCTATACTTAACAAGAAATAGCAATGGCCCTGAAAATAAGCCTTGAGGCACACCTGAAGGTGTTGTCATGTCCACGTGGATGGGAACCCTTTTAATGACACTGCCCGTAATCGGTTAACAATGTACGACGAGAACTACATAAATAGGTCACCATGTATACTACTTTGGTACTCTATTTTGTGTAACAGCAAGTCATCTATAAGATCAAAGGCTTTACTAAAATTAGAAAATATAGTGTCTACTACAAATTCAATTTATCGGGAAACATAACCGTTTGAAACCATTAATTGGAAGTGAATTTAAATAAACAACTTACCCGTAACTTTATCGTCATAGTCTAAAACATTATCTTCTTTATTTTTCATGTCTTCCTCATACATCTCTTCAACACTCTTCCCGGTTTCTTTCTCAAACTCTTCATTGCTCAACAGCCTCTCGGCCTGTTCTGTATTCTTCATATATTCTAATAAGTCTTTAGTTACGTCTAGCTTTGTGCTCGGTGCCGTTTCTTTGGACTCGGGCTCGTCTTCCACTGGGTACCACTTGTTGATGCAGTTCACGAACGAGAGAAACACTTGCAGGTACGCGTGGAGGTTTTTCTCGTAATATTTATCACAACTTTGGACTAGAACCTGATGATGAGAAATACAAACAATTCGAATCAAGAGGTTTTCAATTAGATTTTTTGGAGCAACTACACAAAAATTTAAAATTCTTATTTCTTAGATGATGACAGGAAAGAAGTAAATGGATTAGAGATCTTTGCGTGTATTATGGATTAGAGATCTTTGCGTGTATTATGGATTAGAGATCTTTGCGTGTATTTTACATCTATGTATTTTGAAGCCACACTTACATCTTTTACAATTCCATACAGACAATCCGCTATGCTGGCGTCACTATACTCCATGACCACTGATAGTATTTGTAACGCCGATTCACTGTTCCATGACTGCAACAAAAGGCACGTCGCTAATATGTATAATAAAAAATTACACTGGTTCGATTCTAAAACAATACATATATGTAAATAAAAAGCCGGATTATACGGAAATCCAAAACATTGTTGATGCAAACAAAAATGTGTAGTTTTGCGTAGACAAAGATAATTAAGTGGGCGCAGAGAAAGTATTATGTAAACTTTGTATGGCGTAGGCGCGTGAGATGGGCTGCCATGGGCGAGGCGAACCTTACGCCCTTGCACCTTTTTTATTGTTGAATTCCATTTCTCAATATTAACAATTCGTTTTGGATTAACCAAATAAAATTAATGGCTTATTTGGAACAGCAACAACTGGCAACACTGTCCTGTAGCAGTTTTTTAAAATTGTCAATGTCAAATATAGACAGACAAACTTATCTGTTCAAGTAGCAGCGCACATAGGTAGATTTGACCGATTTAGGCGGCCAAAAGTCGAAATATTGAAAACCACCACACAAATAAACAATTGACACCATTATGTACCTAACATTCCAGGGCACCTACCCTGATAATTTTAAACTTTTAGCTAACGACTGTGCAAATCTACAGGTAATCGAAATTAGGTCGTCGCATGCAGTGTGCGTATCGGTTCTCGGTGCCTTCAGTTTAAGTGGTGTTATAAATTGCAACAAAAAAAATTCGGCGTACTTTTGTGTAGTGAATGCAATGGATTCCTATAATTCAGGTAAGAATCTATTGATTAATTAAAAAAATATGAAAAATTAAGTCAGTTTACTGTATCTAACAAGCATTTCAACGTAACACCTTTTTTCTTAGCAATTTTTTGTAAATTTTATTCTTCAAAAGACATTTTGAAATACTTCCTCGGTCTTCCCCGGTATTCTTTATATCACAATAATTTTGGCATATATTCAAAATTAAAATAACAATAACAGTTTGTGCCTAATAGCGCCTATCGCTAAATAAGAGTAAATCGAAGTTGTCAGGGTAAAAACTCTAAAAACCGTTTATTTAATTTATATTTCTTATTAGTAATTCCTTTTCTTTTTGTTACAGAGTCTGCCAATGCCTCTGGTGTTACAGTAGTGACTCGCAAATATGTATTTCAGAAGATGATGAGACAGAATTTACCAAATATAAATGTCAAATGTAATTATTTAGAAAATTATCTTATTGAGTACTAATAATTAGGTATTTGTCAGTTTTAGTTATTTTTTTGTGAAATGACCATATTATGTTATATAATTATTATTGTAGTAAAATCATTGTGTTATTTTTTTAAGTTACATTTTTTTTATGTTTTTCTCTTTTTTTTTCTTTTTGTGTTTTTTTGAAAATAATAATTATTTTCAATAAAATCCGACGTATTTTTATTATAAACTCCAATTTTAAAAAAAATAGACGCTAAAATAATTTTGGCCGCCTAAATCGGTCAAATCTACCTATGTGCAGCGTTGCTACTGTCGTTTTAGTACTGTCATTAAATATCGTTTTTGCATTGCAAAAACTGACATTTCACGTAGTTCCAATTTTTGTCGGTCTATAGTTCCAATTTTGGCCACAGATACGTTTGACACTTTGTACCTTCTTGAGCCGCAGCGTGATTTGGTGCGTGAAGTAGTCGGCGTTGTGCGCGACGAGCGCGGCCACGCTGGCGTGCCCGCCCGCCGCCGCCACGCGCTGCAGCGCGCCCAGTCCGGCCTGGTGAAGCAGGGCATACTTGCTGCCTGGGGGATGTTTGACCAACTACAGACTACAGAAATGTCAGTTGAACATATAAGACCAAATTAATGTCTCTTTACAAACTTTTATAAACAAAGCTAAGCGAAAAAATATTGTTATTCCTTAAAGGTGAATCTACGTTTACGAGCCGAGCACGAGCGGAGCACGAGCCGACCCGAAATTCGTGTAGTGTGGACCGACTTCGAGCCTCGAACGAGCGCGCTTCGAGCATTTGGTTCGTGTTCGACTGTGCTCCGCCTTTTGTCGGTTTTTTGACGGACACAAAGGGATTTGGAGTGATTGTTGTAGGCTCGTTGTGTGTCCACACTTGTCACGCGAGCAGAGTGGCTCGGCTTGCGCTCCGCTCGTGCTCGGCTCGTAAGCGTGATCCACCTTAAGGTACTTAAGGTGTGTCCAAACTTCGAGCGGCATTCGACCACGGCTGCTGCGCAAGGCCTAAACGATTTAATAGTTACATTGCCTTGGTTATTTATTTTTCACTAACACTATTTACAAATATTAACCAACTCTCTCCAGCACCATACATAGCGTCTTCAGCAAGTAACATTGGTAAGCGTCTGGGCAGCCATGATGCCGATCCCCTCCTGAGCAGGAAGCTGCGCGCCATGTTGCGCTGCGCCTCGGCCAGCGATCCGCACTTGTCCGGGTCTCTAATGTTTCCTTGTTAAGAACTGAAGGATATACTATACTTACCAACTCTCTCCAGCACCAAGCAGAGCGTCTTCAGCAAGTAAGGTTGGTAGGCGTCTCCCAGACGTTCGGCCATGATGCCTAACCCTTCAGTGAGAAGGCAACTGAGCGCCATGTTACGCTGTGCCTCGGCCAGCGTCCCGCACTTGTCCGGGTCGTGCGGCGCGGGGACTCGGGGACGGTCGTAGCCGATGTCCGTGTACCGGGTCTCCACTGTTCCTTCGTAAAGGCCTGGACAACGTATTGTCATGGTAAGTTTACTAACGAAAATGAAACAATGCCCTGCCGATTCGATTATAATCTTTTGACAGTTCGCGACCGATTATATTAGTGACGCCATAAGAGGGCGGAAATGGGTATGAAGATTTTTGTATGGAGGCTACCTTACCTACTAGTCCCGCCATTTTGACTTTTTTTAAAACAGCGTTCACTTGAAATTCTTTCAAAAATGGATACTTAGTATCAATACAAAAATTAATATTGTGCTAAGACGTATTATGTATTACCTGGCACACTGTCCTTAGACCACGCCCTTGGGTTGTACACGGTAACATCCATGGTCTCGTTCTTCGTGACGGGCGCCTCACCGCTTCCCACTTCTAGCGGCAAGTACCACACGTCCTCTTCTATGTACGCGTCTAGTATCCGTTCGACGAAACTTTGCGTCGAGTTTGGTGCTAGAATATACCAATATTCCGTTTAACATCAGGCTTACAGTCGTGTGTGTTGTTAGAGATTAAAAACGTTTCCTCGACTCTTATTCATTTATTTATGAAAACTTTATTGACCATATTAATAATATATTAGGGTATAAAAGGCGGACTTAACTCTAAAAGCATTCTCTACCAGTCAACCTTTAGGGGAAACGAAATGCTTGAATGCGGCAAAAACTGACAACAACAAAACTAGGTAGAATAAACTCTTCCAGTTTCTTTTTGAAAAAATAAGGGGGGAACCGAGCTTAGCTTCGTTACGATTTTTTTAATAAAGGAGGACTTATTGACTGTCAAAGCCTTTTTTAATGATAGATATTGGATATGTGTTGGACAGTTAAAAATTGCATTTCCATCTCAATTGATAAATGGTAATCAAACACTTGTTATTGTATTAGTATGTAAGTATGCATTTATTTGTAAATGCAATGCTTTTCTATAAGTAACACTTAGTTAAGGTTCTGTAATGATGAAAAAATGTTGTAATGGTGTACCTATTGTTGAGAAGCCAAATAAATAAATAAAAATAAATAATAATTAAATATGTAATAATTCTTTTTTGAAAATGCGATGATTGACGATGTGCAATGTTTACCACCATAGAGAAATGTTTATGGTACATGGGTCATTCTTCTTTTTTACCTACAAAAGTCTCATACAAAAATCTTGTGACGGAGGTGTATTTGTCTCCTCTGTCACGCTAATTTTGTGATAATGAGTAAGATATAATCATGCATTTAGAAGTTCTTATAATTGCTTAAATAGCAAATACTGTAACGAAAATGAAAAATATTGAAAAATTTAATATGTTATTTTATTACACTGTTTTTAAAATATTTAAGTAGGAGACAAAATTTATGTAGGTAAAAAAGAAGAACGACCCACATACCTTTGGCCATGCAGTTCATGACGTAGGCGAGGTCGGGCGAGCGGTCCTCGCGGAACAGCTGCAGCAGCCGGTCCAGCACCAGCTCGCCGCACTCGGCTTCGGCCAGCAGCGCGAGTACGTCCTGCAGACGCGACGCCCCAGACGCGTCCAGGTGACGCAGCTTGCACCAAGGCGGGGAACCGCCCGTAGCGGCCATACTCGGCGATGATAGATCTAATACAATAAGATGATAAGAATGGATCATTGGTATAAGGGGACGTAGACAATATAGTGCCCGGCAAACATCTTGAAAGCTTAAGTTTTGACTTTGATTTACCCGCCAAGCCACCCGGGTATGGGCCTGGATGGATTCGATTCTCACTTTAGCTCTGGTCTGGTTTGTGGTAAGACTTTTTCAGAGTCCAACCAGATAGCTACCACCCTGGTGGAACCTGCTGTTATAACAGCTCTGTGAGTTTCGGCAATATTATTCGGAGTTGATATTCAGCGTTGGGTTAAACGGGTTCTAGAGTATAGGCCGCCCTCGAGCCAGGTAAAGCGATGATCTGCGCAAGATGGCTGGCAGGAGCTGAATGCAAGTGGCCGAGGATCAATCAGCGTGGCGAGCATTTGGAGAGGCCAGCAGTGGACTATTACAGGTTGATGAAGATGATACACACATTACACTTGAAATCAGAGGCTCGAAGATCAGATAAGCCTACAGTCTGGCAGCACATTGAGCGACGCTTCCAGGCGAAGTGTCCCTCAATGGAATAGGCCGCAGTGGCTGCTTACCATCAGGTGGGCTGTGTGCCTGTCTGCCAAATGAACTAGTATATAAAAAATGTTGGTACCTGTGTGCGTGTGGTGCGTGAGCAGCGTGAGCTGCGTGTGCAGGGCGGCGGCCTCGAGCAGCGCCTGGCACAGCTGGCGCATGTTGTGACCGCTCAGCGCGACCGTCAGCCGCTGCGGCCGGCCCGCGTCGCACATCACTTGCAGGTACCCGTGGAGCAGGTTCAATGCGTATAGTTTACGGTTTGAGTCTGGAACAATACACCAAACAGGTATGTATCGCACGCAGCGGACGCATCGCACGCAACGGATTTTAGTTTGCCTTGTATAAAAACTCATACAACCGCGTCCATTGATCAGCATTCCGTACGACGTCATACGGAATGCCGATCAGTCAATGATCAGTGGATTCCTGATACTCGCGTCGGCAATCCGCTCATCACCGAACAGTGGACGCAGTCTGTAAAATTAATCCGTCTGATGCGATCCGTCCGATGCGTCCGCTGCGTGCGATGCGCACTTGTGGACGCTTAGCTTTAAGGTTTTCAGTGAACACCAAGTGAAGTGAGGTGAAGTGAAGTAAATTCAATTAAGACCTGATCATACTTATTATTATTTAGTTACTAGCTGACCCAGTGAACTTCGTATCACTTACTTTAGTATTTTCCTTGCAATTTTTTCATATTTTCTCTTCGTTTTAACCTTCCCTAGACTTCGACAAATATATCAAGACTAAAATTAGTCAAATCGGTTCAGCCGTTCTCAAGTTTTAGCGAGACTAAAGAACAGCAATTCATTTTTATTTATATAGATAAAGGCTAAGAAAGTAATAATGCAGAGCAGAATGAAAAAAAAAGAAAGAAAAAAAATGGGCTGCAAGAGACTCACCAATATTATTCAGCACCCTAGGCAGTCCGTTGAGCATAACGAACAGATTCTCGCTGAGATTGTCCATGGTCCGATGGCGCGTGTCTGGCGGCGCAGTCGCGAAGTAGCCGTTCACCGCGGCCGCGCAGTACTCCGCCACCGCCGGGTACTGGTCCTTGGACAGCGAGATTAGAATGTCCAGGACCACGGACATTGACGGTTGCATTGTACTGAAATAACGACTCTATTGTCAGGCAATATAATCAACTAAGATTCAACGTTGATGTTGCTTTAAAGTGTCTTAACATTTTACGAGCGTATAAGACAAGAAAAGAGTTTTTTTTAATACTAGTTCAGTTTGATGTTAAGCGGTTACTGCGGCCTATTCCAGTTCAAAGAGCTTTATGGCGGCAGATTTCACCTGTGGGGGTGGTAGCTAGCCAATCGGACTCAGAAAAAGCCACCAGACCCAAGACGGGAATCGAACCCACGCCCTCCCTTTTTATATACCCGAGCGGCTTAGTCACTGTTCCACGGTGGCGGTCAAATCGATTCCAGGTCGATTTACGCCTGTGCTCCCAATGCAATTTTTGACGAACGATTTGGTGTAATAGCGAGAGTCAGCTAAAGAGGTACTGGCACCAGAGAGGAGAGTCAATGTTGGGTCTTTTTTTTTGTATAAATGTAAAATATAATTGTATTTCATGACGAACCATTTGGTGTAATGGTCGAGAAGTCGGCTATTACACCAGAGGTCGCGGGTTCGATCCCCGCACGGTACAAACATTTGTGTGCATGAACATGTCTGTTTGTATCGGTCTGGGTGTTTGTATGTATAATATGTATGTATTTACAAAAAAAAAGTATATAAGTAATGTTTATCCGTTGTCTGGCACCCATAGCACAAGCTAATGCTTAGTTTGGGGCTAGATGGCGCTGTGTGAATAATGTCCAGAAATATTTATTTATTTATTACCAAAAAAGTCCAAAGTAGTTTATCAAACACTCATAATAGCTTTGTTTGTGACTAGACAGCACTGGTGTGTATAATATGCAGGGATATTATTTTAATTGTGATAGACTTTATTTAATTGGTTCGTGATAAAAGAAAAATGTGTATGTACCTACATTTAAAATTTCTGATACTGTTAAATTGATCAAAAGGTTGACGTCTTGCTGACGAGCGTCCGCGGTACGGACGCCGTACTGTTGCCGCACCGCGTGTTTTGTATGAAAACTAACGACCGTCCGTTCGCGGTGCGGCAACAGTACGGCTACCGTACCGCAGCCGTCCGACACAAAACGTCTAATTTAAAAGAGCCCTTAGGGTTTGAAGTATATTTAAACTTACATTGTGCATTCATTAAGGACCCGCGAGCAGAAAACGGCTAGCTCCTTTCGCACTTTGTAATGTTCGTGCGTTCGCAACGGGACAAGGCTCTTGGTGATCAGCATAAGCTTCTCGCCCGCCATCGCGTACCATTGCTGCGATCGTCGCGGTACGTCCTTCATTGGCGTTTCTGGAATAACATGGGGCATATTATGTGATATGCATGTACGTACAGTCATCGTCAGATAAGTTTATAGATGCATTTTTGGCCTGAGGTCGAATAGGACCAAATCCATTCTTAAAATATTTTGTAATAACTTTGACACAGACAACTGCATGACATGAAATAAAAGTGTTCAAGTGGAGGCTGTTGTTTTGATAAATATTGTAAACTATCAAATGTTAGGTCCTCTCTACAGATGTAACTTTCCGAAGTCCATGGTACAGTTTATCGGTAACATTAATTATTATTTCTTGCTAGGTCCTCTCTATGCAACTTTCAGAAGTTCATGGTAAAGTTAATCGGTAACATTAATAATAGATAATTCGATAGTGCATCTGTGAAGCCTACATGAATAAAAAATGTTTTGATTTTGATAAATAATTTCATAGCTACATTATTGAGTTATCCAATTCCAAACAACTTGAAGTGATGATTTATGAATATAGGTACCTAAGTTAATTGGTAATAAGAAACTTATAACGACTGATAAGAATCAGTCGGATAATATAAAACAAAAGTCGTTTAGGTAAGGTACAAGAGCGCGTAAATAAATGCGTCATTACGAAATTATTTTGATAATTTATGTATTTTATTTTATCCTAAGAGTTGTATTGAACCGGAACGTTTGCTAATATTTTGATATTGATTAACAACAGATAATTAACACAACAACACAAACTGTAAACTACGATACGATGTTGACAACATAAATAAGATACTTATTAAAGCGCGCAGTAGAAACAGGGTGTGGGGGGAGTAGAGTAATGTTTATTTTGCGCCACAGATATGTTTTTGTTTTGCAGCTAGTTATCTTAAACGAAAGAGGTCCCGTAGTACCGGCATTAACAGCAAGACTTAGTAGGTACATATTTACGCTAGTGTTGACTATTTCATATTTTGATTTATTTTTATCTCAATTGGTATCACCAAGAAATTATATTTTTAGAAACTTTTCCAAGCCAGGGTAGTTGGATATTTTAGTTTTATATGAAAAAGTTCAACTACTTTTTTGCTTAATTACCAAGCGAAGCCTCTGTGAAAAGCTAGTATTCTTATATTAATGTAAATTAAAATGTGACTCAAGTTTAAAATACTATTACATAATATTATATGTAAATAACTCATAACGAATACAGAACAAAATAAAATAGATAACTCTAACTACATACTTAAACATATAAAAAAGTATTTCAACAATAATGATATTAAATGTTCTAAAATTACTAATTACCCTTACAGCTTACTTCTGTCTTTTCGTGTACATTCTGAATAAACATTTTGGAGAAATCCTTGGCTGAAGTGTATTCCTTCTTTGGTAGAAGAGAGTCTTGCATCGTTAAGCAAAGAATGCGATGAATTGCTTCCACCGACGCCTGAAATATATAGCACAATAATTACTATTAAAGTTCCTAAGATAGACTGATTCATTTGTAAATCATATTATTTATTATTATTTTTCTTATTATAAAGCATTTAAGCTCTTTAAGGCGCTCTTATTATTAAAAACAGTGTATCAAAATCTGAACAATCGACTATCTACAATGCTTGGTGCATTTCATATTTGCAAAGCCCAATGTGAACTACCTTTTGCTTAGAGATCAAGTCGCAAGGGGTTATCAATAAGGAGTTATGAGCTATAGCTCATAGTTAAGATACATAAATATTCCTACTTTTCCATGTATATATTTTAAGTAACAACTTTCAGTTATGGAATTAAATATCCTTGGATTTTTTACATAAAATTATTTTCCAACACTGACTTCTACTTTAGCTCCTATTAACATAATACTTTTTTAAATTATAATTAGATTTACTAATAGTTTAACCCCAGACAAATAAAAACAGCCAAGTAATATACACATTACTAACACACATCATGGGTATTGACTGAACTACCGGTATAGCAATAAATACATTTGGCAAAACATACTACCTTGGTGTTAACCTTACCACTATAATTGCATGTCCTGGGTTGTTCGTACAAGAGGCTACATCTTGTAACGCAGCTAGAACTCCAGGCAAGATGCTGGAAAGCATATCCACCACTAGCAGTTCAAGGTTTGGGTCAGGTATTCGATACTTGTCATTGGTTAACTGCGCGTGGGTCACTGTGTGAGCTGTCACGCAGTTGAGAGCAGCTAGTCTGTAGTTATAAATAAATAATAAATATTGATCACCAATCCAAGCTGTGTTTGAAAAATCGGACTCAAACTTTATCTGACCCAAGAATTTTTTTTTGAGCCAATGCCCTACTTTTTTACTAGACAGATGAGACGTTATAAAATAAAAAGTGCTTTACCTTAAAGCCCTCATCTTCTCTAATTTGGCTAAATGAACAGCAACAAAAATTGCCTGTGCGATGAGTGGAACCTGCGTCTTGATCAGCTTTTCACGGTATCGCTTATCTAAGTTCAGCATCAGCACTGTCAGACACCTCATCACGCTGTGTTTGAGTTCTTCGGGTACATCAGCAACTAAAGTATAACAAAAAGAAATCAGTTATGTAGGAGTTAACCCCTTGTAGGAAATCAGATCAATCTGCACAGAGAATGAAATTGTTGTATGCCTTTTATTTTGTCACTTTTAATTTTTTCTACTTCTCTACATAATAATATTTAATCTTGATTAACCCCGTTCTGCCTTCTAAAGCTCCCTCTAGAGCTAAAATACCAGTAAAAAAAAATACTTGCTTAAAATACTAGAATGAACAACAAATGAACTCAACTTAGATACTCACCCATTCCAGGTTTGGCATTGTCAAAGACCAAATGCAACAATGTTGTCTCAATTTTCATGCACATCTCATAGCTGTTCACTACCACCTTCTCTAGTACCACTCTCATGCCATCAACCAGACGCCATTGCAGTTCATATTTTTTTCTAAAAATAACATTATTATATTGAATTGAAAAATTATTTAGTATTATTAGGCTTATAATAAATAGTTATTAATACCTTAAGTATTATTTTTCTATTTAGTATAATTAAACCCATACAAGATGCAATCCAAAAAAAGGGATTTAGATTTATGATTTATTTTTATTTTATCTGATTATTTTATAAAACTGAAAAAATTACCTATAAATAAATCAATTTATTGAATATTTAAATTCCAATATTTCCACCAAAATTAATGTTTTTTTCCTCCAACTGATTTTATATTCATACTTTGGTATGAAAAAATATTTTAACAAGATTGACAAGAATGAAGGAGAGTTGATTTAAGGCCTAAACTAAATAAATGATTTTTTACATTATTATCCTAAACTACCCTCATACCAAAAATCAATCAATTGTTACTCTATTGCGACGAAACATACCATTGGATTTGCTAAGCATTTTAGGATAAGTAGCTTAGTATTTAAATAAGTTGTTGCATTCAAAGAAAACTTAACATGTTTCCAAAACATGAATAAAAATTAAATTGTAACTGTTACAACTATTGTAAATGTTGATATAAATTATTGTAATATAACATTGAAAAATCTTACTCCATTTCAGTCGATTTGAGATGAGTGATGAATGGGAAGAGCAAATATTGTTGCAATTCTTGAACAACTTCCTTCTTTAGTTCCACTACACGCGCTACAAATTTCGCGATGCTTTCAGCCGATGGACAGACCATAACAATATCGCATACTGGCTTAATCCTAGAAAAAGACTCTTTCAACTCTGCGTTCATCTTGAATTTTGTAAACACTGCTACTTTGTTAATTATTAATATTTATGCACTGAAAGACTTCTCCCTTAACAGGCTGCTTGAGCGGACGATTGCATTTTACGGAAATTGTTGTCAAAGAGGGTAAAATACAATTTCCAATTAAATTATTTCAATGACAATTTCGAATATTTCCCAATTTTTCTGCAACTTCTCTGCGAAAACCGAAAACCGAAAAACATATTTATGTCAATGTCAGACAGACATCCATCCAGTAGATAATGCCAAAAACGTCACCTTACGAAAAATCAAATAACTTTTAGAAAAGATAGCGGGTGGATCTATGAGAGCGGTCAAATGTCATGTCCTACGTGTTTCCTCAATAACCATTCAATTTATATTTCAATAAAACAGTCATTCGGTTCTTATATAAGTAATGAACAAGGTTTTTATAAATTTACGGCTATAAAGAAATAAATAAAAACGTGATTAATAAAATATGCCCAAATATTAAGATTTTTGCCATGTCCGAAAAGCACTACTGCTCGTTCAATTAATTATATTAAATCATCATAACTGTTTTGAGCACACATTTTCTAAGAAATATATATTACGTTTATAACACTACCGATTAATAAAAAACAAAAATAGTTATCGAACCATTTAGTTCTCTAAATATTGGATCAAAAAAAGTTTACAAAATTAAGTCATTGGTCAGCGCAATTCTTGTTTTCAAGATTATCGCAACTTTGAGACATAAGGTAGAACACTTAAGTGTGTGACCAGACACCCCGCCCTGCTCCCCAGTCGATCAACGCACTTCACCGCGGAAAAACGCACGTTGTTGGCTCTGATAAGTTTTTAAAGTTCATTCTACAACAATTGACACTTCTATAGTCATTGTTATTTCTCTATCTAAATTCAATTTATATTCATGCCTACGTTCTTTTGCAACAATTTAGAATAAAGATACAAGTGTTTAATAACGTAATCATAACATTAACTAGCTGCCACGCCTTTTAGACGTGTTTCGACTTGTCCTTTTCAAATTCATCATTTGTCTGAACGTCATTGTTCTAAATCTTGATGAAGGTGACAATGACGCTGGTTGAGAATAATGACAAATGTTGTTTATGACAATGACTTGCGTTGAGAATAATGATTTTATTTCTTTTTACAGTAATATTTCCTTGATATCGCTATGAAACTAACCTATCACGTATTGCTGCTACATGCTGATAGTCACCAAACAGGCGACCTGCATCAAAAAATAAGATCCATCACCAAAACCCTTTCTTCTAAAACATGGGCTATTAGAGAACCCACAATGCGAACTACTTACTGAAATAGATGCAATATCTGAAACCTGGAAGGACCTGGACTGTCAGTCTTTGTTTGGAGATCCTCATGCTCACAACTATTTCCTGACAGAGCCCATGACGAAGAAAAAGAGCCATGTACTGAGTACATGTATTGAGGGACGAAGTTCGGGTCGCTATCAGGCGACTAAAAAGCGGAAAAGCTACAGGAAGAGATGCCATACCAATTGAAACCATCAAAGCATCAGGGGAGTATGGTGTCGATATCTTTCATACCCTGTGTAACAAAATTTGGGAATCAGGAATCTGGCCCCGAAGTGGACTCACACAGTCTTCGTACCTCTACATAAAAAGGGCTCCACTAAAATATGCAGTAACTACCGCCTAATAGCCTTAATTTCACATGCAAGTAAAATTCTACTGCATATAAATCTAAGGAAATTTCTCCTGAACAGGCTGGTTTTGTGAAAGGGAGGGGTACTCGTGAGAAGATTCTGAATGTGCGCCAGATCATTGAAAAAGCCAGAAAGTTCAACAAGCCGACCTATATTTGCTTTGTTGACTTCTCAAAGGCGTTCAACTCAGTGAGGTGGCCAGTATTTTGGGAGACTCTCCTGGCTATGGGAACACCTAAACATCTGGTGCACCTTTCCTCGAAGCTTTATGAAGAAGGAACAGCATCGGTGAGAACGAACGACGTGTCGTCAAATCACTTTCATCCAAGTGCCGGGGTCCGTCAGGGCTGCATTTTATCACCATTGCTGTTTAACACCTACACAGAATTCATTATGAGAATAGCAATCGAGAATTGGTCAGACGGAATCACAATTGGAGGTTATAGAATTTAAAATTTGCAGTATGCAGATGACACAACCCTATTTGCAACAAGCATCGGCAATATTAAAGATAATCCCTGTTGAGTAAAATGGAGCAAGTTAGCCTTGATATCGGTCTGAATTTTTTTTATATGGGAGCAGTCTGGATGACCTCACTCCACCTGATGGTAAGCGGAAGTGAGGTCCAAATAAAATAAAAATTAAGGCTGACTGGCTCAATAGAACAAAGTACCCATTGAGCCAGTCACCCTCACCCTGAAGGCCTGCTTAGATGCCGCTTCACGCCCCGCCTAAAAAGCCCTGGATTATAGGAGGAAGGAAACACATGAGCCGGAAGGGCATTCCATGACCTAATGGCACGGGGCAAAAAAGAGGAACTATACCTCTTGGTACGGGCCACCAGTGTCTGGATGGTATGGGGATGGCAACGCAGTCCGGCGCGTGTTGTTCGGGAGTGAAAAGGGGAGGACGGGATGAGTTGGAATAACTCTTCAGAGCATTCCCCATTATAGAGACGGTAGAGAACACTAAGACTAGCAACATCTCTACGTAACTGAAGAGGTTCTAGGGTCTTAGTCACTTCTTGATTATCGACAATACGGATATCACGTCGTCAACCTGTCGAGGGCCTCCAATAAGTACTTTGCGGAACCATCCCAGAGATGAGAGCAATATTCCACACACGGGCGAACCTGTGCCTTGTATAAGAGACAAAGCTGCACCGGAGTGAAAAATCGTCTCATACTGTTCATTCCGAGTTTACGGGAAGCTGTTCTGATGACGCTCTTGATATATTATTCCCGTTGGTTCAAGTTGCTACGAACATCGATGCCAAGGATGCTTAGGCTATCCTGTATTGGTAAGGGCGTGATCTGAAGAGTGGAATGGGAAAGAAAAGGAGAAGATTTGCAGAAAACAAACACACCTGTCAGGTGTTTTCTTGGCATTGAACTCGATGAGATTGCTGGCAACCCATTTGGATATGCGGTCCAGGACCTCGTCAAGCTCGGCGACAAGAAGATTCCTGTTTTCCTCGGTTTCGGTCTGTTTAGCCGCAAGTCTTCCGAAATATCGTGCGTGGACAGTGCTGTCATCCGCATGTTGTTGTTGTTGTTGTTGTTGTGGTCCTAAGGCACCCCGCTGGTGCAGAGGGCCCCAACAAGTTTTCTCCAAGCCGGCCGGTCCCGCGCGATTCTTCGAGCGTCTTTCCAATTGAGTGCTTCCTTCCTGAGCTCCTTGTCCACCGATCTCCTCCACGTGTGTACAGGCCGTCCGCGTTTTCGCCTACCCTCCGGTTGCCACTCAAAGGCGATTTCAGCAGCATTACCATCTTCCCTACGCAGAGTGTGGCCAATCCACTTCCATTTCCGCTGAGCAATTTCCTGCAAAATTGGAGTTTGATGGCATATAGACCACAACTCTTTATTCGAGATGGTTTTAGGCCAGAAGATACGAAGGATGGATCGAAGTGACTTATTCACGAAGACCTGTAGCTTACTCGTTAAGCCTTTCGTAACTCTCCAGGTTTCACAGCCATAGAGAAGCACCGACTTTACGATGGACTCGAACAGGGAGAGTTTAATGCGCCTGGTGAGAACATTGGATTGCCACACTGGTCTAAGTTGGGCATACGCTGCTTTGGCTTTTTTTGCAAATCTTTTTTCATCCGCATAGCAATGAATATTACCTAGTGATAACATGTCATTGATATGCAGAAGAAACAAAGTCGGCGACAGGCATTGAGGCACTCCGGAATTTATTGGGAGGAAGCGAGAAGCGCGTCCATCACGGAGGACACGAATCCTGCGACCCTCCAGAAATCCCGCAATCCAGTCGCATAATAAGCGAGTTGGCAGACTATATGCCGGAAGCTTGGAAAAAAGCGAGCGATGCCAAACACGGTCAAAAGCCTTGGCAATATCCAGGCTAATAGCCATAGATTTACCATGCTTCTCCATATCCTCCCCCCAGAGGTGCGATACGTAAGCTAGAAGATCACCCGTGGACCGTTTTGGTCTGAAACTATACTGTCGGTCATGTAGTAATGATCTTCTAGTTAGCGGACAAGTTGGGAGTTGATTATCCGCTCAAACACCTTTCCAAATACAGAGGTTATATGGCTATGGGTTTGGTACCTGCTTGGTACCTATACTATTTGGACACAGTTCCAAACCAACGATTCAATCATCCAAGAACTCGACATCAAACAGCGTCTTTCTTCCATCGTCCAATGTCGTATTCTCACTTTCTTTGGACATATCATACGTCGAGAAGACATCTGTCTTCATAGATCTCTATGGAGCGACTTGTGGTGCAGGGGAGAGTCGAAGGCGCTAGAGCGCGCAGTAGATCACCGATGCGATGGACCGACCAAGTCAAGGCCACATTCAATGGTCCACTCCATGAATGCACAAGAAGAGCTACAGTACGAGATGAGTGGTGGCGGATTGTAAAGGTTGCTACCACCCCTGATGTGACGACCACTCTGCCAAGAGTGTGACGACAAAGAAGAAGAAGAATATAGATCAATGTGGCCCTTTAAAGCATGTAATTTAAATGAATATTTTCGAAGATAACAGTTTTACAATGCAGGGACATAGCGGTTGAGGCAATAATATAGTATACATCAGAATAACACAGGCTATAATTTATAAAAATCCCGCGGGATAACGTCCTATAGTTCACGCGGGCGAAGCCGCGGGCGAAAGGTTAGGAAATTATATTTATAAATTAAAAACAACAGATTGTTACTAGGTACTCATGATTAAAATCATGTTTCCTACAAAATTGGGTCTTATTCCTGATATTTCAAAAACATTTATAAGTTTGTCATTGTTATCAACACAGGTCATTGTTCTTTACAGAAATATCATTTTCCTAATACGCAGTCATTATTCTGAACGTATTTTTTTCTTCTTTTGTCAATATTTTGATTAGTATAGGTCGGATTTGTGTGCTTTTAATATACAATTGCTTAGAATCTTGAAAACTATAGATCCTATATTGTACTGAAGCTCTGCACGTGGGTTGATAAAAAATCTAAATTTTTTATCAAAAATAACATTCTACGTAGATCCACCCTAGCGTGATTTTATTCCACAATTTTAGAGGATAACATCAATCTATATACTTGTTTAAATCTTAGATGATCTCTGCGACAGCTGTCATCGATTTGACAGCTGTTAAATTTCACAATTTTTGTCTGACAAATGTATGAAGAGAAATAACGTTCATGATTGTGGGTTCCCGCCCACTTAGAGATGTTCATTGCTTTTATCATTCGCTTACACGTAATAATCGATTATGAAATTTTAAAACATCGGAAAATTTTCATTTTGTTTATCTCTTAAAACGTACAATTTTATAATAAAAAATCAATTAATTTAATTAGAAGTAAGTCGGTTTGGATACTAATTTGAATATGATCGAAGTCCGAAATTCGAAAATAATAATTTCAGTATCTCCGACAAACAACCAAACTATATCACATACATTGAGCTGATCCCAAAGTTAGTGTAAAAGAGCACATGAGCATGACATGTGTTACGTACGAGTATCAAAAATAACGAAGTTACCACAAATTGGTACTTATTACATATTAACATCCAGACACAGGACAAACACAAATCTTTATCACCTAAATGTTTTCGCATAGTCATAGAGCATGCTAAATGTGTCCTTTGTTAAAAATCACTTTTATTAGAGGTCCTCAATCGTTCAGTGTAGATCGATAGAAGAATCGATTACTTACGAATCGAAGTTTTAACATTCGTTTATGGTAAGACTACGCCTCTAGAAATGTCACTGCGACACCTGTCGCAGAGATCATAAAAGATTTAATAAAGTATAACAATCTTTTGTACCTTGATTTGATAGACGGGTGGATCTACGTAGAATGTTATTTTTGATAAAAAATTTAGATTTTTTATCAACCCACGTGCAGAGCTTCAGTACAATATAGGATCTATAGTTTTCAAGATTCTAAGCAATTGTATATTAAAAGCACACAAATCCGACCTATACTAATCAAAATATTGACAAAAGAAGAAAAAAATACGTTCAGAATAATGACTGCGTATTAGGAAAATGATATTTCTGTAAAGAACAATGACCTGTGTTGATAACAATGACAAACTTATAAATGTTTTTGAAATATCAGGAATAAAACCCAATTTTGTAGGAAACATGATTTTAATCATGAGTACCTAGTAACAATCTGTTGTTTTTAATTTATATAATTTCCTAACCTTTCGCCCGCGGCTTCGCCCGCGTGAACTATAGGACGTTATCCCGCGGGATTTTTATAAATTATAGCCTGTGTTATTCTGATGTATACTATATTATTGCCTCAACCGCTATGTCCCTGCATTGTAAAACTGTTATCTTCGAAAATATTCATTTAAATTACATGCTTTAAAGGGCCACATTGATCTATATTCTTCTTCTTCTTTGTCGTCACACTCTTGGCAGAGTGGTCGTCACATCAGGGGTGGTAGCAACCTTTACAATCCGCCACCACTCATCTCGTACTGTAGCTCTTCTTGTGCATTCATGGAGTGGACCATTGAATGTAGCCTTGACTTGGTCGGTCCATCGCATCGGTGATCTACTGCGCGCTCTAGCGCCTTCGACTCTCCCCTGCACCACAAGTCGCTCCATAGAGATCTATGAAGACAGATGTCTTCTCGACGTATGATATGTCCAAAGAAAGTGAGAATACGACATTGGACGATGGAAGAAAGACGCTGTTTGATGTCGAGTTCTTGGATGATTGAATCGTTGGTTTGGAACTGTGTCCAAATAGTATAGGTACCAAGCAGGTACCAAACCCAGCCATCATAACCTCTGTATTTGGAAAGGTGTTTGAGCGGATAATCAACTCCCAACTTGTCCGCTAACTAGAAGATCATTACTACATGACCGACAGTATAGTTTCAGACCAAAACGGTCCACGGGTGATCTTCTAGCTTACGTATCGCACCTCTGGGGGGAGGATATGGAGAAGCATGGTGAATCTATGGCTATTAGCCTGGATATTGCCAAGGCGGCAAGGCCAACCATGGTGAAGGACCGTGTTTGGCATCGCTCGCTTTTTTCCAAGCTTCCGGCATATAGTCTGCCAACTCGCTTATTATGCGACTGGATTGGGGGATTTCTGGAGGGTCGCAGGATTCGTGTCCTCCGTGATGGACGCGCTTCTCGCTTCCTCCCAATAAATTCCGGAGTGCCTCAATGCCTGTCGCCGACTTTGTTTCTTCTGCATATCAATGACATGTTATCACTAGGTAATATTCATTGCTATGCGGATGACAGCACTGTCCACGCACGATATTTCGGAAGACTTGCGGCTAAACAGACCGAAACCGAGGAAAAGAGGAATCTTCTTGTCGCCGAGCTTGACGAGGTCCTGGACCGCATATCCAAATGGGTTGCCAGCAATCTCATCGAGTTCAATGCCAAGAAAACACCTGACAGGTGTGTTTTTTTTCTGCAAATCTTCTCCTTTTCTTTCCCATTCCACTCTTCAGATCACGCCCTTACCAATACAGGATAGCCTAAGCATCCTTGGCATTGATGTTCGTAGCAACTTGAACCAACGGGAATAATATATCAAGAGCGTCATCAGAACAGCTTCCCGTAAACTCGGAATGAACAGTATGAGACGATTTTTCACTCCGGTGCAGCTTTGTCTCTTATACAAGGCACAGGTTCGCCCGTGTGTGGAATATTGCTCTCATCTCTGGGATGGTTCCGCAAAGTACTTATTGGAGGCCCTCGACAGGTTGACGACGTGATATCCGTATTGTCGATAATCAATAAGTGACTAAGACCCTAGAACCTCTTCAGTTACGTAGAGACGTTGCTAGTTTTAGTGTTCTCTACCGTCTCTATAATGGGGAATGCTCTGAAGAGTTATTCCAACTCATCCCGTCCTCCCCTTTTCACTCCCGAACAACACGCGCCGGACTGCGTTGCCATCCCCATACCATCCAGACACTGGTGGCCCGTACCAAGAGGTATAGTTCCTCTTTTTTGCCCCGTGCCATTAGGTCATGGAATGCCCTTCCGGCTCATGTGTTTCCTTCCTCCTATAATCCAGGGCTTTTTAGGCGGGGCGTGAAGCGGCATCTAAGCAGGCCTTCAGGGTGAGGGTGACTGGCTCAATGGGTACTTTGTTCTATTGAGCCAGTCAGCCTTAATTTTTATTTTATTTGGACCTCACTTCCGCTTACCATCAGGTGGAGTGAGGTCATCCAGACTGCTCCCATATAAAAAAAATTCAGACCGATATCAAGGCTAACTTGCTCCATTTTACTCAACAGGGATTATCTTTAATATTGCCGATGCTTGTTGCAAATAGGGTTGTGTCATCTGCATACTGCAAATTTTAAATTCTATAACCTCCAATTGTGATTCCGTCTGACCAATTCTCGAGTGCTATTCTCATAATGAATTCTGTGTAGGTGTTAAACAGCAATGGTGATAAAATGCAGCCCTGACGGACCCCGGCACTTGGATGAAAGTGATTTGACGACACGTCGTTCGTTCTCACCGATGCTGTTCCTTCTTCATAAAGCTTCCAAGAAAGGTGCACCAGATGTTTAGGTGTTTCCATAGCCAGGAGAGTCTCCCAAAATACTGGCCACCTCACTGAGTTGAACGCCTTTGAGAAGTCAACAAAGCAAATATAGGTCGGCTTGTTGAACTTTCTGGCTTTTTCAATGATCTGGCGCACATTCAGAATCTTCTCACGAGTACCCCTCCCTTTCACAAAACCAGCCTGTTCAGGAGAAATTTCCTTAGATTTATATGCAGTAGAATTTTACTTGCATGTGAAATTAAGGCTATTAGGCGGTAGTTACTGCATATTTTAGTGGAGCCCTTTTTATGTAGAGGTACGAAGACTGTGTGAGTCCACTTCGGGGCCAGATTCCTGATTTCCAAATTTTGTTACACAGGGTATGAAAGATATCGACACCATACTCCCTTGATGCTTTGATGGTTTCAATTGGTATGGCATCTCTTCCTGTAGCTTTTCCGCTTTTTAGTCGCCTGATAGCGACCCGAACTTCGTCCCTCAATACATGTACTCAGTACATGGCTCTTTTTCTTCGTCATGGGCTCTGTCAGGAAATAGTTGTGAGCATGAGGATCTCCAAACAAAGACTGACAGTCCAGGTCCTTCCAGGTTTCAGATATTGCATCTATTTCGGTCAGTAGTTCGCATTGTGGGTTCTCTAATAGCCCATGTTTTAGAAGAAAGGGTTTTGGTGATGGATCTTATTTTTTGATGCAGGTCGCCTGTTTGGTGACTATCAGCATGTAGCAGCAATACGTGATAGGTTAGTTTCATAGCGATATCAAGGAAATATTACTGTAAAAAGAAATAAAATCATTATTCTCAACGCAAGTCATTGTCATAAACAACATTTGTCATTATTCTCAACCAGCGTCATTGTCACCTTCATCAAGATTTAGAACAATGACGTTCAGACAAATGATGAATTTGAAAAGGACAAGTCGAAACACGTCTAAAAGGCGTGGCAGCTAGTTAATGTTATGATTACGTTATTAAACACTTGTATCTTTATTCTAAATTGTTGCAAAAGAACGTAGGCATGAATATAAATTGAATTTAGATAGAGAAATAACAATGACTATAGAAGTGTCAATTGTTGTAGAATGAACTTTAAAAACTTATCAGAGCCAACAACGTGCGTTTTTCCGCGGTGAAGTGCGTTGATCGACTGGGGAGCAGGGCGGGGTGTCTGGTCACACACTTAAGTGTTCTACCTTATGTCTCAAAGTTGCGATAATCTTGAAAACAAGAACTGCGCTGACCAATGACTTAATTTTGTAAACTTTTTTTGATCCAATATTTAGAGAACTAAATGGTTCGATAACTATTTTTGTTTTTTATTAATCGGTAGTGTTATAAACGTAATATATATTTCTTAGAAAATGTGTGCTCAAAACAGTTATGATGATTTAATATAATTAATTGAACGAGCAGTAGTGCTTTTCGGACATGGCAAAAATCTTAATATTTGGGCATATTTTATTAATCACGTTTTTATTTATTTCTTTATAGCCGTAAATTTATAAAAACCTTGTTCATTACTTATATAAGAACCGAATGACTGTTTTATTGAAATATAAATTGAATGGTTATTGAGTAAACACGTAGGACATGACATTTGACCGCCCTCGTAGATCCACCCAGACCCATAAACTTAATGATAGACCTCTAAATGAGGACCGGGTGGATCTACGTAGAATGTTATTTTTGATAAAAAATTTAGATTTTTTATCAACCCACGTGCAGAGCTTCAGTACAATATAGGATCTATAGTTTTCAAGATTCTAAGCAATTGTATATTAAAAGCACACAAATCCGACCTATACTAATCAAAATATTGACAAAAGAAGAAAAAAATACGTTCAGAATAATGACTGCGTATTAGGAAAATGATATTTCTGTAAAGAACAATGACCTGTGTTGATAACAATGACAAACTTATAAATGTTTTTGAAATATCAGGAATAAAACCCAATTTTGTAGGAAACATGATTTTAATCATGAGTACCTAGTAACAATCTGTTGTTTTTAATTTATATAATTTCCTAACCTTTCGCCCGCGGCTTCGCCCGCGTGAACTATAGGACGTTATCCCGCGGGATTTTTATAAATTATAGCCTGTGTTATTCTGATGTATACTATATTATTGCCTCAACCGCTATGTCCCTGCATTGTAAAACTGTTATCTTCGAAAATATTCATTTAAATTACATGCTTTAAAGGGCCACATTGATCTATATTCTTCTCCTTCTTTGTCGTCACACTCTTGGCAGAGTGGTCGTCACATCAGGGGTGGTAGCAACCTTTACAATCCGCCACCACTCATCTCGTACTGTAGCTCTTCTTGTGCATTCATGGAGTGGACCATTGAATGTAGCCTTGACTTGGTCGGTCCATCGCATCGGTGATCTACTGCGCGCTCTAGCGCCTTCGACTCTCCCCTGCACCACAAGTCGCTCCATAGAGATCTATGAAGACAGATGTCTTCTCGACGTATGATATGTCCAAAGAAAGTGAGAATACGACATTGGACGATGGAAGAAAGACGCTGTTTGATGTCGAGTTCTTGGATGATTGAATCGTTGGTTTGGAACTGTGTCCAAATAGTATAGGTACCAAGCAGGTACCAAACCCATAGCCATCATAACCTCTGTATTTGGAAAGGTGTTTGAGCGGATAATCAACTCCCAACTTGTCCGCTAACTAGAAGATCATTACTACATGACCGACAGTATAGTTTCAGACCAAAACGGTCCACGGGTGATCTTCTAGCTTACGTATCGCACCTCTGGGGGGAGGATATGGAGAAGCATGGTGAATCTATGGCTATTAGCCTGGATATTGCCAAGGCTTTTGACCGTGTTTGGCATCGCTCGTTTTTTTCCAAGCTTCCGGCATATAGTCTGCCAACTCGCTTATTATGCGACTGGATTGCGGGATTTCTGGAGGGTCGCAGGATTCGTGTCCTCCGTGATGGACGCGCTTCTCGCTTCCTCCCAATAAATTCCGGAGTGCCTCAATGCCTGTCGCCGACTTTGTTTCTTCTGCATATCAATGACATGTTATCACTAGGTAATATTCATTGCTATGCGGATGACAGCACTGTCCACGCACGATATTTCGGAAGACTTGCGGCTAAACAGACCGAAACCGAGGAAAACAGGAATCTTCTTGTCGCCGAGCTTGACGAGGTCCTGGACCGCATATCCAAATGGGTTGCCAGCAATCTCATCGAGTTCAATGCCAAGAAAACACCTGACAGGTGTGTTTGTTTTCTGCAAATCTTCTCCTTTTCTTTCCCATTCCACTCTTCAGATCACGCCCTTACCAATACAGGATAGCCTAAGCATCCTTGGCATCGATGTTCGTAGCAACTTGAACCAACGGGAATAATATATCAAGAGCGTCATCAGAACAGCTTCCCGTAAACTCGGAATGAACAGTATGAGACGATTTTTCACTCCGGTGCAGCTTTGTCTCTTATACAAGGCACAGGTTCGCCCGTGTGTGGAATATTGCTCTCATCTCTGGGATGGTTCCGCAAAGTACTTATTGGAGGCCCTCGACAGGTTGACGACGTGATATCCGTATTGTCGATAATCAAGAAGTGACTAAGACCCTAGAACCTCTTCAGTTACGTAGAGACGTTGCTAGTTTTAGTGTTCTCTACCGTCTCTATAATGGGGAATGCTCTGAAGAGTTATTCCAACTCATCCCGTCCTCCCCTTTTCACTCCCGAACAACACGCGCCGGACTGCGTTGCCATCCCCATACCATCCAGACACTGGTGGCCCGTACCAAGAGGTATAGTTCCTCTTTTTTGCCCCGTGCCATTAGGTCATGGAATGCCCTTCCGGCTCATGTGTTTCCTTCCTCCTATAATCCAGGGCTTTTTAGGCGGGGCGTGAAGCGGCATCTAAGCAGGCCTTCAGGGTGAGGGTGACTGGCTCAATGGGTACTTTGTTCTATTGAGCCAGTCAGCCTTAATTTTTATTTTATTTGGACCTCACTTCCGCTTACCATCAGGTGGAGTGAGGTCATCCAGACTGCTCCCATATAAAAAAAATTCAGACCGATATCAAGGCTAACTTGCTCCATTTTACTCAACAGGGATTATCTTTAATATTGCCGATGCTTGTTGCAAATAGGGTTGTGTCATCTGCATACTGCAAATTTTAAATTCTATAACCTCCAATTGTGATTCCGTCTGACCAATTCTCGAGTGCTATTCTCATAATGAATTCTGTGTAGGTGTTAAACAGCAATGGTGATAAAATGCAGCCCTGACGGACCCCGGCACTTGGATGAAAGTGATTTGACGACACGTCGTTCGTTCTCACCGATGCTGTTCCTTCTTCATAAAGCTTCCAAGAAAGGTGCACCAGATGTTTAGGTGTTCCCATAGCCAGGAGAGTCTCCCAAAATACTGGCCACCTCACTGAGTTGAACGCCTTTGAGAAGTCAACAAAGCAAATATAGGTCGGCTTGTTGAACTTTCTGGCTTTTTCAATGATCTGGCGCACATTCAGAATCTTCTCACGAGTACCCCTCCCTTTCACAAAACCAGCCTGTTCAGGAGAAATTTCCTTAGATTTATATGCAGTAGAATTTTACTTGCATGTGAAATTAAGGCTATTAGGCGGTAGTTACTGCATATTTTAGTGGAGCCCTTTTTATGTAGAGGTACGAAGACTGTGTGAGTCCACTTCGGGGCCAGATTCCTGATTCCCAAATTTTGTTACACAGGGTATGAAAGATATCGACACCATACTCCCCTGATGCTTTGATGGTTTCAATTGGTATGGCATCTCTTCCTGTAGCTTTTCCGCTTTTTAGTCGCCTGATAGCGACCCGAACTTCGTCCCTCAATACATGTACTCAGTACATGGCTCTTTTTCTTCGTCATGGGCTCTGTCAGGAAATAGTTGTGAGCATGAGGATCTCCAAACAAAGACTGACAGTCCAGGTCCTTCCAGGTTTCAGATATTGCATCTATTTCAGTCAGTAGTTCGCATTGTGGGTTCTCTAATAGCCCATGTTTTAGAAGAAAGGGTTTTGGTGATGGATCTTATTTTTTGATGCAGGTCGCCTGTTTGGTGACTATCAGCATGTAGCAGCAATACGTGATAGGTTAGTTTCATAGCGATATCAAGGAAATATTACTGTAAAAAGAAATAAAATCATTATTCTCAACGCAAGTCATTGTCATAAACAACATTTGTCATTATTCTCAACCAGCGTCATTGTCACCTTCATCAAAATTTAGAACAATGACGTTCAGACAAATGATGAATTTGAAAAGGACAAGTCGAAACACGACTAAAAGGCGTGGCAGCTAGTTAATGTTATGATTACGTTATTAAACACTTGTATCTTTATTCTAAATTGTTGCAAAAGAACGTAGGCATGAATATAAATTGAATTTAGATAGAGAAATAACAATGACTATAGAAGTGTCAATTGTTGTAGAATGAACTTTAAAAACTTATCAGAGCCAACAACGTGCGTTTTTCCGCGGTGAAGTGCGTTGATCGACTGGGGAGCAGGGCGGGGTGTCTGGTCACACACTTAAGTGTTCTACCTTATGTCTCAAAGTTGCGATAATCTTGAAAACAAGAACTGCGCTGACCAATGACTTAATTTTGTAAACTTTTTTTGATCCAATATTTAGAGAACTAAATGGTTCGATAACTATTTTTGTTTTTTATTAATCGGTAGTGTTATAAACGTAATATATATTTCTTAGAAAATGTGTGCTCAAAACAGTTATGATGATTTAATATAATTAATTGAACGAGCAGTAGTGCTTTTCGGACATGGCAAAAATCTTAATATTTGGGCATATTTTATTAATCACGTTTTTATTTATTTCTTTATAGCCGTAAATTTATAAAAACCTTGTTCATTACTTATATAAGAACCGAATGACTGTTTTATTGAAATATAAATTGAATGGTTATTGAGTAAACACGTAGGACATGACATTTGACCGCCCTCGTAGATCCACCCCTCTTTATGAGCTTTCAAAATATTTTCCGAACATTTTTCGAATGTTAAATTAAAGTATAAAGGACAAATGGCGGGTGTTTTATTACAAATACCGTTACAATATGAGTAAATTATCGTAAAAAATAATAAAGCAATATTATTGAAGTACATAAATAAATGTGATTATATAAAAACAAATTCTTATTCAGACATTCAGTAAATAGAAACGTATTCTTCCATGAATAACATGGAAGAAACGTCAAAGTCAGATGTTGGTTTGATTTTACTGTCAAATTTGTCGAACGAAAAGGAATGATTGAAATAACTTAATTAACTAAAAATTATGTTTCCATAATTTACTAAGTTATTATATATATTACAAAATGCTGTCCTTAATGAGACAACGGGTACAAAATAAGTGCCTCAAGATTTTGAGGTTAAGTATCGTCGATTTTAGCAGCCTCCCCGACATCAAGAACTTGAACTTGGTCAGGACTGTTGAAAAGACAATAGATAACAATACAAGCATTTTTATTGAGAGTCCTATACATGTGAAGGTGCAACCTATTGACGTGAACGACATGAAGGCCCATAATAAGTTGACTATGACATTGTACAGCCAAGGCAAAGAGGCGAGTGATTTTCAAGTGAAACAATCTTCTAAGCGGCTAGAACTGCTGAATAAGAACGCCTGTTCAGACTGCAACGACGTCTGTTTAATACATGTGCCGTATCAGCTTAAAGTCCAGGTCACTACCACGGATAACGCATCTGTTCATATGTCAAAGCTTGAGGGCGAAGAATTCGTGGTAAAGACACAAAAAGGCGCAGTGAAAGTGGCTGATCTGAAAGCGCAGAATATAAAAGTCGAGAGTGCAGAAGGTACTGTGCACACAGAAGGAAGATTACAGGCTGCCAATATCGATATCAAAACTGGCCTCAACTCTGGAATCCAGTGTAACAATATTATGGCTAACTCCTTTACTGTAACCACCCATGCTGGGCCAATTGCTGTTAAGTCTTGCTACAGTGACAAATCCCATTTTACTACCCTGATGGGTAACATCAGACTGGACCATCTACATAGATCTGTTATGATTGATGTTATCCAACAAGGGAACCTGTATATTACCGGTTTTGCAGGAAATTTAACAGCCTCATTGAAAAGTGGTGAAGTATTTATGCATGCATCACAACTTATTGATAAAAGCAGCATATTTATTCATGAAAAGGGGAAAGTAGAGCTACTCATACATGACATATTGAAAAACCTACCAGCAACCAATTTGATTGCTGATAAAATAAAAGTTGATGATAAAATACTTAAACTAGGCAGATTTATGGATGATGCCCATCCTAAACGGTTCCGGTTTGAAGGGGAACCTCAAAATGAGTTACACATAGTCTGTAAGAATGGCTCAATTGAGTTAAAAGAGACAAATTTACCTTTTAATGTGTAATGTCTACAAAGTTGCTGTCTATTTATCAATGATATACTAAACTGTATTATCCTATTGTGTATATGGAGGACATCAATTGTTATGTTTTTAATGAGAAAGGAATATTAATTTAATTTATTTTATTAAATATTCTTTAAGAACTGTAGGACTGTTTTGCTCAGGAATGTTTGTACATCAAATTCATTATTATTACATCAAAAAAGATGTATCATCCTTTTTAACTCTTAAACACCCGACCGAAAGCCGGGTGTCGCGTAAACAATAGATTTTCTATCGTGTCGGGTTTTCCGGGGCTTGATGGATTAATACTTAGCACAGTTATAAATATAATTTACATTTAAAACAGTCTAGTTGCAACAAACAACACCAGCAGTAAGTATCTGCAATTATACAGGGTGTTCGGAAGAACGTTGAACATACGATAATGGGGGGTAGTTGGGGTGGTCTGTTAACTAACTAGCTCAAAAGATTTCACCTAGGTCTCAAGAATTTTTTTTAATTATTTTTTTTATAAATTTCTATAATTTTTCGGTTTTGTACCTTTAAACCCGTCTAACTTTTTTTTTAAAGACCAGATCCAAATATTTTTTTCATTATTGGAATCTTAGTGATTGGTAGGTCCCTTTAAATAAAAAGTTGTAAATTGCACATTGCTAGAAACAAAGTTATGGGCCCTCAAACATAAAATAAGAGTTGAAACAAATTTTGAATCTCAACTTCGCGTAGCATTTAAAAAATAAATAAAAGGGATGGATGACTTCTGATTTGTTAAAAACATCTCCAAAGTGTGAGCTTTCTAACGATATGTCGTTTGTTTTGATATCTTTTTTGTAACCAAAATTATTCGATGTTTTCTACCCAGGCGGACCATTTCGACGAAAATCTACATACGTGAAAACTTAAATGTTTTGCGAAATTTATTAATGCAAAGGTCAAAATAACGAATTACTGGGATAGTGACATAAAGCCGGTAGATTTTTTCTCACTCTTGCACAAATAACGGCTATCTTTTCTCTCTTTCACTTTGTGTGGAATGCGTGGCGAGTGACGCTTCCCAAGAAGGTAATAATAATAATGTTTCACTCTAGTACACTTACATCGTAGCTTTCCTCTCTTTCGCTTTCGGAACAGGCGACTCAGTGTAAGTGACAGAACCAAAGAGGACAGAATTCTTAGTCGGGACTTAACTGCCTCTGCGATCACACGTGCCCTTTGTGCCTACTCTTGTTACAGTTATCTTCGTTATGTATTATTGTTATCAGTTGTTTTGTTAAGTTTTGTTATTTCTGTTACGTTTGTTAATCGGTAAAATGACTTCATTTACCAATGAGGAATATGCGGACATTTTAATGGCATATGGAAGAGCTAACTCCAATGCGCGTGAAGCGCGTAGAATTTATCAAGAACGAAGATAACTGTCACAAGAGTAGGCACAAAGGGCACGTATGATCGCAGAGACAGTTAAGTCTCGACTAAGAGTTCTGACACTTACACTGAGTCACCTGTTCCAAAAGCGAAAGAGAGGGAAGATACGATGTAAGAGTACTAGAGTGAAACATTATTATTATTACCTTCTTGGACAGTTAAGTCTCGACTAAGAGTTCTGACACTTACACTGAGTCGCCTGTTTCGAAAGCGAAAGAGAGGGAAGATACGATGTAAGTGTACTAGAGTGAAACATTAGTTTTATTACCTTCTTGGGAAGCGTCACTCGCCGCGCATTCCACACAGAGTGAAAGAGAGAAAAGATAGCCTTTATGCAACGAATTTAAATACCCTAGAAGCAACATTGCCTATAAAACCGCCTTCAAAAAGTGTCCCAAAAGTACATAGCAACGGTGGGGGGTGCGCTAAGGAGGAAAATAATATCAATTCTAATTTCAATATTCAAAAGTTGACCTTAATGCACAGGTATACGATCTCACTTCAAATGCAGGCGTCCGCGAGTTACGACATTTTAAAATGTACGCAGGCAGCAAGCTCGTAAAATTTTTATTGCTTTATTGCTGTAAAGACGAATGTAGGCTGTAAATCAATAGAAATAAGGTCTAGTTCAGTTTGCGCTGTTTGAAAATCATAAAATCGTTGCATTTAGAACAGAGTTAGTAGAGGAGTCGTCATCGATGTTATTTTTTTATTTATAATGAATTAGAATGAAAAACAAAATTATTTGTTAAATGACCAACTAAAGTTTATCTACTGAAGGAACGATTTTTTATTAAATTTAAACTCTTAATGATTTTATTAGCGACGAGCCATTTGGTGTAATGGTCGAGGAGTCGGCTATTACACCAGAGGTCGCGGGTTCGATCCCCGCACGGTACAAACATTTGTGTGCATGAACATGTCTGTTTGTATCGGTCTGGGTGTTTCCATGTATAATATGTATGTATTTCCAAAAAAAATAAAGTATATAAGTAATGTTTATTCGTTGTCTACCCATAGCACAAGCTCATGCTTAGTTTGGGGCTAGATGGCGCTGTGTGGATAATGTCCAGAGATATTTATTTATTATTTATTTATTATTATTTATTATAACTATAGCTTTTTGCCCACTGTTAGATAAATTGTCTGTCTAAAGGTGGAAACTTGTAATTGGCTTTACTATATCTATATATATAAAACTCAAAGGTGACTGACTGACTGACTGATTGACTGACAGACATAGATAGATATCAACGCACAGCCCAAACCACTGGACGGATCGGGCTGAAATTTGGCATGCAGGTAGATGTTATGACGTAGGCATCCGCTAAGAAAGGACTTTGATTAATTCCCACGGAAACGGGAACCACGCGGGTGAAACCGCGGGCGCCCGCTAGTTATCTATAAATCATTACTCAATTGTAACATTAGCTCTAAAATTTTGAAAGATATCTATATTAAGTAAAATAAAACAAGGTAGGTTAAATTAATGTTATTTAATGGTTATGTACATTATCATCATCATCATTTCAGTAAAACGACGTCCACTTACAATGTGTCCTGCCCACTGCCACTTAAGGCTCGCAATTCTTCGGGCAATGTCGGTGACCCTGGTCCTTCTGCCGATTTCTGCGATTTAGACCTTTAGAGCTGGCATGGTGGACAAACTAAATCATTCTCTTCAAATTGTCTCAGTCTGGGTAGATGCCAATTAGGTCAGCTTTACCCATCAAAACACAGACATTATTTTAATAATTTCACAGAAGATATATTCCACCAAAAGGAGTGCTTTTGAGCTAACTACAACTTTTCGTGGTATATCCATCCCTCTGGCTATCTTCAGGTCCTTGGTATGAAAGTATCGAGTGCCTCTTTATAGAATCTGTAACAATAAATATGCTTCTAAAAAGCTCGGCAAACTATTCAGGATCCTAAAACTAAGCCTTGGACTCTATTGAGCAGAGTGTAAAGAGGCTTATCGGCGACAATGCTTTGTTTAAGAGCTTGCAGAGTCTCGATCATCGTGGAAATATTGCTTGCCCCTCCATCTTTTACAGGCTCCACTTTGATGAATGTGCTTCTCAGATGCATGATATTAATTCTACCAGCTACAATACATTACCGAACGACTAGCCTCGGACAGAGGCCCCATCTTGCTCTGTCGGGTCACCTCATCTCAGATTCGCTCCCTCAGAAAAACGCTAAGCCTAGCTCTCTTCAAAGCTCGCTGAGCGACTTTAATCTAATGGACCAGCCGTGCCGAAGTGTCCGCGTATCAGCTCCGTATTTCATGACATGAGACGCAGGTGTTATGCATAGTTTTCATGTAATATTAAAGTACCCATGAGAAACAATTTCATTCGTGTAAAAATGAATTTCATTAGTGTTACATAAAAATCGACACGAATGAAGCGACACAAATGTCATTTTTAACGAAATCCTAAAGTTTTGTTTAAGGAATTATTCCAGACACCAACAGAAAGTATATCGAAACATGCGTGTTTATGTGGCTAACCATCAGGCAATGAATTGAATTTTTAGCTAAAATACTTTTAATATTGTAATAATAAACACGAATGAATTTTTTTTTGTCTAAACACTGAAATCAAAACTAATGTTGATATCCTAGCAAAATGAAGCGCGTGGCGCGTACCGTCACCTAGGTGTCTTCGAGTGCGACTGATGCTGTACTAGGTTGCATGGAAGGTTCCACAGAAAACCGACAGGAATGTTTGTAAATGGACAGTTATGTATGGTCTACACTAATGAGTGAAAAAACGGGGTCGCACATTCAAGCCCCGGGAAATTATATTTCTAGATTGTGCTTATTAAAACTACAGGTGCTGTCTGACTATACGTTTATCAAAGTGTTAGGGGAAAACAAAAAACTAAGATTTCCCCAAGGAATTAATTTAAAAAAAATATGTTTTGATGAACAACCCGCAATGGAACCACGTACCACAAATGAAAATATGGACTTTTTTGCAATATTGTTCGAAATGTTTAACAGATAATGTAATATTACTGCTTGCGTCATATAAATAATTAGCCTAAGTACTTAATGAAACAAAAACATGGCAATTCAATGGCATATTTTTGACGTTATTTCACGGAACATGTTTTTCGAACCCGCGTGTAAATGAGCCTCTACTAGTGTAATTAATCATTAAACACCGAATTCTTTTTTATTCTTACAGTTCTTTTATTGTTATACAGATATTTTTGTAAAAAGTTGTGCAAATATTGGTTGTAATATTGGACAAAATAAAAAAAATACCATAGTAAATTTTAGTACTACGCGACTCCATGACTACTATGTTCTAAATATTACTCTGTGTGAAAGTGTTAGAAGCATTAATACCGCAGCGCGTGGGAA
Source organism: Mecyna flavalis (assembly GCA_949319885.1). NCBI lineage: Eukaryota > Metazoa > Arthropoda > Insecta > Lepidoptera > Crambidae > Mecyna > Mecyna flavalis. The sequence continues at coordinate 12,934,808 of OX439433.1, forward strand.
AGGGACAACTATACAGCCAGCCACGTGTCTGATTTCTTCCGATTTTTTTTAGAAAATTACAATTTTAGCACGTTTTAGGATAATTTTTACCATTAATGCATTCTATTATCAAAGATCGATTTATTACTTACCGGAAATACGAAACTCCATCCTTTTTTTGAGTGGTTAAAGTGTTGTTCTTGCACTTTTTTACGGAGCACTTCGGCATAATGACGCTAGGCCGGTTCGCGCGCGACTGGGAGCGAACAAGTGCTTAAACCGTTTTTAAGCACTTGTTTTGCGGGACATTTTTTGAGCGCTGTCGGTGTATCTAGGGTATTTAATATCGTTGCCTTTATGTGTTCAAGAGTGAGAAAAAATCTACATTCTTTATGTCACTATCCCACTAATTTGTTATTTTGACCTTTGCATTGACAAATTTCGCAAAACATTTAAGTTTTCACATAAGTAGATTTTCGTCGAAATGGTCCGCCTGGGTAGAAAACATCGAATAATTTTGGTTACAAAAAAGATATCAAAACAAACGACATATCGTTAGAAAGCTCACACTTTGGAGATGTTTTTAACAAATCAGAAGTCATCCATCCCTTTTATTTATTTTTTAAATGCTACGCGAAGTTGAGATTCAAAATTTGTTTCAACTCTTATTTTATGTTTGAGGGCCCATAACTTTGTTTCTAGCAATGTGCAATTTACAACTTTTTATTTAAAGGGACCTACCAATCACTAAGATTCCAATAATGAAAAAAATATTTGGATCTGGTCTTTAAAAAAAAAGTTAGACGGGTTTAAAGGTACAAAACCGAAAAATTATAGAAATTTATAAAAAAAATTATTAAAAAAAATTCTTGAGACCTAGGTGAAATCTTTTGAGCTAGTTAGTTAACAGACCACCCCAACTACCCCCCATTATCGTATGTTCAACGTTCTTCCGAACACCCTGTATAAGACATTGTATATATCCTATTTATTTATGGATTTAGATAATTTGTTTTGAAGTTGTTATTAAATCTAATCACCTTGTTGTGTCTTCCATGTACCATAACTGTTAATTAGTGTGTCAAGAAATTGCTATGAAATGGATCTTTAGTGTTATTTCATTATAATTACATTAACTTAAAAATGTAATGTATTTATATTTGCAATTTTATGAATCTGTCTAAAAATTAGGTAATAATGCATTTATGGTAGAAGTTGTAGATCACTCAATTTGTGACTTTCATAAAACATGTATTAAAGTTTTAAGGATTTATTTTTGTAGTTCCTAATACTGTAGATAAATTGCTTTTGTGATATGTTTCTCTATTGCTAGTCTTAACTTAGAGAAAGCTTCTTATGTTTAGATATTCTAAATGTAACTCATATTAATGTTGCATCTGAGTAAGTGTATGAATAAAAGAATATTGTTGAACATTTTTATTATTAAAAAATAATGCAAACACAGATTTATCATTTTTTTTTTCTGAAAAAAACAAACTAATATGATAATGTATTAACTAATATGATAACTTATTTACTGCATTAAAATCAAATACCCTCTTTAAATCCAACTAAGTGCTAAGTAACGATGTACTGGAACCTAATTACTTCTCAGTCGTATTTGTCTGTTTATTTTTTAAATAGGCAGCTGCTAATTGGGTGCAAAGATGAATGGATAGTGGCGCCGCGGCGACTTGCCGATAACGAGGTAGTTTATATGCCGAGGCTCGCTGCGCGCGCGTCAGTCCGATCCGTCGCCCTCGCCATGCCGGCTTGCGCGCCAGAGTACAGTCGCCTCGCGCGGTCTAACACAGAACTAGTATTTTCACCGCGAGTGAAGAGATGTTCACACCAGCCTCCACCCTTCACGGCGCTTCGGCGTTCGTTTTCTTCGACATTCTCGTTGATACCTGAGGAACGAGCCGTCTCACCTGAGCGACCACCGCCACTGCCTCGCCTCGTACGGATTTTGACGTGGGGACCACGTCTTTGCCTGCGGCCACTGTTCGCTCTACTCAGTTTCATTTTTCACCCGGCATGGAAACAAATCTTAGTGGTGTTACCGACGTTATGGATCGCCGCATCGTTATTCATATTTTGGAAGTGCATCCAGTGTCCCCTAGGATTATTGGAAATGATCGGCCGCGCACTTAGCTCAAAGAATCCTCATAAGCCTCGCACCGTACTCATCAGTGGAGGAAGTTCTGTTCAAGCGTTGCATCTGGCTAGAAACTTCCACTCTGCCGGAGCCAGAGTGGTCGCTTTCGAAATTGAAGGACAGTTCACATTGTTGAAATATTCTGCAGCAGTGAACAGATTCTACACTGTCCCCAGGCCGAATCCAGCCGATCCCCTCGCTTACGCACGAGCTTTGAAGGAAATAGTTGACAGAGAATCAGTTGTGTTTTATGTACCTGTAAGTTCTACGACTCCGGCGTATTATGATGCACTCGCAAAACCGCACTTGGAAGTAATAGGATGCCAGTGCTTTGTGCCATGCGCTCGCGACGTGGTTACATTGGATGATCCATTAGAGCTGATACGCGTATGTCGGGCCGCTGGCTTGCCTACCCCACAGTTCTCAGTAGTTACTAGTGAGGATGATGTTAGGCAGTGGTACGAAAGTGGAGCTGCGAAAGAAGGCCGCCATTTTATCGCAAGTGCAGGAGCACGAGGAGCAAGAGATCGTTTGAGATTTGTCATGCCTGAGGAGAGAAACCATTTCAGATTTACTAGAGAAATTAGCGTCGAGAAGCCTTGGGTGATCGTAAAGGAACCGAAGGGGGAGAGAATTGTGACTTGTACTACTTTGAAGGAATCAAGAGCAGTCAACAATGTGACATGTCGCGTGGACTCTGTAAGAAAAGGTTTAGTGCCGCAAAAAGACGAGGAGGCCGATGCTTGGGTACAAAGATTTGTATCTCATTTAGCACCGGCGAGGCCCATGACAGGCCATGTGTCCTTCAGGCTTGTTCGAGAAGAATGTGCTACGAATGGACATGGCAACAAGTTAGTGGCTATTGGAGCTCGTGTTGGAGTATCACTCCCCTACTTATGCCAAGGGCCTACGAGGTGTGGTCACACTGCAACAGTTGGAAAACTTTTGGACACCGTGTTGGATACAAGAGAGGCTCTGTTTACGTTTTGGGATCCCCTACCGTATTGCGCTTACTACCAGTCGAGGTCACCCGATGAAAGACGGGCTCCGCCCCCAGAGCCATGTAAGACGCCCCCAAACGTCCCCCTTTGAAAGTACAGTGCATACTCAATTATAGGAATTATTTATTAAGACACTCAAGTACCTGAAGTGTTCGTGAGTGGGAGTTTCGCTCCATGAGTGCCGTATCTAAGTGTCACTCTCTCGTCTGTTGTTCTTTGACCTGTGTGAATGACAAGTGGGACAGTTAAGGGTCGGGGGACGATATGACATGTTTGTAACTACTAAGTAGATATTATAAGTACCTACATAAATATTATTGTAGACTTTGTTTTCTTAACTACATTAAAGAAATAAAAATATGTTCGATGAAATATAGCTTTTATTTTTATTCTTAGTAACAAATGATATGATTAGGCGAACGGATGTCTGCTGATATGAAATGGGTAGGTAGGTCTATCAAGCAAGATTTTGCCTCAATTTTTGTGAAAGGCATCTTACTTATAACATTGTTGAACGTCTTTATCTGGCAGTATCTTTATAAAGCTAGTATTTGTACCACTAGGGCAATTTTACCCTTTTTGGCGGCGAGCAGAGGCGGATTATCCTAAAGGCAAAGTAGGCATGTGCCTAGGGGCGCGACGGTACAAAGGGGCGGCAGAATTGTAAAATAGAGAAAAAATATACAATATTGCATAAAATTAATTGCGCCAGTAAGTAAACCACCTACTTAGACTATGAAAACTATTATTTTTGCTTAAAAAAAGATGAATTTCACGGACGGGACTGGCTAAAACTTTCGCCTACAAACAACCTCATCGATGTTACATGATCTCTGATTGAAGTTGGAAAGATACGACTGCAATGTTCGTCGCGTCGCTGCATCGACTGTGAGTATCGGACGTTCCTGCTTCTAAAATTGCGGGCACGAGAGTGTGGTGCGGGGGCGGAAGCTAAGCGGTCAGGCGCGAACGAATGCGCCAAAATTTTTTTATTCACGACGACGTTCGTTTCCCAAATTTGCCCGACCGAGAAAGAAATCCGGGATCTTTTGCGCTTACGGCAGACACCTAGACCACTATCAATACTATCGAGGTCGAATTAAGTCATCATCATCATTTCAGCCAAACGACGTCCACAGCTGGACATAGGCCTCCCCAAGGATCTCCAAATCGATCGGTCCTGCGCCACCCGCATCCAGTGGATTCCGGCGATCTTTATGGATTTATCGGTCCACCTTGTGGGAGGCCTACCACAGCTGCGTTTCCCGGTACGTGGCCACTCGAGGACCTTTCCGCCCCAACGGCCGTCAGACCTCCTTGCAATGTGTCCCTGCCACTTAAGGCTTGCAATTCTTCGGGCAATGTCGGTGACCTTGGTCCTTCTGCGGATCTCATCATTTCTGATGCGATCACGCAGGGAGACTCCAAGCATAGCCCTCTCCATTGCCCTTTGCGCGATTTTGAGCCTTTTTATGCGGCACATTGTAAGTGGCCACGTTTACGTTCCGTAAGTCATCACTGGCAACACACACGTATCAAAGACTTTCGTCTTGAGGCACTGCGGTAGTCGGGCCGAGAAAACGCTGCGTAGCTTCCCAAATGCTACCCAGCCGAGTTGGATTCGTCGATCGACCTCTTTCTGGAAGTTGGACTTACCAAGTTGGACTTTTTGTCCCAGTAGTAATACTTATCTACAACTTCCAGTGTTGAGTCCCCAACTTTTATAGGAGTGGGTACGACATGGGAGTTCGACATGATTTTCGTCTTTTCCATGTTCATTTTAAGACCCACTTGTTGAGACACTACTGAGATCGTTGAGCATTGTGCCTAGGTACTTCCAAGGACTCAGCCATGACTACAATATCATCCGCAAAGCGAAGGTGCGTCATGTACTCGCCGTTATGTTGATGCCAAGTTCTCTCCAGTCCAAAAGCTTAAACACGTCCTCCAACAGAGTATGTAGTGAACAGTTTCGGCGATATAACATCGCCCTGTCTCACACCCCGCTGGAACCGAATGGGTTTTGTCTTCTGTTCCTGGAGGCGGACTAACATGGTGGCGTTTTCGTACAGCGACTGCAACACTTGTATGTATCGGTAGTCTATTTGGCACCTTTGAAGTGACCGAAGCACGGCCCATGTCTGTACAGAATCAAAGGCATAGTTCACAAACGCTAAGCATAATGGGAGATTATTTCTTCGGACTTTTGTATAATCTGCCGCAGCGTGTGAATGTGGTTTATGGTACTAAAGCCTTTACGGAATCCGGCTTGTTCGGGAGGCTGGAAGTCATCAAACCTACGTACGAGACGATTCGTTATAACTCTAGAAAATAGCTTCTTAACATTACTCAGTAGCGTGATGGGTCTGTAGTTCTTTAGCTGCGTCCTAGCGCCCTTTTTGAAGAACAGCTTCACCACGCCCCTGTGCCATGATGTTGGCGTTTTGCCCTCGAGAATAACGGAGTCGAACAACCTCTGGAGAGCTTTCAGGAACGGTCAACCTCCCGCCTTTAGAAGCTCCGCTGTAACTCCGTCATCCCCCGGCGCCTTGTTGTTTTTAAGCTGTTTTAGAGCTACACTGATTTCGTAAAGGCTGACGTCTTGATTATATTCAGTGTAGTGTCGGGTCAATTTGGCTCTACGATCTGTGGCCTCAGTGACAGGTGTTCGTGTCGTCGAGTAAAGCTGCCTATAAAAGTTTTCAATCTCGGACAAAAGCTCATGGCGTGACGTGACTACTAGAGTAGTAGTACTACGGTAGACCGTCCTCTGTCTTCAACTTCGTCAGCAAGCTCTCCAAGAGACCTGAGACAGGTCTCTGGCAAACACTTTAGAGCCTTTGTTTCGCTCAAGTAATCGCTCGAATTAAGTTACTATAATATATTAAAGATTTAGAGTTAGTTAATTATATAATATATAAATGAAATATTTGATACACTGATTTAAATAATTTTTTATCCTGTTCATAATTTTCGGGTTTGCCAGTCGTACCTTAAAGCTTTAAAATATTGTAAATCGAATTTTTTAAATCTGTCCGACAATATCGATCTCATGTAAACTCATGCTCTTTTTTCCTTGGCCTCCATCTCACCGCGTTTTCCTAAGGTACATCGGTTTCGGTCAAACTATAGTAGGTACCAGTTTTTTTTTAATATAGGGGCGCCGATGAGATGCTTGCCTATGGCGCTCTCAACGTTTAATCCGCCTCTGGCGGCGAGAAAATGCTATTATGTTTGCTCGGTGTTCCCACTGCGCCATTAGTGGGAGTATAATGGAGGAGAATGTAGGGCTTCACGCAGTGTAGCCCTACATTATCCTCGGTTGAATTGCCTATGTTCCCGTATCACACAGCCAAGAACACCAGGCTACTCCCATCCGATAGAGGTGGTGACTGGAGCAATGCAGGAGGAGGTACCCGGCACCTCTGTTACGCTGGTCTGCTGCGGCCCGAATCGGGCGGCGTCGGGCCTCGCGCGGAGATTTTTACCACGCTGGTCACAACTCCGAAGTAAGTAGTTATAGGTGCAACCTGGTAGGCCTACTAACAAAAAAAAAAACATGATGAAATATTAGTGTGGAAGCCGTACCTACACATCAAAGAAAATGCTCAAAGATAGATACATACATTAGGTAGCCGAGTATGGCAGAACAGAACAATAAAGTGATGATGTGTTCGTCAATGGAGTTACTCGCAGGTACCGCATACTACACAGGAAACTGATTGCCTGTTTGATTCTATTATTTTGGTTTCCACATTTCTTCTGTCACTGTATTTCCTCTATATTCTCTGCTATCGAGATGAGCGTGCACACCTATACATTTGGTCAAAATTTGCGATATAGCATAATAAATTACTTACAACCTTTTCCTTTTCTGATCATTTATGGTAGGTACGTTTCGGCGATTCATTTTTAATCATGAGTATGTAATGGATTAGCAATCATTCTCATTATCATAATAAGAATAAAAAAAAATATTTTGAACAATTGAAACTGTTAAGAACGGGTATGGCATAGGGTAATTAAATAAATACATAAATATCTCTCACATCGCCATCTAGCACCAAACTATCCAATAGCTTGTGCTATGGATAGTACAATTATATTCTGTGCTATGGGTGCCAGACAACGGATAAACATTACTTATACCTATACTTTTTGGTTTATGACCCGTGGAACACCTAAGTGGTTCACCTATAGGTCAGTTCCACGGTTACTTTTTTGTACCCGTGGATCACCTAGGTGTTCCACGATTACTTTTTTGTACCCGTGGATCACACTACACATAGAAACACCCAGACCGATACAAACAGACATGTTGATGCACACAAATGTTTGTACCGTGCGGGGATCGAACCCGCGACCTCTGGTGTAATATCCGACTTCTCGACCATTACCTACACCAAATGGCTCGTTAAATGTTGATGAGTAATCATACTTACTGTTGATGATGATGACGTATATAATGCACTGTAAGCATTCCAAATTCTGTAAAACGAACTTTATATCAGTTTTATTCTAAGTAGTAGGGTTTGAAAATACTAAAAATATCGTCTAGGGGTTCGTTTAAATATCTCAATTTTGTAGATGGTATCACAAATACACTCTGATATCGGCTAGGTACTTACCTACTGCTAGTACTAGCAGTGTTTGCTAACACAACTAACGATAACTGAAACATATTATTGTAAGTCGTAGTGCACTTCGGGAGATAGTGCTATCATCCGTCCGGGTCATCAGACTGACCGGCCAAAGATCGCACCTTTCTCTCAGCCAAGCTCGTGGAAAAATATTTTGCTTTTTTATTCGATCTCTCTTTCATTAGCGTGTCTTAGACTTGTGATGTTGACAGTCTGGCCGTATTGTAGCTAGGTGTGGATAAAGAGAATACCTTAATTTTTTCAAAGCATCGTATTCAACTAGGACTTTATAGCGATTTGGTGTAAAAGAACACATTCCCCGAGGATGGCTAATAGCAACAAGGCAGGAACCAGCTCGTCTCAATCAGGTGGAAATCGGTGAAAAGAGAGAGGTTGTGGTACGCTTAAGAAACGAGTCCCATATACCTAGTCTAACTGGCCTGCGGTTATTGTGGTTATATCACTGATCTCCATAATGGAGCTCAGTGGGGCCCACCACCAGGCTGGCACCGGCTCGTCCCAATCGGGTGTGAAGGGGAACCTGGGGAGTTTAGTGGGTAGTGGAAGCTCTAGTCTCGAGTCCCACACATGGCTGCAGGTCTAGCTAGCCTGCGGTTATGATGCATAAACGCATTCCTCCGAAAAAAAAAAGTTAAAAAAGGTACGTTGGATACGTCACGTATGCCATTATTATCAGCGTGGCCCGGTTCACTCCGCAGACGGTCAGTCGACAGAGCCGTGCTAATAGGGTTGCTGTTTTGACGTTTGTGATATTTTTAAATATATTTACTAGCTGACCCAGCGAACTTCGTATCACTTACTTTAGTATTTTCCTCGCAATTTTTCCATAATTTCTCATCGTTTAAACCTTCCCTGGACTTCCACGAATATTTCAATACTAAAATTAGCCAAATCGGTTCAGCCGTTCTCGAGTTTAAGCGAGACTAACGAACAGCAATACATTTTTATTTATACAGATTAAAATGTATTCTATTAAAAAATTTGCTATCTCAGTTGTTTATGCCAATTGGCGATTTGCCATTCTACCGCGGGAAATCCAAACTATCCAAGTAAGTATATCACTATTTACGCACTACAATGAAAGAATCGACTTTTTTATTACATTACATCACCTGAGTGATTGCAGAGTTCAAAAGATTTTTTGTACATAATGTGCACTACACGTACCTACCTACGTTTCAGTCACAAAAGGTCTTTAACATCACGATTACGCAAGACTAGCCAGTTTTCCCAAAAATCTACCCACGACTTTCCCAAGATCCCCGATGACGTCATGCCTTTCACGGAGAAAAGGCAATACCTAAAGGAATCTTCAATAGGTTTTTAAGTCAGTAACCTATGTGTTGCAAAAACAAATTAGTAGGTTTCTATATAATTTCAGACGTATCTTTATTCTTTAAGCACAAAGCTTCGACGACCTCATTGTTTGTAGACTAACAACTTGTAATTAGAAAAAATCAGGCTTATGGAGTAGGGTAAAGCTGCGCAGGGTTGTAAACTGCATGATGGAGTGAAAAGACTTTTTAAGTATTCGCTAGCATAAATTTTCTTTTGTACGAGTAAGTTACCGTCTGAACATTTGTATAACAGATGGGTACTTTTTTTCGATCTTCGATTCTAATCAAAGTATTAATAAGTCTGTAAACGTCTTAATATTTACTAGCACGATGACGCATTGGATTGTCTGCAATGCGCGCCAGAGTTCGTGGGTTCAGAATTCAAGCATTATTAATTATTTTGGGTAGAGGTTTAATATCCATTTAAGTAATGGTATACACCTATTAATGATACTTTTCTCTAAACACTAGCGCGCTAATTAATTTGGGATCAGATTAAGTATGTAAGTCATGTACCTAAGTGTTTTTTTCTATTTATTTACTAATATCCGCCCGCGGGCTCACTTGCGTTATGTGCTAATACAAAGCAGATGTATAATTATTTTGTTTTATATCTAGACTCGTTCAGTAGTTTTAGCATGAAAGAGTAACAATCATCCATCCATCTATCCTCACGAAATTTCGCATTTATTTAGATTAGTAGCAATGTGCAATTTCTAAAAATTTCGTAAATGAGAAAATTGAAAAACTTCTGTGACATCATACATGTTGGTCATGAAGACTCAGAAAAGCCAATGAATGATTCCGACACCCGCGCCCCCCTGGACTTGCGGCATTTATGACGTTCGTTAGAGCTCAATTTGCGATAGCGAATGTCAAATCCCATACTTTCAAAACGTGACTTTTCTATGGCATCTGTCAAATCCATACAATTTAAAGTTAGCGAATTTCGCTATCGCTGTCAAAATGTTACTTTGTCCAGGCCCCCTGTTTACATGCGAGGCGTGTTTGAGTAAAATCATGTGTAGCTACGAATCGTTTGTAGCTGCATGTTTGCTCGCATTGTCTAGACGATAGCGTAATTGGGCCTACGATTTCCAACATTGCACGCATGGCATCCACAAACTTCGAACATGATCAACTTTCGTGTATGTTAGTCTAAGCAAAATAAAGTATAGGTAGGACAAATAGACTCTTATTTCTCGACGTAAGGCTATTTACGATAGAGAGCAAGCAGAGAGCCAGAATTTAAAAACGTTGTGCCTATACAGGGAGGTCATTGATAAGATAACACACAAACTGAGTCCATGCACATGCATATAAAGGGTTCATTCCCGTTCGTCCCACCAAGCTTCGTCCCACCAGTGGGACGAACGGGAATTGAATAAAATATTTAATTTTTATTCCCCTTCGTCCCACCAGCAATTTCAGTGGGACGAACGGTTCGTCCCACCAAATGTAATGGAAACAACTTGCAAACACTGTTAACAGTGAACTTAGTAGATCGCAAATGAATATCTGGAAATGATTGTGTATAAATTGCAATCCTCGTACATGCTATCTACATTTTGCAAGAACACCATTACCATATTGTACTTCACGCCAACAGTTAGATTGTCTTTTTGTCTAATTATGAATAAACAGTTGAATTAAACTCGAAATTCACATTTTGATCTATAAAGAACCAATTTTACCCGAGTTGTTATTTAGTTAAAGAATAGGCACAGCAGTTTTTAAGGTTACAGTCTTGCATATTAAGAACGTTGAATTATGAAAATTTCTGCTTAGTTAAGTAGTACTTAACTGAGCTAGATTCAATATAGTAACAGACCCGTTATCAATAGAATTCACATTTTATTGGTACTTAATGTTTACCTACTCGGAAAAGCTCCTCAACCTTGATAGTATTCGAAATTAACAACATTGTAATTTGCGTGAAAATTATTCCTTGTGCCATAACAACAAGGACGGTTTTACCAATCTTTTCGTCATTTGAAATGCAGGCAGTATATTTCAGGGCGTAGGTAATTATAGTAATTATTTTCATGAACTACTCCGACACTGTAATGAACTTCCCGGTGTATTTCGTGTTGCTTCCTGTACATTCAGACAACATTTTGTGATGGCAACATCTAGAGGGACAGGTTAATTTTTGAGAAAGTTTATTAAGATTGCCCAATATTTACGAAAAGCAAAATTCACATTCATAATCAATCCTAGTGAGGTAGACTGCAAACGGTCATAAGAACAAATCAATATAATGATCAGTTACGTAGTTAATAGCCCGATAGTTTATGAATTGAATAATAACGAAATAACTATTATGGTTTTGGATGGGTCACATCATGCATGACTGCAATGGTCACATCTGTGTGACCTATAGATCTGTGTGGCTTTAATCACTAGGTATTAGTGACATTTATCATGGAAGGTTTTGGAAGCCCCAATAACCCATTTAATCCTCGGAATATCTGCATAAGTTGGTTGTGCTGCACATTTGACCTCGTTCAGAAATATGAATAGTATCTGTACAATTTGTTTACTAACGTACCTATCTGTCCTAATTCAATATTAAACTAGGGTTGACAATGGAAACATCCGCGTGGCTACGTGACGTTATGCATATTAGAATCGCCTGAACTTAAATCGTTTCCAATGGACTGTAAATAGACATACCTAATTAGTAGCAAAGTATTATTGACTAAGCAGCGATTGAAAATATTACTATTTATGTGAATTTATGTGACTAATCGTTGATTTGACCGAGCCGAATGAATTTAAATTATCCTTTTAAGAGGACGCATTGGAAATTTTGGCGTCAATGATGAAGGAAAATATGAAAGTGCTTAATTAATATTACCTACCTACTAGTCCGCTGTGTTCAATTATACCATCTTGAGACAAAGAAAAAGATTTAAAAAACCTGTGCAAGCTGTGACACTTTCCATATTGTAAAGGTGCCTGCTTCGGGACTGTGCCCATATACCTATTTAGAAAACTAATTATCTCAACGCAGTTTTAACTTATGAACTTGACTAAGAAACGGTAATTATTATTTCTAGGAGATTTAAATAACTTACTAAGCTACAAGGGCGTCGCCAAGGGGGGGCAGGGGGGGGGCAGCTGCCCCCCCCTAGAGATCAAATGTAGCTAGCCGCAAAGTGGTAACGCTTCATGCTCTCGGCGTTCATATTTTTTTTCCTAAATAATATTGCCCCATTGCCCCCCCCTTAATCATAAGCTGGCGACACGGTAATAGTATCAACCAGTAATATAACTCTCTCTGTCCTTAAAAATAAATGCCTACTGCCGCGCGGAACGTAAACACGCATAGGGCGCCCACCTACATTATTTTAATTAGGTACTTCTGCTTGCTTTGAGTTTCTATCTAGTTTTGATGTTTTTTGTGATTGTAAATATTTTTTATTTAAACAAACAAAATACATTGTGAATAAAATGGGAATTGTTCAATAAAAATGCAGGTTTTTCTATAAGTAGATTTAATTAAAAACCATGGTTATAATAATATGTTTTGATTTAAGTCTTTATACCTAATAAATCAGTTTTATGCGACCGAAAAATACTTGCGCCTCGACTGAGACGTTTTAATTTAATAGTATAAAAAATCAACATTCTTATATAAAACTTAATCATAAATTGTTTTTGGAAACATGGACATAAGTACTTGTACTTATTTTTATAACAAACTAGCCTTCCGCCCGCGGCTTCGCCCGCGTGAACTATAGGACGTTATCCCGCGGGAATATCTTGTAAATTGTAGCCTATTTGTTATTCTGATGTATAAGCTATATTATTGTAAAGTTTCATTAAAATCAATTCAGTATTTTTTACGTGAAAGAGTAACAAACATTCATCCATCATCCATGCGCCCCCCGGCCGGTCGGTACCGCCGCAACCGCTATGTCCCTGCATTTTAAATCTGTAATATCTTCAAAAGTATTCATTTAAATTGCATGCTGTAAAGAGCCATATTGATCTATATTACATGCACAATTTATTTAAGGTACTTAATTGGATAAGGATTAACACTGTATTGCAAAAAAATCGCTTTTTCGTAAATATGCCCTTATTTTCTCATTAATAAAGGATAAAAATGGTTATTGTGGGTTATCCCTAATAGATAGACATATTATATCGCGGACTTTTTTGTAAACCGTTTTAAGGTGAACAATACCGTAGTACATTATTTTGATCTATCTCGTAGGGTTCAGCCAGCGTTTGCAATGTAAGCGCAAAAAAATGTGTTTATTTACGACCTTAAATTAAAAACCTCTAAAATAATCAGTGTTTCTCAACTATATTATCCATGTATTATACATATAAACCTTCCTCTTGAATCATTCCATCTATTAAAAAAAACCGCATCAAAATCCGTTGCGTAGTTTCAAAGATTTAAGCATACAAAGGGACATAGGGACAGAGAAAGCTACTTTGTTTTATACTATGTAGTGAAATCGCACGCTCGCTGTTTAAAACAAGACGCTGTCCGTTTGTCACTGCGGCTGTGCGGCACATCCGCGACTAGTTGCACCCGGAGCGCACCCTGAGATCGGAGGCGCGCAGGGTGTCTCGCGCGCGCCCGTTTGTATGAAGTTGGACTACTGTTTATATCATTACCGTGCTGGCGACGCCCTTGCTAAGCTATTTGACATTTCACGTTAGAAATGGCATCTCATTTTTCCCTTTCTTTCAATAAAACATTTACATGTTATGTTAGTCAAGACATTATGATTATTTATTAAATAATAATATATTTTTAGACTTGCATGCGATAAGTATAATTACGCGTTTATTTTTAATATTCGATCTTTACTTGTTATTAAATCGTTGATTAAATTTTAAGATAATAGAATAGAGGCGTAGAATTAATACAACTACTCTTTGTCCAAGGTTACCATATACGTAGACGCATTGTAGACGTAGATTAGGAGTTATCAGTGAAAAAGTATCAGTTTAATCTGTAAGCTGTATCTTCATTATTATTGGTAATTATATAATTTCTTGAAAAGAAAATCATCATTGCGATGACTTGATTGCAATAAAGGCCGTTTGCCTTTGCCCTGTGTGTGAGTGACATTAATAGGTTGATATTTTTATACTTTTACTTTTACTGGAAGACATAACAAACTAACTAATTTGTATGTATGTGTGTCGATTTTATCAAGTATGAACAAAACACAATATAATACTAATATGAAACTTAAAGTTGATAGGGAGATCTTAATATCCCATTAGAATTTTAAACCTTGTAAGCTGTTCCTTTGTTTTGTTAAAATTTATCGATTTGTAAATGAAACGAATGAGAATTTTCTTCATTGTTTTGAAACGAAATTAGTAACGTATTAGTTAAACTTCTTTGATAGGTTATATTATTCTTGTAAAACCCTATTTTAAAAGATAATTTTGATGAGGTACTTTATACTTGGAATTAATCAATATCTATAGGATTGTGGACCTTAATATAAGTGAATATAAATAAGTGTGACATTACCTTATCACAAACAACAGTAGATCAGATATCCATAATCATTATCTATAATGCCATTATAAAATTCCGCATACGTATTGACCTAAAATTTATAACACCAATTTTCCGACGATTTTTCCGGTTCATGTAATCACAAAATGGGGTTAAATAATACGAGGAACCCATGTTGTTTCTTTTTTAAAATCTATTTGAATTTTAAACTTCTTTATTAGGGACCTTGTAGGTAATGTATTATTAACACATTCAGTGCGTTACGACCACTATTTTGACGTATTCGCCTTTCCGCCAGCGCGGCAGCTCTCTGTCCCTGTTTTACGCCTGGTGCGGGGGCTATTTTTCTATGTTCCCATACGTGTATAAAAGAGATAGTGGTATGCCCATTTTTGTGGTTTCTAGTAGAACAATAATCTGCAAAAAAAATGTACGGCAAAATAATGGTCGTAACGCATAGAAAGGAAATTGTTTTCGTCTGGTGCGGTACGACCAGTATTTTGACGCACCCCCCCAGCCCCGCAACCACCCGCTTGTGCCCGCGCTGAGCCTCAGTTCGCACTAGTTCTGCCTGTAATATCGACACGCGTATCGATAGATTTTTGGAGGCAAAAAAGCTTGTCATTAAATCTTATATTGTGTGATCTCTGTGGTTAATATAAAAGTAAAATTGACAGGTGCCAAATTATAAAATCGCAATTGGTTAAATAAACGCTAAAAACAAAGAATTATATAATAATTACCTCAGATTATATTAATAATGATTGAAAGTAAACTAACGATTTTCATACTTTTTTCCTTAATTGATTATATTCTAGTTAAAAATATGTAACATCTTTTAGGTCTGAATAAAAAATATCGATAAAAATCATTTGTTGTTTAACTGTTTAGATCCCATCACTAGTATTTTTTCACTTCTATGCTAAACGCCTAATATATGGTCGTAAATCAATGATTTCGAAAAATGCTTATATTTTCCAAAATATCCTTCAGAACCCTGTGCTACGGCAGTTGTGTATAAACAGGGATATGACCTAAAGGTTTGAAAAAGAAAATCTTTGGTACGATGAGTTTCCACGTCTGTGTAGGCCCTGGAAGTCAGGTCGTGGTGCGTCAAAATACTGGTCGTAACGCACTTTTATGGCTTAGGTACGTACGGCCAGTATTTGTTCGTAACGCAGTCGCGGCAAGTTCAGGTTTTTGTGCCAACGCACTGAAAGTGTTAAACAATAATAATTCAATAGTCTTTCAAAATAACTGCAAGCCAGCATGGTAAAGTACAAGGCTGACAAAGTGATTTTAATTATTTTTATTTGTTTTAGTTGAGTTAAGTTTCGCATTCAATAGGTATACGTCTTATTTTAGGAAAACTTGATGATTATGTTATTGTAAAGATTAATAGAGGCATTTGCCATAATACCCAGCTTCTTTTACTAAATAAGTTATTATGTATATATTTATTTGTCAGTCATATATTAACTGTGGAAATGGTTTGACCTTACCATCAGGTGGGCTGCCTGATCTAATATGAATATAAAAAAATGATAGTTGTGTTATAAATGAAAAACTGACATTAAATATGTATTTATACATTTGTTATGTTAGTAAAATTTAAAATAAAAAGTCTGCAAGAAATGCATTATAAACTTAGAAGCGATACAATAGATGATGCTTAGAAGAGACACTCTAAGTATTGATAGTTTGTTTAAGAAATAAATCAAACTATTTATGTAGACAAACAATTAATCACTATCCAGAGTGTAACTTGCCGAGCACGCTGTCCCAGTGTGTCTACTTTTATTTATATTTCCTTTACGTAATATTCCACTCAGAGTTGCTCCTAGGTCATCGGTTTTAGGGTTGATACTTAAAATATTTTCAACAATATTACTGTTACGTGCAAAGTCAAACCTTGTGTCGAGGATGAGTTTTCCGAGCTTAAAACTGCCCAAACATTTTGACACGTTTCCCTGATTAGAGCGAAGGATACGGAAAGTCACGCAAGAAAAAGAGATATTTAAAAAAATGTGATATTTTATCTTCAGCTAAAATTAATCTGAGTTATTAATCTGAGCAAATTATGAACATAGAAAATGTATTGAATAATATTTCCAAATGGAACAATTAACTAGTTTAGATTATAGAAATATTGTTACTTAAATTAAATAAATACAGACAAATATTGACCCGTTATCGAATCTTCCCAAGCACGCACAATGGTATACTTATCTACTTTTTAATACGTGATTTGCGACTCTACGGCATGAATGGAGACTTTTATTTAAGTTGTGAACTGTACAATAATAAGATAGTAAGAATACATTTGATGCATGAAATCTATAAATCTTGACTTTTGAACAACGAACAGCTCCTGATGGATGTATGGAATCTGTAAATCTTGACTTTTGAACAACGAACAGCTCCTGATGGATGTATGGAATCTGTAAATCTTGACTTTTGAACAACGAACAGCTCCTGATGGATGTATGGAATCTGTAAATCTTGACTTTTGAACAACGAACGGCTCCTGATGGATGTATGGAATCTGTAAATCTTGACTTTTGAACAACAAACAGCTTAGGTTGTAATCCCTGATCCACATTTGGCAAGCGTTGTGATTGAGCCAGTACCGATTAGTCAGATTAAATGACGACTTGTGCCCTGCATAGGACATTCAATTTAATAGACTGAGATACCTTCGACGTTATTCATCTATATAATAAAAAATAATTAGTAATGAGATATTTATTAATTGAGGAGGTTTCAGCCCTATCCATAACCCTCGACAGAACACGGCCGTTGGCACCAGACGTCCAAAGTTCGATTCTCGCCGCGACCAGACGCCACGACCCACTTATTGTCGCAGCAATTAAGTCGTACGGTAAACAAATAAAATAAAATTACGCGCTAAAGGAAAGTGCAGCGTTATCTGCTTATATTAAGCTTAAGAGGAAATACTAAGGGTGAGAAAATTGAAAATTGGATTTTTGTAAAATCTATTGCTGTCGCGCAGTGCCCGAACAACCGAGCTATCAATGTGTAAGTGAGACTGTCAATGTTTGCGTGCCACGCCGCCTCCACGCCCCGCGCCCGCCTGCACATAGTGATGGGCAGTGGATAAATACTCAAAGAGTAAATACTCGGATATTTATCCAAAATGGATAAATACTCATTTTTATCCATTTCTACCCGATATTTACTCAAATTCAATGATAAATATCTTTTTAGCTGTATTCACACACGACTTTTGTTTAGTATTTTGTGTCCGAATACTATGGCATCGAAATACTTACTTTATTTTGGCACAGTTGGGTGTTATAATTCAAGTCTCAGGGTAGTTGTACCTATTATACTGTAGCATTGCTTGCTTTTGCAAACGTTGCTCACAAGTCGTGTTCTGTGCGCGGAAGTAGGTCCGGACCTTTCGCTACCAAGCGTGGTCAATTCCATGGTTGGAAGCGAAGGAGCCTGGAGGGCAATGGCCGCCTTCTGCGAGGAAGTCATCTCGCAGAAGGAAGCTGCGGAGCGGGAGAGGGAAAATGACCCTCTCGCGCCTCCGTGTCGAAGACGTAGGCGGGGAATAAGAAGACGGCTGTACAATCGCTCTCTTCTCGTCGCCAGTAGAGGCCTGCATTGCACCGGTCACCACCTCCGTCGGATGGGATTAATCATGTGTTCCCGACTAATCCCATAAGCTCCCCAGCCGGGGGCATGTGGGGCTCGCCATATAACGCGGGCATGCGCCGGGGGTATAATGGACGGCCGACGTCAGTCGCAATGTCTGCATGGGATTTCTAGGAATTTGTTACACCTGGACCCCCGGTGGAGTTTCAAGGAGCATTTTAAGCTCCTCGCTCCACGGCTGTGTGCCGCCGCCGCAGCCCTCGGGCGGGTCCTCCCCAACGTGGGGGGTCCAGGACCTGGGTGCTGTCGGCTTTATCATGGGGTGATAGGGTCGATGGCACTTTACGGAGCCCCTGTTTGGGCGGAGAGCCTCTCCCTCTAGCTAAAAGTCCTCTTGCGGAGACCGCAGAGGATCATCGCGACTCGGGCTGTGCGGGCTTACCGCGCAGTTTCCCACGGGGCTGCCTGTGTCTTAGCAGGTACAACGCCGTGGGAACTCGATGCGGTTCTGGCCCCTGTGCATCGAATCCGGGTCGCGGCAAGGATGCGGGGGGAACAACCCAGTTTGGAGGAGGTGGCGCTGGGTCGTGTCCAGGCAAGGGATGAGGCCCTGGCCAAATGGACGGAGGCTCTCCAAGCCCCAAGTGCCGGCCACTGGACGATTGAGGCCATTTGTCCGGTTTTAAGGGAGTGGGTGGAACGCTGGCACGGCTGCCTCACCTACCGGCCTTTGCAGGTTTTGTCCGCACACGGAAATTTCGGACACTACCTGTACCGTGTCCCCCGTCGGGAGGAGACGCCGCAGTGATATCACTGCTACGCTCCCGACAACACAGCCGAGCACACACTCATCGAGTGCCCGGCCTGGCGACACGAACGCCGCGAACTGATCGCGGCGCTAGGCGGTGGACGCCTCTTGTTGGCGACCATGGTTCGTGCCATGGTCGCCAACGGAGGTCCGTGGGAGGCTGCCGCCTCCTTCTGCGAGCAAGTAATGTTGCAGAAGGAGGCAGCGGAGCGGGAGCGCGAGGAGGACCCCCTCGCTGCTCCCCTCCGGCGTAGACGGCCAGGCCGGAGAAGGCGTGCTCACTTAGCACGCCTCCTCCGGCCTGAGGGTTGACCTGCGGGCGGGGGTAGCCCCCCAACGTCCGCATTGCACAGATCGTCCGAGCCAAGTCTGAGGGTCACCTTGTTTCTCGGGTGGCCTTCCCTAGGCGCCATCCCGACTTGAGGCCTGCTTAAGTCGGGGTACCCGGGGATGGGCTGGTCAATGGCTAACGCTGGCAACGGCTCGTCCCAATCGGGTGTGAAGGGGAACCGGGGGAGTTTAGTGGGTAGTGGACGCTTTAGTCTCGAGTCCCACACACGGCCGCAGGTTTAGCTAGCCTGCGGTTATGGTGCATAAACGCATTCTCCTCCGAAAAAAAAAGAATTTGTTCATTGAAAATAATCGCCACACCTGAACACGGCGTTACATCCAAAGTTACTATAGCCAAAAAATGTTGTACTAAAGTATGCTTTAAATTCAAGGCACTTACTTAGTTTTAACGTCGCTGTAGCCAATTAGTCGCTACAACCAAGGTCGTAATAAATGAAATTCTAATCTACCTATACTTTAATTTAAAAAATAAAAGAAAAATGCTTTAAAAGTATTTATCCGCCTTTTTGGTTAAATACTCAAGTAAAAATGGATATTTATGAGTATTTATCCATTTTGAGTATTTATCCGGATAAAAACCCATCACTACCTGCACACAGCTAAGAAGGAATAGAACAAAAGAAAATAGACTTCTGCATAATATTTAAAACCCAATGACGTTCAATATACAACTAGACACCCAATCTCTAAGAAAACTTCCTCAAAAAACGTCCGAGTGGCTTTGACACTGATGACATTAACACATTCGTTCAAATTAACACCTTATCTCGTGGCATTTAGTGTTTAATGTTAATTGTATACAACTAAACGAAAACTCTGCCCAATAGTCGGGTGGGCAGACTTTTGCTTCGGACAATATTTGAGCGTGATTGTGAGTCTAGTTTTTTAATTGAACGTCATTGTTAAAACCGGTAAATGTTCACGGACAATGCAAAGGAAAAAACAGGTCACTAATTTCGACAGACAGTATTAAGTCTTGCTGGTACAGTGGCTACGTACTGCTCATCGACACCGATAGGTTCGTGGATCGGATCCGACGAGTACCCCTATTGCTTTTTGTGAATTTATTCGCATTTGTTAATAGAAACTTTTTTTTTTGTTTTTTTGTTTTTTCCACGAGTAAAGTTATATGGCTTTCTCTTGTGGCAAATGTAACACTCAAGCAAAGTTAAAATAAAACAACTTTAAACGGATGAAAACTCGCGTATACTCTACATTTTGAAATTTAAACCCGACGTTTCGACTACTTTTCAGTGGCCGTGATCACGGTATGACTCAGGTGTTATGCGTCAAAAATTGTTATTTCTACCTTCACTTTTATAATTATTTTAGAATAATCAGCAACTGTCGTCTTCACTATCATTCAATACGTTCCTATCCACGCAGTAGGAGCTGATGGTGTCTTGAAGCTGCACAGTATTGTGATGTCCATTGGAAACCATTAGATGTAATACTGGGTCCCAAGTAGGTGGTACATTCCAACCATCTTACATAATGAAATTAGGATGTTTTTTAATTTCAATGGCCTCGCGTAGCATTCTGGGTATATAGCGATTCTCTCTGGCAAGGACCTGGGATTTATCAAAGCGAATGTAATGGTTGGGCTTATCCAGTACATGTTCACACACTGCTGACTTCGTTGACCTCCGGTGTTTCATATCCGCGATATGTATCCCCTGTTACCAAAACAACATTCAACGCATAGAAACTGTGCAAAAAAGATTTCTAAAAAGATTAGCGTATCTTACTGGAAATTATTACAAAATAAGGAGCTATCAAAAGAGACTTGAGTATTTCAAAATAATGTCTCTGGAGGATAGACGTAAGTTTCTCTCATTAGTCATGTTACACAAATTGCTCAACAATCAAGTAGATTGCCCATCCCTTTTAGAGCAGGTAGGCATCCTAGTGCCGCGTGTGCGGGCGCGCCTGTCTAACTATGTGCCATTTGCGCTCAAGTTCAGCAGTAGTAATTATGGCAAGAATGTACCAATATCTTATATGCTGGAGTTATGTAACAGAGTTTATCAGCATTGTGATGTGGATATTTTCTGTAGCAGTTTGGGATCTTTAAGGCAGAGGCTTCTTTCTTTTGATTTTTCAAAAGTAAAGTAGACTTCTGTATTAGTTTTTTTTTCTATTAAATTAATTTTTAAAATGATAAGATAGTAGACTATTGTGAACGCTGTGCATACCTTTAATTTGGGTGCATATATGTACAACTTATAATAATGATTTTTATGTATGTGGTGTATGTACTCAGTTGGTAAGCCAATTCTAATAAAATAAAATAAATAAAATAAATAAAATATGTTCTTTTATTCGCGTACTGATACTCCTTTTGGTTTGTCAAATGTAAGAGAGCCCACAGTCACAATCAAGCTTGTATACTCCTGCTGTTTGTAGGGGAACATTATACTAACCGTGTAAATATTAGAAATCATTAGGTACTCAAGCAAAGGTAAAGGACATGGTTCAATGCTCGGTCTGTGACAAAAGATATCAGACATCTTCGTGGGGCTAGTGGTTTTGCCAGTTTTTTTGCGAAATAAGTAAGTAAAACCTGAAATTTTCTATTTTCGACAAATATTGGTCACCTTCGAAGTGCCATAGCTTGGCTTCTATGAAGTCAAATAGAGCTGCCTCCAGTTGTAGGTAGGTACTTTAATACAGTTTATTAGTGTAGTGTGTCGTTCACAAAAAAATCATAGTTTTGGCCCTGGAGAGCAAATAGTAAAAAAAAGTCCCAAAATTTCGAAGATTTTCTCGATTTTCTCAGTTTCCACAGGTTTTTCGAAGTTGCAAATTTGAAATAACATTACTCTCACAGACCTATACAATATACTTAAAATGCAGAACTACATCACGCTTTGCGAATTTAGCTTCTTTTTTTGTCTAAATCCGACGGCCTAGTCGAGGCGTTTTAGTATATAATTCATAAAAAACTGTCAAGAAAAAGTTTATCAGTTACATAAAACATCACAACAATCTGCTAAATGCACTTCACGCAAAATATTTTAACTGGAAATATCGATATCGATGAACAACACTAGGATATCGATATAACTATCGACTAGTTCGACTACGTCACGTCATAGAGAGTATACGTATTAGTCCGCGTCTCCCCAACCTCAAGCGCGATAGAGACAACTGCAGCTTGGACCGAAAATACCTATTAAAAGTACGTAAAATCAACGTTTCGTAGTCCCCTGATTTCTCTTCCAAAACTTGACCGATTTTACTATTTTTTTCATCAAAAATTAAAGAAAGGCTTTGACCGTGTTCCTATGTTTTCCTTTTTTAAATTAAATCTAGTTAAATTTGTTTTCTGGATGTTTAAACACAGCGGAAAATCTGGCCATTTTTTTAGGTTTTTGAAGGTTCATATCTCTCTTAATTATTAATTTATGAAAAAAAGGAAAACATAGGGACATGCAAATAGTGGTCATAGATTTTTTGAAAAAAAAAATATTTCACTAATGGCATTATCCAGGGAGAAAACAGGGGACAGCGTTTGTATGGAAAAATGGCTCCGTGCTTTCCTCTTAAGATTAATCAAAATATTTTTAAGTTAAATGTACATAATAACCTCATAAATAATCTTACAATAACAACAAGATTTAGCAAAGAAATACTTATATTAATTGACTAGTCTTTCGGCCGCGGTTGCTCCCGCGCGTAATTTCTTTTTTCAAATATACCCCCTTCCCCCCCCCCCATTTCCGGGACTAAAAGTATCCTTGTCACCCAGGGCAGGGATAGTGTAACTTTATAGCAGTGAAAGAATTATTCAATTAATCGATTCAGTTGCTTCGGAGCCTATTCAATACAAACAAATTCAATATAATCTCTTTATAATATTACATAGTATAGATTCGGTCCATTGAATTGGAATATCCTGTACACATTAAGGGCAAAGCCAGTTAACTTCCTCGATCCAGTTTATGTATCTTTTGATAAAACCGACTAGACTATGATACTCGTATGTGTCATAATATACTTAGTTTCTGGACTATATTTTTGTTGTTTGTGTAAAAAGATATCAAGCTAAATCAGTCTGTCTGATAATATGATTACTTTCGAAATTGTGTTGCTTCTATTTGTTGGATAGATACGAGTTCTTTCTCGCCACTGTGATATTTCAACAAAAAAATTCCAAACTAATGACAACGTTTTTCAAGTCTTTGTAATATGCCTACTTAGTTACATAAATTTTACGGATTGGAGTCCTCACAGACTACAGACATCTTTTCACGTATTTTTATTCGTAAAAAAATAAGCTACAAGTTTCGTAGCTGTAGCGTTACAGATTGTCTGTATACTACGAACGTAGCACCGTAGCAGTACCTTAGACTATCGCACAATTTAACATGCCTTAATAATATTAAAACCATACTTGACATCCTGGCTGACCATATTGCGACAACAACATTTAGATGAGTATATAAATCATATTTACACCCACAATTTATACAAGAGATAACATGCACCTTGGCTAATCAGGTACGAAACAGCAATCACATTGAGGTGATGACCCGATCACGCTTATTATGTACATACTGACATGGTTAATAGATAAATCTCTTACGATGTAATAATTTGGAGGAATATTTTACGACGTAATTATATCTGCTTATTAGATAGGTACCTATAACATTTTTTTTATACCACATTAGTTGGCAGACAGTCACGCAGCCCACCTATAGTGGTAAGCGGTTACTAGGGCCTATTCCATTGATGGACACTTCATCAGGAAGCATGTGCTGCCAGACTGTAGACTTCTCTGATCTTCGAGCCTTCAATTTCAAGTGATTGTAACATAATATAGTATATTATAATATTGTACGTCTGAAATGGACAAACTGTTGTTTCTACCCTGTTTGTAACACCTATTTGTAATTTTGTACACAGTTTTATGCAATAAATATTTTACTTACTTCACATATAAAGCAGTGCTTTAAACCCGCAAAGATATGACAGTAGGTCTATAAATTAATGGAGTGTCGGAAAACTTTTGTTGGTTCATTGTTACGAGTGTGTACTCGTGCATTTTGTGAAAATGTGTATTTTGCAACATTTTACATGAAAATGTTTTTGGTGGGATAATATATTCTGTATAATATAGGACTTATCTCTATGTTTGCATGTCCGACCGAGCGTTTATAGATTTGATTAAAAAAACGTTTTTGTTTTGCCGTATCCATTGGGATGTAATAAGATTAAGAATGCCTTTTGCCTTTGGACGATATGGAAGGAATATTCCGTTCATTTAATTGGCAGAATGTCAAACAAACAAACATGAATCGAATGTGTCTAGAAGCAAAGAACACTTTGATTTACAACGTGCGGCCGTTTGTTCAAGAATAGTTTTACCTACCTATTTGGTCCATATTTATTGATTGGCAATATAATTAGTCTGTGTTGTAGGTATATTAGCGTAATCCGTAAACGGATTTTTTCAAAACTGAAAATCTCTGAAAACATAATAATGGTTTTCTGAATAATTTAAGTGAGCTTAATTCTGTTAGTAAATTTATATACCACTTGTTATGTTAAATGCGCAAAACCTCAGAAACCCAAAATGATTTTTAATTCAATTGACCTAATTGTAAAGGAAAAAACAACATTAAAAAAAAATTATGAGCTGTTTTAGTTTCACTGGCAAATCGATTCTTGCGTCTGCGACGACGCTTTGTCGAGGGACGAGTCGGAATCGGTAGGCATGGCATGGTTTGCGCACGTGATGGCTTGACCTATTAATAAATAGACAGGGCAACATTTTTAATGAATATTTTTTGAAAAATGTGACATATATTAAAAGTGGTTTAATAGATTCTACTCGACATTCTGATCAAATTAATTTCAGGTTTAGCGCATTTAACTTAACACGTTGTATTTGGTCGTCCAAATCAAAAGAGACCTTATAGCGGTAACTAGTGTTCGGGATTTTTAAAGACTTGTAAAACTCGTTGACTCGGCTTTATTAATATAATAAAATGTCACTTGTACCAAAAATGTATTTATCGCACCATAAAAAAAAATTGATATTGCAGCCGTTGTGGATCCCCATTACGGGGCATAGTCGAATCATTATTCATTATGATTTTTATGGAGCCTCATCACGTGAGTCCCTTCTGACATTACCGTTCCAATAGTTTCACTTGCTATATGTATGATAAGTAGATATAATGTTTACCTAATTATGACAAATTGTATGTATAACATTATAATGGGGGAACGTAAGATAAGCAGTAACGCCAATGACGCAGTAATATTCGATACCGGATCTAGTAACATAGTAGAATATTACGTAATGATAATAGGAGAATAGATAATGTCTTCACTCACGTTTGTAAACATAATACCGAATAAAATTAAATATCAATATTTATTTAGGCATTTAGTTTTGTATACTAGGTACCTATTATATTATAAGAAAATACCCCTTTATTGCAAGAAGGAGGTAAGCGGTGTCGACCGGATATGGAATACATTGGACATGGGCGTACCCAGCTTCTGGCCTAGGGGGGGGCAAGTCCTCTTGACGGGGGGGGGGGGGGGGGGGGGGCGAGCGCGTCGTCCGCGGCCTTTTTGTCATACACAAACACACCAACAACACTGAAACTTTAGGGATATGTAATATAGTGTGTAGATCAGATGAGCTTACAGTATTAGTCATAATCCTTTCAATCGTCGATTTGGTTTTCGGGATTCGATGAAGTCGACAAATGTTGTTTTGTTTCTGGTCAGGACCAGGAAAAATGTGCAACTAACGAAGATTCTACCTGTGAAAAAGTTATCGAAATTGAAAAGGAAGAAGCTTGAAAAGGTGGTAGGCGGTTGACCAGAGTTCTGAAGAGTAGGTATGGTGGGTGAGCAGGATCAGAATTCAGTTAGGTTGGGCAGCGTTTGGAAAACTACGTCGAGTCTTCTCATCGCCGATTCCACATTGCCTAAAGACGAACGTCTTCAATCAGTGCTTCCTACCCGTCATGACATACGGAGCCGAAAAGTGGACTCTTACGGCACGGCTGGTTAAGAAGTTTAAAGTCGCTCAGCGGGCTATGGAAAGAGCTATGCTCGGCGTTTCTCTGTGGAATCGTATCTGAAATGAGGTGATCCGGCAGAGAACCAAAGTCACCGTCATTGGACGACGGATTATAGCTAGCTGAAGTGGCAGTGGGCTGGCCATAAATCAGCCGTAGAACCGATAACTGCTAGGATAACCGGGTTCTAGAGTGGAAACCGCGTCTCGGTAAACGTAGTTTAGGACGCCCTCAGACCAGGTGGAGCTATGATCTGCGCAAGATGGCTGTCAGGAGCTGGATGGAAGTGGCCGACGGTTTATATGGCGAGCTGTCTTGGCAGCAAATTGTCCCAATTTGAAGTTAAAATAAAAAGTCGTACGAAATTGTTATTTAGACACGCTGAATTAAGCCCTCAAAGGTTACACTATCAGATAGGTAGAGTGAAAAATTATTTGTTAGTAAAGGTGTTAAAACGCGACATACGCTGAATGTTTTATCCAGAAATAAATGATAAAAAAAACAGTAACAAAATAATTTTATTTAAATCGCTTGTAAATCAAAATTAATTTTCGAGGATCTTCTACAAAACGGTTTATAAGGTCGTCCGTGAAAGAATCGCCCATATACTGTTTTTTAAACAGTTCAGTTCAGTATTATATTGTACACTGAGCAAACAAAATTTAAAAGATGGAGCATAAGGCCCCGATTATACTTTGATTAGTAGTAATTAGGCGAGTTCATACATTTTCTGCGAGACTTCCAGGGGGGGGCAGCTGCCCCCCCCCCCTGCCCCCCCCTCGGTACGCCCATGACATTGGACGAGGACGAGAACGATGATGTTATTATTATTAAGGATCTTTTTTCTTAAAAAATATATTGTGTTTAATGTTTTCTAGCTATTAATTTTGTTATTAATAATGTTCTCTGTTTACAAAATTGTTAAAACACATAGGCTATAGAACAGTTCGGTATTATTATACCACTTAAGAACAGGTAATTCTATTGGTCTTAATGATACACATAATGATGGATGGCCATAGAGATAATCGTATAACACTAAAATTATGCAATTAAAATTTGTG
The DNA here is from genome assembly GCA_949319885.1 of Mecyna flavalis. Classification (NCBI taxonomy): domain Eukaryota; kingdom Metazoa; phylum Arthropoda; class Insecta; order Lepidoptera; family Crambidae; genus Mecyna; species Mecyna flavalis. Next base: position 12,962,337 of record OX439433.1, read on the forward strand.
GCATCATAGCGTCAAGCCCTTCTCTGGCTATGGATGCTGTACCTGCATTTATATTTACTGTTATCTTTCGCCGGGCAAAGGTTATTATTATTATCTTTAAAGCGATATCATCAGAATAACTATAATTACATTAAGTAAATATTACGTTAGCATTGATAAATATTTTGTGCCTAGTTGCTTACTGCTTTCAGAAGAAAAATAAATACCTACCTACTCGTAGATACTGACGATTCGACAAATCTTTGCGGCTCTCAGAAGAGCGAGAAAGTTTGCCTCTGTTACCTGTTAATTGGGACGGACGGATAATTTATTTTATTTGAATATCTTTGGTGTAATAGTCAACTTCTCAAACATTAAATTACATCGTATCAGTCGTCCATTTTGTGGTTTTAGTTAGGCTTCGAAGTTACTTTATCAGTCAGCAAATTATAAATACACAATAGACACAGATAAGTACTCACTTATCAGGTATGATATATTTTTTGGTTCAAAATCGGTGTTGTGGTCACGTGGAAACCTATTAGTTTAGTGATCATGCAATAGTATGTAAATAGTCTAAAGAGGCAAGTTCGTAGGTTAATGTGTTTGAAGTTCACAGATAACCACGCGGATCGAATTCGCCGTATGTCCGGGAGATTTAATTAGTTCACTTCGTAGAGACAATTATTTTTATTAAATCTGAATTGCAATAAACATTAATATTGCTTGGAACGTTTTTTTTTTAAAAATATGCTCTCTGCCGGGATCAGTCTTTCCTACACAATATAACTTGAGGCTCTTCAAGGCCAGAATTATCGGGCTTTTCCTAAGTAAACGCGCTCCATCGTAGACCGCATAGTTGTTAAACATCAGGCAACTTTGTGGTCAAGTGCTAGCTTAGACAAATAAAAAAAAAGTCTATATTTTTCGCTTAGTTTTTACATGTTTGTTTCTTCATAGAGACTTTTCCTTGCGTAGGTGATTATCTAGTAAGAAAGTAGTCTGTCTGGTATAAACAAAATCTTAACGTTGCACGAATACTGGATCCTCTTTTCCCGTCTTTATCGCCATAACATTCAGGATTTGTCTCAGAAATGGGCTTGGTTAACCAGGGTTTTGCCAAGGAGATGATTGCTATAGCAAAATAAATCGATTCTAAGCATGTTCGTTTAGTACCCAATACTTAAATAATATTTATATAATTAATACCAAATCTATAGGTATCGATACGGTTTTTACGCCGTAGACAAATTTATCTAGTTTGCTCCAAGATCCAAGAATCTCTTTTAATCAATTATCATCAATTATCATCATAAGTAGACGGAAATGAGCTTTAACATTATCTCGTTTATTAGGGGGAGTTTTACCATGTTTTGATTGGTTGTAGATTGTTTGAGTTATCGATAAATATAGTTTTAAATGATAGTTGTGTTGCTGTAAGTGGTAAAACTGGTATGATTGGGAAATATGATTGGGAGTAGGTTCTTGTTTTAAGAGATTCGAAACCAATTTTTATTTTAATGATTAGCGAGGAATATGTATTTACTCTATGTACTTCTTGTATTCCTGGAATTGTTTGATCGATTTGGGAATGCATAGTTACACACTGACCTACTGAAGAAAAATAGGTTATCGTGGATAAAGGATCACCATAGCCGAAGTAATTTTTGACATTCTTGCATCTCTGTCTTTATGATGAAAATAAAAAGAGACAAAAACTTTAATTCCTATCATAGGACAAAAGTATCAAGCGGCACAATAGCTTCTGACTTGCAGTTTTTACATATACGGGTACGAAATTCTTGAAGGGATTAGTTCTTTCGGTATCATAGACGGAAGCAAACGGTGTGTTTTAAATAAAATGTTTTAAGTTAATAGTTATGAGCAATACAATTAAATCACTACACTCTGCCAGATCGAGGGCTCCTTTAGATGAAGCTGGAATAAGATGGTGGGAGTTATATGGAAGTGATGCAAATGATGGAAACTCAAGTAAAAGCGCTGATTTTTACGTACAAAATGAAGTAGCTTGCGTCCAAGAAGAGAATAAAAATATAAACGACAAATCTACTAATACATTCAATACACTGAAAGAGCAAAGGAAACTTACATCATCTGTTTATAAAAACTTAATAGGTAACCCAATTGAAGTAACCCCAAAAGATATAGTTCTGAAAAAATGGAAGGAAGATCAGGTGAAAGCGAAATATGAACAGGCAAGGAAAGCCGTGATTAATTCACTGAAGGAAAAATTCGGGGCCCTTCCGAAACATGCTAATAAACATTCTATTCCTGATGCAAATAAAACTGATATTCGTAAAATAATTCCTTCGATTATTATAACTGGAGACAACATCGAAGAAACATCAAATTTGAATGCTAGCGAGGAGGAGCAGGGGAAGTTGGGCTTTAGTGGTGATGGTATTAAGAGTGAATTTAGTATTGTGAGCGACGGGGGTGTCTGTCACGCAAGGAAGCTTCAGATGGGGCCAGGTGGTGGACTGGCACAGTGGAGGCTTGCTCCTCGTGGTAGTAGGGCGGCGGGCGCGGCGGGCGGAATACGCGGGTTTGCGAGGGAAGAAGACATGCCGGTAAGTTCGCAGAGATTTTCACACAAACAAAACAAACGATTAACATTTCGGTAATTAGTATTACTTAATCTAATTCCCTAATAAGTACTTACTATAGAATCAGAGTAATTAACATAATGATTTATAATGTTACTGTATTTTTTATTGGTCATAATGTGCTACTGCTTAGCGTGGGATAAGGGAAGGCAAATGATGATGAATGTGCTTTTGATTAAAACTCAAAACATTTCGACTATCACCATCTTTGAAACAGAATTTGTATCATTACTACGTCACGTGGTTAAATAACACATATTTACCGGCTCCCACAAATGCCCCACGTGCTGGAATTATACAGATACAATTTGCGTGGTGAACTTTGGATTTTCGTGAGATAGCGGCACCTACATGAGACATGAAGGTTAATAGAGCGACCTAAACAGGTTATTTGCCAGTATCTTTAATACTGATGAAATAATCTTAACCCAATTCGTGTTTTGAATCATATCTAATATTCTAACTTGTCGCTGATTTTTTTTCATACATTAATTATGCTTTTTAATGAACTTCGTGCCTAGAAAACCATTTACATTGTATGCTAAGTTAGAGGTCGAAGGGCTTTAACTTGCATTATGTCAGAAAACATTATTGTTAACGTTAATTGCAATAGTTTATGTGTCTTAAAATGCAGGTCGATTTTTAATTTGTAAACGTGTCCCATATTTCAAGGAGCGTGCTTTAAAGAGGGAATACCCCGCAGTCATGCCATCACAGCCCAATCGGGAAACGGGATCTCCCCTACTCAGTCTAGCATTCCTTGCCGCGATTAATCCCTTTAGTAATACGTTTTCTATTTAAGTTTGATGACTTCTTCATAAATTGTTTTAGAATTGTACTTAATTAGACTGAGACGGAAATAAAATGCGATCCGCCATAATATTAATTACATGTGATTTGCGGATTGTGTTTTTATGTCACTTTAATTGGTAGACAGGCACGTGCGATACGTGCGTATACAACTAACCTCACGAAAAACGCCCACTACGGTCAATTCTATTGTAAGACAATAATGTAACCAGAAAGCGCCGTCAATGTGGTGCCGTAAGTAAGGTTTTTGATTATTTATGGTTTTTAATAGCAGATTTACCCTTGACATACCATTAACCACACCCAAGGCGGAAATTGCAACCACGACGTCCGAGATTCCGGGGGACTAACTCCTTATTTTGTTTTAAGTCAGATACTTGCTTAATACTCGTAACGTAAGAAGTAGGTAAATTATTTGAAATATTAGTTTCTTTTACTAATAACAAAGTTCAGGGCGGTTTTGTCAGAAGGTACATGAAAGAACGTGTGGGTTCCCACGGCCCAGCGCGTAGGCCATAAAAACAAGCGGCGTGCATTTCGCAGCCCATTCACGTGCCGGCGGAACATTAGAATAGTTGCGAAACGCCCAGCGAGGCAATTTGCCCTGCCCCGTCCGTCACCGCCTCGTCGCCGGTAGAATAAACAGACAAGAAGGGGGAAAAGGGAATATAAGCTCGCGGCACGGTTGGTGCATGTTGACACCTTAACAAGCAGTTTACAGTCAAATCTGTTAGTGTCGGTTGAAGGCGACATGTACTAAAGTAGAAAACAAAAGCAAAAAATCTAGCCAATAAAGACTTACACTTTTCAATTTTTTTACCCGACTTCTGCACTGTATCAGATAAAGGGTTAATACCAGTTTAATGAACTTTATTTGTCCCATCGACATCACAGGCATGCAGCATGTTCATATTCCATTTTTTGGGGGCGTAAAGATTCGCATTGCTTATTTTTAACCGACTTCAAAAAAGGAGGAGGTTATATGTTCGACTGTATGTATATTTTTTTTTTTTTTTTTTTTTTATGTATGTCCGTCGATTTCTCCGTCAATTGTGGACCGATTTAAATAATTCTTTTTTTATTTGAAAGTGCATAGTTCCGAGGTGGTCCCATTGTCACCATGTCAGGATCTGATGATGGGATCCCGGAAAAATCAACGGAAAACCTCAAATTTTATAGGCTGCGCCTACGCGTTACTTGTTTTTTCTGAAGCCATTCAAGTTTTTGCGTCCGATAAACATCATTTTATGTTGATGAGCTGATGATGGAAGGTACAACTCCTTAACGGTTAGGAGTTAGGGGATAATTCTTTCAGTATTGTAGGAATATGTGGACCGTTAGTTGTATTTCATGTACTTTTGCAGCTAAGGTGATGATGGAAAGTACAACTCCTTAACGGTTAGGAGTTAGGGGATAATTCTTTCAGTGTTGTAGGAATATGTGGTGGTGTGTGGTGTAGTAGCCAATAAGGTTAGCACCGGCTCGTCCTAATCGGGTGTGAAGGAGAAACCGGGGGAGTGTAGTGGGTAGCGGACGCTTCGGTCTCGAGTCCCACACACGGCCGCGGGTCTAGCTAGCCTGCGGTTATGGTGCATAAACGCATTCTCCTCCTACCCATGGTGCTGAACACTTAATGAATACCTAATATTATCAAATAATACAATTCTACTATTTTACTCGTATTTTCGCTATCATTATTATGAAAGAGTTTTACTCACTACCTACGTGTTATTCACACTAAAAATAGAAAAATAAACAAACTTTTTTAAAAAAAAATTAAACCGACTTCAAAAAAAAAAAGAAACAAAAAAAACTACCTAAAAAACTGAAAAGCAAAAAATAATTTTAATAAGACATTCATCAAATGCGCTTATTGTCTAAGCCTATTAATTAATAGTTATTTGTTATACAAGAGTGCAAAGTTGCTTTTTAACCGCGTGTTCAATTTTGATGACCGAGCTAGCGAAGGATTGAATCACGAGCGCAGCGAGTGATTCAAAATTAGAATCCTGAGCGTTAGCGAGGGAATCAAAAGAGCACGAGGTGAAAAATCTTTGCACTCGAGTGCAACACGTAACTTTTCATTCCACCTCAGCGAGGAAATGACTAAATGCAAAAAAAAGCAAATTGAAAAAAGAACACCAAGAAGGTTACGAGTCTGAGTTTTTAACAAATTAAAAAAAAGTTGTATGATATATGCGGCACCATAGAGGTAGCAGTAAATAGGTTTAATGTTTTTTTTAATTCACAAACTTAGTGCACACGATGTTCTAAATTCAATTTACTTTATCCTCTAGAGAATAAAAACGGCTTTTCCACTCAGATATTGAAGATTAAAAATACTCTTTCCGAGATGGTGGGATGAAAATTGTATTTTACGTGCTAGGTAGGTACCTACTAATCTGTTTGAAGTCGGTGCCAAGCCAAAGGTAATAAAAAATGATATATAACAATATTATGTATTATAAAGGGTTACTTATTAATCCGCGGACGTAGGTACGTAATCTGGGTACCTACTATTTGGCTTGGCACCGACTTCAAACAGATTAGTAGGTACCTACCTAGCACGTAAAATACAATTTAATTAATAGGCTTAGACAATAAGCGCATTTGATGAATGTCTTATTAAAATTATTTTTTGCTTTTCAGTTTTTTAGGTAGTTTTTTTTGTTTCTTTTTTTTTTTGAAGTCGGTTTAATTTTTTTTAAAAAAAGTTTGTTTACAAATATATTATACAGTTTCTAGTATTAGTATTCTTGAGAGCTGTGGTCGCCGAGTGATGTGAACGTCAAAACCTATTGGTATTTAGTCTGTGGTCAAAACACATGCGTGGGGTTGATGGTTTGAATCTACTTAGGCGCACCTATGGATTCATCTTTATAGGTAAGCGTATTTACCACTAGCTCGGTGGTGACCGTAAAATCATGAAAAAACCTGCACAGTTGAACGGCTGTGTAGCCATGATCCTATGGGTCTGGAGGTCAGATAGAAGTCGGTCCGATGTAATATCTGGACTTGCCAAATCCTAGCTGGATCGTGGTGCAAACTATCCCTGACTAGTTCGGGACAAAACAAGAAAAAGAGATATATTTTCTAATTTAACATCAGTCTACATCCAGATAATTAAGAGTTTTCTCTACAGCACCTTGTGTGATTAAAACAATAGGGTTCAATTTAGTTTAAAGAGTGTAATTTTCCATTAATATGTCACGTATGCCTTATCTTATTAGTAAGAAGAACAAAAACAAGACAGTTTTATTCAGCGACATTTATAAATCTACGCTATGTAATATCTGTGTTAATTAGAAATTAAAAGGTTACTCAAAGTGGCAAAATAATGACGTATTTTCATATTAAAAGGAACGTAGCAAAGAATAAACAAACTAGTATGATCATTTTAAAAACAAACTGCTAACGTGTTTTTAAGCGGTTTCTCACTTATTATCGTGTCACAAAACCAGAATATTTCCGACCCCCCAAATGATTTGTTGTTATTTACTACAGTTATGAGTAAAATATGATTTATTTATATGTATATTCAAATAAATACTTACAATACGACAAATGGACATTTTTTTTCAAGATATGTGGATGGTTTAATTTAATTGGCTACTAGTAAGTTATCTATCAGTCCCTACTCGAAATAAAATTCACAATAATAGAGTTACATTCTTGTACATTTCAGTGACATAGCCACGCCCCGCCTCGGTTGCTGAACAAGATGTAACTAATTAGGGCTTGCTTAGTATGTATATGCGATCACACTCAACATCTTATGCACTGGGAATATTGCACATCTTACAGAAAATTATTATTCTATAGATACCTTTACTAATACGGATATTAAGGACGTTGCACTGCCATATCACCGGAATGATCTGTGAGTATGGTCAGTTATTTGATGCGCAGCTTAACTAAATATTCCCTTACAAATTAACGTGCAAGTTTGAACTCTATTACTTGGTATTACGGTTTATTCAGTGACATGATAAACGGGGTCGTGTGCGCACCAATGACCAGAACTTCCTTCCCATATCAGCGGATGCTACGACGTTGTACAGTGCTAGGTCCATGGTTCACGACCTGGTCAACGCCATTACAAAGTTCAACTAGTAGATTGAACATTTATATATTAATTTTCATCATTAGTAGCGAGTGACAGATAAGATAAGAACAAAATGAACTTGCCTCGAGTCCAGAGCCCTTCAAAATCACTGTTAGTTCAGTTGTTCCAATTTTTTTAATGCATCCTTTTAATTAACGTCTGGCAACAAAAAGGTTCAAACTGCTATTGTAACAAGTGCAATCGTGAATGAGCACCTCGGCTAGGTATGTAAGGTACATTAAAGACCGACGTACTATTATAAGAATATATTCTGTGCCGACGTTTTAATACAGATAAACACGGTGAAGTAGCAGTTCAATCCTGTTGTGCTATGTTTTTTTCGGGGTGTAAGGTTTCCAGAATTCAATTGGGAAGAGGGTGGTGATAGCAGCGGGAAGCTAGTTTTCCTACAAAATTAAGAGTTGGTTTTGGTGTTACAATCGTGCTGTTGGCTTTAGCGTCATACTCGTAATAGTTAAAAAATGCAACAATCTGTTACACACACAAGAACTGGCTTCCTTCAATAAGCTTTCACCAATATAACTACTTAAGTACATATTTGTCTACAATAAATTGATCATCGATTTTGTTTATCAACTACGTATACACGTAAGTGTCGTTCAATGACTACGAATAATATTCGTAGTCATTCATCATTATTCTACTACTCTAAACTACGAGAATTCAAAACAAAAAAGCATCAATAAAAATTAATTTTTTAAGCACAAACGGTTAAACTTTAAATATTTCAACTAATACTAAGTATACACATAATTAGCTTTAGATTGCAACCACCTACTTGTAAACAAGTGGTTGACAATTATTGCTTTGATAATAAGTAGGTTTTCCTTAATCGTAATAATTATTATTATAGTAGAGGCAATTAGCTCATTTTACGAAGCCAGAGAGATCACAAGATGGAATCATGTGAAAAGTTCGTGATATTTAAGGCCAAGTTTCCAACACAATTAATTAATAATGTGTGTCTATTAAAATTCTGGTTATATCTTTTTTCTACGCTTGTTGCCAGCACTCTAAGATAATAATATACTCATCTATATTTTATTTTCAATAAAAAGACTCTCAATATACTAACTCATAATACTTACTTATGATAACAAGTGAATGTCGGGGAAACAAGTCAGGGTAGGTAAGCATTGTCTATTGATCTGAAGTTAAAAAAAGCGGCCAAGTGCGAGCCGTACTCGCCCATGAAGGGTTCCGTAGCAGCAAGTTTCGTCATATATAAAAATTCTTGTTGTTCTTTGTAAGTTTGTCATACTATTCGTTTGTTTCCCCGGTTCTCCGACATTCATTTGTTTTCCAGAATTTGCACACTTGTATTTGTGATTTCTATTACACATATCAAGAAAAGCCAGTCTTGGTAACGTGTACAATTTGAGTTGGTTGGGTTTAACGGCCAAGGGTACAGCGGTTAAAATTTATTTTCCACTGTACCACTAAGAGAACAGCCAAGGGTACTGAAAACAAAGGACTATTGCCAGTTCAGAATTCAGTTACTCATTAAAATTTCGTAGATATCCTAATAGAAGCTACATAATAAGTATAATAACAGCATTTATATGACAGCTTAATAAAATTAGGTAAAGGGTTAATGGACGTTCAATTAGTTAGATGACAGTAGTTTTACTCCAAAGGTAATAAAATAACGAATAATATTTGTTTATTAATATAATGAACTCTGGTTATATTACTATTCTAATTACACTTTCATTTTATTTAATCACAAATAAGGCGACAAGGACTGGTTTTAATATTGTAGATAAAATGAAATCGGCATTTAGTCCGTCTGATAGCGCGTGCAAATCCATGTAGGTATTTTACTACAAGACAATAACAAGATATGTAATCATCAGTCTCAAGGTACCTATATTAGTGTCTGCATTTAAGGTATTGTACTGCTTTATTAAAAAGGCAAAGGATAACTTTGGATGGTTTTCTTAGAAGTTCCCGAACGAATTACAATTAATGGCGCCCAACGTGTTGCTGATTACACAAACATAATTACGATTTAAGAAAAGTTTAAATCTCATTACTGTAATAACAATTTTTAATTAAAAATGCATGTTATATTTGTCACCTACAATTTTTTAAGGTAAAACAATTATTTTTAGAATAGGGATAACAATAATAAGGATTTTTATTATATAAGGGACTATTTTTTTATCTATCTTCTTGTTCACTCGTCTGTAATAAAGAAAAGTTCACAGAACTTGAAAAGTTATTTACTTATGCTAAACCGTTTGCTTGAACGTGAAGTGGCCGTCTAGGAGGAATGATGATTTTCTTGTTTTTTTTTTTATATTTCAAATAAACTGTTTTGCCCGGCAGAGGAACATTTCTTTGACAATTTTGGACATCCTTAGACATTATTCACACAGCGGCGTTTAGCCTCAAACAGAAGCGTACTTTGGATGCCAGATAATGGATAAACATTACAAATAAACTTTTCTTTGGAACAGCATAGCAGGTAAATATTAGAATTCATTTATATCTTAAGGAAAATAAATACAAAATAACCCAGTACGATACTGACAGATATGTTTATAAACAAAAATGTTGTGAAAAACGTGCGAGAATCGAGTCCGACAACCCTGGTGTAATAACCGACTTCTTAACCTACACCAAAACGGTCTTAAACATTAAAAGTCTGTCTATACTTCCTAATTCCTCCCCCTTATTCACTCTCAAAGGCGGGCAACCGCGACCGCAGTCGCAGGTGTTCTGATCACTTACCATCAGGTGCCATACACGTTCCTTTTCCTCATCCTTCATAAAAAACAAATAGACAAGTTTTTTATAGTAAATCAGTTGGTAGACAGGCACACAGTATTTGTTTCCCCGACATTCATTTGTTTTCCCGACATTTATTTGTTTCCCCGACATTCATTTGTTTCCCCGACATTCATTTGTTTCCCCGACATTAATTTGTTTTCCTGCCATTCATTTGTTTCCCCGACATTCAGTTATGAATATTATACAGGAGGTAGAATTTTTATTCTACACATAGTAGGACAGACAGAAACAGGTCTCTCTCGTGGTCCTACTAGTAGGACAAGTTAGTAGGACCACGAAAAAACGCCCGATGATAAGCGGTTACTGCTGCCTATTCCATTGAGGGACACTACACTTAGGACGCGTCGTCGTTGCGTCTTTCCATTCTATACAATGCCAGAACGCAGCCATAGGAAACTGCTCGAGTATATATTGTAAATAACTTTTTTACTAAGTTCTTCCAATCCATACAAGAGCAGTACGCAAATAATCGCGTATACTTCGTAGTAACGAACAAGTTTTTCTTGTTCCAATATATACAGCGCCAGTGCGCATACCACAGTGTGTTATTTTACCTCAAAATGACCACCTCATGGATTATCACGGAATTCGATAGAGCTTTGCATTCTAAACACAGGAGTAAAACTCCCACTAATCTCACTACAATAGTTTTGGAGAAAATCTGGATTGAAATTTTGTGTCCCATAATTCGAAAAAAATGAAAAAAATTATTTGCGTCGAAATCGTTACAGTTATTTTATTTCTTTAAATGCATTTCGAAAGGTCTTATTTTAAGCCATATTATGAGTTATCTTGGGCTGCGGTAGGGCTCGTAACAACTAAGAAATAAGTCATTTTGTGTTTTTCGTTTTTAATTTTTTGTGATCTTGTTATGCAATATTAGAAAGTGCAAATTGCTTTAAAATAAAGCTAATGATATAGACTACCTTCATAAAAAAATAGAAGCTCTAACTCCGTGGAAGATCCGAAATATCAAGACTTAAATTTTGCGGGACTGTGTCCCGCAAATGATTGAAGTTAGTTGATTTCGCTTTTTTTTCTAAATATTAATTTCTTTATTCATAAAACTTTTTTGACCACGAAATAATGGTACAAAAGGCGGACTTAACGCTTAAAGCATTTTCTACCAGTCGACCTTTGGGGGAAACGGGAAAACGCTTAAAGTGAATGCTTTAAGCGTTAAGTCCGCCTTTTGTACCATTATTTTGTGGTCAAAAAAGTTTTATGAACAAAGAAATTAGTATTTAGAAAAAAAAGCGAAATCAACTAACTTTAATCATTTGCGGGACACTGTCCCGCAAAATTTAAGTCTTGATATTTCGGATCTTCCACGGAGTTAGAGCTTCTATTTTTTTATGAAGGTAGTCTATATCATTAGCTTTATTTTAAAGCAATTTGCACTTTCTAATATTGTATAACAAGATCACAAAAAATTAAAAACGAAAAACACAAAATGACTTATTTCTTAGTTGTTACGAGCCCTACCGCAGCCCAAGATAACTCATAATATGGCTTAAAATAAGACCTTTCGAAATGCATTTAAAGAAATAAAATAACTGTAACAATTTCGACGCAAATAATTTTTTTCATTTTTTTCGAATTATGGGACACAAAATTTCAATCCAGATTTTCTCCAAAACTATTGTAGTGAGATTAGTGGGAGTTTTACTCCTGTGTTTAGAATGCAAAGCTCTATCGAATTCCGTGAAAATCCATGAGGTGGTCATTTTAAAATAACACACTGTGCATACGGACTAATCGTGTAGGTCTATTCCACTTTGATCACCTGGGTGATATCACCCAGGTGACCATTGGAGACAGTTTGAGTATCCTCTGATCACCCGCGAAAATGATCACCTAGGTGATCATAGGCGACTCCAATTAAAATTATTATTTCGGTATCCTTAAATCACCGAAACATTTTAGTCTTTTTTAATCACCTTAGGTGATCATAGGCGACTCCAATTAAAACTATTATTTCGGTATCCGTAAATCACCTAAACATTTTAGTCGTTTTTAAACAAATGCATTTCGGGAAAACAAATGAATTTCGGGAAAACAAATGAATGTCAGGAAAACAAATGAATGTCGGGAAAACAAATGAATGACGGGAAAACAAATGAATGTCGGGAAAACAAATGAATGTCGGGAAAACATTGTTTATTGATCTGAAGTAAAAAAAAAACTGGTGCAAGCGATTTTCGACCTTATCGACATTTACCAAAATAACTGATTTTAATGAACTAGCAAAGATAGTCGACAAGCGGTTGCGAAAAAGCAACAAAATTTTAAATGTCAATAAGGTCGAAAATCGCTTGCACCTGTTATTTTACTTCAGATCAATAAACAATGTTTTCCCGACATTCATTTGTTTTCCCGACATTCATTTGTTTTCCCGACATTCATTTGTTTAAAAACGACTAAAATGTTTAGGTGATTTACGGATACCGAAATAATAGTTTTAATTGGAGTCGCCTATGAGCACCTAGGTGATTAAAAAAGACTAAAATGTTTCGGTGATTTAAGGATACCGAAATATTAATTTTAATTGGAGTCGCCTAAGATCACCTAGGTGATCATTTTCGCGGGTGACCAGAGGATACTCAAACTGTCTCCAATGGTGTGTCTGGGTGATATCACCCAGGTGATCAAAGTGGAATAGACCATCGTGTATATGTCGCGCAGGCAATTTGTATTATTCCGCTGTTTACATACGGCGTACTGAGAGAAATTAAGTTAAAAAAAACACATCGGAGGCGGAAAGCGACTCGGATGGTTATAGGTTAGAAGGCTAAGGCGGGAGCGAAGCGAAGCGGAGCTCCCGCCTTGGCCTTCGTGGTTATTTTTTTTTAAACCTGAAAAAAAAATTGCTACAAAAAAAAAAAATTAAACCGACTTCAAAAAAAAAAACAAAAAAAAACTACCTAAAAACACTGAAAAGCAAAAAATAATTTTAATAAGACATTCATCAAATGCGCTTATTGTCTAAGCCTATTAATAACATTAAATTGTATTTACGTGCTAGGTAGGTACCTACTAATCTGTTTGAAGTCGGTGCCAAGCCAAATAGTAGGTACCCAGACTACGTACCTACGTCCGCGGATTATTTGTAACCCTGTATAATACATAAATTATTAGGTATGTATCATTTTTCATTACTTTTGGCTTGGCACCGACTTCAAACAGATTAGTAGGTACCTACCTAGCACGTAAATACAATTTAATGTTATTAATAGGCTTAGACAATAAGCGCATTTGATGAATGTCTTATTAAAATTATTTTTTGCTTTTCAGTGTTTTTAGGTAGTTTTTTTTTGTTTTTTTTTTTGAAGTCGGTTTAATTTTTTTTTAAAAAAGTTTGTTTATTTTTCTATTTTTAGTGTGAATAATACGTAGGAGTGAGTAAAACTCTCATAATATTGATAACAAAAATACGAGTAAAATAGTAGAATTGTATTATTTGACAATATTAGGTATTCATTAAGTGTTCAGCACTATTCAGTAGACCAACTAAAGATGCAGCCCGCAAGAGGGACATAAGAATTAAGAAGTCGTACCCTTTAGCTTCCATCATCATAGTTGTACCTTCCATCATCAGCTTAGCTCCAAAAGTACATGAAATACAACTAACGGTCCACATATTCCTACAACACTGAAATAATTATCCCCTAACTCCTAACCGTTAAGGAGTTGTACCTTCCATCATCAGCTTAGCTGCAAAAGTACATGAAATACAACTAACGGTCCACATATTTCTACAGCACTGAAATAATTATCCCCTAACTCCTAACCGTTAAGGAGTTGTACCTTCCATCATCAGCTTAGCTGCAAAAGTACATGAAATACAAATAACGGTCCACATATTCTTACAATACTGAAAGAATTATCCCCTAACTCCTAACCGTTAAGGAGTTGTACCTTCCATCATCAGCTCATCAACTAAAGTGATGTCCATAGGACGCAAAAACTTAAATGGCTTCAGAAAAAACAAGTAACGCGTAGTGTGCGCCTATAAAATTTGAGGTTTGCCCTTGATTTTCCCGGGATCCCATCATCAGATCCTGACATGGTGACAATGGGACCACCTCGGAACTATGCACTTTCAAATAAAAAAAGAATTATTTAAATCGGTCCACAATTGACGGAGAAATCGACGGACATACATAAAAAAAAAAAAAAAAAAAAAAAAAAAAAAAAAAATACATACAGTCGAACATAGAACCTCCTCCTTTTTTGAAGTCGGTTAAAAATAGAATACTAGCAGGCCGACCTTCAACACCCACCGCGACAAAAAATGGAAAAAGAAAACACGACCTTGCATTTAACTTAATAATATTAATAATGCTCGTTGAAAAGCACTTTTTAATCAAAATAATTATGATTAAGTATGTAATTGTTTTGTATTTATTTCTACCTAATAAAGTTAAAATAAAATTCCATATTTTACTAAAAAACTAAACTGAACACTTGTCAATGTAAGTAAGTTTGTAGTATAGTTTGGAACAAAGACGCGAGCATCCACGTTACAAACTATACACGATCAGTACGCAAAATTCGTGTATGCATTGTAATAACAGAGTTAAAAACAGCATTACAATATATACTCGAGCAGTTTCCTATGGCTGCGTTCTGGCCTTGTATAGAATGGAAAGACGCGTCGTCGTTCAATGTGCCGCCGTACTTTATGCTCATCTGATCTTCGAGCCTGTGTTTTTAAGTGTATTGGTTCCCACATTAATAATTATAAGTTTGAGTAATATCACTGCGTAGAGATCTTCCTGTTAACAATCCGGACACGGACGAGACGGGCACACCTCGGGTGCACGCGGCGGCTATCTCAACCTTCGGCTCACGGAACTGACCTATGATAAGCGCTTAATCTGGAGGTCAGTCGGCTAGCATTAGCTCACGGCACGGTTCTGTTATCGCAGGGAATCCGGGGCTGAGGGTGTGTGAGATTCTAACAAGGATGTAATACTGTGTTGACATTGCGTATTTCAGTAGCGAACAACTATCTCCAATCAAAATATGTACTGAATGCATCTTTTAAAATAAAAATTCTCGAATTCTGCCGTAGTACTCTAGGCGGCAAAAAATACTTAACTATATTTTACACCTAATAATGCTACTGACTTGTTCAGCGGGAACACGTAAGACCCATCTGAGATGTATTCAGTGTACCTATTTTAAAATATTACGAGAATTAAAATGTTTCCCAAATGCGTTCAGCGTTTTTCAAAATATTTCAAAAGCGTACCTAACTATCCGTATTTTGGCTACATAAAACTTTTATTTGATGAATCGTATTATGTTAGTTCATTTTTTAAAACTGAAAAAAAAAATTGGCGACTGGTGTCCTGTTGTACTTATGATATATATTATATTAGCCAAAAATCAAATCATAGGTGATTTCTTAGCCAACTCAAGCTAAAATAAAATCTATAATATGACTGGGTAGGATAACATTGTGTATAGGTGCTGGCAAACTTCTTGACGTTGGGTCGACGTAGTGGGGGAAAGTTCGTGCATGTGCACTTGCGAATGACGTCAGAAGCTTACCTCTGACCAATAGCGCGCAAGCTAGTGGTAGTTACGCATAGGCAAAATTAAAACAAATTATTTATTCACATCTAATATCCATTTATCGGAACACTCTTGGCATAAAAATTGAACTTGATGATTCCGGTGTAGGTGCACTTACAAAGTGACAAACACCAGTGCTGTAATTAAATATGATCTTTGTAGAGGTGAAGAAAGATAATATGATACATGTACCTTTTAATCGAATAAGTAAACAGTGCGTAGTAAATATAAAAGCTCATTAATATTTAATTGGTCTGTATTTGCAACGCTCTCATGAAAAGTATCACTCGTATTTCGTAAGAATACAGGTTCTTAGTTCGTCTTGAAAATTCTAGAGTAAAATATCGATGGATAAATAGCGCAATGCGCTTGATAATGGCTAATTGATTAATTAAGTAAATTATACTTATACAAGTTATTTTAGGTCGTGCCGTACTAATCGTAATATACATACGAACGATTCTACCTTCTATTAAAATGCACATATTGTTCGTTTTATCAGGCGTGATCTGACATACTGCTAATACATTCTTCTTCACAGAAATGCATCGCTAGGCGGCGATTACATTATCAATACACTGGCTGTCACTATGAGTGTAGGTACTTCTTACTATCATATACGTTGATAACCCTATTTAATCCTTTTGGAGACGAACTTTGATATCAAGCTGAGCACGTCATTTGGTTATTATTAATTTCTAATCAGATTTAGATATAAGGATGACGTATCATTCCTTTCTATATAATAATCAGCCTGTTTCTAATTGAAACATATTTGACTTTAATATCATATACGATTAAGTATTTATGATAAAATAAGGTAAATATATGACACTATAATTTTTTTGTTTTTACTTTTTTAACTTGATTTTTTAAGAGTTATAATAAAACTTAAATAGGAATTTAGAAATATTTATTCCAAATTATTTCCTCACATAAAGGTTGGGTTACCTACAGTTTTTGTGATTCTAACAAAAGTTGAAGTAGTAAGGTAACTACTTAAGGAATGAAACTGTATCCAAAGCTGTAGTCATGTTGCTACGCTGTTACCAAGAAATACAATGTCTAGCGAAGTTACGACGTGCGTGTCGAGCCAAATAAAATGTTTGGATGGAAACGCAAAGTGCGGTTCCTTGGGACGAAAAATTGTTTTGATGAAGTAAAAATTGCTTTTGGCCTAAAACTACAGATTAGTAATTTTGTTATTGCTTTGTTTTTGCGTTCAGTTGCTTAATTTCATTTAATAAACCATCATTGATTCATAAATTGGCTAATGTTTGTTTATTTTTCTGCATGACATTACAAAATCTCTTTATTTTCGTTCGTTATCTTCTAATAGAAGGTTTTAGATGTAGATACTGAAAACAAATAATATTTACCAAAGGAAAATTTTGCAATATGAAAGTACCTAATATCAAAACTGGATTAGATAAGTACCTACCTCAATTAGATAATAGAATGTATCATTCATTTTTATATAGAGGCTTAATATTGTCATTCAATCCTAGTTATTAAAAGC
This sequence comes from Mecyna flavalis, assembly GCA_949319885.1. Classification (NCBI taxonomy): domain Eukaryota; kingdom Metazoa; phylum Arthropoda; class Insecta; order Lepidoptera; family Crambidae; genus Mecyna; species Mecyna flavalis. Next base: position 12,979,777 of record OX439433.1, read on the forward strand.
TCTACATTTTAAAGATAATAATAATACAATCACCTTAGTAACAGAATAAATAATAGAGTTTATCGCCGAATATATCAGTAAATAAACTGTGAACTCTACAAATAACAAGTTGATAAAGTTATTACTTGAGTAACTGGTTCCAAATCGAAGAAAGATAACCACTGTTTATGCAAGTGGTAGGCGGGTCGCGACTCGCGAATACTCCAAACAAAACAAAAACCATTCAGGGCGGTCTGAAGTTACACTTCGTATAGTCCATCACTCGACGTTACAATCGAGTAATCTACTCGATTACCCACCGATTGCCCACGAATCGAGATCGGCGGTAAGCACCAGTTGGCACAATCGATAGACGATTCCCGGTTTTTTACAAACCAAGTGATTTTTTGCCAATGTGAAAACAACTGACATGATATTCTAGACGCTATGTGAATGGTATAATGCGTTCGGATCTCGGATTATCGTATTGCAAAGAAAAAAGCTCGTCGATCGTCGTGGAAGGAAAGATGGCCGCTTTGACACATGACATAAAACGTTATTTACGATCGGGAAGTTCGCGAGTCGGGATGCGACATGCGAGACCGTCACGAACCGCGGAAATACGGCTCGCCTAACGAACGATTTCTATTCATGACAATAAATGTTTGAACTCCAGACGATGATGCATTCGATACGTTAATTCAATAACTTAGTACTTTGAGGATAGCTGGAATGTGATTTATGAAAGGGAGGAAGCTTTTATTTTTTTTGTAAGCAAGATGTTTTGTTTCTGTTAATACATACACATAAGTCAGTCATTTGGTTTTTTTTATTTTAAGTAAGAGAGACGTTAGTAGAAAATAAAAACTTTCTTAAGAAATTGTTCTGAAAATGCTAAACGCTTTCACGTCATGGTACCTACTTCAATGTTTTAAATAATTAACTTTACACTATCGCTACTACGATAAATCTATTGTAACAAAGCAAATTTTAATTTGTACTGCTTGGAATCGGTGTGGACGGGTAACGCCATCTAGCTGATCAGGAGCGAGTTATTAGCTCGCCGACAGATACCACACATCGATATTGCGTTTATAAAGTTAGTGGAGGAGGCACTGAATCTGCCGGTTTTACAAAAAAATAATATTATTAAATTAAAAATCTAAATTTATTTCTTATAAATATTATGGTGATTAACCATACATATTTATTTAGTAGATATTTGTTTTGGTAATTCCAACATTGAAATCGGCGAGTCACGTTCCATTGATGGGCATAGAGGTGCGTTTTTGTCTTTGCCTGATGGCTATGATTTTGACATTGGGATGATTTCCAATTTCCACTTCCTCTCGAGACGCGTGGTGGTAGACTCCTAGGTAGGAGAAGAAGGTTTCTCAGGAAACTTGGCCATGTGCGGCCTAATTCATGGAGTGATAAAGTGATCATCATCATCAAAGTACCCTGGTAAGTTCATTTCCGAGGATTTCGAGTTTTGGTTTTATGTCGAAACGTGCTTACCATTGTGTGTCTTTCCAGCACGCTGAATTGTACCCCTGGGCTTGGTGGGTGGAATCCTGCAATGATCCAGCAAGGAGCTGATCATGGATTTCCTAGGTAAGCCGAAAAACCAGTGGGAATATCCTGAGAGGAATTCCGTAACGCCTCGTGGTCGTGACGATAAAGTTACTAATAAGAGTCTTTTGTTTCAGGGTTTAAATAATCATCGTTTAATCGATTGTAATCTTGTAATTGTTATTTCATTCTGAAATGAAATAATTTATATTTTATAAACGTTCCACGTTTATCATTCATCTACGTCTCCGGTCGCTGGCGACTTGGATGTATCCTGCTGGAGGATCTGGGCAGACTGAAGTAGCTGGACCCATCCCGGAATGAGGAGCGTGGTTGCTTAAACACTAAGGACAGCGTAGCTTCATGGGTCGGTAACCGAAGCCACCTCGAGGTAACATCCATGTTCTTTTAGCCGTAGACCGAGTCTCCACTCGTCTGGTTAGGATCTTTCCTGCCGGGATGTCAAGGTTGTAATTTTAGTACCTAGAGTATTGAGTAGAATCATTTGAGCATTTGATGTCTGACGAATCGATAACACGCCCTGTGTGTATTAAGAGTCCGTGTTTGAGTTAAGCAAGGTACGGGTTTCCTACCTCAATATAAATTGTATCTTGTGATATCGGAAGGAAAATAAATTGCATGATAAGAAAACTTTCTTTGATTTGTCACCATAGTCCCTTTAGTGGTTCGACGGCACACCCATCACCGTCGAGCGGCTAAAGGTGATATACACCTTTTTCTCATTTCAAATTTTTGTAACTAAGAAACAACGTTACAAATGGCGCCCATAAGGAAATTTCAGTAAATAAGAACTGAAATTGTGACGGATCTTGCTCAAATGATTTTAAAATCAATTTTAAATTAAATATTTTATTTGTAGGGGTACAATTATATTTTATTACATATTTATATTTGTACTACAGTAACAGCGTGCAGTGGTTACAATTTAGTGTAAAAGTTAAATAAACTTAATAGTTAAGTTTCCTGTATAAGTTAGGTTATGTTTTTATAAAAAACAGATCAAATCTCTGGAGGAGTTTGTCTGGAAATGCCTACTTATTAATTTATAGCACTTGTTTTGTTTATTTGGTAACAGGTTACCAAATATTTATTTTGGAAAACACTGTTTTATATTAAGTATCTTTTGTTGTGTACTAAGGTTTAAGGTTATACCTTTAGTTAGGTTATTCATAAGCTTGTTCATACAAACAGGCAGTAAGCATTTATAAATAGGAATAATATTTCCTTGTTTAAGAAAGTGAATATCAACAAGTATTGTTGTTGTTGCAGTACATTTGCATATTTATTACAGTGCCATTGTACATAGGGAGCATACATAATAATATTATTGGTTTCCTATGTTACAATCATTGATATTTTGAATTGTATGTTTACAAAAGGTCATAAATAGTGTTGTGTGTAATAAAAATAATACAAAGATATTACATAATATTATAAGTGATAAAACAATATTGCCTAACAAAAGTTTTAATTAAGTAATTATAAACTGTTAGTTTATAAATTGAAAATACAATTTTGTGATCGGAGGTCGAATGCTTAAATCAAAATACTTATAGTTTTTTTCAAATATTTATTGCATAGATAATTAAGTGCAAAAATGGATATTGACACAGTTTATTATCACTCCTTGCTCCGGGATGAGTTGATTTATGAGGTGACCACACGTTCAGAGACACCAGAGACTACAGTGCAAAAACTTAGAAAACAGTTGAAATCTTTGTCAAGTTTTGGTCCGGCTGAGTATGTTAGTGAGGATGTTGATCCAGGACCAGAGATTAAAATAATTAAAAATAAAATAGAAGAACTGGTCTCGAAGATTGACAACTTTGAAAAATCTCGCGACAACTATTGTTTATCTCGCATTAGGGCACTGTACTGTCATGTGTATCATAGACTGAAACGTTTAGTTTGTGAAGATTCCGGAGATAGGGTGACCCAGGAGAAGCTCCTAGCACATCTCACCAGTATAGGTACCAAGATAGAGAAGTTTTTTAGCAAACCAGTCCTAAAAGGGGAACAGGACAATACGGAGGTCACTACGGACAGCGTATTAGCCAGTTCGGGTATTAAAAACATTGCCAAATGGAACATAGCTTTTGATGGTAGTGGCAGCCCTCATTCTTTTTTGGAAATGGTAGCAGAGCGGGCTACAGCTTACAAGGTAAGTGACACCGTTTTGTTCGACACAGCGTTCACCTTGTTTAAGGATCAGGCATTGTTATGGTACAGGGGGGTCAAGGAACAAGTTTCTTCCTGGAAGGAGTTAAGTGAACTGTTGTTGGAGGAGTTTGCTCCTGTAGATTTTGACTATCGTTTGTTAGGCGAAATTCGTTCACGCACACAACACAAAGAAGAACCGATACACATTTATTTTGCAGTTATGAACTGTATGTTTTCACGTCTTAAAAAACCATTGTCTGAGGAAGACAAACTTGAGATTTTAATGCACAATGTTAGGCCCGTGTACACGGAACAACTGGCGCTATTAGATATTACGTCAATGTCCGATTTTAAGGACAAATGTAGGAAAATTGAGTCTGCTCGTTTGAAGTCGAAATTATTTAACGATCCTACCAGCAAATCATTACTTGCACCTGAGTATGACTACCAGGGTAACAAGAAAACACAGGTTTCCGCAGCTTTTCATTTTAAGGGAAAACAACATAACACCCAAACAAGAACGGAGGGTCATTCTTCACACTACCCTAGGAAAGCTGACGAGGGTCATTCTTCACACTACCCTAGGAAAACTGATATGGGTCGTTCTTCACATCAGTTTAGGAATGCAGATGTGGGTCATTCTTCGACAAAATCACATAAAGAGCAAGGTGAACAAAAATGTACTTCTTATTACAGGAAGTCAAATGCTCATGCAGACAGTAAATTTAAAAATAAAATACAGTGTTTTGGTTGTGGAAATGATGGGTTCACAATCAACACTTGTCCAAAGTGTAAAATAGCGCCAAAAAACTAAAAAGGCCTAACCGACACCGCCCGTCCGAGAAGGTCGTAGCGGAGGGAAAAAACAAATGGTTAAACGTGGTTTCCAGGTTTTTTAAGAATAACAACATGGTTTCGGTTTTGTTCAGGCCAGATAATAATGATATACGGCCATATTTAGACGTAAACATTTATGACGTGACATTGTGTGGTTTATTGGATTCGGGAGCTGCTGTTTCAATTGTAGGAAATGGAGCACATGAAAAGTTAATGTCATTGGGTTACTCAATGGACAATTCTGGTAATTGTAAAGTTTGTGTAGCTGATGGTTCCGAGTGTGAAGCTATAGGTGTATTATCATTACCTATCACTTTTGGAGGGGTCACAAATGTAATAAAATTTTTCGTAATACCCTCAATAACTTCTAATATTATATTTGGCGTTGACTTTTGGAAGTCATTTAATTTAATGCCTTCAATCTTCAAAAATGTTTCGTATCAGCAGACGCCAAAGCATTTCCTAAAGAACGCGAATTCTTTGGATAAACCTGTATATGGTATTGAATCTTTTGATGACATGTCCTCTGAAAGCAAGAGATTGGCGGAACAAGTAGTCCAACAGTTTTATGACATCTCATTTGAGAGGAAGGGTTTGGGTAGAACACATCTGACGCAGCATATCATAGATACTGGTGATTCACCACCAATCAAGTGCAAGCCTTATCCTATGTCACCCGAGAAGCTGAAACAACTTCATAAGGAGCTAGACAAGATGCTAGAGCTCGACGTGGTTGCACCAAGCGAGGGTCCGTGGAATAACCCAGTTCTCATGGTACCAAAACCGGATGGCACATTGCGGTTCTGCCTTGATTGTCGCAAGCTGAATGCGGTCAGCAAAGGCGATGCCTATGCAATACCCTACATTCCACAGATTCTGGACAGCTTAAAAAACGCAAAATACATCAGTACCATCGATTTTAAAGCTTCTTTTTGGCAAATTGGCTTACATGAGGACTCGCAGGAGAAAACTAGCTTCACTGTTCCTGGTAGAGGATTTTATAAATTTAAAGTCATGCCTTTTGGTTTGTGCGGTGCTCCAGCTCGACAGCAGAGACTAATGGATAAATTGTTCGGCCATCCATTCTGCTGCGACGTAACTAAAGGATTAGCTTTCTGTTATGTGGACGATATTTGCGTGGTCAGCGAGGATCTAGATACGCACATCTTGATACTGAGGCGAATTTACGAAAAAATTAAGAGTGCAAACCTGACTATTAACTTCGAAAAGAGTAAGTTCTTCAGAAAATCTCTGAAATATTTGGGTTATGTGGTTGACGAGTGCGGTCTAAGGACTGACCCGGAAAAAGTACGCGCAATCCTGGAATTCCCGATACCTAAAAACGCAAAGGAAGTAAAAATGTTTCTAGGGACTTGCTCATGGTACAGGAGATTCATTCGTAATTTCGCTACTATCGCTGCACCTTTAAACGCACTCACCAGCACAAAAACTAAATTTAAATGGAACCAAGACGCTGAAACAGCTTTCAATAAATTAAAAAATACCCTTGTCACAGCTCCCGTTTTAGCTTGCCCTAATTTTGAATTGCCATTCTCCGTTCACTGCGATGCATCTAGCTATGGAATTGGGGGGATGTTAACTCAAAACATCGATGGGTACGACCACCCAATAGCTTTTATAAGTAGATCCCTAAACAAAAATGAACGCAATTATAGCGCAACTGAGCGAGAAGCGTTAGCCGTAATTTATGCTCTGGAGAAATTTGAACCATATTTAGGTACCAGGCATTTTACAGTAATCACTGATCACGCTTCGCTCAAGTGGTTTAAAAACTTGGAGAATCCCACTGGTAGACTAGCTCGTTGGGGATGCCGTTTGTCGCAGTTCAATTGCACCATCGAGCATAGAAAGGGGAAAGACAACGTCGTACCTGACACATTGTCTAGGTTGATGAAGGTGGAGGTGGTAAACACACCTAATGTTGCATCAACTGATGACGATTGGTACAACAGGATTTATAATGGCTGTACGACTTGTCCGAGGAATTACCCTAACTTTAGAGTAGAAAATAACACACTTTACAGGTTTAGTAAAGGGAAATATACGCTGACCCAAGAATTCGATTGGAAAGAGGTCATCCCCAGATCAAAGCGATTACAGGTCATCAATGAAAACCATGAGCCTCCAACTTCGGCACATTTAGGAGTGTTTAAGACGCATAGAAGAATAAGCTTACGGTATTTCTGGCCGGGAATGTATCGCGACGTGGTTGACTTCATCAAAAATTGTGAGACCTGTTCAGCGTATAAACATAGAACTACTCTAACACCTGGCCAAATGGGACAACCGAAACAATGTTATAGACCATTCCAAGTTTTGTCAATGGATTTGGTAGGTCCTCTACCAAAATCGCGTTCGGGATATACTTTTTTACTTGTGGTAACATGCTGTTTTTCGAAATATACCATGCTGTTTCCTCTACGCCGCGCAACAAGCGCTTTAGTTGCAAAATGCTTCGAGAATTATGTTTTACTTAGCCACGGAATTCCGGAAACCGTAATTACCGATAATGGGGTTCAATTCACGGGATCAGAGTTTCGTAGCGTTTTGAGAAGGTATAATATTCCTCGAGTGCATTATGGCCCAAGGTATACACCGCAAATTAATATGGTCGAGAGGTATAACAAAACGGTAATGACAGCAGTGTCCTCTTATGTTAAGGACGATCACCGAACCTGGGATCTGAATTTGTTCAAGATCCAGTTTGCAATAAACAGTGCAGTAAATGAAACGACAGGATTTAGTCCTTTCTTTTTGGTACACGGAAGGGAACCCATAATAAACGGCTCGTTTTATAAAGACGCTGACGACGTCGAGTATGAGATAGCGATGCCACGAGAAGAATACGCAGGAGAATTTGGGGTGCTAAAAGAAGTTTTTGAGAAAGTTCGCAAAAATATTGTGCAGGCTCATGAAGCAAACTCAAAACACTACAACTTGCGAAGAAGACAGGTCACCTTAAGGGAAGGTCAAGAGGTTTGGCGAAAGACCTACGTTTTGAGCGATGCTAATAAGTTTAAAGCCTCCAAATTAGCCCCCAAATATATGAAATGCATTGTCAAGAAGGTTCTTTCTCCGTTGGTATACGAACTCATAGGGTATGATGGCAAAGAGCTAGGCTCTTGGCATATCAAAGACATAAAGATTTAGTCTTTTGTTATTGGCATAACCTTCATAGGTTTTTTTGGGTTCCTGATTGCCGTAGTCCGTTGAAATACGTGTTGGTTGGTGTTAAACACACCACCAACAAAGACAAGGCATGTCATTTTCCTACCTTTATTGGAGGATTTTCTTTTATTGTTGTGTCGTAGTCCGTTTATTACGCGTAGGAAGACGGATCACCTCTCCTACGATGACGAGACACACAATTATGTGCTAGCGTTTAGCGTTGTATTTGACTTAGGTCTTAAGTATAACTTAGGTTACAATTAGGTTTAGCCTATAGTTTATGTTTAGTAACATTATTGTTAGAAAATCCTGTACAGGTAATAAGATTTTTAGTATTAGCTACCCTGTTAGTTATAAATCTTTAGTTCACATATTGTGATAGGTTTCTTTTGCTCTGGCCAAGCAAATGTAGATAGTGAGAAATTCTCTCTTATTTAGGCATTGCGCCGTTTTGTGCTGTACATCGAGCGGATAGTAACTCGCTAAATAAGCCATATAACTGTATAGCACGTTTTCTCCGCTGAACGATCGTCATGGGAAAAGATTTCCCCGCTGAACGACGTCATGAGAAAACACTTCCCCTCTGAACAACGTCATGGGATAAGATTTCCCCGCTGAACGATTGACAAAGGAAAATAGACTAATATGAGTTCCACTGGTATACAGGAGGAATCTCAAGGGGTTAGTGCGAGTTCCATTGGCTTACAGTAGGAATCTCAAACGGGTCTGTATGAAAGGAGTGGTTTAAAGCTATAAGCTTGATACTACAGTGGTATGGAAGGTGATTATGAAAGGTCAAGTACTGCAGTTTGAATGATGATGCATGCAAGAGTGGGGTTTTTAAGTCTGGAATGTCGGAAGTTAAGTTGGTTTAGATTTCCTGACAGTTGGGTTTTATTGAAAAGATGGAAATGGGTTTTTAGTAAACAATTAATTTGTTTTAGTTTCCTTTTTAAGGTTTTATTTTGAACTTCGTCTTAATGGTGGACAAGTTTGTTTTTTATATAAGTTACTTGTTTAAGTAGTTTCCTTCTTCAACAGAAATAGTATTGTAATACCGATAGTTTAAACACCGGGGCGGTGTTTTTCGCGGGAAGGGGGGAATTGTAACAAAGCAAATTTTAATTTGTACTGCTTGGAATCGGTGTGGACGGGTAACGCCATCTAGCTGATCAGGAGCGAGTTATTAGCTCGCCGACAGATACCACACATCGATATTGCGTTTATAAAGTTAGTGGAGGAGGCACTGAATCTGCCGGTTTTACAAAAAAATAATATTATTAAATTAAAAATCTAAATTTATTTCTTATAAATATTATGGTGATTAACCATACATATTTATTTAGTAGATATTTGTTTTGGTAATTCCAACATTGAAATCGGCGAGTCACGTTCCATTGATGGGCATAGAGGTGCGTTTTTGTCTTTGCCTGATGGCTATGATTTTGACATTGGGATGATTTCCAATTTCCACTTCCTCTCGAGACGCGTGGTGGTAGACTCCTAGGTAGGAGAAGAAGGTTTCTCAGGAAACTTGGCCATGTGCGGCCTAATTCATGGAGTGATAAAGTGATCATCATCATCAAAGTACCCTGGTAAGTTCATTTCCGAGGATTTCGAGTTTTGGTTTTATGTCGAAACGTGCTTACCATTGTGTGTCTTTCCAGCACGCTGAATTGTACCCCTGGGCTTGGTGGGTGGAATCCTGCAATGATCCAGCAAGGAGCTGATCATGGATTTCCTAGGTAAGCCGAAAAACCAGTGGGAATATCCTGAGAGGAATTCCGTAACGCCTCGTGGTCGTGACGATAAAGTTACTAATAAGAGTCTTTTGTTTCAGGGTTTAAATAATCATCGTTTAATCGATTGTAATCTTGTAATTGTTATTTCATTCTGAAATGAAATAATTTATATTTTATAAACGTTCCACGTTTATCATTCATCTACGTCTCCGGTCGCTGGCGACTTGGATGTATCCTGCTGGAGGATCTGGGCAGACTGAAGTAGCTGGACCCATCCCGGAATGAGGAGCGTGGTTGCTTAAACACTAAGGACAGCGTAGCTTCATGGGTCGGTAACCGAAGCCACCTCGAGGTAACATCCATGTTCTTTTAGCCGTAGACCGAGTCTCCACTCGTCTGGTTAGGATCTTTCCTGCCGGGATGTCAAGGTTGTAATTTTAGTACCTAGAGTATTGAGTAGAATCATTTGAGCATTTGATGTCTGACGAATCGATAACACGCCCTGTGTGTATTAAGAGTCCGTGTTTGAGTTAAGCAAGGTACGGGTTTCCTACCTCAATATAAATTGTATCTTGTGATATCGGAAGGAAAATAAATTGCATGATAAGAAAACTTTCTTTGATTTGTCACCATAGTCCCTTTAGTGGTTCGACGGCACACCCATCACCGTCGAGCGGCTAAAGGTGATATACACCTTTTTCTCATTTCAAATTTTTGTAACTAAGAAACAACGTTACACTATAGGTAGTTGAATAATTTAAAGTTCCTATTTTTTATACCTAATCAATTCTTCTATAAGATTCACTAAAATCCTTGCGCTGTTCAAACTTCGCTGGTAATTAAATTACGGGCATTCGTTTCACCAGTTTGACTTTAATGAGCTAAAGTTTGTTGCCAACCGAAGTTTGATTTACCGATTTGGCAGGTCCAAATATTTATGGACATACAATTTATTGCAAGAGGAAGGCCATTGCTGTTTTTATTTAAGTTGCGCATCTAATAAAAGATATTTAAATCGTTCTTCGCCAATAATCACAAATTCGAGCTATTCAAGAACACAAATACTGAACGAAAAAATTACAACCTCATAAATGCTGCACGTCGGCATTCACATAAAAGACTTAAAGGAATTTTCAAGGAAAGTTTTCGTCAAATTCTTAACATGAAGTTAAAAAACAATCTTTGGCTTTACAAAACCGCGCCGATTCGCCTACCCTCGCCATTTTCATTATGCGTTGAGATTATCATTTCGTCGTAAATGTTTATTGTGACCCAGTTTGTTGTTTTCCATCCAAAAAGCACGCACATTTTGAGATACAAATTGGTTTCCTTCCATCGGAATTGGGAAATCAGTGGTAGATTTAACTGATACTAACATTTGACTACAGTTATCAATTTTGGTTAGTCCTATTCACATTCGGCATATAACCCACTTATAGGATTTGAGTTTTTTATTGAAGTGAAAACTTCTTTAGCGGCGTTGTGCACTTTTTTTGTATGGGGAAAAAATGTTAAACTCGCGTCAGGATTTATGTGTCACGTGACCTGATCGAAAATCCATATAAAATTTGAAGTCCGGACACGTGTTTTCTACAAACTTATCTGTTCCGGTGGCCAAAATTGGAACTACGTGAAATGCAATGCAAAAACGATATTTAATGACAGTTTTAAATAGACAGTAGCGACGCCGCCACCGGAACAGATAGTTTGTCGGTTTATAGACAATAATGGTTTTTTGTTCAATTTGACAGCTCATTTATGCAAAGAAAAGTGCTTCTTATGTACATCAGGAGTAGAGTAAATAATTGTATTAATAAGAACTGATGTTGTTTTCTTGAGTTTTATTCCTTTAGCGTAAGGTATATTTTTCTTTGCATAAATGAACTGTCAAGTGTGACCTCTTCTACTATTATAGCCGCAGTGCGGTCGCTTCCTAGCTTCCTATGCTACAAAGTGACCACAAAGACCTTAATTTGATATCCTGCAAAATTCAAAATTTAATTGCCGTAATAAAACATTTAAAAAGTTTGGAATATCTTTATTCGCCGGAATTATATAACAGTATTTTGTGGAAATTAACACCACTTTTCCGCAGTCTTTGGATCCGCTATGCTGCGGAGCATGCATCAGATCGTATGAAGTTGGGAATGCTGTCCGATTTCCTGCGACAAGAGGCTCGTTCTCACACACAGTTTGGCTTGTTACTCCAAATTCCCAGTGAACATCCTCGAAAGCGACATGTTGATTACTGTAACACCACTCGTGTTATTAACGATTCGGGAGTCTGCGGATTCTGTAAAGGGAATCATTTCTTGGCCGATTGCTCCAAATTCAAAAGTTTATCCGCAGATTCCAGTATGCAATTAGTTGTAAATTCCAAACTTTGTTTTCGTTGTTTAGAAAATAAATAGTTGTCAATCAAAAAAGTATGACATTGACGGTTCCGTTGTCAATCATTTTATCATCGTTTATTACATGGCGTTTCAGTGTCACAGCAAGGAGTTTCTGATAAGTCTGAAAAAGTTTCTGATTACATTTGAGAGATAAACATTTTAATGTAATATAAATTGTCATGTTTGTGTACGATAGCGCAATAAATAAATATTGTATTTTACCACATAAATGATAGTACTTTTATACCTCTACCAATCAATTAAATCCCTAACCATTCCAAAATACATATCAAAAATGCACAACGTTAATATTCAGGTTTTCACTTCTGCCGGCACTCCCGGAGTGCAACCCGTCGTTTTTTTTTATGTTAAGCACTTGATTTTCGTATTCTAAATGGATTGGATATTAAAAACAAAATTTTTCATCAGAAAATATTGAACCATTTGATTCAGAATAAGCATATTTATTTTTTATGCTAGACTAGCGATCCGTCTCTTCGCACGGATGCAATGGTGTTTCTCTACTATATTATGCATGAATGTATTATCATATAAACCTTCCTCTTGAATCACTCTATCTATTAAAAAAAACGCATCAAAATCTGTTGCGTAGTTTTAAAGATCTAAGCATACCTACATAGGGACAGACAGCGGGAAGCGACTTTGCTTTATAGGTACAGTCAACAGCACGTCAGACGTAAGACTTTGGACTTTGTACCGCTCTTATGTCGGGGGCATAAGCGCTATTATCGAACTGCAAGTGTATACCGTGATGTGCTGTTGACTGTACTATGTCGTGATAGAGCTTTCGAACACTGCGGCTTATTCTATTGAGGGACACTTCACGAAGACGCGTCGCACTGTAGGGCTCGAATCATCTGATGTTAGAGCGATTGATTACTTTGATCTGCAATAATAGAACGATATTGCCCGCCGATCGATCCACGATTAACTTCAACAATAGATTGTTGGGGTTGAAAGTAAGACATAATGATATGATGAATCATTAAAACATAAAAAAATGAGCATGACGCACGATTGCACCAAAACAAATCACCTAAAATCAAGCGTCATGGCGTTTCCTATTGCCTTAATTAGTTTGGTTTGGCTACAATTCAAATTCTTTTACTCGTCGAGTTGAATGGCAGAGTAGGTACTTGACTTCTATTGGTATTTGCTACGAGTATCTTTATAAAACATAAGTTAATTTAAAAGACATGTACCTAAATCTGTTTTCTTCCTGCATGTCTATAAGATATTAAAACTAAATCAGATAGGAACCGTGCTATCACGTAATGTGTTATTGTTATTTTTTATCATTTTTATACTCAATTATAGAAAATTCAAGAAATTGCAGTGCTTTCGTGATTATTTTATCAGAAAGATAGTGAGTGACACTTGATACTTATTAATAAGATTAGCCATCGTTGATGTTACCTATAAAAAATAATAATTGTACGGTCGCTGTTAAATTAACGGTAATCTAATGTGGTTGATAAATGCCCTCACAATGTTGGAATCTTGATGTAGCTAAATTTTTTACCCTAAAACTTTCTTTGATTGAGATACCTAACCAGGGTTTTGGATTTTTATCTATCTCTGTTAAAGTAACATGGGTATTTTTGTGAGCGGGTCGAAGTTAGCCAAAAATGTTAGTGAAAATTCAATAAGTACCTACAACAATTACGTCTTATAATATGATTTAGATATAAATATAATAAAAGATAAACATACAATTCTCAATACTCTTCTGCATCTCTATCGAGAGTATGTTTAAGTGAATGCGATTAAAAACGCAATGACGCAAGTGGCCCGCCCGCGGTCCAGCGCTTGCCCATCATCCGGCCATTGACTTGAAGCTGGTATCTTATCAACTCTTTTGTTATTGATTTCTAATGCAAAACATTGCTATGATATGTTAATCAACTTCTTTCGAAATGTCTGCATCACGATGTCGGTGTAGGCCAATAAAGGAAAATAAAGCTAGGTTCGTTTTTACTTCTCGTCAAACTTTCGTGTTGACGAAAAGTAAAAACGAAGTCACAAAAGTCAAATATCGGTAACCTGACAATAATTGATAAAGCCCGACCAATACCTAAAATAAAAAACCTCGCTATACCTATTGCGGAAAAATATTGAAACTAATTTCTTCAAGTCAAATAAAAACAATAAGATGTCATTCATTATTGCTATCTGTCAAAGTGTGATGTCAATTGTCAACCGTGCCTTGTTACTATTGGATTTTGTGAGTTATGAGTATAACCATAGCAACCAAGTGTTTCTATAACCATAGCTAATGTGGCACCTCCAGAGCAGGTTTTTTATTTTCTTGATCAGGCTATACCTATATTTTTACCTAAACCAAAGGAGTCGTAAAATTAATTAACATTTTTACGAAACAGTTTCGTACCTACTTTCATCCACTACGTTAATGAAATTGATGTCATTAGGTGCCTTTCAAATATTTGTCAGATAAAACAGTCTGTGGATAAAACCAACAAATGTTTGTGTAAAAGTAGGTACTGACCGTTTGTCCTTTAGATAAAAAAATGCCCATCTACCACTGATTACGTCAACGATTGTTAGGTATGTAAATCTCTTTTAGACCCCTATCTGCAATTCGAGGTCAGGAGATATGGTCGAATTGAACGAGGACAGAACGCGACAATAGTTGCTGCAGTGAAAATAAAAACACTGATAAGATAAACGGATGCAGCGGACTCGTTTCCACTGATATTTTTATTGCAACAAAAGGTTTTATCAAGTACAAGTATAATATGCACATTGCACACGGAGACATTTGCGCTTGGTCGTCATTTTTCGTTTGATGTCTTTATCTTCATTTATCTTATGGTAAACAAAATGGGCCTGATTTTTATGACAAACCAGACTGTTAGAATCAACTGTTACGTCACGTACGTATTTTAAAACAAGTAAATAAAATAAACTTTGCGTAATGCAGTTAAAAATGTTCCTGATAACAAGCCTATCTTGAATTTATAATTTACTGTATCAGAGGTTTATCATACCGGAATGCCGTATCGGACGTCGAACCCGGCGTAGAGCAGATTCATACTTATAGATGCAATTTCATTCCATCAAGACGTCTTAGAATAGACTATGAAATTAATAGAGCTACTCGTAATAATATGTACTTACATGAAGAAAAGTAATGAGGAGCCAAACTTGTCCAAAAATATTGTACTTTTGGGTTATTCAATGTATCTATGCGCATAAGCAACAATATTATAGAGATCAACAGTACGTAGGTACCTAGCCAATAAATAAATATAAAATTATCCGTCCACGACACACATTCTCAAATTTCAAAGGAATTGAGGATTCATGTTTTGATGAATATGAATATGATAGAACACCAAATACGAACTGAATGAACATAGCTAGGATTAACAGATACAGTTTCATTATTTATTTCAGTGTATGTCCGAGATGTGATCTATGATCCCCAACAACCCTTTTTTTACAAGGCGGGAAATAGGTACTCGACCTGTTTTGCATGCTCTGCCATTCGGCATTCGGGGGGTATGTGGGGTGGGACTCAATCCGTTGTAAGTAACAAAAGGCTGTAATCAGTCTGATGTAGGAGAGAAAATTCAAAACAACCTACACTGAAATGTATAAGTTAGTTTAATTAATATAAATATAGCAATTATATTTTCGATTATACTTTCTTCGAAGGCCAACATCAATTCCGATTTCCGGCGGTGATAATGCGATTGATAAGACTCAGGCAAAAAGAAGTCGTAGGTAAAATATTACAGCATTTACATAAATAACTAAATATTGATTCCAGTTTCCTATCTTTGCTGCAGACACGGTAAGCTAGGTTTAAACAGCATTTAATTCGCAATTTATTGACTTGTTTATGTACGATTTGATAATATTAGCAAGGTCAATGAACCGAGAACTTTCTATTTTGATAAATTGTCTTCTTTACTATTTGAAAATTTTCCGCTGGGTCTCTATACTGTAAAGATGTAGGTACTTTTATAGGTGAAAATATTTTAGGCACTAAATGGTGGGTAGGTAGGTATTTTTATTTTTATCACTACCCAATACCGGTTTTGCCCAGCCGGTAAGCTGAAATCTATAATAATAATTATGATAATAGTAAAAAAAGTAAACAAATTGACGTCAATACAAGAATTTTAAGTAGCTAAGTATGTTATTATCAATGTAACTATTTTAATTTATTTTTCGTTGATATGATGACTTTGTATTTACCTTCTATAAACCTATCAAGCCAAGTTCTCAAATGACTCTACTTAAAATAATTGGTCTTGCACCCACGACCTCTTAGCGCTTAAGATAGAGCACTCACTACCGATAATGCGCAATGGAGCCAGTCAAAATGTCGTCTACGTTTTCGACCTATGTTCAATCTTTCTGATGCATTGGAAACTTATCACAAAGCGCTGGTTGGTCGTAACCTACAAGCACCTAGGGTCCTAGGCAGACACATACTTACTACCAGAAGCAAGAAGGACGTAACTTCTAGATTATAAGACAAAGCTTTTCTACTGTAATAAGGTATTACAGTAAAAAATATAAAAATCTATGAAAACCCCGATTTAAAGCAACGGCCTGCCGCATCATCGTATGCGTTACGTGTACTGGCTTAGGCACTCTTGCTAAAACAATGTATGATATCCGTTTAATATTAACCCAAGCTATAAGAAAAATGGGAAAAAAATTCACCTGACCCCCGAATTGAACCACTTACCTACCATGTACACTTTAAGATACTCGTATATGAATAATCGTAAATGAGACAAAAAGACATTTCTCAGGTACAGGTCACTCGTGTTATGCGGGGAGCCCATTGCTGGTCAGATCATAGGCTGGTGATCACCAAACTGAATCTCTGCCTCCGTCGTAAACGCAGGTCTCAAGGTGGAAAGCATATAAGAATAGATGTAGATAAGTTAAAAGCCCACGAGACGAGACAACAATATGTCAAAGTATTGTCAGATGCGCTTCAGAATGATAGGGGTGATGTTGATGCTGACTGGAGCGCTCTTACGTCCTGTATGTTAGATTCCGCCAAAATTACCTTAGGTTTAACAGTCCGTAAGAACGACGACTGGTTTGATGCTAACGATAGAGTGCTAATGGAGGCAATCAACAGACACCGAAGTCTTCTCCGCCGACACAACGCAGAAGTTCCATCTCATGCAGTGCAGATCAGGGAAAGTGGATCACAGCTTCGTAAGCTAACTAGAGATATGAAAGACAGATGGTGGCAGAACAAAGCCCGGCATATGCAGGAGCTTGCTGACTCGAACCGATTGGGGGATTTTTATGCTGAGGTTCGGAATTTGATAGGTATTAACCCACATGCCAAGGTGCCACTGAAGTCTGTTGATGGGGAGGGTCTTCTTAAAACTAGAGAAGACATACTCAAGCGATGGGCTGAGCATTTTAATACCCTACTGAATGTGGATCGCTTGGTGGACCTTCAGAAAATCAGGTCGATTCCACAATTATCCGTTTGCGCCGAGTTAGATGAGCCGCTGACACTTGATGAGGTTGTTCTTGCTATTAAACAACAACAAAATAAGCGAGCGGTCGGCATTGATTCCATACCAGGAGAGCTGATAAAGTATGGAGGTGATGAGCTGCACTCAGAAATATGGAAGCTCTTTGTTCACATGTGGCAGGAGGAACGTGTCCCGAATAGTTTCCAAATATCACGCATTAGTTAGGGCCCTCTACAAGAACAAAGGTGACCGGTCTGACTGCGGCTCATACTGGTCCCTGGGAAGATCTTTGCCAGAATTCTCCTCAACCGCCTTAAAAATCTATCAGAAGAGATTCTGCCGGAAACCCAGTAAGACTCATGCGACTTTTGCATGATAATATGGAATGCTGTGTCACCGTTGATGATGAACAGTCCGAATATTTCCCTGTCACTTGTGGAGTCAAGCAGGGATGTGTCCTGGCACCGACGCTGTTCGCCATGTACTTTGCGGTTGTAGTTCGTGAGACACTGCATGCTTCTAACGAAGGAGTCCGCATCCGTTTCCGCACGGATGGTGGGCTCTTTAACTTGGTTAGACTTAAGTCCAGCACTAAGGTTTCGCATAGTTTGATTACAGAAATCATGTATGCGGATGATTTGTGCTTCGTGGCAGAATCCGCGGATGGTTTGCAGCGGCTAATAGCGAATCTTCACGAGTCTTGCACTAAATTTGGTCTTAAAGTCAGTGTCAAGAAGACAGAAGTAATGTCAATGGACATGCACGGTCAAGAGACACTGACTATCAGACTCGGAGAGGACGTCTTGAAGCAGGTGGATAAGTTCCGATACCTGGGGAGCACTCTTACTTCCAAGTGTGACTTAGACTCCGAATTAAATAGCAGGATCGGTGCTGCTGCTACAGCTTTTGGCAAACTAAACTCGAGAGTTTTCTGCTCACATGACCTCAAATTGTCAACAAAGATCGCGGTTTATATGGCGATCGTCCTGCCCAATCTTTTATATTCGGTAGAGACATGGACCATCTACAGGCGCCATATACGGACTTTGGACCAATTTCATCTAAAGTGCCTTCGGCAGATTATGAAGATAAATTGGTCTGATAGAATAAGAAATACCGAAGTGTTGCGACGAGCTAGTGTCAATGGCGTCGAAGCATATATTATGCGTCGTCAGCTGCGGTGGAGCGGGCACGTGTCTCGGATGGCGGATGAGCGCATTGCAAAGCGCATCTTCTTTTCAGAACTCCAGTACGGTAAGCGGAAACGCGGAGCCCAGTACCTAAGGTATAAGGATGTTCTGAAGAGACACTTGAAGAGGAGCCATATAGAGCCTGCTCAGTGGGAGAAACTGGCAGCGCAGCGTTTAGACTGGAGGCATCTTGTCCATCAAAAGGTGCATAGCTTTGAGCTTGAAAGACGGGCAGACCTGGACAAAAAACGAGATGACCGGAAAGCCAGATTACCTGCGGCTATACCGTATCACTACAACAACGGTGTGCAGACGTGCCCCCGATGCGAGCGCACGTTTATTGCGAAAATCGGGTTCACCAGTCACTGGAAAGCACACCAGCGAGCGGAACCACGTAATGCTCAGAATGTTTTTTGAAAACAGTCGCTGTAGCCGAAACCGGCTAGGAGGCATCATCATCATCATATGAATAATATGAAGGAATAGGTATATTCGCAAATGTAGATACAGTAAGTTACCCCATACGGGACTATCGCTATCTTAACGAATCTAAATATGACGTACCTACCGGCCAGGTGGGGTGTCCGTTGAACCGTATCGATATCAACCCCCTCAAAGATATTCGTAAATTTTTAAACAGTTTAGTCACCTGAGCCGTGTGTAGTGCACATTGGGTACGTATCAATAATAAGTTCGTGTCATTTAATATTATTTCGTAACGTCCGTGCAATACCTACTTCGGATTGATATTCTGAAAAATGTACAATAATTTTGGTGGTGTTTTGTATTTAGGTAATAGATTTACATTATGGATTTTTTGGAGTCACAATAATAATTATTAAACTGCAAACTAGGTATATTTTTAATACTGAATGTCTCAATAATAGCTAAACCACAAAAAACTGACCATCTTATACCTTCCTACCTAATTGACTATTCGTGTAATACAAACTCACCAGCTTTATATTTTTATAGCTATAGAAACCTGTAATTTGAAAAAATGTCGCCTTAATGGTATGAGGAAGTTAAACTATTGATGTAACCCCAAGTTATCCTGATTGCGTTGCTAGGATACTCAGTAGACGCTGTATTATCAATTGCACGAACTATGGACTTTTTTTGTGGAATCCAGCGATGAATCATGGCATAGCATTTTAATGCTAAATAAATAGGTAAGATTTCATTCATAATGTATTATATTTACCAGGCCATACTCTAATCTGTGTTAAAAAACGTTTTGTTTACGTTGTGTTTGAAGACCAAGGTTAAGTTGGAAGTAATTTCCATACATTAGAGCTTAGGTAATTGACCTGTTACCTGACCTACAAAGTGCACATTTTGCTACTGTTACGTACTAGGTACGGACATGTTGAAGATAGAGGTAAAGATTTTTGGTAAGTACCTATTTTTTAAGTTTAGGCTGGTTTAGGCATACTTGATATTTTCGAAATAGTGCTTCTTCAATCTTGATACAAGGGTTATTTTGTTATAAATATATTACTTGTATAAGTAGGATAAGTGAGTAACCTACTATTATAAAATCAGCAATATTTTTCGTGCGTCTTATTTACATTACACATTGCCACTTAGTCTTAATTTTTATAAAAGGTTATTGAAGTAGAGTATAAATATCTGTATCTACTTACTAAAGTAAGTAGATACAGAAAGATAAATCTTTTGGTCGAGTTATTATCTGATCCTATTATAGGTAATATTACGACATTTACCTCCTTGCATTAAGAAGACTTTTTATATTATCTTTCTTTTGGCAATCTTTGCTAATCAGGATTTAACAATTTGTTTTTGCTGTTAATGCCTTGGTACATTAATTTTCCGTAAAAAAAAACGATTTCTGCGATTATTTAGGGAACCAGATTATAGGACAAAACGTTTCATGTTTAAAACTTACATAAATAAAAGTGGTGGATTAACTTAATTTAACCATAGACCTAGTTCAGTCACAATCTCAACCGATACTGCTTTTATTTCCGATGTATTGCTAAAAAGTTCTAATAATATGTAGTAAGTATTTATTTAATTTCTCTTGACCTACCAAACTGAGTCTGAAAGTTTTTTAGTAGTAGTAGTAGTTTCACCATACACGAATAATATTAAGCCGATTTAAGGATACTTACATACAAAAACCTTTGAATGGTTCCAGTTAAATAAAAGTGCAAAATGTTATTTGTTATAGCATCTTTAAAAGATGCTTTTTTTATTTCTGAACTTACGAAAAGACGCTTCATATTTGTTCGTACCACAATTTTCATTTCCCCTTATTTTCTTTCACGGCTACACCTTGATTACACCCGGACTGAGTAAAAACATGGTGTAGACGTGAATACAATATAAGTACATCACCTTGCTGATTTATTTAGTGTTGGAAAGAGATAGGTTTATGCATTTTACCACGGCTCCCATTCCCACTGTGGGGGCGATAATTAGATGCCTAGGCCGATAGCCAGCCTTCCTTGCCCGAGCCTACCCCTTGTTCCAACAATCGACCGCACTTCCATCGTCGTCTCTCACCACAAACAAGTCTTTACAGTCATTTCTTTTTATTCTTTTTTAATCGTTTTTCTTTCAGTGTGCTACTTTTCGTAGCATTTCGTGCTACAAACATTTTAAAAGCCAGTGTACAATGTCTTTTGAGTTTAAGAAAGCTCAGCACCTGTACTTTGAAGTGAAACACAAAAGGAAGACTAAAAAGAAAGTGACGTTTCAGGTGGAATTTTATTTAGGTTTCCGAAAATTAAATGCTCATGTGTTGAAAAGTGCTTAATAATATTTTTTTGTTATTTGTGACTAGTTACCAACGAGGGAGGGCTTGACTACGCCGAGGAGCGCTCGCGCTCCAATCGGTAGGAGAACTACTGGCACGCTTCCACACCAGCGTCTCAAGAAAGAGGTAGGCTTATATTAAAAAAAATAAGTAGTTTTGTAGTTCTGGTTACATAATACAAATAAAAAAAATACATGTCTCTCTCCTACCTGTATATCTGGAGAGTGCATTTTTCACAATCCCCACATCACTTTTTTTATACCGCGTTTACATTCAGCCATTTCCGTTGCTGCTTACCTTGCCGTACATATATTGATGTGTCAACGTCAGCGGAAATGAGTGTTTACATTGCCGCTTCATATGTATTTTAAATTCGACTCTGGGCCATGGATAACGTGGAAATTGTCGCAGCGTCGGCGCCTTTTAAGTTTAATTAATTATTTAAATGTTTAAAAAAAAATAGAATTCAAAAGGGACGTCGTCGTCAGAGGACATGGTGGATGATAGCAATTCATCGTAATTAATAGAACAATGTAAGTATTTTTAAAGATATTAAACGACTGAACGAGAGAGCAACATGTAAACACACGTTGCCGCTCGCATTGCCGCGCTTTGATGTCCGCTAGAAAAACCGCCAAATGGGGGATAGCCGGGCAATGCGAACGGCAACGTCAAGGCAATGGAAATGACCTGTTTACATTCTCGCGTTTCCCAGTTTATTCCCCATGTTGCCGCGGCAATGGGCTGAATGTAAACGCGGTATTATAGATTAAGTTACAGTTTATTTTATTAAAAAGAAAACCTGTAAACATTTATCAGTGTAACAGTGTTATAAACCTTTACCTACTTTAAAAATAAAATGTGTACCTACATAAAACTTTTGATCACGTTAAATCAAAGTTGCTAAATAGTAACTTAAAAACTAACCCAAACCTTCACACCATTCCCAACGCACTAGAAGTCACTGGACAGTCCTCCAGAGATGGATTCGCCTGTGGGGAGCGTGGGTAGTGACCTGCGGCGGCAGAATGAAGAGTTGCGCGCCCGCCTGGCTGGCGAGGCAGCTGATCACAAGCGCAGGTTGGATGCATACCGACGAGCGCAGCAAGGACAAGCTGCTCTTGTGTCCAGGTTGCAGGCGAAGGTTTGTATTTTAAAATCGAATAGAACGCGCCTTGCTCGCTTGTAGGTAGGTATATTGTGGTGATCATTCATGTTCAAAAGGAACAAGACTGTTTAAAGAAAACCAACATAAAGATGAATGATTATTAGAGATTATTTCCTATTTTCAATTAATAGGTACATTATTATGAGATCTATAAGATCTTTTTTATAAATCGGTGTTCTTATTTTATCAACATAGTAGTTACAACTTACAACATTGATTTTAAAATGTACAAAATGGTTCTAAATCATCAAAAAGAGCCAAAAATCAAAAACTTTGGATAAAAAAAAACTCAGACAGTATTTTTTTCTGGAAATGAGAAAAATACCCCATTTATGTTTATTGTATAATCTACCTTTATTGCTGTTTAATTAGTATTTTCTTCTACAAGTTTTACAAGTTAAAAAAAAAGCAATTTGACGTTTCGCAAATGTCAAGTTGACATCTACAAATGCAGAAAAAAATAAACATTCGCGGATTTCGTAAAGTTCTTCAAACAATTAATTTATGAAATAATTTCCACAAATTAAATTAATATAAGTTTTACAATAACTGTAAAATTATATTTAACACTCGATTTAATCATACTAATAGCGCTAGCATCTCAATACAAGTAAGATTCTTTCACTATTTATTACTTAAAGTATGTATGACTAATATGTTTATTATGCTAATGTCATGCTAATGTAATGTTTGTTGTGATCTGTTCCCTCTCAAAAGGTGCTCCAATATAAGCAACGATGCTCGGAACTGGAGCATCAGATGCTGGAGACTACGCCGCGCAGCGAGCCGAGTTATCGGGCTTCGACCAGCAAGAATCCCATCGCCCTGCCGGCGCCGGCCGCTTTGCCCGCCTCCAGCTCCTCTGGCTCGGACTCGCGCCGGGACGATCGCATCAACGACCTGGAGACTGCTCTGCGACGCCTGGATGAGGAGAAACGCAAGTTTGTATTAGTGGTCATTCAATATTACTTAGGTTCTGCAGCATGTAATCATTATTATTGTTTCGAACCACCATAAACTTTATTACAGAGTGTAAATCTAAATAAGTAAATGTAAATAAAAACTTTGTATAAGATGTCTATCAAGTTGTACAAGGTGCCAGAGTTCTGTAACTCAGGGTATCCTAGTGCGGGAACTGTCCTCTGACTTTGGCTTTTGAAATAAGTTAGAATTACGCCTTAGATTAATTACGTAAAAGTTATTGTGAAAAGAAATAAATGCATGTAAATAAATAAGTAACATAATCAGCATGAGTACTATTTTTTTAATTTAATGGTTTTTGATATTCTCCTTGTAGATGTGAGAAGCTTATGTCTCAAAACAACCTACTCCGCGACCAGCTGGAGGAGTCACACCAATTGAATGAGGCCCTTACTGGAGACCTTCAGAAGTTGACCAATGATTGGGAAGCTTTACGTGATGAGATGTCCATCAAGGAAGATGAGTGGAAGGATGAAGAACAGGTAACATTACTTTATTATTTTGAATTGATTATTAATTGTTGCTAAATAAAGCTTCGGGACACATCAGGTCCTAGCCGTCCTAGAGATCTTTTGTTTTAATATGTAGACAGAAATATTGCTCATCATGTGGACCAACTTTTCTTACAATGGAAAGATTTTTAAGTGTTAAGATTTTGTAAAAATATATTTTAATCACATTTATTTTTTCATTTACCTATCTTAGTTTATACAACAATACTTTGTGATCCCATATGAATAGTAACCAGGACTCCACTTGTCAAATCTGCATTTAAGCTGATTAGGCAAATTTGATGATTTAGTCAGTACCCACAACTGTGACATAATTTTATTTTAATGCCTTTGCCTTTCTGTGGGTCATTAAATACATAAAAATCTGTGTAATCTGTGTACTCAGAAATCAACTTATGGTACTGGTGTTTGATTCAACTTCATTAACACATCAGGCATTCAACGATTACTACTCAAGTGAGCACAACCGTCTTCTGAATCTGTGGCGTGAGGTGGTCAACGTAAAGCGCTACTTCACCGACCTGCAGACGAGTACTGAACGTGACCTGTTCCGTGTGAAGAACGACCTGGACTCCTCGGTTCGTGAGCTCGTCGGTACTCTGGCTGGGTTTTCCATCAATGCTTGCGCTCAGGGTACTGGCAACAGGGGTCAGGTAAGGTATTTTCAAAACACAATAGGTACAGTGTTTCTTGTTTTGTAGCCAGAGAAAAATGGGAACTAGGACACTGCTGGACAAAAAAGTGGGTTAACATTCTCTTGGGTTGTCCCATAGGCCACAACTTAAATACTTTTTTAATGTTTTCGGACGATCGTCGGCCATTTCGTGATATTCTCGGGCATATCATGAGTCTGTATAGGCATAACAATTACCATGTTGGTAAAGAAATCTGAATAAAGGCTATTTGAATATGAATTCATATAGACCGACAAACTTATCTGTTCCGGTGGCGGCGTCGCTACTGTCGTTTTAGTACTGTCATTAAATATCGTTTTTGCATTGCAAAAATTGACATTTCACGTAGGTAGTTCCAATTTTCGCCACCGGAACAGATAAGTTTGTCGGTCTACAGATAGAATTTGGTACTAATCAGCTATATTTTGCCGCAGTGCGACCCTAACAACCCGCACAACCCTGGGTCTGGGACCAACGTAGGCTTGGAAGCGTTGCGCGTTGAACTGCGAGAGATGTCGACGCAGAGGGATACAGCGCTTTCCGAACTGCGCGAGAGGGACGCGCGCATCCAACGACTGCTGGGCGAGTTGCAGGGACTGGTGTGTATTGTTGCTTGTTTTCTTTCACTTTATTCCCTGAGATTTTTCCAAACCAATAAGAAATGATAACTTTCAAAAAGCGAACGTATGCCACCCTTAAAGGCGGGCAACGCGCTTGCGACCTCACGGGGGTCTCGGATGCTTATGGGCGGCGGTGATCAGTTACCATCAGGTGACCCACTTGCTCGTTTGCCCTCCTATAATATAAAAAAAAATTAGGACCTTTTTTGTGCTTATAGAAAGTTCATAGAACAGCATTCAAGATTATCTGTAACATTCATTGATTTTAATTCCTCAAATAGAATTAATTATACATTTTCAGTTTTTTTAATGATCACATTTTGTGGCAATTTATTATTGATAGCCAGAATTATGTACCTACTACCTACTTAACTTTGTTTGATTTTTAGTATTATCTTAAACAAAACAAAAAATAAAAAAAAAACTTTTTTATAAAATCAATTATTAAACAAGTAGCATTTTAAATTTTAGATTATTTTAGAGCAGGCGCGTGATAGGGATCTACCCATCTCTTTCTTGCTCTTGCATCCAAACGGCGACATAACATTTACGCAGTGCATCTTTTATTCTGATACTTGTTTCCCCTTCCACCTGTTATAAAAGACTTATAAGTTACATATTTTTGATCGGTTTCAGAAAACTGTTTTTTTTGAATACATACATTTACAAGAAATAGTCAAGTAGGTACAGGCCCCGGCAAACTTCTTGAATATTGGGTGGGGATTGCGCAGAACACGAATTTTGACACGCATGCGCGCTATTGGTCAGAAGCATATCTCTGACCAATAGCGCGCGCGGGCGTTCGGGAGATTCCCGCGCAATATTAGTCACGCGCAAGTGCACATGCGCGAACTTTCCCCCGCTCCGTCGACCGATGTTCAACAAGTTTGCCGATAGCAATAGTCATGGCTATTACGGTTGTCAGGAGGAGCGGTGCGAGATGGCGGAGGCGATGTGCTCGGAGGCGGGCGTCATGCGCGCGGCGCTCGAGGACGTGGCGCGCGCGCTCATACACGACTCCGAGGCCGACGCCGCGACCACGCACGTGCATCTCTCCGAGAGGTTAATAATAATATATAGCCCGACCAAAAAAATACAAAACCTCGCCATATTGCGGAAAAATATTGGAACTAATTTCTTCAAGTGGCAACAATCAAATTAATAATCAACAAGATGTCATTCATTATTATTGTGTCAAAGTGTGATGTCAATTGTCAACCGTGCCTTGTAACTATTGGATATTGTGAGTTATTTGAGAGTATAACCATAGCAACAAAGTGTTGCTATAACCATAGCTAATGTGGCGCCTCCAGAGCAGGTTTTTTATTTTCCTGGTCAGGCTATACATTGTATTAAATATATCCAGTTGGCGACAGGCATGCAGCCCACCTGATAGTGAGTGGCCAATACGACCTATTAAATTAAGGGACTTTGATTTTCAAGTTTACTAGCTTCCACATGATATTGCTGGAACTGATATTCAGATTTCACCTGCGGCTAGCTAGCGAAAATATAACTGAACAGAAAAACAAATAATAACATATACACGAATTTTTTTTAGAAAAGGGACGAACACAGACAAAAATTTTGAATGCAATATATTGGAATCATGACATAATGTTTCATGATGTGACGACCATTTTGATCGTAACAAAAAAATATTATTGATATATTTTGCAACAAACAATAAACACAGTCAGTTCCTATTTTAAACAAAATGTTTTATTTTGTTCTACTCAGTCGTTATCTTTAATCTTTAAAAACAATATAAAGCTAAACAAAAGAATACTAATCGAGTAAACATGTCTTAAGGTTAAATATCGATATAATTGATGACAGGTCGCCAAAACGCAGCGTGTCACAGTCTGCTAACGCCACGGCATTTGCTGAAAGCACTATATCAGCTGTGCAGGCAGCTCTTCACAAATACCAGATTCAGATTCACGAGCTACAGGTAAGAACTATAACATTGTGTGGGAATGTAACATACCTATTTTATTTGATTTTAAAAAAAAACAATCATGAAATTTTGGTTTGTATTGTTCTCTTTGTCGTTTTTAAATAAGTTTCAAGAAAAGGTATTCGCTGTTAATGTACCTAGAAGTGCATAAAGCGCTTAAAATTATTTCTGCAAATTAACGCTAAAATTTAAGTGAAATATTTGTAGTTTTAGTAAGTAAATATAAGCAAAATTTAAAGGACAATGCAAAAGATAGCCTACGAAGTTGATCCAATAGACACCTTCAACTTTTATTACGGCGTCGACAAAATGGGTCCTAGTTAAAAAAATTGTTTATAAATTATGTTAATTATTTATGTTCATATAAAAATAATATATTATTATAGACGATAACTTGTCCCCCTGGGACCGATTATGGTGTCATCATAATAAAAGTTCATGGTGTGTGTGTGTGGTCTTTCACATAGAACACATCTCATCTCTGCACATTAACTTAAATTTTTTGGGCCCATTGTTCTTAGCAAGTTATGCATTGTCCTTTCTCAGGTAAAACTTTCGAACTCGAGAGACCAGCTGGTGTCGACGAGGAAGCATTGCGAATCGGCGGACACAAACATCGTGTCTTTGGAGAGCAAGGTCCATGATTTGCAAGGTAGCCCAATTGAAAAACTTTATCGAACAAGACTTATATTTTCATTGTTCTTTTAAGCCTCAATGGATATTATTACGAGCCCTAAAAAGAAAAAAAGTACCTTTTGTTCACACTGGAACTTCTTAAGGGCTACTGTATTTTCCAAGCTACTTGATACATACACATATGCAACCTTCACTTTTGATCGTTTTATTATATTTGACGACTAAAATATTGTACGGAATTTAAGCATTTGGATTATACTCCCCTTAGATCCCCGCACTATTAAACATATCTGTTTATGCATACAAATATTGGTATTTTATTAATACATCGAATTTCCATGTCATTCCAGCCAAACTGGACCAGGCAAATGCGGACCTGACCCAGTTAACTCAAGAGAAAGAAGTTATGTTAAAAAATATAGAAACTTTACGAATTGATAAGAACAATTTAGAGAGGAACAGAGTGGAAATCAATGCAATGGTAAGTGAATTCATTCTTTAGGTTTCCTAAAGCTTTGTCTACTTATAAAATTTTCCGTAATAGTCTAGTCTCTTAGGAACAATAAAAACATTCCAAAAACAAAAAGTATATTCGTAATTTTTAAGCGTGTAGGCCAGATATACTTTTTAAAATTCCTTACGCATAAATCTTTAAAAATAGTTTTTATGAATCAATGTTTTTCTTTTAGGTGGAGTCTTTAACATCGGACTACGAAAAACTCCAGAAAATAAACTGTAGATTGGAGAAAACTATAGAAGCTCTGGAGTGCGAGAAGAGAGCTCTTTCTTCTGAAGTGGATCACTTACATCGGGAAGCTACTAACAGAGAGTCTATTTTGAGGTAACATTCGTTCTCGATGGAGCATTTCGTAGTGACCATAGGAGTAGTGGGTTTGATTCCCACGTAGGACAAACATTCATAGGATCTACATTTATGTTTGTTTCGTGTCTGGATTTATTAATTAATTGATTCTGAATAAATAGGAAAAATCAATTAAAGCAAGCAATACCCCAGACTAACTTTAACCCTATTCTCTAAAAAAATAGGGTTAGTTATATGGATAATGTTTCAGGGCGGAAGAAGAGCGATCATCTCGGCTCCGTTCTGAACTTGTCTCGGTTCGCGAGGAGCTAAATAAAACCACCCTATGTCGGGATCTACTTGAACAACAAAAGCTGGAAGCAGACACTATCATATCACAGATGGAGAAACATAGGAGTAAGTTACTTTTATTTCTTAAGGTTCTAATCTGTATATTCTTAAGGTGTTATTTCAATCGAGACATTTTGGTAGGTTGGTCTACAGTCGACTGTACGTAGAAAAATTATATACGCCTATAGCACACTGCAGCTAATGCAAAGCGGACGCGAAACAAAACGGAACACTAACACCTTTAAACCACACGCAATAAAAGCGTTAGTGTTTTGTTTCGTTTAACGTCCGCTTCGAATTCGCTGCAGTATGCGACAGGCATTATAGCCTGGCCAAGAAAATAAAAACCTGCTCTGGAGGCGCCACATTAGCTATGGTCATAGCACTACTTTGTTGCTATGGTTATACTTACAAATAACTCACAATATCCAATAGTAATAAGGCATGGTTGACAATTGACATCACACTTTGACAGACAGCAATAATAAATGACATCTTATTGTTTTTTATTTCATTGTTGCTACTTGAAGAAATTAGTTCCAATATTTTTCCGCAATAAGGCGAGGTTTTTTATTTTATTAGTCGGGCTATAATTAACTCATTGTTTGTAGGCGATCTTGAAATCGAGTTGGAAAGGACGATACTGGAGCGTGGTGATTTGCAAGACCTCGTGGAGAAACTCGAGGCAGCTATCAGGAACCTCGAGTGTGATAAGAAGAAACTCCACGAGGACGTTAAACATGTATGTTGTAATCATTTCACTCGCAATTAACGTCACAAGATAGATAAATAGATCGATAGATACTCTTTATTGCACAAAACACTTTAGGACAAACATTTAATCCTTCTAGCCCCGGAAAACCAGACACAATAGAAAATCTATTGTTAAGCGGCACGCGAGTGCCGGTTCGGCTTTGAGTGGTTAACATATAACAGCTGTACAATATAGGCGGAATTATCACTAATAGCGATCTCTTCCAGTCAACCTTAGGAAAGAGGAAAGTATGAAAAATTGTTTAAACAGAATAAAGGGCAGTGAAAGACACAGAAAAAACAATTACTTAAATCATAATGGAAAACTACCTTTTATTAGACTTAATACCACGGCTATACTTGTCTATAAAAACTTCAAAATTATTAACATTTATTAGAGCTATCATAAAAAATATATTTTTATACACAAGCAATAATGTATATAACCAAGTAATAAATTAACTTCGAAAAATGTATATCAACTTTTTTTAAATCAATAAAACTTAACTCTCTATAGACAACTCTACAAATGCGGATTTACTCGGAAGCTACACGCCACCCACCATGACTTTAATATGTGTTTTACTATGATTACTATTCTTTGATTAAACACTTTTTAACCAATAAACTTTTAATCCCATAGCTGGAAGACGAGAAGTCATCGCTATCCAACCAGTCTACAGAACAACTAGGAGACCTGAACTCTCTCCGCAAAGAGCTTCTAGCCGCAGAACAGACTAAAATGGAACTGGAAGCTGATAAGGCATCCCTGTTCGAGAAAATCAAGTTCCTTGAAGGCGATAGGGAGAGGGTGGAACTTGAACTACGTCAAGTTATGAGGTTAGTAATATAACATAGGAATTGTAAGAATGACAAATGGTCATCTTTATGAGCAGATTTGTGCGAAGAGTTACAATGGCAAATAGGGAAAATAAAGAATAAAAACTGGGCCAAAAAAATAATTATGCCTTTAGGCGCATTTGGTCCAATTCGCGGTTGGGCCAATTCATGTTATTCGCGGTTGGTCCAATTCGCAGTTAGTCCAATTCTCGGTTGGTCCAATTCGCGATTGGGCCAATTCGCGGTTGGTCCAATAAAAAGTGTATTTCCAAAATTAAACAAAATAACATTTTTTTTTTGTTTATAATGTACTATATATTCATAATCATATAACAAATAATCTAAGCACATATTGTAATGTATGTGTTACCGGCCAAACCCGATTTCCAGGACAAACTAGTTTTGCCTAGGCTGAACTAATTTAAGACAACATAGAATGTATTATTATAAAAGGTTTTCAAGGTTTAAAAAAAAATAACCACGAAGGCCTTCTAACCTATATCCATCCGAGTCGATTTCCTTAGATTATGAAATTATCATAGATGATTTTCAGAAACACCTTGCAAACTAGAAAAAATTACCTATTTTGGCCCAACTGCGAATTGGGCCAACTGCGAATTGGCCCAACCGCGAATTGGACCAAGTGCGAATTGGACATATTTTTTAACGTTTGGCCAACTGCGAATTGGACCAAATGCGCCTAAACCTAATTATGTTGTGCCCATTTGGGACATAGACTACGAAGTAGATCAAATAAACACCTTTAACTTTTATTATGGCGTCGACAAAATTGATGGTCCTAGTGAAAAAAAAAATGTTTATTAAGTTAATTATCTATGTTCATATAAAAATAATAAATAATTATGGACGATAACGTTTTTCCCCTAAGACCGATTATGGTGTCATCATAATAAAAGTTGATGGTGTGTGCGTGGTCTTTTACGTAGAATACATCTCATCTCTGCACATTAACATAATTTTTTTGGGCCCAAGAACAATGGCAAGTTTTGCATTCTCCTTTACGTTTACAAGTTCTTACATTCAATGTACGGAACTTGATTTTTCTCCATATTAAACTAACTATAATAATATTATGTAACAATTTACTGAAATACATTGCAATGTAACCAGGGAGCGCGGTGAACTTAGCTCCCAGCTCACAGCAATGGTGCGCAAGAAGGACACACTCAATGAGGAGATCATTCGCCTTCAACAGCGCTTGGAACAAGCCACCGAGACTATTGGCCGCATCAACCGCGCGCTGGAGGATCATGTCAAGGACGGCGAAGAGAAGCAGGTTTGTAGTATAGCCTGACCAGGAAAATAAAAAACCTGCTCTGGAGGCGCCACATTAGCTATGGTTATAGCAACACTGGTGGCTATGGTTATACTCACAAAAACCTCACAATATCTATAGTAACAAGCCACGGTTGACAATTGACATCACACTTTGACAGAATAATAATAAATGACATCTTATTGTTTTTTTATTAGAATTTTTTTTATTTGAATTTTTTTATTTATTTTTGCCGCTTGAAGAAATTAGTTCCAATATTTTGCCGCAGTATGGCGAGGTTTTTTATTTTATTGGTCGGGCTATAGAATAAAATGGTTTGTATTTAACTGCACATCAAAAAATACTGATTGTGCATCAAAAAAATACTGAATTGCTAACCTAACCTAACCTTTGATGTGCAATCAGTTATATTGATGTACATTTCACAATGACGTTCAATATACAACTAGACACCCAATCTCTAAGAAAAATTCCTCAAAAAACGTCCGAGTGGCTTTGACACTGATGACATTAACACATTCGTTTAAATTAACACCTTATCTCGTGACATTTAGTGTTTAATGTCAATTGTATACAACTAAACGAAAACTCTGCCCAATAGTCGGGTGGGCAGACTTTTGCTTCGGAAAATATTTGAGCGTGATTGTGAGTCTAGTTTTTTAATTGAACGTCATTGACATTTCAGTATTTATTTGATGTACACTTAAAAATATCCCGAATGAAATTTGTTTCCACAGATATTGATAGACAGTCTGGAGAAAGACAAGCAACATTTGCAAGAGCAGCTCGCGGGTGTCCGTTCTGAGAAGGATGCATTGGAGGCGGTTCTATTCGATACGGCGAACATGCTCGAAGACGCTGACAATAAGCGTAGCAAGCTGGAACAAGAACTACAGCAGACGTTGGTTCAACAGGAGAATCTTAAAGGTATGATAATATACCATAATTCGATCTTGTAAAGTATAGCCCATTAACGTACCACTGTAGGAGGAATGACCTACATTCCTGAAATCAAGTCATCATCACAATGCTAAATAAAATTAAATCATAAGCGCTCCTACACACGATACCGCCACCGCGCCGTCACCGTGCCGTCGCCACACCTTAAGAGCGTTTGTCCACCGCCGCCGTCACCGGGCCGTCACTGGGAACGAGATGACGGCGCCGAGGTAGCGGTACATACATTTACTACCAGTTGTTTGTCCACCGCACGCCCGTCACCCGAGCGCCGTCATCTTGAAATTGGTCAGAAATAAACTCGGTTCCCGGTGACGGCGGCGGTGGACAAACACTCTGACACTGTAGATATGTCGTGGCCATATCGTTGAATTGCTCACTTCATGAAATGCTCGATCATTTCGTGAAATGGTTGCATTTCATGATATGGCCAATTCAATTTGGCCAGATCGTTAAATCGTCTACGTTTCACGATTTTGTCATCCACGTTTGGCCGGATCGTGAAAAAACAAAGTTGTCGCAAATATTGCAGAATGGAAAAAAACCTATCGGAGGCGGAAATCGACTCGGATGGATATAGGTTAGAAGGCTAAGGCGGGCTTCGTGGTTATTTTTTTTTATAAACCCGAAAGAAATTTTTAATTTGACTCAAAACTCGATGATCTCCAAATTTACAGTGAAATCATTAAAAATAAACTGTGTCCGAATATAACGTGATGAATCTTCAATCAAACATGTCAAGTTACACATTCATTTTTAGTATTTTGTCCGTCAGCGGCACAGAACATATTATGGTCCGCGGCCGCCATCTTTTATACATAAACAAAGCGCTTGCAGCGCCTCTACCGGCACTAAATGTAACTATTTTACGATATTATCAAAATAATCCTTGACCACATCATGAAGTAGTCGCCCGTATAGCTGCCCAAATCGAGAAACGATTTTCAATCATCGATCTGACCAAACCACATCATGATGTGGCCAATAGACAGTTGACTATTTCACGAAATGCAACCATTTCACGAAATGGTCGAGCATTTCATGAAATTATCAATTCTACGATATGGCTACGACAGATACACGCCGCCACCCACCGCCACCGCGCCGCTCGCGTGCGACTGCCTCTTCGCGACCAATGCCAACATATAATTTTTTCATGACTTTTTTGTAGTTATTTTATTCTTATCTTGCGTTGTCTGTATCCTCTCTTCCGTTTTTATGTTTTTTTTTTTCATATTATGTTGTAGGTTTGGTGTATTAAATACTATGTTCCCTTATAAAGGTCAAATAGCCCGACTGACGAAAGACCTGGAGAACAGCGAGAAGAAGCTCCGCGACACTCGCAGCAGCATGCAGCAGCAGTCCGGCAAGAAGGAGGCGGAGTACCAGCAAATCATCACCAACATCAATCGCACTACTAATGAGAATATTACTAAATTGAAAGAAGAAAAGGTATGTAACATTCTTGTATGATTTTGTGTAACTAAATACAATTTCATATAGTTTCACCCGGGTGTAATTTCCTTTTTCAACCCCCCCTTCCCCCATATTTCTGGGATAAAAATTATCCTTTGTCCGTCTTCTGGTTCTAAGCTACCTCTCCACCAATTTTCAGCCAAATCGGTACATCCGTTCTTGAGTTATAAATAGTATAACTAACGCCACTTTCTTTTATATATATAATATAAATAAATAAATATAAATACCCATAGCAAACTTACAAAAATGTGTTAAAATCTGTGTGGTTCTTACAACTGACGAATGTGTGAGTCTAGCGAAAGCAACGCTGATTACATAATGCATTATAACGAGAGCTATAATTTTAATGATTAGACAGTACAGAATAAAATTGCAATGGCCACCAATCGGTGCCTTTGACTTTTGAAATAGACTCATTGATGACAAATCTTAGCTTTATCAGAAAGAGCCAGTTTATTTCATAAAAGAACTAAATAGTTTACCACCTTAAATTTTATTTTTCGATATCGATACATAGTAATATTAAAATAGAAAAAAATCTAATTTTAGGAGCAACTTCGCCAAGCTCTCGAACATAAGTTGAACCAAACTATTGCAACATTGACGAGCGAAAAAGAATCATGTGAGGCCAGTGCGCGGGAAAGAGAGAAAAAGCTTTTGGCCACAAGAGACCAGCTCATATTGCAACACGATGAAGCTATGCTGAGAGCTGAGAATGATAAGCAACAGGCTTTACTAATGGGTATGTCCACAGAAATCTATTAAAAGTTTATAAATAAAATAATCTTTTATTTTTTATGAAACCAACCTTAGTAAATGAATGATGTACTTTAAATACTAAATAAATTATAAAATTCATTGAAAGAATTTATTTACATGAGCCAGTATTTTTTTTAATACAGCTCCCAAACGTTTTTGAAATCGGGGTACTTTTCCATGAGCCAAAAATTGGCATAAATTTTGTTACCCTTGATTTTAACGTTTGTCTCTGTCACTGTTTCTTTAAATTATTATTCCGTACCCAAAAATAAAATTTATTTATTGTTCAGTTTACACAACAGTTTAAAAATTTAAATAAACATCTCTTATTTCAACAAGTAGGCTTACATAACCACGCAGAAGAGTGTATCTTCAGTGTGGTTATGTAATGTGCTTTTGTGTCAATGCATTTCAACCACGGGGCGTGCCTTCTATAATTAAATCATGAATAATATTATTACATTTAATCACAGCTCACCAAGAACAGCAAGCTCTAATAGAGCGCTTGGAAGATGCTAAGCGCTCTTTAGACTGCGAGTCTAACAAGCTGGAAAGGCTTCGTAGGGAAGCGCAGGCGCGGGCGGACCAGGATAGGACGTATGTCAACCAGCTAAAGGACGAGATATCTGCTCTGAAGACGCGGCTCGAGGAGGCTAAGTAAGTTAATTTTTAAGTTAGTTATTATCCATTGAGCAAAAGTCTTCTCTTCTGTCCGCCAAATCTCCGTATTTTATGCCAGTTGCTGCCAGTCCTGCTTAAAAACGTTTAAGCCATCCGGCCATCTTTTTCTAGGCCTACCACGTCTTCGGTGTTATTTTTCTCAAAACGTTTGTCCCGATCAAGTCACACTATGCCTTTACCGCATATCCTGACTCCAGTAAAGTCCAGTTCGAACAAAGGTTTTCAAACCTTTGATTTCAAGTGTATCAAAGCAAGACGTCATTTACGATTATCTTGCAAGGACTATGACTTGCAAAGACTTGCAACTATACCCGCGGTGATGGTTTCCTTCGTCAGCGTGACTCGTGAAAACGAATATCCATCCGATTTATAAATGTTTAAAACACTGGAAGAGCCAAGACTTTACACTAGTTTTATATTTAAGGTTGTCTTATTTTAGGATAAAGATCCTATGTTTCATTGCAGAGCTTCCTGTGAAGACGAGTGTGCCCGTTACGAGAACCGCATCAAAGAACTGCACTTAGAGAAAGAAGCAGTGTGTCGTGAGAGCACTGAAATCCGGGCACAGCTGTCGCTTGCGGAGGATAAATATGACAATGCGTACGCACAGCTCCAAGATACTATGAGGAAGCTCAAAGAGTGTATGTATCTTTCTTTATTTTTATTTGTAAAGGTACAATTCGTAAAGATCAGACACATCACTTTAACCGTACATATTGTGAAATAATACCGAGGGAAATTGCTTCACATCATGCAAAACGCGTCAAAGAAAGGGTCATCCATCCGTCATACGGTCACAACACTCA
The DNA here is from genome assembly GCA_949319885.1 of Mecyna flavalis. Lineage (NCBI taxonomy): Eukaryota > Metazoa > Arthropoda > Insecta > Lepidoptera > Crambidae > Mecyna > Mecyna flavalis. Next base: position 13,016,419 of record OX439433.1, read on the forward strand.
CAACGCATTTCCAGCAACAGTAACAAGACTTTCCCAATGTCATTTATAATTTTTGCCTGCCTTGTAAAGACGATGACTGATGCATTTGGTGTGAAAAATGATCTCAGACTCATTAGTATTATTATTCCTTGTAGATATTTTGGTCCGAAAGAATCAATCTTTGGTTATTATTTGCTAATGAGACAGCAAAAAGTTTACTTTTATTTGGAGGATTTAGTTTGTTATTGACTGTACTACCCATCATACCCAATTATAGCCTGACCAGGAAAATAAAAAACCTGCTCTGGAGGCGCCACATTAGCTCTGGTTATAGCAACACTTGGTTGCCATGGTTACACTCACAAATAACTCACAATATCCAATAGTAACAATGCACAGTTGATAATTGACATTACACTTAGACAGACAGTAATAATGAATGACATCTTATTATTATTTTTTATTTCATTGTTGCCACTTGAAGAAATTAGTTCCAATATTTTTCCGGAATATGTCGAGGTTTTATATTTTATTGGTCGGGCTATAAATAGCAAACCTTTTCTTCTCTTCTTAAAAAGCTAATACGACGTGATTAAATGAATAAAATAAATAATAAATTATACTTTATATTCACAGTGGAGAATGAAGCTGATAGTCTTCGCAAAGAGCTGACAGATGTCCGTCGTCAACTGACCAACTGTTGCGCAGAGCGTGATAAGTACAACAGCAGCTGTCGGGAGCTCCGCGACCATGTCAAACGAGCTGAACATGAGCGCAGGGAGGCCGCCAGAGCTCGCGATGAAGCCTATCATAAGATTGCAGGTAATTAGGCACCTTAAGTTGAAACTTACAAGTCGACCCCAATACTAGATTCTTGATCGACCACCAAAGATCATCATCATCATCATCTCAGTGTATTCCCGATTGCATCCAGGATGGAGCTTAGGGTCCGCTTCGACTATGACCCTAGATTTAACAAGCCTGGTTATTACAATGGAGCATTTACCATCTGACCTCCGTAACCCTTACTAGGGAAACCAGACCAACTTGAAACATTGTCGGGACCAACGGCTTAACGTGCATTCCGAAGCACGGAATCATCATTCTTTTCAGACATTCAGGTGATTCAAGCCTGCAATGTGCTAACCAAACTGGAAACAATCTCACAAAGTGATGCTTCCCGTGGGATTTGAACCCACGACCTCCGGGTGTTCTATCTGTTCCACCTGTTCCATCGATCACCAAAGATATGGACCATTATAATAGGCACTAGAAAATTTGAAAGGACGTGTATATTCAAATCACTACTGTAATCACTTTAATCCAATATTATACAACTTGTGATTTCCATTGACATTTCAAAAGGCCATTTTTTATCTCTCGTTTTATTAGCTTACATGTTAAACAGAACTCGACTGTTCCTTGTCAATGTCATGGAGACACAATGCGGGTATATTATAAGATTCTATGTATGCGTGTATGTTCTGTTCGTGCTTGTTGATTTTTTATTTGATGGTTTATTAGACGTTTAAGTTTGAAAATCTAACAGGCCTAGAAGAGAACCGTACATCGTTGGAGCTGGAACTGTCTCGCGTACAGAATATGCTGAAGGAAGCAGAGACGGGTGGGGACCACGTGACCCGTGAGTTGAAGCAGACTGAGGGCCAGTTGAAGCGAGAGCGCGCTGCGTTGGAACAGGCGCACCATGACATCAAGGAGTTGCAGTCCAGGTCAGTAAACAGCATCTATCTATCAGTCCGACTGGCTAGCTACCACCCCCACAGGTGAAATCTGCCACCATAACAGCTCTGGCTGTGTTCCAGCAACATAAATGTGGGAGCCAGTACACTTGAAATTAGAGGCTCGAAGATCAGATGAGTCTAAAGTCTGGCAGCACGTTGAGCTAGAGCTAGAAGTGACCTAGTAAAAAAAGTATACATTTTGCAATTAGTTGGTGTTACGATTAAGGCAGTACCCAATAGGCCTATTTCTCTGCTGTGAACACTCAATAAGCTGATTGTAAAAACTTGTAGACTGCAGAACGAGTGCGAAGAGCGTGAGCGTTGTGCCAACGAGGCAGCGACGTGTCGTCGTCACGGGGCCGAGCTGGAAGCCATGCTGGCTAACTGCCGCGGCGAGCTCGCCGCCTGCCGGCAGAGGGCGGCGGAGCTGGAAGAGGCTTGTCGGGCGCGCGATCAGGTACTGGGACTACGTAGGGTGACTGTTCCAATTATCAGCACTTTAAGAGTTAGTCCTAACTGAAGCCCGTTTATCCCATTGAAAAATACTGTTTCACCCGTTTTGACGAGATTTCTAGTATCAATATTCAATCAGTAAGATGATTATTGAAAAAGAAAATTGTTTATCTTTATCCATTTTTTTAGATAGGCAAGAGTAAAAAATTACCATCTCACCATTTACTAGCACCATCACCACCAATTAATAAAATAGAGTGAGCCAATTAACAGCACTGTGATAGTGGCATTGAAAATAAATGAAATAAAGAAAAAACTGATTATTAGTACATATAATCTTTTTAATTGACTTTTTTTTTAAATGTAAACACGTAAACTTACCTTCGATCACTAAGAACATGCAAAAATAGGATGGACTTCAGGACACAGACGTTTGTTTACAAAATTTTCGCCATTTTAAAGTCGGAAAGTATGGTATTGCGAGTAGTAGGATTCCTAAACCATCAATTTATTTATTTTTAAAATTAGTAACCCTTATTAGTTAGTGAAAACCTCATAATTTTACTATTTATTTGGACTGCTGATTATTTGGTGCAGTGCTTGCATTTGGATCAGTCACCCTATTTCCGGAGGTGAATGCTGCACCTCCTTTTAAGCACTATAACTGCAGCCTAGAAAGACCTACTGCCTTATCCTACTAATATTATTAACGCGAATTTGTATAGATGTATGGATGGATGATAGATAGATAGATACTCTTTATTGCACAAAACACTTTAGGACTAACATGTAACATATAAAAGCTGTTCAATATAGGCGGACTTATCGCTAATATCGATCTCTTCCAGTCAACCTTAGGAAAGAGAGAGATGTTTGTTGTCATGTTAAAGTTTTTAACTACTGAATGGATTTTAATGAAACTTCACAATAGTATAGCTTATATATCAGAATAACACATAGGCTACAATTTATAAAGATATTCCCGTGGTATAACGTCCTATAGTTCACGTGAGCGAAGCCGCGGGCGGAAGGCTAGTTTTAAAATATAACTTTTGACATTAGCCTATCGAAGAAATGGAAACCACACTTAGTCAAAAAAGGATTCTACAGTACGCGCGCGAGTTCATGTCCATCCTAAAGAATGCGGTAGTGCTGTTACTTAATCTAATTATACTAATATCGATATCGATAGGCATTACCTATTAGGTCAACCATATCTATCCATATTTTTATTATTTTCCAAATACCCTTTACATAGTCGTCAAAACCATCGTTTCTAAAAAATTCTGATTCAGTTTAAAGCATTCTTGGTATATAGGTTTAAAAAAACGAATTCGTTTTTTAGGAATTAGTATTACGCCTAGAAGACTGCCGTTCCAAGGAGCGCAGATTGGAAGAACTCAAACACAACCTGGAAGTGTGCCTTGCTGATGCCACTCAACAAATACAAGAACTAAAGGTAAATACCCACTAGGATAAATAATATTTGCCTTTGTTGTGCAGATAATACCTATAACCTGACCAGAAAAATAAAAAACCTGCTCTGGAGGCGCCACATTAGCTATGGTTATAGCAACACTTGGTTGCTATGGTTATACTCACAAATAACTCACAATATCCAATAATTATTGAATGACATCTTATTGTTTTTTTATTTGATTGTTGCCACTTGAAGAAATTAGTTCCAATATATTTCCGCAATATGGTGAGGTGAGGTTTTTTATTTTATTGGTTGGGCTATCTATACAAACAAATTATGTTACGTGTTTTTTATGTAATTTTGTACAATAAAGAATATCTATCTATCTAACACTTGATATTTATCGTAGGCTCGTTTAGGCGGTAGCGAAGGTCGCTGCAGAGCGCTGGAAGCGTCATTAACTCAGTGTGAGAGCGGCAAGCGCGAGGCAGAAGCGAAGTTGTCTTCCATTGCTCACACGCTGAGGCGTGTGTGCGGAGTGCAGCCAGACGGAAGTGTCCATGCTGCCGCTAGGAGGAGGCTTGCTAGCCCGGCAAGGAGATATAGCCCGCATAGAGGTAAGGAGGTAGTAATGCAAGCGTGAGGCAGAAGCGAAGTTGTCTTCCATTGCTCACACGCTGAGGCGTGTGTGCGGGGTGCAGCCAGATGGAAGTGTCCATGCTGCCGCTAGGAGGAGGCTCGCTAGCCCGGCAAGGAGATATAGCCCGCATAGAGGAAAGGAGGTAGTAATGCAAGCGCGAGGCAGAACCGAAGTTGTCTTCTATTGCTCACACGCTGAGGCGTGTGTGCGGAGTGCAGCCAGATGGAAGTGTCCATGCTGCCGCTAGGAGGAGGCTCGCTAGCCCGGCAAGGAGATATAGCCCGCATAGAGGTAAGGAGGTAGTAATGAAAGCGCGAGGCAGAAGCGAAGTTGTCTTCCATTGCTCACATGCTGAGGCGTGTGTGCGGAGTGCAGCCGGATGGAAGCGTCCATGCTGCCGCTAGGAGGAGGCTCGCTAGCCCGGCAAGGAGATATAGCCCGCATATAGGTAAGAAATTAGTTCGTTAAAGTCCAGATTGCTGTGGCAGAGAATAAATAAAGCGCTGTAGGTTCTTTGGTTAAACACTGATTAAAAAAACAAATAACATGACTTGGCTTTTTAAGCTTTTTTTATTAGATTAAGAGCCAGTTTTACAACTAACAGATAAGTTCATGATGTTTTATCTATAAGATAATAATGATGACATGATCTAAAGACCTCACAGTCTCTTTTAAAGTTGACCAAATAAGTATTTAAGTTATCTGATAAATGAATTATCATTATCACAGATGCATCTGTCTGTGGTGAAACTGCCCCTAACTGTCAGTAGACATTCATTCATAATCCTTACGTAGGAAAACTATTTAAATTCGGTGGTAGTAGTAGTTGTCTTAATTACGTTACGGGTTATTTTACACCCAAGTCAATGATAAAAAGAAAAGAAAACCAATATCTAAACAAACCGCACCTCATACGGCATAATAAAGTACGTATCAATGTTTACCAGGCCGTGATCATTCCGAAGACCGCAATGAGATCATAGACGTCGACCCAGAACTCGTCAAGAAAGGTGTCCGGAATCTGATGCACGAAGTTTGTCAGATTGAGAGAGAAAAGGTACATATAATATTGGATGGCTGAATTATAATTTTTTATTCATTTCATATAACAAGAACATTAAAAGACAATGCAAAAGACTGGGCCCAAAAAAAAATGTTGTGCAGATTTGGGACATAGACTACGAAGTAGATCCAAAAACACCTTTAACTTTTAATATGGCGTCGACAAAATTGGTCCAAGTGAAAAAAAAAATTGGTGTCATCATAATAAAAGTTGATGGTGTGTGTGTCTTTCACGTAGAATACATCTTATCTCTGCACATTAACTTAAATTTTTTGGGCCAAAGAACAAAGGCAAGTTTTGCATTCTCCTTTATTATATCAATCTTTTGTTCAGATTTGGCTACAAAAAAACACATTAGTGATCCAGCGAATTTCAATCAAAAATAATAGTAAAAATAAAAAATATAAATGCTTTTGTTTTTCCTTTTTGGGCCGCCTTTTTTTCCGCTGGCGGTCTTGAAGTATCACTTTGCCCAATCTTTCTAAGTTTAAACGAAAAACATGACCCGTCCATTCCTGTTTTTATTTGCTTTTAGAGATGCAAGTTACCTAGTAACTAAGTTTTGTCACAGTGATAATATTTTATTTTGACATTCTATAGGACGATTACAAATCCCAAGTGGCAGTGATGAAGAAACAGCTGAAAGAAGCAAGCGAGCAGCAAGGCAAGGGCGAGGGTAAACTGCAGTCGGTGACTGCCAACTTGCGCAACCTTCAGGAAGAGAAGGCTCGTCTACAGACTGCGTATAGCCAGAAGGAAGCACAGTTGAATGCTTTGGTATGTGTCTTTTTAATTCTGATAATCTTTATAGCCACGAAGAAGTTGTTCTAGTTGAATAATTGGGCTAGTATTGATAAGCTATGCAAAATAACCCCTGTATGTTGAAAACTACCACTGCCTGCCCGGGTCACTTTTTTGGTGGAGGAAAATACGTTTGAGTACCATAACCGGAGGCTAACAAGTCCTGCAGCAGTGTGGGGGACTTGGGACAGTGATCCACGTTATTATAAAAACAGGGTGTCCCAAAAATGACACGTCACAGTGACTCTGGAGGAAGGCCAGCACAAGAGGCATCGAACAAGCCTAATATGACCTCAATAAAAGTTGCTTGGTTTTCAAGATATTGCCAACTTTTTCTAAATTTTTACGTTTTTATTTTAATAGTCTGCAGTTATGCACCTTGAACAAACTATTTTTAGATTTTATAATTTTATTGTTGTCCACTTAATATTTCAGTAAAGGACTCGACTTTATTGATATCTAATTTTTGTGATTAATATTATTTCAGAATGAATCGGTACAGACTAAAACAGTTGAGATCAGCAATTTGAGAGACAAAATCACTAGTCTTGAGGCCACATTGAGCTCGGTCACTGAAGAAAAAGTTCAAAATGAGGTTTGTACAATAATATTTCTGATTGATTTTAAATGTTTTATTTGTCATTATTATTATTTATACATTTGAATGTCGTCCATAGAACAAAGCAGAGAATCTACGCGTGCAATTAGCTGAACGAGTTCAAGAAGTGGGACAGTTGCGGGAAGCGTTGGCCGCTGCTGAAGGTATGATCGATAGTGATTATTACTATGTTACCGGCCATACCCGATTTCAGGACAAACTAGTTTGGCCTAGGCTAAACTAATTTAAGTCAACATAGAATATATTATTATAGTGAAAACAAAAAAGGTTTTCAGGTTTAAAAAAAAAACCTTCTTACCTATATCGATCCGAGTCGATTTCCCCATTAGTAAGAACTTGTTTCGCCTAGGCCAAACTAGTTTGTCCTGAAATCGGGTTTGGCCGGTAACAACTAAACAATCAAGCCGTGTACGTGATATTAACTTATGTATCTTTACATTTTATAATTCAGTACATCTGAATTTTACTTACTGTTAATTTTTGAGAGTTAGAGTTTTTCCTCGAGTGCCACACGTATTTTTTTCCAATATTATTTATTAATCTGAAAGAAAAATTATCAGGAACGTATCTGTAAGTGGTAAAACTGGCCTTTGCTAAATCTTGAATTGTTTGAGCAGGGCGTGCGGCACGACTGGACGTGCGCCGCGCGCAACTAGAAGGAGATATTCAGCGCGCCGCCGTCGCCGCTCGCGATAGGGACCAGGCGCTCAAAGTAAGTTTTTTTTATATACTAGGTCAGTTGGCAGACAGGCACGCAGCCCACCTGATGATAAGCGGCCACTGCGGCCTATTCCATTGAGGGACGCTTCACCTGGAAGCGTCGGTCAATGTGCTGCCAGACTGTAGACTCATTTCGAGCGGCTTAGCCACTGTTCCGCGGACTCGGTCAAACGGTAAGTAATTTATTCATGTTGCGTTTATAAATAACACTTTTAAATAAACATTATAATATTATCCTCATTTCAGAAGATCCTTAACCAAACAATAATGGGGTTTGACCCATCCACAACCAACACACTGATAGCGTTATCCATTTTCCCGTAAAAGGAATAAATCATTGTTTTATTCATGACTGCAAAAAATACATAATATGTGTGATGTATTGAACGGGTGACAAAAAATTTAAATACATAAAGATTAGTTTAATTAGAAACACAATATTTTTAAGCTATATAATATAATATAAATAATGCAGAATTTGCTAACGTATACTTTACCAGAAACTCCAAGAGCGCTGCGAAGGCTACACCCGCACGATAACTTCGCTTGAGGAGCGTTGCACTTCGCTCAAGGGCACGGTGGAGCAGCTCTCTACTTCGCTCCAGAAGGCCGCCTCAGCCGAAAGCGAGCTCAGAGCGGAGCTGAGCAAGACTCAGCGGATGCTCAACGAGGCGAAGAATAACGAGCATTCCGCAATGGACAAACTGAGGCAGTTGCAGAAGAGCGTCTGTGAGTAAAATTTTTTTCTAAAAGAATCAGACAATGTGCCTATTATTATAAAGAACAAAAAGTAACCAATTGGTTTCTTTTTATACTCGTATACTTAATGGATTTTTTTTTCGCGTTTGTGTGCGACGCGTTGATTCTCCCAACTTGGTTACCTTTGTAATGACATTTTATACTCAAGATAACATTTGATCAATCATTAAAATTACAGCAAAATATGTTGATATTGGCTACTATGTACTATCCGGTTCAGATGCTATTAGGATAATACCTTTTGGAATGGAGCGAAAAATGACGTCAACTACGCTTGAACAACGCAAAATCATATCTGTGTATGTGAAAGTCATCACGAAGGTGACGTAATTTTTCGCTCAATTCCAAAATGTATTATCCTAACAGCATTTGAATCTGATAGTATTGTGTATAATTCATCAGCGAGCTGCGAGAATGAGAGACGAGTGTTGACGGAGAAACTGGAGAGCGCGAAGGCAGCGCTCGGCGAGCTGAAGCGCATGAACTCCAGCCTCGAAGACCAGGTGCACCGGCTCACCAACCAGTTGGCCAATACCGAGGTCCAGAGGTAAAGACTGTACTTTCGCTCTGAACTATTTTTAATGACTAAGAGTTACTCGAATTCCTATATTCTAAGAAGCATAAGTCGTATAAGGCTACGTCCCCAGTAGGCAAACTGTGAGCGGCAAACTAAAGTTTGACAGTTTGCCGCTTTTCGATTTAATACGCCTTTCCTTAAATTACAAATGGAGTATCCACAGTTTGCTAGTTTTGCGCTCACTGTAGAGCGGTCGACTCCCTTCAAAATGACAGCTGTCACTAGTGATGAGGTGCAGTCGATTCGCATTTATACGAACACCGATTTTGGATCGTAAAAATTGTTATTTTCCTTTGTCTATTCTATAGTTTGTAAAATCTAGGATAATCTTGCAACATATTGTGTTACGGTAACATTTCTAGAGACGTCGATTTATACTGCAAGATTGAGTAACCTTAAGAAAGTATTTTATTTTCGAATCGCATTCACATTTAGATTTTTTATCCAAGGCTTTACAACTTTTAATTTAATTGATTGATTTTTTATAATATGATTTTACGCTTAAAGTAATAAACGAAACAATGTTTTCGAAATTTTACTCGGTTACAATCGATAATAATTGTTAGCGAAAGATGACAGGAATGAACATCTCTAAGTTGGCGGCGCCGGCAATAATGAACGCCATTTCTCTGCATACATTTTGACAGTCAAAAATTGTGAAACATCATTGCTGTCAATACGATGACATCTGTGCGAAAATTGTTCTGAATTTGAAATTTCAGTTCGGCCGCTAACAGTTTGCCTACTGGGGACGCAGCCTAAAACCCAGCGAACTAAAATGACATGGAAGAATTCTTGCCGCTCCAAAATAGCGTAACGTAAACTGCACCGCGGTAGGCGTAGCTTAAAAACTGCACCTGTGAGTAAACCAGTCGGTTTACGGCACAGCGGAGAGCGCTGTCAAATGTCACATTGAAAAAAATAGATTTTGGAAGGAAATAATGCCTTCATATTGTGGTGTGAAGTGGTGCAAAAGCCATACGGAACACACCAAGTCTACTTGACTTAGGTTTCAACTGTAATTACGGCCATTTTTCACTTAATTTTGGATAGGCACCTCTGAGTACTGAAACATATGGAGGCGCCCTTTTGATCTTTTCTAAAAATTACATTTATATAATATAATATAATGTCCTCCTAGCCGATTCGGCTATGGCGGCCAATCTTTTACGATCAGCCAACTACGCAGGATATATTATAGTGCACAAGTGAGTGCGCAAGCACAGGTGCACTCCCTATTCCCTCACTCTCATAGCACGGTGGGACAGCAGTCTGACACGACCGAAGAGAGATCAGGCGCAGGACCAACGGCTTAACGTGCCTTCCGAAGCACGGAATCATCATTCTTTTCAGACATTCAGGTGATTCAAGCCTGCAATGTCCTAACCAAACTGGAAACATATATATAAATATACATCGAATCGACACTGTCATTACAAATAGGTATACACTTATCTCTTTTCAACTAAGTGATTGTTGCGTATGAAAAAAAAAATTGACAGATATAAATTATGGGTGGGTACAAAGCATTTTAGAAACACTTTTTAGTGACGTTACAAACTTTTGTCGCGTGCCGCCACGGCGTCGCTGTTTTGTTCCAATTTTTGGATATCTAGTGATAGGATACTATGTTTTGACGTATCGATACGTTTTAGATACATTATTATTCTGCAATGGTGTTTTTTTTCTGCAGTTTGGTTTTTTGGTGGGCGATGGGCTGACAACAACAGCTGCATAGAATTTATAATATTAAAATGTCATGTTAATGTAGGTGTTAAAATATGTTTTAAAGGTTACCGCTTACTATAGCCTTCCATCATCATTGTAGCGATAACTTGATTTCAAGGATGGAGGCCTTTGCCCTGCAGTAGGACATTAATAGCCGAATCCTCGAACTCTTCGGTCACATCGCACGCAAATCCACTAACAACTTGGAAAGGCTGATAGTGACTGGGAAGGTAGACGGCAGAAGACCTAGAGGCAGGAGCCCGATTCGATGGTCCGACCAGATCCGCACCACCCTCAACTCCAATCTAGCCGACGCCCTACATGTCGCGGAAGATCGCCACAAATGGAGATCTATTTTAGAGAGATAATTATCCCGCTCCAGCATCAGTAAAGAGATCACGACCCCCAGCACTGGGGAATCGACTCGAGGAGGAGGAGGACATTAATAGGCCGATACTTTACTTTTATAAGTACTTATATTATCTATTGATATTTTGACTATTTCTAAGTGCCTGTCCTGTTACAAAGCTCACGTAATAAGTTTTTACTTCATTTCTTCTCATTAAAATTTATATAGCATTCTGTTAATGCTGTTATAAAATATCGTCACGTAAACTTGTATCGATAGTTAAAAATTTTAACTATTATATGATATTTTAACTTAAAATATCTATACAATATGGTTGCACTCCGGAGTACGGACGGGTGCCATTTTTTGTTCCAAATCAAGTTTAGGCGTACACGTTTTTTTCGTAGGTATGCCATCTCCATATGTTTCAGTACTCAGATGTAAGCACAGGCTTCTCTTTCTTTCATCTGTATTTTGTCTCGCGCGTCACGAGAGGCGGCCGGCAAATCGCAGCGCGTGTATCATTCCATGTACGAAATGCCGTAACTGACGTCTCATATATTTTCAACTTAGACTTGACAACAATAACGTTGCATTTTACGTGCGGATAATTTATTTGAGCATTTGTTTGAGTCGGTGTCGATATTTTCTGGCATTTAGTATGAACAGGGTACTTCCATGTCATATAAGTTCGCTGCTAAAACCCCCAAAAGAGTCAACGCCTTTAAGCGATTTTTCTTCTTAGTGATTCATGTGTCACCATATTTTTTTTGAATCAATAATTTTGAATTTCATCGTAAAATCGGATAGATGGAAAAGTGTATAAACTTGTTTTTTGTTTTTAATATAAGTAATCCTATATGGATTCCAAAAAATGTAGGATGATAAACTATTTGGTTTTATAGCATAGAAACTATTTCTTTAGTCAAGTGTAATTATGAGTATATGCTGTACTGAATTTTTTATGCACATTTTTTGTATGTATTGTGTAAGAGGAAGATTAGAGTGTATAAATTACAAAACCATTTGGTATTTTCGATACAACAGAGCATACCATAACAACCTCCTTCCCCCTCCTTCCATTTTTTTAAAGACGGGCTACGTAGCGGTTTCTATGGACGGTGATTACTTACCATCAAGCGTCCCACATGCTCGTCTGCCTCTTTCATAAAAAAAAAATCTTAAGGTGTAGCCCGACCAATAAAATAAATAAATAAATATCTCTGGGATATATAACGGATAAACATTACTTATATACTTTTTTTTGTAAATACATACATATTATACATAGAAACACCCAGACCGATACAAACAGACATGTTCATGCACACAAATGTTTGTACGGTGCGGGGATCGAACCCGCGACCTCTGGTGTAATAGCTGACTCGACCATTACACCAAATGGCTCGTCTAAAAAACCTCGCCATATTGCGGTAATATATTGGAACTAATTTCTTTAAGTGGCAACAATCAAATAAAAAAAAACAATAAGATGTCATTTATTATTTCTGTCAAAGTGTGATGTCAATATTGTTGTTGTTATTGGATATTGTGAGTTATTTGTGGGTATAACCATAGCAAATAAGTGTTGTGTTGCTGATGTGGCGCCACTAGAGCAGGTTTTTTATTTTCTTGTTCAGGCTATAAATATGCTTCCGATTACCCAAGAATGTTATTTACTAGATCGGGGCTGGAGTCCCAGCTGCGTATGACGACGTGGGACGGCAAGGACAGCAGCGACAGCGAGCTTGAGCGTGAGCTGCACACGCTGCAGCGCGAGCGGTCCGAGCTCAAGTCCAAGTGCGATGTGCTACAGGTACTATCATTATATCCCTCGTATAATATGTGTACCGGCATTCACTAGGGCTAGGATATGACGACGTTGGTATATTAGTAAATAAAATTTATAAACTTGTGGAAATAAGCTAGTTGTAATAATAAATCAAAATCAAAATATTCTTTATCTACATCCATACCATAATATGTCTATTTTATATTCAGGAGCGATGAGCAAACGCCCTACATTTAGATATAAGTATCTGTGGCTGCATTGAAATGTTTACATTTTAGTGTCGGTAACTGATACGAAATTACGTTCAAATTTCGAACGTCTTCTTTAAAAGTAAAAATTAATAGGTTTTTTCGATTATCGAATTAGTCGATTAGTAATTTTATGTTCCATTCCTATACATTTAATTCGATGCTGAAATTATAACAATCGATTTGAGAATCGAAATCAACTCGAGTCTAGATTGTTTATGGATTTTAAAAACTACAAACGTCAGTCATTATGTCAGTACTGACTTACATACGGATTAAGTTGGTAACTAGGGCGTTTGCTCATCAATCCTGACTATAAAATAGACATATTATCGTATGAATGAAGATAAAGTTATGTATGTGACTGTACATAATTAGTCATTAAAATACTCATGTGATTCTTTTATGAAACTCACTTCGTTCGTTTCATAAAACCACATTCGTATTTTAATGACCCTCATTATGCAGCAGTCACATAAATAACTATTATTCATGTAAACTTGTATCAAGTATTTATGAATCGTCAATTACAGAGTGACTCTACCACCGGCTTCGGAATGCAGTCATCTGCCGAGAAGAACCGGCAAGAAACTCGACAGTTACTCTTTTTCATCGCCATGTTTGTTTACAATTTGTTTGTTAGAATTACTGATTAGTTTTAGAATACCAAGCCATACAGTATAAAGTATAAGAATGAGACTATAATCGAGAAAAATCCGTGAGCCCTGAAAGACCAGTGCCCAAAGGTGGCACCTGCAGCACAAGTATGACGTATGTGCCAGCCATAATTTCACTCAACCATATTAGAGGGAATGTAACCACCCGACCGAAAATAAATTATTATGGACGATAACTTTTTCCCCCTGGGACCGATTATGGTGTCATCGTAATAAAAGTTGATGGTGTGTGTGTGGTCTTTCACGTAGAATACATCTCATCTCTGCACATAACTTAAATTTTTTGGGTCCGATAACAATGGCAAGTTTTGCATTCTCCTTTACACAGAAAAAACAATGGACGCGCGAGATTTGAAAATGGAATGCACAACGTTTCCCGCTGATTTTACTTTTTAAAAAGAGTTTTTATTGCGAGGTTTTACTTGTTGACAATATGTAAACAGTAGTTATTATGAAAGTGCTCCCCAATGGGGTCTGGCCATCAGGGGTCTCGTGAGCTTCGTATAAGGAAAGGTGTTTCCTCTCCTGAGGTGAATTCGCATGAAGTGCCGACATTGGTCAGGACGGGTTCAGCGATCGATTATGCCAAAAGTGTTCCGCTGCGCCTCCAATATAAAAAAACAATAACAACTTATTGTATCTTTCGGCATTGAAATGGTCCAAAATTTTCAATAAACTAAATTTTTATATACATTCGCGAGATCGTATCTAAGATTTGCTTCAGTTGGGCCAGTATAGTATTTTCATCAGTTTCTTTCCATTGTTTTTATAGCAGGCTAAAGGGTATGTCAACCTATGTTGAAATCATAAAGAGTTATTCATTTTGTTTTATATTGTAGGATACTGTAAGGAAGCTAGAGGCAGAACGCCGTATGAGCGCGACTGTACCTAGACCGTCTGCGTTGAGAAGCAAGAGTCACGATAGGGGCGAGAAGACTGTGTACTATTCAGACTTGGATTCTGGTATGTAGACTGTGGTTTTCATTAACACATTTAGAATTATAATATAAAATAATATAATTTTATATAATATAAAATAATCTAAGGATTGATATAATTTGTAATATAAAAATTATTTTATATACTAAATGAAGAAAAAAGACGATAATGTATTTTTTTTGCATGGTTCATAGACTATTTTCGTAATGGAGACAGTCTATGGCCCATGTTTTACATAAATAATATTTTACATAAATACTTTATGACAGTGCTTCATTATCGATTCATCGTGACTGGCTCGATGGCGCATTTGTTAGTGACCCTGCCGTGCGTGTGCGCCAGGGGTCGTGGGTTCGAATCCCACCCAGGAAATAAACACTTATGTGATGAACATTTGTGTTTGTTCTGTTCTGGATGTTTATTTGTATTTAAGTATTTATTTGTACGCTACTTACTTTGGGGTCTGATCAATGTATGTGATGTTGTCCAATATATTTATCGTTTCAATGATATTGATACTGAGTTATCCGTTCAGATTATCAAATACAGGTTCACCACCACAAACCTGATTTTTGGTCGAAAAACCCAAAAAAAAGTTTCCTCTACCTAGGAAGATAATGATTTAAAATTTTTCTTACAATTTTTATTTTGCTTAGAATAGTTTCAATTCTTTAATTAATATTAGTACATCTTATATATATTGTTTTTATATCAGGTCCAGATTCTACTAAAGACACAGAGTCATTGCGCCGAGGTTACAAAGAGCCCGTTGGCACTTGCAAGTGCAGGGAGAAGGGCTTCTCTGCAGACCTGACTCTTCTCGAGTTGGAGAACAGAGAGCTTAAGATGAAGATACGCCGCCTGGAGAAAGAACTTGCAGATAAGGTTTGTTCGACCACATTAAATCACTTTGGCAGCTGATTTGTTTTTTTAAAGTTTGTTCTGGGCAGATCTGACGTTTCAAATTTTTATTAATAATAATATTTTCAGAGAGAAATAAAATCATTTGAGAGAGGGCACGTAGCTACGTATCTGGCAGAGGTGAAATGGCTACTTGGTTCGTTGTCCGCCTTTAAATGAATGTAGAATGAAGGGAGGGGGGGGGGGGGGGGAGACTCTAAGCCAGTTTTTCTGTTTGTGCTTGCTCCAAGATGGTCTAATTGGAATACAGCATGCTTAGACTTTGGATTCGAATCAGTGTATGTGATTTTGTCCAATACTTTTTTATAAGGATGCAGGATGAGTTCACTCCACCTGATGGTAAGCCGATGTAGCGTCTTTCCATTCTATACAAGGCCAGAAGCCATAGGAAACTGCTCGAGTATATATTGTAATGCTGTTTTTAACTCTGTTATTACAATGCATACACGAATTTTGCGTACTGATCGTGTATAGTTTGTATCGTGGATGCTCGCGTCTTTGTTCCAAACTATACTACAAACTTACTTACACTTAACAAGTGTTCAGTCTAGTTTTTTTTAGTAAAATATAGAATTGTATTTTAACTTTATTAGGTAGAAATAAATACAAAACAATTACTTAATCATAATTATTTTGATTAAAAAGTGCTTTTCAACGAGCATTATGAATATTATTAAGTTAAATGCTAGGTCTTGTTTCCTTTTTAACCGACTTCAAAAAAGGAGGAGGTTATATGTTCGACTGTATGTATTTTTTTTTTTTTTTTTTTTTTTTTTTTTTATGTATGTCCGTCGATTTCTCCGTCAATTGTGGACCGATTTAAATAATTCTTTTTTTATTTGAAAGTGCATAGTTCCGAGGTGGTCCCATTGTCACCATGTCAGGATCTGATGATGGGATCCCGGAAAAATCAAGGGAAAACCTCAAATTTTATAGGCTGCGCCTACGCGTTACTTGTTTTTTCTGAAGCCATTCAAGTTTTTGCGTCCGATAAACATCATTTTATGTTGATGAGCTGATGATGGAAGGTACAACTCCTTAACGGTTAGGAGTTAGGGGATAATTCTTTCAGTATTGTAGGAATATGTGGACCGTTAGTTGTATTTCATGTACTTTTGCAGCTAAGGTGATGATGGAAAGTACAACTCCTTAACGGTTAGGAGTTAGGGGATAATTCTTTCAGTGTTGTAGGAATATGTGGACCGTTAGTTGTATTTCATGTACTTTTGCAGCTAAGCTGATGATTACCCGGGGATGGGCTGGTCACTAGCCAATAAGGTTAGCACCGGCTCGTCCTAATCGGGTGTGAAGGAGAAACCGGGGGAGTGTAGTGGGTAGCGGACGCTTCGGTCTCGAGTCCCACACACGGCCGCGGGTCTAGCTAGCCTGCGGTTATGGTGCATAAACGCATTCTCCTCCTACCCATGGTGCTGAACACTTAATGAATACCTAATATTATCAAATAATACAATTCTACTATTTTACTCGTATTTTCGCTATCATTATTATGAAAGAGTTTTACTCACTACCTACGTGTTATTCACACTAAAAATAGAAAAATAAACAAACTTTTTTTAAAAAAAATTAAACCGACTTCAAAAAAAAAAAAGAAACAAAAAAAAACTACCTAAAAAACTGAAAAGCAAAAAATAATTTTAATAAGACATTCATCAAATGCGCTTATTGTCTAAGCCTATTAATTAAATTGTATTTTACGTGCTAGGTAGGTACCTACTAATCTGTTTGAAGTCGGTGCCAAGCCAAAGGTAATAAAAAATGATATATAACAATATTATGTATTATAAAGGGTTACTTATTAATCCGCGGACGTAGGTACGTAATCTGGGTACCTACTATTTGGCTTGGCACCGACTTCAAACAGATTAGTAGGTACCTACCTAGCACGTAAAATACAATTTAATTAATAGGCTTAGACAATAAGCGCATTTGATGAATGTCTTATTAAAATTATTTTTTGCTTTTCAGTTTTTTAGGTAGTTTTTTTTTGTTTTTCCATTTTTTGTCACGGTGGGTGTTGAAGGCCGGCCTGCTAGTATTCAATTTTTTGTGGCAATTTTTTTTTCAGGTTTAAAAAAAAATAACCACGAAGGCCAAGGCGGGAGCTCCGCTTCGCTTCGCTCCCGCCTTAGCCTTCTAACCTATATCCATCCGAGTCGCTTTCCGCCTCCGATGTGTTTTTTTAACTTAATTTCTCTCAGTACGCCGTATATAAACGGCGGAATACCTAATACAAATTGCCTGCGCGACATATACACGATTAGTCCGTAAGCGCACTGGCGCTGTAGATTATGGAACAAGAAAAACTTGTTCGTTACTACGAAGTATACGCGATTATTTGCGTACTGCTCTTGTATGGATTGGAAGAACTTAGTAAAAAAGTTATTTACAATATATACTCGAGCAGTTTCCTATGGCTGCGTTCTGGCATTGTATAGAATGGAAAGACGCGCCGATGTAAGGTCCAAATATAAGGTTGACTGGCTCAATATTAGAACATAGTCACCCTTACCCTGAAGGCCTGCTGAGATTCCGCTTCACGCCCCGCCTAAAGAGCCCAGATTTATAAGAGAAAGGAAACACATGACCTGGAAGAGCATTCCATGACTTAATGGCACGGTGTAAAAAAAGAGTGTTTATTGATTATTTATTCGATACAACGCAGGAATCGGAACTAGCACTGGCCCGCAACCGGTACATCAACGACCTGTCCTGCTCGCCGAGCCGCGGGGCGGACGTGGAGCACTACCGGCAGGCCGCGCTGCAGGCCGAGCGGCTGCTGGAGGCGCGCGAGGCCGGCCACCGGCAGCAGCTCGTGCGCCTCGAGAACCAGGTACCGCACCACTACTGATGCTGACTATCTTATGATGCTACATCAACTCCTTTTTTTTTTTTTTTAACGCGGGGAATGCGTTACGCGCCTGTCACTCTGTCTTGGGGGCGAAACAGAGCCGTGTGTGGGACTCCCAGTTTTAGGTTTACCCACTAAACCCCGCGGTACTCCCTCATCACCCTAATGGACGGCCACGGGTATCGGCAAAGCCCTTGCTCCGCGAGCATGCTACATCAACTCCTAACCTAACTTTTTTTATACTCGGGAAACACTTTTCCGTGTATCGCTAACCGCGGGGGCGGGCGGCTAGGCGGTAAACCACGCCCCATCTTCCCGGGGGCGGAGTAGGGCCTTTCGCAGGACGTTGAGAGTGTCCCACACACCAATCTGCTCCCCCGACAGGGAAATGCTTGCAAGAGAATCTCAATTTATTGGAAACAGTTCATTTTTAATTTATCTTTAGTCTTTTTTGTGCTTTTTTCGTTTATAGCAAGATGTTCAGAAAGGCGTAAAGGATCATTTTTAAATAAATTGATGTCGTTTCTTCTGTAACAGACATTTGCTCTTTGACCTTTTTTAGCCTGGGAAATTCGATACGTCGTCAAAGTCGGGGTTGGGGGTGGTATGTGGGACTCCACCCCCGCCACCCAATAGGGGGCGGAGTTTACCCATTGACCCGTTCGAAACATAGTCAATACCCGCAAGGGCTGTATGTAGAATTTGTTATATTTCTTGATTGTATAGCCTGACCAGGAAAATAAGAACCTGCTCTGGAGGCGCAACATTAGCTATGTTAATATCAACACTTGGTGTCTTGGGTTATACTCACAAATAACTTACAGTAATAGTAACAAGGCATGGTTGACAATTGACATCACACTTTGACAGACAGCAGTAATGAATGACATCTTATTTTTCTTATTTGATTGTTGCCACTTGAAGAAATTAGTTCCAATATTTTCCGCAATATGTCGAGGTTTTTTATTTTAATGGTCAGGCAATGTGTAATTTATTAGGTAATGCGTGCTTAATGGTATGATTTGTACCACAGGCAGCGCAACTACGCGCACAGCTATCAGCGGAGATCCGTCGCCGGCAAGCGTACATAGCGCGCAGTGGGCGAGCCGCTCGCGACGTGCAGCGCCTGCGCTCTGCTCTCGGCGACTCTCTGCGGACCGTCTCGCAGGTTAGTCTCCCTTTTCCTATACTTGTGGCGTAGTTACCTAACTACTGCCACTGGATTGTACAGCTATTGGCAGCAATCCGTCGCCGGCAAGCGTACATAGCGCGCAGCGTCCGAGTCGCGCGCGACGTTCAGCGCCTGCGCTCGGCGACTCTCTGCGGACCGTCTCACAGGTTTATCTTCCTTCTCCTATACTTGTGAGGTAACTACCGCCACTGGGTTGTACAGCTATTGGCAAAGATCTGTCGGCGGCAAGCGTATAGTCTGACCAGGAAAACAAAAAACCTGCTCTGGAGGCGCCACATTAGCTATGGTTATAGCAACACTTGGTTGCTATGGTTATACTCACAATATCCAATACTAACAAGGCGCGGTTGACAACTGACATCACACTTTGACACACAGCATTATTGAATGACATCTTAATTTTTTTATTTGATTATTGCCACTTGTAGAAATCAGTTCCAACGTTTTCGGCAATATGGCGAGGTTTTTTATATTATTGGTCAGGCTTTACATAATATAGCTCGAAGCGGCCGAGCCGCCCGCGACAATCAGCGCCTGCGCTCTGCTCTCGGCGAACTCTCTGCGAACCGTCTCACAAGTTTGTATTAATTTCCTTCCTTACTTAAGCCTTGTCCAGGAAGGCGAATTCGGCGCGAACTCTTAAAGCGCGTTGGCGAAGTACTGGGGCTCAATACCTTACGTTCACGAGCATCGCGCGTGTTCAGCGGTTGAAATCGACGCGCTTCACGTGTTTTAATCGCCGTTCTGGACAAGACATTAGGCTGAGGCAACTGTAATATCCCTGACAGCGGCCGTCATCTTAATCGATTTTTAGGCAGGCGAATTCCGACTCTCGACACAATGACCCATTTGTCGTAATGGTTGAAAAGTAAACCAATCACGTTTAAGTTGGGCCTCAGTCATGACTATGCAGCACCATGTAGCGGAATTTTTATTCCCTCATTGTCTTTAACCAAGAAGGCTTTCCTACAATACTATAGTACCATAATAATGCTAACTTTCACTATCCCGTTCAGATGCTATTAGGATAATACCTTTTGGAATGGAGCGAAAAATCGAAAAATGACGTCAACTGCGCTTGTCCGTAACGTTAACCACGCAAAATACCTAATATCTGTGTGTGTGTAAGTTAATCACGCAGTTGACGTAATTTTTCGCTCAATTTCAAAAGGTATTATCCTAATAGCATTTGAATCTGATAGTATAAGTCATAGATAATAGATAGAATGAACTATGAGATGATGATGGCTTTTGTTGTAGGATCCGGCCCTGGACTGCTACACTCTGGAACACGAGGCGAGGAAGCTCGACAGCACGCTCACACACAGCCTCCCGCCTCTCAACGACAGCTACGATTCTTCCAACAAATAACTAAGTAAATAATACCTCTCGCATACATACTATTAGACTGTATTATGTAATTACTTTTCATGGTTGTGCTACACTAATTGGAATATAAAATGAACGTGTTAATTTCCATTAATTTGTTTCGCCAATTCTTACTACTTTAATCTGATGAGCTAATGGTCTTGGAATACCTTTTGTGGATGTGGTAATTATGCTAATTATACGCTGAGCCCTGCTGGTATCATGAAGATTTACTTTAACCAGAGTTTAAAGTATTGTTACCAGGAGGCACCTTAGAACTCCATACATTAGCTTGAATATTTACCTAGGTATCAATAATATTCACGAGATATCACGCCATTAGTGTAGCTCAACCGTTAAACTTAAATTTTGTGATTAAAAAAACATAATTGTCATAGATAAGATCATAGATGAATATGCTTTAATGTAAGTTTTTTTTAAATTAATTCACTTTAAGTTGGATTCTTTTGTTTTTTCCGAGCTGTGGTATATTCTAGTCATTTGATTTATAAAATTATTTACATCTACTCTACATTGTTAGCATTTTTAGTTAATTTTCTAACATTGAAATGGAATTAAAATTACTAACTAGATTGTAATTAACGTATTTCAATGGTTGTCCTATTAATATTTATATAAATTAGTGTGTAAGTTGACGAAGTTTGTAGATTCTATTTCAATCCTATTTATCTTCAGGTGTTCTGAGTATTTACATCGTAGGATCTTTTAAAAGTGAACAATTTATTGGCACATTCTTTAAAGAACTTCGAGGACCACTATCTTACACTTTGACAATTTATCTTCAATAAAAAATAAACTTCGAGACTTGACCTATATATTAATCATTTAATCTAGGAACCAACATCAAAATGTCACCAGTAGCAAAGTCAAACTCGTTGACTCAATTTGGCCTCTTAACAGCTCTTATGAACGTCAATTATTTGCACCGGAAATTGTAACTAACATAGAATTTGATCATTTTTTATGTAATTAGTCATCACAGTATTAATGTCGTCATTTGAGATCTGACTTAGCATGAGACCTTGTGACTTTAGTAAATAACTACCGCATTCTATCACGGTTAGATTCAATCTACATACCTATCTTATATTTCGTATTTCCGTCCAACTTCAGTTCGATTGTCAAGTTAACTTCCTTCGATGTCAATTGTCTTTTTTATTTGCTTCAATTATATTTGAATCAATGGATATGTCATGTTTATAGAAATTGTGTCTAAATCTATTCCGAGCTAAAAACTGTAGCAAGATGCAAGAGCACTCACGCAAGAAAAAAAAAAAAAGATTTCATTAATTAATCAAATCAAAGTAAGCGCATTGATACATATTATATCTTATTGACATTGTTGTTTTGCAATTGAATAATATACCTATCGGTTACTAAGTTAGATCACATTTTAGACGCATACTGATCCAACCCCACAAAGGACTATTTGAACCTAGCAGCACGATATGTATTGTTAGAACGTCGTTTGGACAACGCATTGTCATTTGGCGCCTAGAGGTGCCATTTGGACTAACCACTAACTAAAATAAATGAAAATCGAATCCATGGGACTGATATCAGTAGTTATATAGTTGGTATTAACAGTCTTGATAGTTTAAGATTCATACATCATATTGCAGATTTATTTAATAATTATTTATTTAGAATAGTAAGCTAAAAATCGTTCAACTGACACAGATTTAATCTCTTTAACAACACTTGGTTATTTTTATCGAATTTGTTATCTATTAAAGCAAATTAACTTGTACACCTTTACGTCCGCTGTTTTTTTATCATGTGATTTTCACTACGTCGCCTTATCTTAAGACTTAAGCAGTAATTGCCATACGAGACGGTTTTCTCCTCAGCAAGTAGGCCCAGATTCTATATATAGTAATGTAATAGACCGCCGCCGTCACCTCGGCATGTCATCTTATAAGTCGTGAATCAGTTTACTCCACGACGCTGACTCACGCGCCATTGTAAGGTCAAAGAGCTACCGGAAGCATCGGAAGTAGGCTTTTATGCGAAGTTGAGTCACTTTACATAGAACAGGTGTAATCAACGTTTAGTTCACTCTAAATTACGACGGTACGATGACTAATTAAAACATTTAGTGCGAATACTATTTGTAGACTCAAGCGAATATTTTGTTACGATACCGATTTTCCTCTTATGTACGACAATGAATATCCAATTACATGAAATAGTATGTATTTTAAGATTTTTTATACGTAAAATACATTTTTTGTGACTACTGTGTCTATGCATTAGTTTTAAACAATATTTATTTAGATTTAATACATTATTATGTCATATTATAACGGAGTGGTTTGAAATAATTTATAGCATTCATAATTTTCATCATATATAATAACTAGAAAGATTTTATTTATATAAGTAGTTAACAAGTTATACTCGTAGTATTAACGACTATGAAAATAACGTTTATTTGTTACCTTCTTTATTGTAAGTATTGTAGTGAACTTTGTTTTACCCATATTAAAGAACACTTTACATATTGTAATTGTGGTTGTGCTATACAAGGACACAGTGATATAATGGAAAAATTAATATGCTGCAAACATTTTATATTCATATATAACAATTCCATTGTTTACAGTATAGCTTCCTTAGATCTGGTGAGAAACATAATAAATACATAAATGATGTCATCATGAATGTAATTTAAAATTCTAATATAGAATTGACTAAGTAATCACTTGTAGTAATTAAGTTTATGTCCTAGTCACTATTGTTAATAAGTTCGTCCAGTTTATAGTTATATAAAATTAAGTGCACATAGTATTTCATAGTTATTCATAATATTATTTAAATCTATAGAAAATATTCGTCACATATCCGCCTTATTTGTCTTATGAAAAATTTCAGGCAGACCAAAACATGTAGGTAATTTTGTTGGTGAGAATTTAATGATTACTCACAGTATTAAGGCGTCATCAACATGGATAAATTAGATGAATAGTATTAAGACGATGTCTTAGCACGATTCCAAATTCGTTTTTCACCCGCGCGTCTCGTTGTAGGCGGAGCGCAACCGCCAATCAGAGAGCGCAGCGTGAACACAGTATACGCAAAACAAGCAGACAATTCACCTCCAAACAAAAACTGGTAGTTTTAATATTTTGAGTAGGTATCTCTACCTACTCACTAATATCAAAACTTTTTACTACTGTTTACGAGGTCTGGACATCATACTAAATTTTAAATATCAATATTTGTTTTAAGGCAGTTTTTATTTTATTTTTATTTTTATTTATGATTTAAGCAGGTTAATTAGGTTATTTTGCAGGCTAACTAATAAATTCTAGAGAAACTTAAATTTCGTTGGCAAAATAGCTAAAATAATTGAAAAAAGGATAATACATGAAACATGTGATAGTAAAAAACCACGAGCCCTATATGCAGCTTTTAGGCTGGATTCGATCCCTCGCGTCCGTGGATATTATACATATACATTTATTATACATCAACACCAAATACATCAACGTATAGTCTAAGATCCGAACTAAGGTCGATCTTCACCGAGTTGATAATAGAATGAAACTTATTTTATTATGAATTTAGCATATTAGATAACATATTAAAAATGGGTTGCCTAAAAAAATCCTGGACCGAGTATGTTTAATTGTATTTTAAAAAATTTTTTTTAACAAAATCCCAATTTTTTGCAGACAACCATAAATCAACGTGTTCATAATAAAACAGCGCTTATGATGATATAAAAAAAAACTATTATCCAATTATGTGAATTTAACTGGTATCGACACATACGTGTAGACCTGAACCCAGTAGTCCCCCCACGTAAATAATAGAAAA
Organism: Mecyna flavalis; assembly: GCA_949319885.1. Classification (NCBI taxonomy): domain Eukaryota; kingdom Metazoa; phylum Arthropoda; class Insecta; order Lepidoptera; family Crambidae; genus Mecyna; species Mecyna flavalis. The sequence continues at coordinate 13,041,118 of OX439433.1, forward strand.
CCCAACGGCTGCACATTCTATACGTTTTGTACGTTAAGTCAGGACATAATTTTCTTATTATCTTGTTATTGCAAAATTATGTTTAAAATCATTTAAAAAAAAGAAAAATTGGTCGGTCCAGGATTTTTTTAGGCAACCCATTTTTAATATGTTTTCTAATATGCTAAATTCATGATAAAATAAGTTTCATTCTATTATCAACTCGGTGAAGCTGAAGATCGACCTTAGTTCGGATCTTCTACTAGTACAATAAACATAACCTCACACATACATAATATTGCATAAATAACTGGCCGGAGTAATAGAAAAAAAACCCAGCCAAGTGTGAGTTGAACTCGAACGTGAAGGGTTCCGCACCATCACAGCCGTGACACTCTCTGTACGTGAGAGTTCGAGCGCCAGCGACCTTGAGCCAGAGCGTGTTACGCTAGGGTTGATGATACCGAAATGCCTACAATAATCTAAGCCGAAATGTAATTTAGACTTGTGGCAAAGGAGATTACATAGTAATAGTATGCCAGGAAATATTTTTATTTATAATAAGTTTTTGTAATCTCTAAATTACTTATATTAGGTAGGTACATCATAAATTGCAACTCATAAACTATATTTACTGTTATTTATAATTAGTTTTTTTAATCTTTAACATGTAAATAAAGGAAAGGTTTGATTTAGGTATAATTTTTTTTTAATTGTCGTTCCTGCTGTCAATCAATTGATGATAATATCTCGAGTGTCATCCCGCGTGTATTCCTCGGGTCTACTATTTCCGGGAAAATGCTGTGCATATTAAAGTCAACGGTTTGTTTTTCATTTTTGATTTCCAAAACTTATTTTCTCTTTCTATGTACACATACTTTACAACTCCCTTAAAAAAAAAGGGCTTAGGTTTAAGCAACCACCAGATATAATGAAATATAACGCCCAAAAAATCCTAAGTACTTACCAGAATTTAATCCCCATTTTATTATGAAATGATCACCAATAAACGTTAAGTCTGCTAACCTAAAAAACGTAAGTATCGTCAGAATAATCGCTGAGCTACCCAAAAAGGCCACGCGTGCACCAAATTTGTACTCGCATTGTATTTAAAAATTTCATCCAAATATGTTACATATTTTTATCCTAATAAATTAAGGTAATGCGTACAAAAATCATTGTATATCCAAAAAAATATAAATGAAGTTCTAAAGATTTACCGACACTATATACCATTTGACGATTGATAGTAAATAAACAAAATCTTTTTCTCTCTGTCCCGACCAAGTAAAATGGGTAGAATTCAGTTCTGGCAGGTCGCAGTTCTAACCTAACCTAACACAAATCTTATCAATCAATTTAATATACTTGGTTATATGAATACATTTTATGGCAAATTAATAATATATTTGGGTAAGAATGACACAAAACTTTGCTAGTTAAAATTTGGTGCACGCGTGGCCTTTTTGGGTTACGAAAAGTTTTTGTAGTGCAGGCATGACTTAAATAGCCCGAAATATTTTGGTACAGGTTTCGTATATTTGTACATATTATATTTATTTTGGATGAGGCTATTTGGGTAACGATTGTGTTTTTTGATGGTCATTTATTTTGTTCCCAAAAAAAAGTCTATGTATTTTAGAATAGTAAACTCTTAATAGTACCTACCTACCCTATAATCATCTGAAAATTACGTTAGTACTATTACTACATTCTGTGTCAAAATGCCATCGGATTGACATGATTAACGTTTCACAATTTTTTACTGTCAAAATGTATGCAGAGAAAAAGCGTTCATGATTGCCGGCGTCGCCAACTTAGAGATGTCCATTGTGGTCATCTTTCGCTTACAATTATTATCGATTGTAACCGAGTTAAATTTCGAAAAAAATTGTTTTGTTAATAACTTCATACGTAGAATCGTATAATAAAAATAATAATCAAATTGATTAAAAGTATAACGCCTTGGATACAAAATCTAAATGTGAATCAGATTCGAAAATAAGAATACTTCCTTGTAGTTACTCAATCTTGCAGTATTTGTCGTTAAAAAATCGATTAGATATTACGAATCGATTTTTAACTATTAGTTTAAGATAAATCGACGTCTCTAGATAAATATTATTTCACCGTGACACATGTCGCCGCAGGTATTAATCCTTGATTTTACAAACTATTGAATCATATTAGATTGACATAGGTAAAAAACAATATTTTTAGATCTAAAATCGGTGTTCGTTCGGGAATCGACAGCACCGCATCTCTAGTGAACTTGTCAAAAAAGCAGCTGTCATGCGACACAGAGCGTCCGGAGCCGACCTTTCACGTCGAGCGCTGCTCGACAACTAAACGGGTTACCGCGGTCTATTTTTATTCTACCGCTTTGGGTTTTGAGTTGAAAATCGCATATCACACATAATGAAAATGGCGGCTTTGAGTTCGAAGATTATATTTTTTGCGGGTTTTCATTTAATTACTTATAATATAATTATGAAATAAAAAATCTAATCCGATACTTCTTTAGAGGATGAGCTTGGCTATTTATTTTGTAAAAAAAAAATTGGGGTCGTCGCTGAAAATTCAGAGTAATTGAATTTACGCAGTTTTTTTATTCGTCATTTTGTAATATTTTTTTTGAAAGAAACCAGATGGTTTTTTCAAATTATGCTCCGATACTCCACTGCAACAGACTGTTCTCTACCTACCATATTTTTTATAGTTCATAAATATGTTTTATACCCCCACACGTAAGCGTTTAAAAATACCTCTTTTGGTTGAATTTGGACTAATACCCTGCCTTAAATTAATAAATCTGACGTCTGTATTTATTATGTAGTATTTTGAAATTCTCTATTAACTGCCACCTTCATGAAATCTTTGCATTTTAACAATTTCACTTTGCAAATCCCAAAGTTTGATGATTCTTATCAACACAAGTTATCATATCGCAATGAAATTCGTGCGATAAAAAGTGATACACTTTTATCGATAGACTATCCACAATATGCAAGCAGTTATTAATAAATCGATGAATCATCACACAAATTGCCGAAATATTGTTTTCAGGACTCATGACCTGTTTGAAACGAACGTGATAAGCTGAGATAGGAGTCGTGAGGGGCTCGATAAAATAGTTTTAACGCAACATTCATTAGTATTATCAAATTCGTCCGGCGCTTCCGTGGTGTCATTTCCCCAGAGCAGCCAATTGTATGTAGATTGAATCACTCTCGCAAGCTTTCTATTTCAATTACCAAGTCGGTTTTATTTAGATGTTTCTTTTCTATAACCGCCCCCATAGTGAGCTCGATCTATGTACTAGACCTTGTTTCACTTCATGGGGCGCGCCCACAGACCTTAGTGTAACAAGACACTTGTTAGCGTCGTAGTTCGCCCGTTAAGTTTAATACTGTAGACTTAAGTTAGATATTGTGTTCATTTCCATTGGACTGTGTCAATTCTTATGTTACTAGAATATCGACATACGCCCGCCACGTCACACTGCCATTATTTTTTTTATCAACTTTATATCTAACCAGTTTAGGCATCTTAGTATGTAAGAATACACATTTTATGAAATTTTTTACACTTGTGAAGCCAATAAAATAGTTGTAGATGATAATTGTTGTTTCAATTAATTGAATTCAATTAAGATACCCGAGTCAATTGACGTGACGTTTATTTGATTGGGCCGAGGGGAGATGCGTGCGGGCTCGCGGGCCTGGGATATGACTCACTGCGATATGAGGGCAGCCATAATAGGCTATTCGAATTTTTTATCGCCATTTCAGCACCACGAAAATAAACTAGCAATGTGGAATGTAATCTAGGGCGTTATCAATTAGTAAAGTTCAATTTGAGTACACTGAGTTTCTTCCTCCAGTCTGTTTATAACAGTAACAGGTTTAGGCTAACCAGTCCTAGATACTCATGTTTTGAGGTATTTGTTAATTGTTTTATACACATATCCGTAAAGGCAAATAAGTAATTCAAAAGAGGAGCGCCGCCAAGGGCGACAAGTATACCCGAAAACAAATATTTAAAATTGGTTTTATTGATAAATTTGCAAAAAAAAAAGAAAATTAATAGTTAATGTACATGTCGATTATTGATTGCAAAGATAAAAATATACAAGTTCTTAATTTGCACAATATATATAAAAATATAATTCAACTCAGATCAAAGTCATTACCAATATCCTTGTGCAGTAATCTTACATGTTAACAGAAATGCGAATGGAGGAAACATCTAATCCCGTAACAATATTTGAACACCTATATAATTATTACGTTTAACAAAGTTCATAGCAGCAAAACTTAGGTTGGATTTATATTTAAATGAGCCAGTAATCATAAAACTTTATCCATTTACAATAACGATAAATTTTTATTTAAAGTTTTCAATTTCATAGGTGAGGGGTTATAGTCCACAGAATACGCCCCATGGTATGCCTCTATACCATGGGGCAGGGCTCCACTAGGTAGACACTGAAGACACTACGGTCACCAGGGTGCAATCACCTAAGGCTCACTAATTTTTGTTCAAAGGTTACCAAGTCCTAAACGGTGTTGCATTTTCAACTTTCCTTCGATACATTTGAATTATATAACAAGACAATAATATATCTGAAAAAATTTAATGTATCCTTAATATTAAACTTTACTTACATGCTGGTACAGGCCTGCTGGCACATTTCCAGGTCTCATCAGAGCCTGCATAATCAACTTTCATTCTAAATGTTCAGAAGTTTGGGGCTTTTGTTAACATTAGTGCAATCAGAACAACATTACTAGAAAACTAGAAAATAAATCATCTTTTCATACATTGCTATGTTCAGACAGCAAAGAATGATTTCATAAATGCACATCAAAAATTGGAATCAACATTAAATCTACTGTAGACAAAATTTACAAAATCAAGAAAAACCGAAAGAGTGTAACATTTGAGTATATTTAAATGCCCTTGAAATAATGTCATGGTAAATATACACCCATTGTTACTTTTCCTGTTCCACGCAAGTCTGGCTGAACGTAGCATTGTTATTTCAATTCATTATTAATAGAATAACATTAGTTATTTTTGAAAAGACTCGAGACTTTTGGCTGTGACCTAATTTATTGGTCCATGACAACTACACTTTTAATTAATATTAGATAAATGAATTATAGTAATTATTGCATGTCATTTACCTATTTGCTCATATTGATTACTTTACTTTATTATACACCTACACTGAATCCCGCTGCAATTGCCATGGATTTGATTACAATTTGTTTAAACATTAAACTTCTGAACCTAACAGCATCCACACATTACATTTGGAATTTCTAGAGTGAAACACACACAGAATCGTTGAATCTATCCTCAAATATATCTCGTAACTATAAAAACATAGACCAAAATGTGTAGCAACTACATTTATTCAGGTAGGAATCTGGATACAATCCACGATGCTCTGTGCATTTTCCACTCGTGCTTTAGCACTGGATCACGACACAGCTCAACAAATGCACATTCTCAAAATGCTACAGGTGCTCGCTGAGCGACAATGCTCAACACCCGATCTAGTTAACTTTGGGAACTGTCAAGAGCCAAATCCGGGTACGAGAAGTCTTTCAAATTATTAAATATTGTATATCTAGACGCGTCGGCGGCTCCGCACACTTACAGAAGGCGACACACTCGATTCCTCTTCACTTTCCTTTCTTCTTTGGGTGACTTCTTGTTGATCTGTCTTACTAAGTCGTAGAATACGTCGTTGACGTTTATTTTCGCCTTCGCCGAGGTTTCCATGAAAGCACAGTTGAAGTGGCGCGCCAGGTTCCCGCCCTGCTCCTTGCCCACCACGCGTTCCGCCTCCAGGTCGCACTTGTTGCCCACCAGCACCATCGGCACGTCGTCTTTGTCCTTCACCCGCAGGATCTGCTCTCTAAGGTCCTGCAGATCGTTGAACGTGGATTGTGCGGTGATCGAGTACACTAACACGAAACCCTGGCCATTCTTCATGTACAAATCCCTCATCGCGGTGAACTGTTCCGTGCCGGCCGTGTCCAATATTTCTAGCATGCATTGCTGACCGTCCACTTCCACCTGTTTCCGATAGCTGTCTTCTATGGTGGGGTCGTATTTCTCCACAAAGATGCCTTGTACGAACTGTACCGTGAGGGCAGACTTTCCCACGCCTCCGCTACCTAACACGACTATTTTGTATTCGCGCATTATTAACTATTTTGTATCACGTGTTGTTAATTGTTGAAATCAAAGATCAAATCGCTAAAAAGCACATTAACTAGTAAGTTATTGCAAAAAAACTTTTAACAAGTCAAACCGCCATGACACAGTAACAGGGCGATGGCTCACTTCTTCAATGTTGCCATGTAGAAAAATAAAACGTGTTGTGATAAGCAAGCTGACCAGCCATAACGTTTACATACACTTTTTTCACAAAATATTGTATTTATTAAATAAAAAAATAACTTAATTTAATGTTCACGAGCAAAGCACAGAAGTTATGCTTCGGAGCGAATACGTGATGCATTGAGCATTGCAGATCGGTCTGTCGCAAATTTGATGACGTTATTTAAATTACGTCATGATGTCATTCGTCGTCATCCAAAGAGGAAGGATGTTGTTTATTGTAAATAATTGTAATTGCTGGATGTCACAAATTGTTAATTGGAATTTGTTATTATTCAATTCATTGAAATAGAAAAGAAAGACTGTGTATGACGATGTTTTACTAACATTGTTTACCAATCTTACAAAAATATTTTAAAAACCCATACTCACTTAATTGTCTAATAATTCGAACTTATTTTCATTTGAATATGTGTAAATTAATATAATTTTAAATAATGAAACATTTTGTTCATAATTTAAACAAACACCTACAAATAAGTTTTTTATTATTTATTCCAAAGTATTTATATGTAGCAACCCTAATTGAAACCTATGCCTCATGCTTTTTTCCCGGCGGATCTAGTTTTGCTTTTCCTCACTAGATGGCGTAGATTACGAAAACTTGGTAAGGTATTTGAAAAAACTATACAAAAATTAAAATCTTTGGAAACCCGTGCTTTGAACAGTTATTTTTAAAACCTTTTTTTTGACTCTATAATCGGTGTTACTTATAAAGGTCAGGCTTTTGCATATTTTTATTCATTTATTATTGTATTTATTTGCACTGTGCGAACCATGCAGTGTTTCAAGTTAGTGTATCTTGCTTGTCTAAACCGCCTCAAATCTCTGGTGGTTAAAATGGCCGTGATCTAGTGTTACCTACTTGGTTCAATTTCGGTGTCAAAGATCGTTTCTTTTTAAATCGAATATCTAGATGTTTACTTCTGTAGATATTATATTAGAATACTTTGTATTCTAATATGGTGTGTCCAGCTCGCGCAATAATTGACATTAGGTCAAAGATTTTAAATCTTTGCATTAGGTAAGTATGTTACATAATATTGGGTGTATTGTGAGCTGTGCAGTGGCATAGATATTGGAGAAGTTCAGGAGTGCAAGTTGGCATGGTATGGGCATGAGATGAGGAGGGAAGACATACACGTCTTTCAAAAGATCATTTTAAGTAGACGAAACAAAACCAGAATACGAAAAGAGATGGATAGAGTACTTACCTACTTACTAATTGATGACTGATAAGAGTATGGGTAGAGTAGTAAGTGAAAAGATAAAATACCTATGTAGCGCCGAACCTATTTCATGTGGGATGAAGGCAGGGAGATATTGAAATAGAATAGATTATTAGAATATAGGTACCTATTCTACCAGCTCTAGGTGAAGCGGTCTATACCAAAACAGTCATACAATAAAAGAGAGTGTGAGAGACCGGTATAGCATAAGTGTAAAAGCCTTTTCCATTAATTACCATATTAATCGCAGTGCGAGTCGTGATTCGCCGCGCCCGCCCCGGCCGTGCCCAGGTAATGTCATTTCATCATGTTTTTGCCTCACCGTTTTGTTAACGGTGTGTTGGAAATAATTAGGGTACTTTTAGAGCGATTTAAGGTTGAAATTAGTTTTGAGAAGTCACTGGAAAAGAAAAGTAACTCTAACTTCGTATTTCCTCATCTTTTGATGTTTTACGTTTAATCTATCGATGTTTGGTTAACATTATCTAGGAACAAGTGAACATACATTATTATTATGCAGATTATTTTGCATAGACAGCACTTTTTTCAGCACTTCAGTTGGCAGACAGGTAGATAGGTAGGTACGTAGCACACCTGATGGTATGGTAAGCGGTAACTCAGAGGCGTAGCGTGGGTGACAACCGCCCGGGGTGGAAGACAATTCTGCCGCCCTTTTTTTTTTGCTCCTCCAGTTGGCAAAGCAGCCCACGGGGCGGAAGACGATTCTGCCGCCCTTTTTTACAATTCTGCCGCCCCATTTTTCTTTTTTTTTGCTCCTCCAGGAAATTTTGCCGCCCCCTACAAAGTGCCGCCCGGGGCGGACCGCCCCCCCCGCCCCCCATCGCTACGCTACTGCGGTAACTGCAGCCTTTTACATAGAGGGACACTCAATGGAAGCTACACTGTTGGCTCTTCCGACCTTAGATCCTTTGGTTTCAAATGCACTGGTTCCAACATTAATATTGTAGGAACCAGACCCGAGTCGTGAATCGAACCCGCTATCTCCGGATTTATACCTACACGATTGCCTTAGCCACTGTTCCACGGAGGCAAGCAAAGTGGTGGTTAAGAGCGTCCAGATAGCTACAGGTGCTTGTAGCTCATTTAGTTAACATTTGCCTCCACGTGCGTGCACTTTAGTAGGTATAACCGCTATTCATACCAAATAGATCGGAGTCAGAATTTGCGTCGGAATTCAACGCGTGTGAAATACTTGTTCTCGTATAACTACGATTCTGATGTACGGAAGGACGAGTGCCATTTAATAAAGTTATTGAACCGGTATACACTTCTTTACGATATTTTATATTCCGAACAGTTTTAAAATACTATTTTATCTACATCCATACCATAATATGTCTATTTTATAGTCAGGAGCGATGAGCAAACGCCCTACATTTAGATATAAGTATCTGTGGCTGCATCGTAATGTTTACATTTTAGTATCGGTAACCGATACTTTAATTACGTTCAAATTTCGAACGTCTTCTTAAAAAGTAAAAATTAATGGATTTGAAGCTAACATATGTAAGCAAACATCTTGATGTATTTTCAAAGGTACCAGGAGAGCATAACCGCAGCTTAACTATTCATTAAATCAAAGAGTTTGAAAGACGCGAGCTAGCCTAGCTTCTTGTTCTTCTCTGCTCTCCTGGTACTACGGATTATATTCCACGCGGTTTCACATCGATCCTGACTTTAAAATAGACATTTATCGTATGAATGAAGATAAAGTTATGTATGTGACTGTACATAATTAGGCATTAAAATACTCATGTGATCCTTTTATGAAACTCACTTCATTCGTTTCATAAAACCACATTCGTATTTTAATGACCCTCATTATGGAACAGTCACATAAATAACTATTTTAACTGTTCTGGTCCTGACTTTTTTATTACAAGCTCTTTTCTTGAACTGACATGTGCCCATTTGGATAGTGCCTCTACCGGGTTCACTATTCCATTTCGAAAAACGTTTCGTCGAATTACAATTCATCGATGACAACTAGTCGATTATTTGTTTGAACGATGCGTTATTTTTTTTTTTTTTATATAGAGGCAGTCAGGATGACCTCACTCCACCTGATGGTAAGCGGAAGTGAGGTCCAAATAATAAGGTTAACTGGCTCAATAGATCATAGTACCCATTGAGCCAGTCACCCTCACCCTGAAGGCCAGCATAGATGCCGCTTCACGCCCCGCCTGAAAAGCCCAGGATTATAGGAGGAAGGAAACACGTGAGCCGGAAGGGCATTCCATGCCCTAATGGCACGGTGCAAAAAAAAGGAACTATACCTCTTGGTACGGGCCACCAGTGTCTGGTTGGTATGGGGATGGCAACGCAGTCCGGCGCGTGTTGTTCGGGAGTGGAAAGGAGTGGACGGGATGAGTTGGAATAACTCTTCAGAGAATTCCCCATTATAGAGACGGTAGAGAACACTAACGTAACTGAAGAGGTTCTAGGGTCTTAGCCGAACGAATTTACCCGAAAGTTGTTAAGTCGATGGTTCATTTGATCGAATGTCTTTCTACTAGTGTAGATACACTTTACTATAAGCCATCGCTAACAGTGGTCCATTATTTTTCATGACATAATTTGTAAATAAAATATAATACACAGAAAGAAACACAAAATGTTTGTATCAAGCGGCAATCGAACCCGCGATCTCTTGGTGTAATAGCCGACTTTTACACCAATCAGCTACCTATATTCAGCAGAGGAACGATGGATAATAACCTGATATTTGTCCTGCATTGTAGTCCTTTCATGCTGACACTAATGAAAGCTTACTGATATACGTGCAAACACGCAGGTGGCTACGCCGGATAATGAAATACCTACCTACCGACGCAATCAAAGCGGCCATCTCATTATCTGCCAGCCGACACAAGCCGCTCTACTGATGTTTGCTCAGGACCGAGTCGATGAGCTATCAGAAGATTAGGTACGTATCTAACCTATCAATTAACGTTTACTATCTTTGTAGAATAGAATCGATCTTTGCACGGGCAAAATATTTATGTGCTTAAACAGAATCAGAATAAACGGGCTTTTCCTAAGCAAGCGCGCTCTATCGTAGACCGCAAACTTTGTGGTCAAATGCTAGCTTAATAGAAATATAAAAAACAAGTTTGCATGAACAGGTCTCTATCGATTTCGGTGTTTCTATGACTTCTTAATTCAGTTGTGTTCAGCAGCAGAGGAAAGATGAATAAACCTAATAACCTGATATTGGTGCTGCATTGTAGTCAGTTTGCTCATAACCGAGTCGATGAGCTACGTACAGAAGATTAGGTACATATCTATAAATATATAAATAAATATCAATATTGGACAACATCACATGCCTATATTGTTCTGACCCCAAAGTAAGTAGCGTAAGCACCCAGAAACAACGGAGGTAATTACCGCAAATACTTAAATACAAATAAACATCCAGACACATAGAACAAACAAAAATATTCATCACATCAAATGGATGGGATACGAACCCATGACCCCTGGCGCATGGGGCAGGGTCACTACCAAATGCGCCATCTTACCAAGATGGCAGGTTTGTTTGCCGTCTATGTAGAAAAGAAAAAATTTGAGGACCTATTTCGTGTGATGGCTGGTCGTGGACTCGAGCACCACACGGTCAAACATAGATGTCTTTGTTTTTTTTATACTAGGTCAGTTGGCAGACAGGCTCGCAGCCAACCTGATGGTAAGCGGCTACTGCGGTCTATTCTATTGAGGGATGCTTCACCTAGGAGCGTCCGTCAATGTGCTGCCAGACAGTAGACTCATCTGATCTTAGAGTCTCTGATTTCAAGTGTACTGGCTCCCACATTTATATTGCTGGAACACAGCCAGAGCTGATAAGGAGTTATGTTTTGTGTTTATCCTCTGTCTGGAACTTGTTTTGAGTGAGAGTTGTATCAAAAATTTGTTGAAAATATGCAACCAAAGGCTACTTTCGGGCTTATCAAAAATATTGACCGGGGTTAAAATGCTGGCGGAATCTGTTTCCTATTATATTTTTGCATTAATTGTGTACCTATTAAAAGAGACCGACCCCACTCTGCTGAAAGATAACACTTTTCCGACTTATATATTTTCCCGTTTGCCGACAACATGACCTAATTCAATTTGAACTATAAAAACTTTGCAGAGTTAAACTTGTTTCCGTCAAGACGGGCTCCACAAGAAGCTATTTCTCAAAACTTCATTCGCGGAGTACGTTTTCCGCTGCGCGCTCCGATCGCCCGGCAAATTCCCGCACAAAGGGGTCAATTGACCGTGCACAAGCTGCAACTGCTCCGTCCGTGCGTCTCGTGTATCGTGCAATTTTTTGAATCGCCGGAGAAGTATAATAGTATTAACACGTTCACTGCGAAGCCATTTTTTGAGGAATTTCAACCGGTGCGAATGAGGTCTTTTCGAGACAAGTTTGAACTTCTTTTCAGTGCGTATGAGACCTTATCGGCCTCACAAAGTTATGTTTTAAAAAATACCTTAATTCTAGTTCAAAAAAGACAATATTTGCTTGAAACTTTACCATTACAAACTTAAACAGTTGTTCAATCTAAATATAGTTTCGCCGGCAGTTATGACATTTCGTTGTTGAATAAATGAAAAATATAAATATGGCATCTGTTCTGCCTCACATCGCACTGAAATGAAGTTCGATTTGTGTCTCGACTAGTGATGGGAATAAAAGAAAGTTGCAGTGTCGATAATAATACTTATATTTTAAAACATATTAGTTTAAGTAAATATTTTTCATTAAAACAGGGAAGCAGTAGGATTTGACACTGAACACAAAAAGTGTCAATGTTTTTAGAGTTTTTTGCAGCCTGACTACTATTTAGCAAACGCCGTAATCAATCATTTGAAACAACTCAATCCTAGGGAAAAGAACACACAAAGTGCAACATTTAAGACATATTATCATTATTTATAAGTTTACTATCGCTTTGGAAAGCCAAAGAGCTTACAGCTGTGATGCTATGTAAATCTATTTACTAAATAAAAGTTAAATTAATTATTTTAAGTGAATATTAAGCAAATAGATTGGAACGTAATCTTTACAAAAAAAAACAGTTGGATAAAGAAAAAAAACAAACTGTAACTCCCTGTGCTCCCGTATCGACACTTATCACAACACTAAACTAGCAGCACTTCACTCTGTGCGGCTATGAGTCCTAAAATTTATGAGGCAGATTTGACCTCACTCCGCACTGTAATTGATTATTTTTTATTCAGTGCGTATGAGACCTATTCGACCTCATGTCTTATCAACTACACCATGGGATTAGATTTCGTAAGAGAATTGATTTTGTTTATTTGTCTCTGTCATACTACTAGGAATATTATCATATTCCTAGTAGTATGACGTGATTTTGACTGTCGCACCAGCAAGAAGTCACGCATGGGACGTTTCGACCTCATAACGCAGTGAACGTGTTAAAAAATGAACAAAGACTGCGGAACTAAAGAACTCATTAAACACTAATTTAAGATCGATCCGGATCCTTGAAAACTTTTTTAAAGAAAAACTTCAAAATTCAGACCACCAATGAAATAGTTCGACTAAATATAAGTCTATGACACCAATGCTAACTGGGTAATGTTAGAAATCGACTCGGATGGATATAGGTTAGTGGTTATTTTTTTTAAACCCTGAAAACCTTTTTTTGTTTTCATTCGAAAATGACGCAATATACCTAACATTACCCAGCCAGAGTTGGGTAGACCTAGGTGAGTACGGGTAAACCCCGAATTAAAAATTATTTTCATTATTATTTGAAATTTACTCAAATCTTTAAGGTAATACTAAGTTTACCCGGGTAAACCTAGGTTTACTACTTCTTCTAGCATTACCCGTAACTATACAAGTACAATCATACGCGATACGAGTATAATAAGATAATATAATTACAGTTAATCTTCTATTAAGTTAATCTTATATTGTAGAAAAGATTATCTAGATTCGTTGAGGTCAATTAGGCACTAGTATTATATTACTATCATCTGTGATACAGGCAAGCTAAACCCGTCTTTCTTCACCTCCCGTGCCGTTCAGCTACTGAAAATACTTGCTAAGTTAAATGTATGACTTGTTAAGAATGTCAACAAAAAATAATATAAGACGGGGAAAATAGACGAAAGAAAATGGTATAAGAAATAATAAATGTTTGAACGGCTCTTTGCCGGCTGATCGGGATGATCCACGTATAATAATCCTATAACCTCACGAATAATGATGAGAAAATACGAGAAGGAAACAAAGACAAGGAAATAGGACGAAACTTTGCATAATAGGTATACATAGCGACAAAATATACACGGTAGAAAGTAAAAAAGAACTTAAAATAAGAAAGAGACTTGAAATCTAAACAACATCAATTTTTACAAAGTAAAATACATTTTTCCACTGATTTATTTTACTATAATGAACGAACTGGTTGATGTTGTCTTGTAAAACAGACAACCCATCAATAATCTAATAATCAGTTAATAAACAAGATGAAGACTCTTCTTCCGTCTGTTTCAAAGAAAGATTGCTTTCTTTATCCCGTAGGCTACAAACATGACGTGTATTAAAGTGTTTGTTGTTTCTTAGAATGCAATAACTTGCATCCCTACCCTACCCTAACGGGTTACGATCAGGAAGTGCCCTCGAATAAATAAGTCGATAAAGAGATGTCTTTTTAGACAAGCGAACGTTTAGACAATATCTAAATGGTTCTTTAATGTCTGATGTCTAATGTGAAGTCTACCTTCAGACTGAGGGTTGAGCGGTTGGTGCCTCGCCATAAGACGAGTTTTAATTCGTTTGTGGTGAGAGTGCCGACTCATCACCTCGCAGCATTCATGAAGGAGGACTTCTGGCCGCAGGGCGTCGTGTTTCGGAGATTCCGAGGTCGGCTGCCTGCTGAGACCGCACGCACACCCGATGCTACGTGTGCATTAGTTGTAAATTTAATTTTATAGGTATAAGGTTATTAATATTATGTATGTTAGACTTTAAGGTATTTATGATATGGGCCTCTGTTTGTATATATTTAACATCTCTATATGTAAATATTGCCTGAAATAAATGATTATAATTATTATTAATGTGCAACGCAGAAGCCACCAATATTTACAAAGCAAATGTCAAACTCAGTTGGAAGCTACGGCAAGTCATAAAACATGTAGCTAGGCCTTATAAGTCAGCATACGGGCCAGCATGCATGCAGCATGCATGCAGCATGCAGAGCAATCGCGCGGAAATTTTCCTTTGCGGTGAAACGAGAGAGTCGATTGACCGTGCCCCGTGGAATTAACTACTGAGCCGATTGCTACTTTGTGTTTTGGGCTTGCAATAATTTTAAAACGAAACAAACAACTGAAGGCCGGCTTAAAAGTTATTGGTAACATCGAAAAGACAAATGAAAATTGAAATGACTACCATGTGCCTACAAACACTGTAGGGTACATTTGTTTCTGTTTTTCTTTACATTTTCTGATGACGTGGCCTCTTTTAAAAAGTCACTTTTATGTTAGGTAGCTAGCTACCTATATACATACATATATCTTACCTATGTATGTAGTACAAAAAGCGGACACTTTTAAAAAACTTTATTAGTTGAAACATGAAAGTATTTTCGAAACAAAACTCTAGTAAGCGTAATTAATTAGCGTATTGAGACAATATGTCGTGTCGATGGCATTAGTCCTGTGTAGTATCATGGCAAACGTTGTTCTGTTATGTGATACATCTGTCTAATAGTCTCAATCGAAATAGAACTTATGCGATAGACATTAAGCTGAAAATTGGTCGTAGGAATTTGACAGATTTGAAAAGCTTAATGTTTGGCCCACTGTACATCTAAATAACCACCAAAATATGTGATTTTTTTATTTTAGTAAATTTTTAGTTAATTTGACACAAAATTAAATGCAACGCCCAAAAACGGGGCCGACCCCAAAGTCCCAAACTATTAAGCAACAAGGCGAATGATGTGCATATAAAACATGTAATGCCCTGACCTACATCCCACGTCTTTGATAAGACATGCCGGTCATTAAACACAGTTCCCCTCACAACATCAGTCGCGTCAGCGCACTGGATAACATGCATTGTGGGTACACAGAGCGATCGCGCGGAAAATTCCCTCCGCGGCGAAACAAAGGAGTCGATTGACCGAGCCCCGTGGAATGAACTACTGAACGAGTCTACTTTGTGTCTTGGGCTTTGTGCAATTTTAAATCCGTCGATACTTCAAATTTTGAAGAGCCATTTTGTTTTGGTTTTTATATTTTAGGTATGTTCTTTTTCAAGTTTTTGTAGGTATGTTTCTGTGACTGTACCTAACAAAAGTTATGTTTTGGTATTCGTTGGGAATAGATTCGGTTCTTCTTCAAAATATTTAAAATTTGGTATTCGTTAGGAACAGATTTTTATACGATAATAAACAAGTAGGTACCATTGGTATTTTTTGGTACATATTAGAATGGAATAGATCTTTTTTTATTGGTTTGTGGTTGTTTTCCAGTTCAAGATGTTTACAAAAAATGTTTGTGATTAGATTTGACAAAACAACGATTCCTATTATTTTAATCACAGTCGCTAATCGTACCTTCATGTTCCAAAACTTTCTATCCTTATTCTTTTTGCAATATGGTACAGTTTTTTACTGCGGAATTTCGGAATAGAAAATATTATCTTCAGCTCAAAATAGTTTCTTAGTAAGGACGTACATACCTATTTCTATTTGAATCTTGCAACTCAAGTTCAAATCAGCTGATCTTTGAAGAAACTTAGATTATGAAGACGGGTTTTAGTGACCGAGGTATGCAGGTGTAGCAAATCGAATAGAAACTCTTAGCAGTGAAGTTGAAATCATGGGTGGAGTACATAGCTTCATAGTTTGTGTGGTAATGCGGAAACGATAAGTTCCATAAGAACAAGATAGTTTCAGTTTCCAACTACTGTCGTAGTTATGTGAAATGGTGCAAGTGACAGGTATGTTCGTATAGGTATGCGAATTAGGTTCTAAAAAAATAATGTTTTGATAATACTACAAGAAATGATTGTATGCATAAAGGAATACTTGTTATCAAAATGACCTAAGAAATTAACTAAAACCAGGTGGTTTGTGGTGGATCCTGATTGAAGGCTATAGCTACCACCCCGACATCAGGTAGAACTTGTCGCCATAATAGCTGTGTAGCGGTAAATGTAGTGTGAGAGCTACACGCAGAAAGAAATCGAAGGCTTGAAGAGCATAGAAACCTATAATAGCAGCACATTGTCGCCTGCCTGTTGAAAAAAAAAAACGCATTTTAACGGTCACACTTTTTATTTTTTTCTGTGTCCTCGTTTAAAACCTTTCATAACAATTTTCTGATTGGTAATTCTAATTTTCCATGTAAATAAATTCATTTTCCAACTCGCTTCTGCTCCTAAATTGTAGTAATAGTTTCGAAGTGTGAACCGATCGCTAGCATCTGGGTGCACATAAGTTGCGGTGTTTTGCGCGGTACGTCGATTCTAGCGGCATTGCCGGTGACGCCACTTGCGATGAAGTTAACACTGCATCACGGTATATTTATTCAGCGTGCAATTTCAGTTTGCGAGTGTTGTGCCAACCAGAAAAAGAATTTTTATAAATTTATTTTATATTATTTTATCCGGATGAGATTAATTTCGAAACGTGCATCGTTGCTTTAATGGCATTTTGCAGTTGAATTTAATTTAATGAGAATACTTAATTTATGCTCACATAAATTGCCACGAGGTTTTGGAACAGTTTACGATAGTCAATCTTCTTATTTTTATACATACAAATAGAGGTTCCAAACAAACCATAAAATGTAGGAATATCTTAAAATAAGTATATTTTGCTGTAAACAAGTACAGTTTTTAAAGACATTTCACTCTTATGAGATTTATTAAAGTGTATTGCCATGGAAAACCGGATGGAACTTTGTATGGACGGCGTCATACCTAAAGGTGGACAAGTTACGCTCTAAAATCTGTGATATCATAATCATAAAGCATTTAGCTTCACGGATTAGCTAATGAGAATTAACAACTAACTATAGCACCTACGAGCACTAACTAAACCCTCTTAATGCAGACAGAAGTATACTTAGCAACAGAGCCGTAACCCTTAAAATAACCTGCCAGCTAGCAGTGTTGCCTACATAAATAATACGACGAACAGTGTCGGACTGTCGCAGTAGTTACGCCTTAATCCTCCGCCTCTGTCCAGGTTAATCTTGCTTAATTGTGCGACTATCCAGCCTACAGATAGGAATAGGATATTTCGAGAACGTAGTAATAGACCCCTTTTACTCATATATGAGTAACTACTACGTTACGTTACGTACACGTACGGTACGTACGTTAGTGAGTATTACTACGTTCTCGAATACACGTTCTATCACAGATTACTAAATAGTTACTAGTTCTATTCAGTAACTGATTAATATGTCCAAGTAACATTTATGGGTCATTTTGACGAGCCATTTGGTGTAATGGTCGAGAAGTCCGCTATTATACCAGAGGTACAAACAAACATTTGTGTGCATGAACATGTCCGTTTGTAACGGCCTGGGTGTTTCTAATATGTATGTACCTACGTATTTTTTACACATACGTACGTAAGTTAATGTTTATCCGTTGTCTAGCACCGATAGCACAAGCTAATGCTTAGTTTGGGGCTAGATGGCGCTTTGTGAATAATGTCCAGAGATATTTATTCATTTATTTAATATTTATTTTCTATTTAGATAACCGAGTATCTGGTTAAGTTATTTGGAATATTGATATTGCTATAATAATAAGATATTTTGTGTTTTTTTTTATTATATTGTCATTACTCAGTTCGAACCTGCTGGTGATTGAATAAAAATAAACAACATTGTAGGTACTGTATCGTGATTTTTAAAATTAAAATTTTAATTATATTATTATTATTAAGGGTTACCATTTTGTGTATGGTAGAACCATGTTGCAGACAGATCTTGCCAGTCAGTCGAAATTAACCTGCTCAACCGAGAATATAGATATCTACCCTAAAAAAACAGTCGTAAAGTAAGCATGTTACGTCTATGGTTTAAAGTGTTTAATAGTTTGTTATTTAAAACTATACTTAGTTTGTTCTTAGCGGGCTTGATCTAAATCTGACTAGAATAATAATTTTTTTAAACATTTAAAAATCGATTTTTACAATAAGGATTACGTGTTTACGTGTCGCTAACCATGATTTTGTTCATTGAAACGGTTCCTCGTATAAAGGTTTTTATATATGATAATAAGAGTACATATCTTAAAGTAAAGCATCCATGCAAAATAAACATGTTAATTCGATAGAAGTTACTGCGATAATTACGTGAATGCACACGTCTTCGATTCATTGTTTACTCATGCGAGAATTCACACGTTTCGTATAAGATGAAATCACCTGAATCATATTCCATACATTTAACAATAATATACCGTATATATTAATGCTGCTATGAGTGAGCTGAATCTGCAACATAGCACAATTATACGATTTGGTTACAGAAAAACACCGAGATAGGTTTTTTTTTATAAAACTACAGTTGGCAGACAGGCACACAGCCCACCTGATGGTAAGTCACTGCGGCCTATTTCACTGAGTGACTCATCACTAGGAAGCGTCGCTTAATGTGCTGCACTGTATGCTCATCTTATCTACGAGCCTTTGATTCAAGTGAATTAACTCCCACATTAATACTGCTGGAACACGGTCCTCTGATTGTGTTCCAGCCAGCATAACAGCTCTCTGTTATGGCGGCAGATTTCACCTGCGGGGGACGTAGCTAGCCAGTCGGACTCTAAAAAGCTCTACTACCAACCAGACCCAAGGCGGGAATTGAACCCACGACCTCCGGGTTTTATACCCGAGCGGCTTAGCCACTGTTCTACGGAGGCGCTCAAAGAGGAAACTAAAATAAAAAAACAAAAAAATTCCTTGTTTAAACCTCTCTTCTTCTCTTATTTTCTGGTTGGCACCCTACTCCCCTTCATAAGGATTAGTACTACCATCAATGTACCTCTCAATGTTGGTATTTTCGTACGTTAACATCGCTGCCGTGTCAGGCCTATCTCCGTTATCTCAAAAAACCTAGTTTTGAGTAAACGACTCCTAAAGTTTTTTTTGCATTTATTGCCATTATATCTATGTTTCAAGAGATTTTTCCAAACTTATTTCATATCATAAGAATTGTAAAGATGTACATATTATTGTGATGTAATTATCTTTTTTGTTTTATCTTTATTTTCTATGTTTTTTTCCAAAAACGGAGATAGGCGTGATAGGAATTTCATACAAATCTTGTTACGCGAAGGGCCGTATCTTAAGATACATGACTTAGCCGTGACAATTTGAGTAAGAATTATTTAGTAATACATGCATTTCTGCATTATTTTGTTTAGAGAGGTAGAATAAAAGTAGGTTTTAATAAGAATCCTAATTTTAATCAGTCATATTTTAATTAGGAACATAGGTGTAATCAAATAACAAGTATATTATGACAAAACTGGAAATGGTATTCAAATAAACTAAAATGTATTTCTTTTTCATTTATCAACAAAAACATTACCTACCAGTCTACTTAATCAGTCTAAATATTATGTAGTTGCATAAGTCTTAGTAATTACCCCATAACAGTATAATATATAAGTAAACTACGTATCTATCGTGTCTAAGTCATGTATTTTAGTAGACACTTAACTGAGTTTGCCATAATCGCGTCTTGTCGACTCGTCAAGCGTTGTCTGTAACTTAAGATACAGTATTTAACCATAATATCGTAGTCAATCGTAATTTCTTCTAGAGCATTTTTTGGGATAACGGTAAGAGATAATTAAATAATATTTTATACACGGGATAGAAGACCCATAAAAACCACGAAAAACACTTGTTACGCGTAACTCATGTATCTTAAGTTAACTGACATTCGCCTGACACGGCAGATCGTTCCTCGGAATAGTCCCGCCCAGCTCAATTACTCTAGGACTAGTGACTTGTTTAACTCGAAATATTTACCTTGTCCGGGCGAGGTAGCTAATTGTCTAAATTACTGTTGGATGTAATCTCCGTCAGCTGCTGGAAAAAGTTTGTTTAAATTAAACACGGTGGATACTTCGCTAACCGCCTGCGACGTTTTGAATGGACCCACACTCTACGGGAAGAGGGTAACGTAAAACTGTTAGCGGGTTGTCAAAAGGTATTTGTATTTCGTTTTGCAGAGAAAGATAGGTAGATAGATTATTTTATCTAAAGGTAATTAATGCAATTACGAACAAAAACGATATTTTTGCGATTGAACTGTTCATTTTCCATTTTATCCAAAGGCCTTATCAGATCTTTGAAGATAAAATTTTATGTTTGGCATATACTATACGAACAGTGAACTTCTAAAACTTCTAAGTAAACAAAACACTTGGTGCTTGTTTATACAGTATGACAGGAAATGCGAGGGACATATTTAAACCCCAAATAGTTCATGCTTCCATATAACAAAATAAATATAAATTAATAAACACTCTGGTAAATATCTGTCAATAACCTTAGTCAAAACCTGAAAATCCGCGTAACGTGCGGGCACTCTTCCCGTCACAGTACCTATTTCGTGCACTCGTTCATTACTCAAATTATTGTACTCGCGTACAATTTGGCGTTTGGGGCGTAACCGGCCGCTCAGCACACGGGATTTTTAGGTAGTTCATGCATACATAAATTATTAGGATAAGTATGAAAAAAATTAAGGTCATATTTTTTATAGCGAATTGGACTCTAAATCGGATTGTAATTATGAACACTCTCCTTAAATATGTCCCTCGGGTTACCTAACACGCTGTATGAACAATAAAGCACAGACATTTAAAAGTCACATTTAAGTTGCAGATTTAAGCAATATTAATTGCATGGCTAGCATGGCATGACAAAAATAATACAAAAACTTTTCCATTATTCTACTAAAACGGTAATTTACGTTAGACAAGTTCCGAAAGAAATGTTATCGAAGTTCTTAATTATAACACGTTCTATCGTAACATTTTCGTTTGCAGTCTATTGTTAGGCTAAATTTAGTAAGTCTACAAAGAAAATGGCTTTGTTCATCGAACAGCCATACTGCTGCACACTGACACGTTTCCACAATAACCCTATAAATTAGACTAGCGGTCGCCTCTGCATTTTCACTCCCGCGTAATTCTTTTTGTCAATTACCTCCCCTTTCCCCCAATATTCCCGGGATCAAAAGTACCCTATGTCACCCGGGGATAGTGTAGCTAATTCTAACAGTGAAAGAATTTATTCAAATCTGTTCAGTACATAGTTTCGGAGCCTATTCAATACAAACAAACAAACTATCAAATCTTTTCTCTTTATAATATTAGTATAGATTAGTAGAACCAAAGCCAGTGGTGATGACTGGGAATAGACGCATCTATTCTACTAAGTGAATGTTGATTACATCAATGACGAGCCATTTGGTGTAATGGTCGAGAAGTCGGCTATTACACCAGAGGTCGCGGGTTCGATCCCCGCACGGTACAAACATTTGTGTGCATGAACATGTCTGTTTGTATCGGTCTGGGTGTTTCTATGTATATTAAGTATATATTTACAAAAAAAAAAGTATTTAAGTAATGTTTATCCGTTGTCTGGCACCCATAGCACAAGCTAATGCTTAGTTTGGGGCTAGATGGCGCTGAGTGAATAATGTCCAGAGATATTTATTTATTTATTTAATGAAAATATTCCCTTCTTAGTAACACTGTGCATCATTCCCTTTTTAGTAACACTGTGCAGTACTGGGTCGAGTTAACTTTGTGTCGGTTATATCGGACATAGCTCGAATTTGGGATCACCAATGAACATTTGGCGAGCGTGGTGATTATGCCAGTAATTGTGACGATAACTTAATTTTAAGGATGGAGGCATTTCGCCGTGCATGGTACTAGTATATCTATTTTTGATTGTTTGTTTGTTTATTTATTTGTATTGAATAGACTCCGAAACTACTGAACCAATTTGAATATTTCTTTCACTGTTGGAAAGCTACACTATCCTCCGTGAACATAGAGTACCTACTTTTGATCCCGGAAAATTGGGGGGAAGGGGGGGATATTTGAAAAAAGAAATAACGCGCGGGTAAAACGGCGGGCGGAAGGATCGTGATAAAATAATTTGACTTGATAAATCTTGAAACTTTGTCCTGATTTAGGGCTTTCAATTATTAAGGTACAACTTGACCAGGACCTAGTTTTTTCGAAAAAAAAAAATACATTTGATGTGCGACAAACGTTGCAATGGAAATGCGTCACAGCCGTCTCGCGTGAGAACACTACGCCGCAATTTAGGGGCTGCTATGCACTTTTGGTGGCGGCTAACTTAGTGACAGGCTATTGGGGCTTTTCTGAAATACTGCGGCACAAGTAGAGGCTGCTTGATCAAACTTGATCCACTGTAGTCCGTTTTTTTTTAACTGGCCAGTTAGATTACATAAATACTGATATGGGAATTTGTACATATTCATTTGCATTAAGTTTTATAATGATTAGTTGAGACGTTTTTATGTCGCGATTACGCTTGCATACATTTTGGTAAAGCATCCTTTGGTTGACAGGTCAGGTTGTACTGGGTTGTACACAAAAAGATTTCAAGTAAGGCTTTAATGCAGTGTTATTATATCTTTCAAATCAGCATGCTGGTTAGTACTTAAAGGATTCAGTCTTCGACCAGCAGCAAATGATTATTGATTATGATTTTTTATGCCACATCAGTTGACAGACAGTTGAACTGCCTCTGTGGTACAGTGGTTAGAGCGTTGGGCTCTAAAACCCGGAGGTCGTGGGTTCGAATCCCGCGGGGAACATCACTTTGTGTGATTATTTTCAGTTTATTTAGGACATTGCAGGTTTGAATCACCTGAATGTCTGAAAATAATGATGATTCCGTGTCTTCGGAAGAGACGTGAAACCGTCGGTCCCCACTATGTTCCAAGTAGGTCTGGTTTCCCGTGTAGGGTTACGAAGGTCAGATGACAATCGCTCCATTGTAATAACCAGGCTTGTCAAAATATCTAGGATTATAGTCGAAGCGGACCCTGAGCTCCATACTGGATGCAATCGGGAGATAATGATGATCAGTAGACAGGCATGCAGCCCACCTGATGACAAGCGGCCCTTGTGGCTTATTCCATTGACAGATACTAAGCATCGCTTAATGTGCTACCATACTTTTTTTTATACCTTCAAGTATATACTGGCTTCTACATTTATATTGATGAAACACAGAACTGTGGATAAAAGTTTGCATGGCTGATTGTTAATTTTAAAGTTAGTTTCACTTTAAGAAGTAATACTTTAATGTTTCAAGAAAGGTGAGCCCGCAGGCTATTTTATACTGACGAGGGTCGAGTTTTGTTCATAGTTTAATTTAAAGCCAGCTAAATAATAATTATTAATTATTTTGTTGGCTGCACTCAGAAGAAAATAAATACCTATCTTTAAAATGCTTGAGTGGTTTGGCTGTTTCTCCGTGATCTTGACGTCGATTCCTGCCTTAGTGTTGAAAGGATAAATTCAGTGGAATAATTTCTAGCTTTCACAGCTCCGTGTTAAATCTACAACCACAATAGCTCTGATTATTTGATGAAAAGGAGAACACTTAAAATTCCAGGCTAGGCGATCAGGAGGAGGCATGTTAGCAGCATAATGAATAATGCCTCTTGTTAAAGTGCCTTTCAAAGAAATGGGTTGTAGTAGACGGGGTCTAGGCGGGACATTGTGTCAGAAATTTATTCTTAGTCAAAAGATAATTACGATTGGCTGTAAATAAAAGTAATAAACCAAAGTTGATTCTATGCCTCTTGATCCATCATGCCTCTTGACCATCAAAGAGGCGGAAGCTAGCGCATACAGACTCAACGCCCAGGGAGGACTCAGACCTATCTCTCAAAAATTGAGGACCTTACTGGACTCAGTTCATGAGACACCAACTCTGAGGATGACCCCCGATGTCATGACACCGGTCCATGTTTTCAACAAAACATTCAAGGTTGAGATACCGGACAGGGAAAACTGGTTAAACAACCAAGTTACCTGTGAACGGGGAAGCCTAAACTGGTTCACCGATGGCTCCAAAATGGGCCCAAAGGTGGGCTATGGAGTATATGGAGAGCGACCAAGATATGAACACTCACAAAATCTGGGCACATTCGCCTCCATTTTTCAAGCAGAGATCTTCGCCATCATCGAATGTGCGGAAATCAACCTGCAAAGTAACCACGTAAATCGTGGAATATACATTAACTCAGACAGTCAAGCGGCGATACTAGCACTCGCCGCTAACCAGGTAACGTCAAAACTGGTGGCAGACTGTATGACCCGACTAAACTCTCTCGGAAAGAATAATAGGGTAACACTTAGGTGGGTTCCGGGACACGAGGGAATAATAGGCAACGAGAGGGCCGATGAACTCGCAAAAGCAGGTGCGGAGGCAACACAACATGGCCCAGAGCCAATCTGTGGAATCCCCAAAAGCCTAGCCCGTACCACCTTGGAAAACCTATACACAAAAAAGTCAAAAAAGGGATGGTCAAACATGCCAGGACTTAAACACGCAAAATCACTTACAAAAGCCTTTGATCCGAAAACTTCCAAACGGATCTTAGGACTGAGTAAGCGACAGGTACGCATCATGGTTAGAACCATTACAGGACACTGTTGTCTTAATAAGCACATGACTGTAATGGGTCTACGCGAGTCGAGGAAATGCAGATTCTGTCACACTAGCGACGAAACACCTCTGCATATACTCACGGACTGCGAGCCATTGATGCACAAACGTAGCCTTATTCTGGGGAAGCACATTCTACAACCAGACGAGGCTAAAGATATCCTCCCCAAGAATATCCTCCTCTTCGTAGAAGAGGTTGGGCTTGGAGAGGAACTGTAATCTAAGTGGCGTTCACAATAGATCAGAATTGGTCGCAGTGACTGTGGAAACACTAAGCCGCTATTAATAATAAAAAAAAAAAAAAAAAAGTTGATTAGAGTTTTACATTTAATTTCTTCTGTCTTGCCTAACGGGACGGCTAGGTTTACGTAACTTGCCGTTATTCATTATGTTCCTGTAAACATCTATAAATGACGACCGTTTTCGTGTAATGTGAAGTCGGCTATTACACCATGAGGACGCAAGTTTGATCCCCGTACGGTATAAACATGTGTGCATGAAAAATCTACATAATATATTCACATTAGTCCCATTTGTCATGGGTTAAAAAAAAAACATGTTAAATGTTATTTATTTTTATTTATATTTCTATTTTACTGATTTTGTTATTATGAGGTTCGACAAAACAATTCCTACGCAAACGTTTTGAAAATGAACTTGTTTTTCTGGGGAATGGATTGTAATTGGTTTGTTTGTATTCGTCATAGTATTCGTTCACCGTTTTGTTTTCTTTTGTCTGTAAGTCCATTTTGAAAACTCAAACCTTTACGTTACTTTTGTATCAACTTGCGATCAATACGTACCTACAGACTTTATAGATAATAGAACTTTCTTAAAGACTTAGGGAAACTTAGCGTCACATGTATTTTTGTCAAAAAGTAAACAACAACACAAAACATCGTTAGTATTTTTATACTAGGTCAGTTGGCAGACAGGCACGCAGCCCAACTGATGGTAAGCGGCCACTGCGGTCTATTTCCATTGAGGGACGCTTCACCTGGAAGCGTCGCTAAATGTGCTGCCAGACTGTAGGCTGATCATCTGATCTGCGAGCCTATGATTTCTAGTGTACTGGCTCCCATTAATTTTGGCGGAACACAGCCAGAGCTGTTATAGCGGCAGATTTTACCTGTGGGGGTGGTAGCTAGCCAGACGGACCACAGATTAATAAATAGTTACTAACGTAATAACGGACTCTGAAGAAGCCCTACCACCAACAAGACCCAAGATGGGAATCGAACCCACGACCTCCGTGTTTTTATACCTGAGTGGCTTGGCCACTGTGCCACGAAGGTGGTCAATTAATATAATCACTATGAACTGAAATATTTTGATAGTCGACTTAGGTGGACATTTATTTTTTAGAATGTAATATCACCTAGGTAATTATTATATAACCTAAACTGCGCTTCTAAGACATAATGTAGCATTTCACTGGCGAAGTAACGTTTCAAATCAGTCCACATAAATGTCTTTGTAATGTTAGCACAGATTTATCACTCAAGGTGTAAATAAATAGGTACTACCTATATCATTTAATAGGCGAGATACTCATTTTACATGCACAGATTAAATACAAATAATAATTTAAAAAAAAAATGTTGTGATGTTGACTTGAAAGTATTAAAGTTTGCAACAGTATATTTAGTAAATAAAAAGTTTTATTACAAAAATAAACTTTATGTATTAATTCATTTCAACTGTTGTTTATCATCTCTGAAACACGAAGGAGTTCGTGATAAATGTCAGTAAACTGGGTCGCGATGGTCGAGTTCACATACTCGTAATGCGCATATTATTTTTCAGTTTAATGGCATACTAACATTGATTTATACCCAGTTCTTCAACTTTAGAGCATAATTATTAAAATATCAAGGGTCTGTATATTTGAATGGTGCTAGCTAGAAATAAAACAAGTGAATCATGCAATATTTGCAAGTTGGAAAAAATTGCACTTGTAGGATTGGAAGAAGCTTCGCAAGTTAAAACGCACTTTCTTCCTATATAAGCCGTTTTTTATTTGCCTGTAATTTTATAAAATGTCAGACCCGATCGCTATCTCCGGAAAAGTACGCCATCTTTTATTGTGAATAATGAAAAAAAAATACGTGTGGCACTCGGGGACTGCCGCGGTAGAGCTATTGCATAGAATTTTTTATCAACTTATGCGGCAGACTTCGGCACGGTGTTCGTATGCGTGCGACTAAACGTATGTGTGTAGACTGTATGCTCGCACGGATCGAGACGAGCGGCAGCTCAGTGCCGAACTGACACGACGTTAGACGAGTGTTAGGTTTTTTCGTTACGGAATTTCTTGTTTCGGTCGCCGCGCTCAAAGCTCGTGATAAAAGCTATGCAAGCTTAAAAATAGGCCTCCTAATGCTCGCCACTTTATTCGATTATAAACAACTCGCGTCCAGCTCCTGCAAGCTGTCCTGCGTAAATCGTCACTCCACCTGGAACTGGCTGAGTTCTTTTGAAAGAATGTGTCTTCACAAAATTTTTGAAAAGTTAATAGCTATTATATGTATAAGTGAGAGTAAATCGTGAGTCGTAGTAAATGATCACTTTTTCAACTGTGACCGGCTTTTATGGTAAAAATACTACCTACTTGAACTGAGGTTAATGACTTTGGCTTTGCTTTACTGTAATTTACTTATGCTGTAGTCAAAATTAATCTACATAGAGGTAACATCGGTTTATGTAGCGATTCAGATACGATGTTACGGAATAGGATCTGGATTGTAAGCCACGTAGTAATTAGGCGCTTGGGTTTATAATATAATGATTAAATCAATGATTCTCATCGTCGCTGATGACTGCTTCCGCAGAACAGCGTTTAATCCGTCCGGTCTTGAACCCGATGGTCGTGGGTTCGATTCTTAAGGCTGGGCTTTAGTTGTAAGCTAGGGTAAAATTCACCAAGAATAGCCTTCAAACAGAATTTTCTTTCTTTAAAACACATTCTGGATTTTTGGGTTTGCCAAATTGAAGTGGGAAGACATAATCTTGTTTTATTTTTTGAAAACCTTGAGATCTCAAAGACTTTGGGCATACGTAAGATAATATCCTATATTAGCGCAAGTGAAGGAATGTGGTGCTTACATTGAATGGCCCTCAAATGGGTATATATATAAACGTATAATATATCGCGCTCCAGAATTTTCTTGACACTTCCATATGTCCGCTGAATGGCGAAACTGAATACCTACCATTATGGCGGAGTCCCTCATACTATTGTCGGGATACGCCTAAGTATTTCTCTCTAGGATAAAAAAAGTTTTCTTCACGACGGGTCGTATCGGGCTTTTTAGAGCAATTCCTTGTCGCTGACGTGAAGTATTTTGAGTAACGACCGCACAACGAAGGTCCAAGGATTAAGTGTAAACTAGAATGTAGTTGGCCTTTATTAAAATGGGATTTGTAAAATTATTACTATTAGTAAGATTTATAGTGAAACTCTGTTGCACCTTAATACCTTTTTGTCCTACTTACTAGCTAATAAGTGGGTGTAATAAGTACATTAGAAAATAACTATAATATAGACAGAAAAAAATAAGTTTTTTAAGTGTTTTAAAGTGCAAGTTTTCTTTTCAAGGAGTTTTATGTCGGCCACATTAGTTTTAAATAAGTGAATTCGGTCGGAGGCCCATTAACTGTTTCGTGTTATTAAACTTAAAATATGAATACATAAATAAATAAAAGCCATGTTAATTGTTGCAAATTTAATGTAATATGGGGGTTAAAAATGGGAGGAAAAAAAAAATTTACGCCTTGGGGCGTGACGGGCACCAAGGAAGGAATTTCCATCTCAGATGCCCATCACGCCGGAGAGCGTAAGCAAAGTTCCCGTTCTGAGGCGTGACGGGCATCCCCTCTTCGCCCCGCTTCACGCCCCGCGGCGGAATGGGCAGTAGAACTAGAACCAGGATAAGTTATATAAAAAGGCATTAATACCGAAGCTAGTTTTAGAAGAATACAATATAAAAAATCTCATTAAATTCTTTGATGGGCTTTTTTAAAATCAACGAAAATCATTGTTTAATTTTATACACAAGTCACAAATAAAATAATATTACTTTCGAAAGAGCATAATTATAAAAACGTTTAAAAGTTGTGTGATGGCAATAGTTTCTGACTTATACCGCGAATTTTTATCCTTTTATTTAATTATTAGTATGATTACGATTTACCAGTTTTAGTAACAAGCCTGCTACACAGGTGTACGGTATTCTGTGGATTCAGGTAAGCGTTTTAGTGAGCATACGTACCGTAGCCCGGGATTGCAAACATTGATATGTTTACAAACCTTTAAGACCGAGCTTAGAAAATTTACCCAACCTTTTACGGGTTAACGACTAAGCTCGTAGAAGAGTAATAGTATCATGTGAAATTAAGGCGCTATACCTGAAGAGAAATGGCTATTACGACCATTATAGATGTTGGTTCGTAAGATGTTTGCCATTCATGAACTTAAAAATAAATCGAGTAATTAATTTAAGTAAAGATTTAAGCAAATGACATTGTTGGGATACTTGTATGATATGGTAAAGAATTGTAGTCGGTGTAATTATCATGTCAAAGTTTTTGAATTAAGATTTTATCAGGATCAAAACTTTTAGATATAAAAAAAAATATAAAGGTACTATTAGTAGTATTATAAAGAGGAAAGATTTGATTGTTTGTTTATTTGTATTGAATAGGTTTCGAAACTGAACTGATTTGAAAAAAATCTTTTACTGTTGGAAAGCTACAGTATCCCCAAGGGCCATAGGGTACTTTTTATACCGGAAATGTGGGGGAACGGGGGGATATTTAAAAAAAGTTATTACGCGCGTGTGAAACCGCGGGCGGAATGCTAGACAATAAATCAGATTATACTCGTACTCTAACTATGATGCTTAACTTTTGCTTGATTTCGATAGATATACCTGATCGGTTATGAAGCCTCTCAATTTGATAACAAATTATTTATCAAATTGGTTCGATATACTACAGATTCTATATCCATTTATAATTTCTGTTGATTACAAAAAAAAATCGAAAAAAAAAACGTTATTAGGAATTATTACCGAATCGAACGGAACGAAGGAACTCGGGAAACCTTTTCACGATTCAGCAGTAAGAAAATCTAGAACCCATTTTATTGTTGGATGGAAGTAGTAAAATAAAGTAGGTAACTCAAGAACAAAAAAATACAGGTTAATTAACTACATTGCGTAAACCGAGTCCCTAATAAAACCCTGCCGGAAATATTTTATTAGACGATTCATAATTAAATTTGGCTTGTATAACAGCTCCTCTGTTTTCTTACAAATGCTGTTCAAAATTCAGCGTTGAACTCGGTTTGGTATATCCGCCTAATTGCCCTCGCACCTGGAAGCTAAAAAAGCCGGCCATTTTCTTATTATATTATAAAACAGGGTCCCGTAGAATTCTTCAGGTACAGTACAGTATCCATATATTACCAGCAGTTGGTCCTGCGCCTGGTCTCTCTTCGGTATTGTCAGACTGCTGTCCCACCGTGTCATGAGAGTGAGGGAATAGGAAGTATAGGGACGGTCCACCGTTGCTTGCGCACCCACTTGTCATCACTTGTGCGCTATAGTACGCATATCCTGCGTGTTTGGTTGACCGTAAGATTCACTGCCGTAGCCGAAAACTCGGTTACATTGTCATTATTGTTATATAACTATGTAGTTCCAGTTACTTTTTATTGCAATCTGTAACAAGACGAGCCGATCGTGCACCTGATGGTAAGCGCCACGTCCTACCCTTAGACAGTTCAGTGCCAAACAGTACTGTATGGCACCGCCCTGCGCCTGCTGCACCGAGACGACAGTTATTAGGTCTCATAGACCCAATAATTTCACTAGAAGTTTAGTGGTATTGACAGCCTTTGAGGTGACATGACCAAATTGACCATCTTCAGCGGCCATAGGACTTACACCTGTATTTTGTGTAAAGATTAAGCGTTAAAAACTTTTGTTGGGTGCTGTGCGTAGCGATCAACCAAAGATCCAGTACTCCGGTCTAGCTCTCTTAATGTTCCCGACTGCGGGAAAATACAGTTTTGTCTACTTTATCAGGGGACTCCAGAAAGGCCTATTCTTTCTATTCAAACATTTCGTCCAAACAAAAAAGCGGAGGCATTTTTTTCATAAAACTTGAGCGATCGGCCTCGGATTAACTTCGGATTGAATTGGCCCAAGTTGAATAATTTGACCCTCGGTAGGCAGGAGAGCCTGCTTGTTCCGACTGGCTTCTTCTTGGGAACCACGTTTATTATTAGATTTTCTTGGTTCATGATATAACCTAGATGTATTTGACGCTTCGTTTTCTCAAAGAAATGAAGCGAACCCATTGCCTCCATACTTGGACCTTTTTTTTTTTTTTTTCTCGGAGCAGAATGCGTTTATGCACCATAACCGCAGGCTAGCTAGACCCGTCCATACTTGGACCTGACTAAACTAACTACTACTCTATAGCGTCGGTCATCTCATACCTGCTTTATTTGTACCGCGGTCGTTTATTTATGCCGGTATAGCTTGGTTTTGTAATGATCATCGCCTTAAAGCATGTAGGAATCCAGTGATTGGAAAAATTCTCTAAAAGATATGAGAGTCAGCAAATTTTAAAGCAATAAAATACTACCTGTTTCAGCGCTCGAAGAAGTCCAGAGAATCATGGAACAAACCCGTCCATACTCGCGAAATGTAGGGTGAAAACAGCGAATTCCTAGAATCCCTCTCTGCTTGCTCGGCTCCAAAAGATTCGACGCTCGCTTTAGTGGATTGACGGATTCCTTTGAGACAATCGCCATCCTATTCGATAGGATTCGGAAGATTTTGTGTCGAATAGTTGCTGAGAGCATGGTCGATGTTTTATTTATTACTTAGTTTACTTGTTGTGGGTTGTATTTCAAATGCACGGCTTCCGTGAAATGATAACACAGTTGAATCGTTATAACTTGATATCAATTCGAGCATGTTCATGTACAAGATTTTTTTCTGAAACTTATAATGGCGTGTCAGATTGCCCTAATCCTTCACTTACTTAGATATTGACAATCATAAGGAGATCACAATAGTTGGAGAAGTATTGGCGGACTTTTAATAAATCTCGGGACACAAAATTGATCTGATTCCATTTATAATGGGTGTTAGAAGTCAAAGAAGATCTCACAAATATATTTATTATGTCATTTCGAGGTATTGGGGATCCAATTATGTCGCAGTAAGAAGCAAACCATATTTGTTGGTGTGTGTAATTTGCCGCTCGCGGAGTTAAAGCTTCTCATAGGAATTAATAGGTAGGTATGATAAGAAATATCAAAGTCTGAACACTCAGACAATTGTCACGAGTACTGAGCACTTAACAGTTATAGTTCTCGAAAAAAAAAACACATTTACGGGATTTGTTTTTGTTAATTATAACATTTTGTAAATTACGCCTATCTATAAGAGACAATTTTATACTTAAAACTATCTTGAAATAATGTGTCAAGATTGCATTTCGATAAATTATTGTTATTACAAAAACTTTGTCTTTTTTAAATATTAAACGAAAAAACGTTTATTGGGAAAATTTAAAAAAAAAAACAATTCATTTTAACAATGGCTTAATTTATATCAGTGCAAATATCATTTGAATCTAAATTCGGCATAAGACAAAAATGTTTTGGATCGTCAAAGTAAATCCCCTTAAAATTATACAAAACTTCAAAGAGCAAGAAAATCAAAGAGAATAAATTGAAAAAAGCTTCAATGTCCATTGACAATTAATCATTCATCGGAGTCCCAATTATGTTGGAATAACACTTGAATTGTATTCAGTGGGGCGTGTGATTCGCCTCTCCGTGGTTTATAGCTTCTCAGTGTAAGGTTCAACGTTTATTGGTAGGTATTCATTTCAATAATTTCGTCTGTATTATTGAATTTAATTCCTATATTTGGACTTAAAGTTACTTAATGGTGAAGTTAAAGATGGAAGAAGTTATAGATTGTTGGACATCCGAATAAACAAAAAAAAAAAAAAGACTTTGAGTAGCGAGAAAATTTACAAATTATATTGTAAAGGCTTTAAGTATTGGGTCATGATTTTAAAATCGACAACATTTTTAGAGTCGGAAAGAGTGTAACTCGAATTTTTAGCATATATTTAGTACCTAAGCGTATTTATTATTTAAGTTATTAGTGGTGGCTATGAGCCTATCATTGTAATAAAGAATTGATTTCAATGAAAGAGGCCTGCATTTGTGATGTTTTTTATTATTTTAGGTCCGTTGGCAGAAATGCACGCAGCCCACCTGATGGAAAGCGGCCATTAAAGCCAATTCCATTGAGGAATACCTCACCAGGAAGTATCGCTCTCTTCCCTTTACATCCGAAAAGGAACGAGTCAGATTATCCTTGTGGCGATTACCCGCCTAAATTAAAGCTTAGATAATAAACCTAATATGCGTCAAACCTTACAGATTTTGATTGGTTGATATAAACTAGAAGATGATTGAATACGTCGGAAGAACGCGGATGATTCAAAGATACTCGTATATAAGGATAAAATAAGAATAAAACAAAACGTTACGACCGCGACGGGTCTTGGGATTATATAAAGTTAATGTGCTCTGGGATTTCCTTCGTTATGATCAACTTATTGCTATCGGAATCGGTAATCCGGGGGCGTGCGAGTCAATCGGAATTTGAATTTGATTACTTAGCATTCGAGAATGTGAATTCGAGTTCGTATATCGTACATAGGTATTATGTAAAAGTGTTTAATCCTTTTTTTTTCGGAGGAGAATGCGTTTATGCACCTTAACCGCAGGCTAGCTAAACCTGCGGCTGTGTATGGGACTCGAGACTAAAGCGTCCACTACCCACTAAACTCTCCCGGTTTCCCCTTCACACCCGATTAGGACGAGCCGGTGTGCTAGCCTTGTGGCTATTGACCAGCCAAAAGTGTTTAATCCTAAACACTTTGTCGTAATCACAGATATCCCGCCTAAAAGCCTATTAGGAAACAACAGCTCACTAACTCTAATAATGATATAATTGCTCCCATGCAAAATAGCTCTATTGATCTACATAGTTATCAATCAAGTAACAGAACACTTATTATAACAAAAGGCTCAGAAAACCGTGATTCTTGGTAATATTTACCTCGTCTAGCCTGTGTGAATTGCTGAGTGTTCGCCTACCATCAGATGTTGCTTGTCTCCTAATCAAAGTCGTATTTTACATGCCTGGTAATCAAAGTTGTAAAGGACCACAACAGCTCTTCTAGAAAGTTTAAGAAGAAACAGATTTTCTACTAGTTGCCTTTCTATTTGCTGTTGGGGTATATAATAACCTAATTAATAAATTAGATTTCTTTAACCACGCTTGTATTTTGTTGGAAAACAAACAATACAAAGTTATTGCCATCATTACATAAGCAAAGCACCTGCTTTATACACGATTCTCTACTAAAATGTCACAACAAAGCAGCATAATGATGAAATTTGCATAATGCAAATTTCTGTTCAAAATTAACGGGCCGATTTTGTTATCTGGATACGAAAATAAAATAATTCCTATAAAGGTATAATGAAAAGAGCATAAACAGATTTTAATAAAATTACTATAAATTGAAGTCGGTTGCGCGTGACGCCATAATTTCTGTATTGTGGTAGGTTTCTGTCGTACAAATAAAATAAATTAATGCAATACCCGTAATACCTTTGGGTATTTTATCTGCTGTAAAACCTGTGTGTATTTGTTTTATTTTATGTTCCGTATCCGAAGAGGACTAAACTCGCACAAGGCTGCCCCCAGAAAATTAGGAACTTAATGTTCCTCGTTTTAAACTGTAGCAGTTGAGCCGTTGTAAATGAAAATTTTTATGTAGATAATGTGTGCCTCCCAGCAAAACATGGCCCATCTGCTTTCTTGTCTCGTGTGTCCTGCTGACACATGACGTGTTCAGGAAGACTTGCTGCGCGCTAACAGTAATGCTGTTCGGGTGGCGGAGTACTGGTCTGGTAAAATTTAGCCATCGACTCGCTAAGAAGAAGATATACATAAAGACACACAAATAATATGTATATTCACTTCGATGATGTTCGTACAACCCACTAAACTTTCCCGGTTTTCTGTTTACACCGTGGACACGATCGCTTTGTCCTGAGTTCTTCACATTTTCCTCCTTTCCATCCAAAAAAAAAAATAAACAAATCTGAACACGGAACAAATCTGAACACGGCCCTGTATTTTAGCAATATCTACTAAAGAAAACTAATTCTCCACTTGGAAGATGCCCGCCCACATGGGTTACAAAATGTTATCCGATAAATATTCTAGCTTAAACAGATGTCCAAAATACGAGCATTTTATTTGTAAAAGTAAACACAAAATAAATGTTTACTAAATGTCATTAACCCTTGCCGACCCTTTAATGCTATTATTCGGGATAAACTAACATTAGCATGTCTGAACAGGACCTAATGGAGAAACACTAGACTAGAGTTGTCGAATTGTAATCTAAATGGCCAGTCAATGAACTTGACTTGATTACTTTCATCGATTGTATGTACATTTGTTTACAAAAAAAGGTTTAAATGTAATTATAGGTCCAGCAGTTGAAGCAACCTCCGGATTGAAACCACGTTCAATTTTGCAACTTGTTTATTAACAACTTCGTAGTAACAGTAATTCACAATTATCACTCCATTTACAACAAATTTGGCATAGCTTCTGCTAACTGTAGTGTACACGTCCGAGGTCCGAGAATGAATGCCCCACGCTCCGTCCAGTCGACGCATGGCCCCGGTAGTCGTGGTGGGAGTAGTGGGGAAACCGTGAAGGGCCATGCGTTAACAACGGAGCGGGAACATTAACCAAACGTTTTGATTGGCTGAGCTCTGCCGGAAGTCAATTTAATGTTTATATAACATGTCGTGAAACGTAATTTAAATTATGAACTTATTCCAAAATTAATTAATACATATCAGTAGACTGTGTAATATTATGATTTAAGGGGTTTGAAGATTTTTGTATGGAGGCTGGCTTACCTTGCGGTACGCCATTTTGATTTTTTTCAAAATAGCGTTCACTTAAAATTCTATGAAAAATCGATACATTACATTAATACAAACATAATATGTTATTAGACAAAAACCTGTAAAGTGTCACATTTTAAACCTTTATGCAATTAAAGGTTTACTTCTTTATTTTAAGATTTTTTTGTGTCAAGCTATAGTGCACATAAAATTCATTCAAAAATGGATACCTGACATCAATACAAACATAAAATGTCATTAGACGAAAACCCGTGAAGCGTCACGTTTTAAAGATATAAGCAACTAAAGATTTATTTTGTTTTTTTTTGTCTCATGTTATAGTTCACATAAAATTAATTTAAAAATTAATACCTGACATCAATACAAACATAAAATGTATTAGACGAAAACCCGTAAAGTGTCACATTTTAAAGATATAATCAACTAAAGTCTAACTTCTTTATTTTAAGATTTTTTTTGTGTCAAATCACATAAAATTCATTCAAAAATGGATACCTGACATCAATACAAACATAAAATGTCATAAGATGTCATAAGTACTATAACTTGTGAAAAAAACTCAAAATAAAGAAGTAAAACTTTAGTTGCTTATATCTTTAAAACGTGACACTTTACGAGTTTTCGTCTTATAACATTTTATGTTTGTATTGATGTCAGGTATTCATTTTTAAATGAATTTAATGTGAACTATAACATGAGACAAAAAAAAACTCAAAATAAATCTTTAGTTGCTTATATCTTTAAAACGTGACACTTCACGGGTTTTCGTCTAATGACATTTTATGTTTGTATTGATATCAGGTATCTATTTTTGAATGAATTTTATGTGAATTATAACTTGAGAAAAAAAAACCTCAAAATAAAGAAACTTTACTTTGGTTGCTTATATCTTTAAAATGTGACACTTTGCGAGTTTTTGTCTTATAACATATTATAATTGTATTAATATAAGGTATCGATTTTTGATAAAATTTTAAGTGAACGCTATTTTGAAAAAAAAAACAAAATGGCGGACGCGTAGGAAGGCCAAAATCTTCAAACCCCTTTAACTAAGGTTTATACTTAACAAAACGACGACACAGTGGACGTCGTTTGGCTGAAATGATGATGATGATGATAGGCAAGTGTACCTACATATAGGAATTACTGGGTGTCCCCTTTACCTAAAACAGACGAAAGAACTCTATAATCTCCTACAATCAAAAATAAATAAGGGTGTATGTGATATTGGCACCATTATAAATGTATCCCTAAGCAGAATTTATAGAAAGTATACGGAGATGAAAAGGATATTATGGAATATTTTCTTGTCTAATAAACCTGAATCATTTTAAAACCTTGCTCTAAGTTGAACATTTAATCTCCGGTTTATGCAAGTTACATATTCAGTTCATCTGACATAATAGAAAAGCTTTAAACTTAACTATGAATGTTCAGAAAAGAATTGCTTTTCGGTAGTTTTTCTGATTTGTTTTCATCTGACAGACAATCAAGCAGCCCTCATGAAGTTAAACCAACTACCGGGAATGAACCAAACTACCTCTGTTGCATATTCCGTTGAGGGACGCTTAATCAGGAAGCCAAATACGTTGCCACACAGTCTTTTATTTCGGGTGTACTAGACTACAGTCCCACCCACAAAATGGATGGGTCATATGAACCACCAGGTGACGTATAAAGGACGATATAAGAGCATAAAATAATAAGATTAAGCACTATGCCGTCACTTGTAAGCTGTCCAACTGAGTGCTGGTGAGAATTCAAAAGTGCAGGTAGAGTGAGTACATTTTGGTCATATGTTTTTGTACGGCATTTTTACCATCGATAAATCCTAGAAAAATAATAAGAAAGCGCGCAGTGCCGTAAAAAAATGGTGCGCCACAAAGTCGGTATTTTTATTTGTTTTTCTGAAAATTTCGAGGGTTAATTTGGTCATTTCATTCAGTACGGCATTAGTTTCATACTGTTTCAATACAGCTTCTAAACCATTATCCCGCAACGCCGTACAAAAATCATGCGACAAGGGGAAAAAATCAAGGGTTGCAACCCCCTCTTTTTCCGTGGTCCGGGGGGTGATTTGAAAAAGTACGGCTTCGGTTCCAAAACATTATCTAGCACTCAAAGGTACTATTAAAAATAATGCCTTCAAAAAATTATAGCTGTATTGAAACAGTATGAAACTGATGCCGTACAGAATGAAATGAGCAAATTTACCCTCGAAATTTTCAGAAAAACAAATAAAAATACCGACTTTGTGGCGCACCATTTTTTTTACGGCACTTCGCGCTTTCTTATTATTTTTCTAGGATCTATCGATGGTAAAAATGCCGTACAAAAACATATGACCAAAATGTACTCACTCTACCTGCACTTTTGAATTCTCACCAGCACTCAGTTGGACAGCTTACAAGTGCGGCATAGTGCTAAATCTTATTATTTATGCTCTTATATCGCCCTATATACGTCACCTGGTGGTTCATATGACCCATCCATTTTTTGGGTGGTACTGTAGTCTATACTGGTAATATTAATAAGGCACAATAATATAGCCGGAACAGAACCACATTACGGCAGCAGATTTCGCTCGTGAGGGTGGTAGTTTCTGAACCGTTTGTTCTGGGTCTCGAATGAAAAACAGCAGTGCAGCGAACACCTCGCAACGCAACTTTTAATTGCAAAGTTTGATTCAATTTAAGAGAGCATATCTTTTGCCGCAGCGCCGGCGGCGGCGCGCATGAATGACTTCGTTAGGGCAACTCCGTGCTAGCAAGATTCGACACACAGAGCCATGAAGGTATGTATTGTTTTATGTGGTAAAACGATATGCTTTTTCAATTATTTTTGTTTTGTATCTCTTTTCTTCGGAGTAGAATACGCTTAAGCACCTTAAACGCAGGCTAGCGAAACCTGCGTCCGTCTGTAGGACCCACAACTTGGAACAAAAGACTTTGAAGAAAGGCCCTTTTGTATCTTACTACCCGTCCTAACTACGCGAGTAAATATTCGTTCGTAGTTAGGGCGGGCAGTTTTTGAGCTGGAGACAGATATCATACATTACCTACATACTCGTTGACCTCGAGATTTCGGATATCGATACTATGTTTTGACTAAGGGCCGGTATTTCAATGTAACCTTATCTTATTGCTTATGTTAAGTATAACATTTAAGATAAGTATTACTTTTGACAGGTAAAAGTGTATGACTTTAGTGCCGCTTAACTTTAATCCTATAATGAAATACACTTAAGTCATACTTATTATCAATCCCGGATTAAGATCAAGATAAGTATATATTGAAATACTGGCCCTAAGATTTTATACTGTTCTGGATCTTGAAATTTCAATTTGTTTTGATCCTAAAATGGTTAGATTATAGTGTTGTAGCTTGTTAAGCGTCGCACTTTCGCTCGTATTGATAAGTGCGAAGAATTAATAGATACACTCTCAATCGTCTAACAGTCACAGAATAAGCATACACCCACACAACGTATACAGTAATCGGCATATCCATAGAATTTAAATCATATGAATAACGAATAATTGGCAATAATGTACATAAAAAGATTCTATTAATAAATTATATAACTCGCTAGTCACTGTTCTAACTGCTATCGATACTGACGAAAGTTTTTGGTTACTGATATTATATAATTGATAGCTGAATCGATTGCCGAGTCTTAACTCGGCATCAACAATACAAATGATCTATACATATAATAAATTTGTAGAAAAGTGGTGTCTGTACAATGGAAATATATTAAAAAAAAGTAGCAGGGGTTGTTATTATATCGATACCGAACCCGAAATTGTAATTAAAAAAAATTTTGTCTGTTTGTCTGTTTGTCTGTTTGTCTGTTTGTCTGTTTGTCGGTTTGTCTGTTTGTCTGTTTGTCTGTGTGTTTGTGCACGCTAATATCAGAAACGGCTTATTCGATTGAGATGCGGTTTTCACTAATATATTGTGGTAAGCTTCACTTAACATTTAGTGTTTATTTCATGTCAATCGGTTCATAAATAAAAAAGTTATGTCAATATAAAGGTACACGCCTCGCGCCTGAGCTGCGCGTCCGTTTATAAAGCGCGCTGAGAGTATGGCGAATAGGTAGTTGCATTCGATTATTGCGATTTACTTGAATACTGACAGTTTGGATATTTCATTTATTTATATTTAAGGGTTTGTAGGTTAGGTTGTCTTTCTTAATTTTCTTTAAAAATTTGTAAATAAATATTGTAAGCATTTGTTATAGGTTAGGCATTTCTTTCCTTGATTTTTGGTATACTTATCTTAATTTTTTATTTAGGTTTTGTATATATGAATAATTTATAAGTATTTGGTATAGGTTAGGCAATTCTTTTCTTGATTTTCTTTATTTAAGTAGGTACAAGTTTATAAGCTCAGATTATTAATTAATTTTTCTAGCAATACTTTTGTTTCATAGTACGTTTAGTTTACACATCTTAACACTTTTTGCAGTCAGCCTA